>CM056052.1:437451890-438051890 GCA_029574335.1 Rana kukunoris
GGCGTTCCAATTTGATTGACAGGCTTCCGAGGTCGGATACATCGCGTCACGATTTTCCGAAAGTAGCCGGACGGTGCGCAGGCGCAGTATAGAGCCGCACCGTCGCTCGGCTTCTTTCGGCTACTCGTGACGCGATGTATGCGACCGTCGGAAGCCTGTCAATCAAATAGGCACGCCCAGACCAGACGATCATACCCAGAAGCGACGGAGACGATGCATCTGTAAAACGGTAAGTACTGCTTCGTTTCTAATAAAAAACCACCCGATTCCCCTTGACATAACGAGCCTCAATCAATGTTAAAAAAAGTTTTTTGGGGGAATTACCCCTTTAAATGAATCCATCATTGTAGAGTTCAGAGACGCACTTCTGTTAGATGGCCGAAGGCGAACCACAACTACATGTAACAATTATCCTCATGGGGTTACGAGTAGTGCTCCATGTGGTACAAATCTAAACCACAAGTTAAAAAACCTGATGCTCTACTGCTTGACATGAGTTTGTTCTGTGATGTTTCCCAAGAAAACAATGGAGTATTGAAGCAGTCTCAGGATTTTGCCCGGAGTGGAGCGACATTGCCCTCACCTAGGCATCTTAAGCAGAACCCTCTTTTTTTCCTCTCACCTTAATGCATAGGATGCATTAAGGTGAAAAACAAACACCTTGCAGTGTCCACCCCCTCCACCCCCCGTTTTACTTGAGCCCTGAATTTCCATGGGCGCGATCCAGTGTTTTCCCCACAGCCTGTCGGCTTGTCTTCATTGGATAGATTGATAGCAGCGCAGCCATTGGCTCCCGCTGCTGTCAATCAAATCCAATGATGCCACCGGGGGGCGGGGCGGAGTCATACACTCAGCATCTATGTACGCCGACTAAATCACACGGGAGTGTGCATGCAAGGGAACCCTCTCGCTAGAGAGTGGGCTAGCTATTGCATGGAGGAGCCATGAGAGCCGCCGAGGGACCCAAAACGAACTGCACAGTGGAGGCAAGTAGGACATATTTTTTTTTTTTAACTGAACCTTTAAGCTACTTTCACACTGGGGCGTCGCAGGCATTGGCAGTAAAGCGCCACTATTTTTTAGCAGTGCATTACCGTCGTTTTTGTTGCGCTTTTCGCCAGCTTTTAACCCCCACTATCGGCTGAAAAAAAAAAAAAACACGTTTAAAACCGCCCACAAAGCGGCGCGGAGCTGCGCAGGTGTGCTTTAGGAGTGGTGTGTACACCGCTCCTACAGCGCCTCAAAGATGCAGCTAGGTTTTTTTTTACGTATCACGCCAGTGTGAAAGCCCTTAGGCTTTCACATTGGAGTGAAAAGTGAAGCACTTTCAAAGTTCAATTTTTAGCGTTATAGCGCCTGCAAAGCACCTCAGTGTGAAAATAGCCTTAGTATCCCTTTAATGATGGGAGGAGGGGATCCACACAGATTGAACAGACCTTGCTTTACTGCAAGGCCTGCTATAAACAATAGCACATAATGCCTCCTTGCACTTGCAGCAAACTTCAATAATCTGTCACAAGCTCACCGAGCTCCAAGTAGTTCCGGGGTTCTATGCCAGGTCAATTGATGTCCATCTCCACTATATCCCACAGCGCAATGGAGGCCAAATAACAGAGCTGAAGTTTACAATGTAGGAAAATAAGAATGGTCTTCAACTTCTAAAGTCACTGAAACTTATGTAAAAGTTTACAGGTACTCCCGAAAGTAATTTGCTTTGACTATACATACACCAGAGGGTACTATTAGTTGAATAGATTTACTAAAGTACTAATCGGTGTACTTTATTCCAAATAAAAAAAAACATGGATTCTCATTGTAGCCAGAATCGTGCAGCTCTAACTGCGCTTAGGATTAAAGATCACAAATCTCACGGTGTAACATCTTTCACATTATACAAAAAAATTGGGCCAACTTTGCGGTTTATTTTTGTTCATTAAAGTGTAGCCTTTCAGTTTCACGCTGGGAACCCTACTGCTGAGATAGATAGATCTCTATAATTTTTATTTTTCACCGGACCTCTTTTAATCTGTATGTCCTTTCCAGATCAGGGACATGGCTGCATCAGGGCCTCGCGCATGCGTAGTAGGATTCCCGGTGTGAAGTCGAAAGGCTACACTGCCGGGTTCTCTTACCCGACATTGCGGGTAAGAGAACAAGGCAGTGTAGTCTTTTGGCTTCACGCCGGGAACCCTACTACGCATGCGCGAGGCCCTGCTCCTCTCTCCTATTAGCCCGACGGCCAGGGGATGTCAGACGAAACCGGTCGAGCGTGATAATCTTTCAGTCGTACACACTCGTGGATCACACACTTTATGATACGCCTGTTACTTTATGCTTAAATGTGAGTACCTGACTTTTTTGTCTACAATAAAAAATTGGCATACTGTATTACGCTATGTGGGCACTTTTTCTTCTTTGAGCCGTATTAGACCCAAAGCACCTGAAGCCAGAGGAGACTGCCACAGAGCCACACAGGGGCTAACACTGTGAAAGCCTTTAACCCCTTGTGGGTACCTGGATCTGGTGAGTGAGGGACCTATCAGAGCATGAGGAGAGGGAGCACTGAATGATCACAGCCATTTGAATTATTTCATGAAGCACTAAGCACTTTTTTGCATGGACTGCCTAAATATAACTTCAATCCAATTTTATGGCACAGAGCACCTTATAATACTATATTATGTCATCTATTAGCACGTTTTTTTACATGTGTATATTTATTTATTTTTGTATTCATTTTTATGGTTTACCCAATGTGGATGTAAGCACATATTTGTTTTAGGGCTGCATTTTATTTACCCAACATCACTTTTTCATATAAAGAGGCACCAACACCTACTACCTCACCCCCACTCAGGGGAGGAGGGAGCCCCGCAGTGACATCACTGCCGCGGCCGGACTCTAAGAAATGATACCTGTCAAAGACAGGTATCCTGTCCTCTCCCCCCGAAATATGGCAATTGTGGCACCGGAGGGGAGGGGGAATGCGATGAGCAGAAGTTCCACTTTAGGATGGAGCCCTGCTTTAAGGGTTCTGAATGCATTCCCTCCCCCGATTGGTAGGTATACCTGTTTGGAGGTCAGTGGCTCAGAATGTACTGAATCCACATCAGAATGACAGCTAGGCCAGCAGCATTTTCTGAATGACAAGCTGTGTATTTTTTTATCATGGAGAAATGCCTCAGATGACAAAAACGCTATCTACCTCCTAAGAGACAATTCCTTGACCTCAAGGCAGAATAGAGCCATCATATAAAGTGCAAACCAGCGTGTGTGCACGCAAGGGTATAATGTCAGTTGTGACCCAATGAAAATGTTGGATGCATTTGTGAAAAGAAAAGAAAAAAGGCAGCCAAGGCTGGTCATTGATCTCATCCCATCTTTTCTAGATTTTCCACTGGCAACTGCACAAGCTAAAAACAGACTGCAGACTAATTGCAAATGGAATTTAAAATGATACCTGCTTTCCAACGACTGCATTGTTCCAAAAATGCAGCATGCTGTTTTCTCCAGAAAAAGAAAGCAAGGTCAATCAGTATGTCAACGGGAAACACATTAGGATACCAAAAGCCAAATTGTGATAAACTAAAAAGAAACACTTACTCGAAGGCAAAGAAGAGTCCACTTGTGACCAGAATTAGGACCATAGTGAGGTAGAAAACTCCAGTTTGTCTAGCCATCATAATCCTGCCATTGCAGTAGAACTTGTTCTGGCCTGGAAAAACCTCCCATTTCCGCTTTACGACAGCTTTCTTCTTTTTATGAGAAGATTCCATGGGTGAGCTTCCGCGGGTGTTAATTTCACTGTATCCGCACTCTTTCATGGGCCCCCCTCCTGGAGTCATCCGTTAATAGAAAAATTCCCAAGACACAAAAAAAGGGGAGATCCGGGCCAGTAACAAAGGCATACAAACCGAGTAAAGGCAAGCAGTTTTTAGTTAGAATACGCAAAATATAAGCCAGAATATGGATCACTAGGAATACGTAAGTTTCTTCTATATAGAACCTTGGTAGTTTCTCTTTCATGTAACCGTAAAGGTACTTGTGGCCTTTAGGGCAGATGATACCTGTATGTATTTTTATCCACTCTTATGGTATTTTGACAGCTTTAAAAAAAAAAAAAAAAAAAAAAACTGGCGAAATGCAGGTAGTTTACGTAGGAAAGAAATCCAACTTCTGGGGCTTAAGATGCAATGTGTTCCTTAGTCTGTTGCTTTGGATTTGCCGACAAGATTTGTTCACAGCGGCATTCATATGAGCGGTGCAAAGGCAACTTTTTTCTGCTCCTCACATCGGCCAATGGATGCTTGGGCCTCTCCAAAGATGCATTCAGATAAACTGTTCCCCATATACTTTCACCATCGCCACAACATGTTTGCAACGTGAACATAAAGCAGTAGAGGAATACTACAAAAAAAAAAAAAACTTTAATTATAACAGCACAAGCACAGAGCAAGTCTTCTCCTTGTTTGTTTCCACATAAATTTGCTGCAGGAAAAATTCTGGCTCCGTAAATAATTCACATATTAAGAAAATATCCCATCTTGTATTCCAGACTAAAGGCCAACAGCGAGCGAGAGGGTATTTATAGCAACGAAACTTGGAACTGCAGCTAAACCACCTTTCCCATGAGATCTGAAAGAAAAAAAAAAGTTTCTATTTAGGTTGCTTCCTGTTACATCATAATCTTCTCCCTTCCTTAACGACCAATGAAGAAGCAAGTCATTACATACTGGAGGAAACAGCAGGAAGAGTCCACTTCAGAAAGAACATCCGACTTAAGTGCTGGTGATGCTACAATTGTTCATATCCTTTCATCAATCCTTTGTGTCTCACAAACAAGTGTTAGAAAACCTGATCACAGGACAGTCCATCTGTCAAAGACATCAACAATCATCCACACGACTCAGTACTCTTTTCACGATTGGTTCTGCTCTCCACACCGGATCAATCTGTCTTCTTCCAAGTGACAGAGGCATAAGCCGACCAGAACACCAACACATATATGTTGTCCTATTAAAAAAAAAAAAAAATCAAAAACATAGCACCATCCATTAGCAAGTGCCGGTTCACACTGGGGCAACACGACTTCCAGCACGACTTTACAAGGCAACTTGGAGACTAATTGATCGCAACTTCAGCGCTACTTGGAGCTACTTACAACACGACTTCAAGTCGCCTCCAGGACAGGCAGCTTTGCCAGTGGCCAATCATATAATAATCAGCTCTGTGGGAGGGAGGGGTTTGGCTTAGAAAACTATTTTCACTTGCTAAAAAGTTGCTTCAGTTTAGACAAGGGATCCGACTTCCATTAAAATCAATGGGTACAAGTTGTCTAGAAGTTGTACAGGAACCTTTTCTGAAGTCGGAGCGACTTCAGTAGTGTACATTAAGATGGCTCTTATTGACTAACATGTCATTTCTCATGTCAGGCAACATAAGTCGGATTCCAAAGAGCGGTAGTGTGAACCGGCACTAAAGGAACATAACCAAACTATTTTTGAGACACTGGTTGGTGAGCTGGGCTGCATGGGAAGACTATACCCAGCAAACATCAGATATGCATTAAAACTCAATCATAAATTAGCATGCCTACTGAAACAATACTACCACCCCAAACTTACTAACGGGGGCTTCTTTATTCAGTCGACTACTTTAGCGGGAGTTAAAAAAAAAAAAAAAAAGTAAAAGAATAATGTACTTAAATTGGCAGTTTACCAGACCTACTACTTCCATTGTATCTTTTTTTAATCCCCTTATTATCTTTGACCGTTGAGTTATCCTGAAAACGTACTCACACATCCATCTAATTCAATGCTGTACGGCTGCAATTTGCCACATGATAGGTCAGGCACCACCAGCTTCCTTACTTACATCAGGGGGTCGCGAATTTCTTTAGGTTCTTGCCAAAAAATGCCACAGACACCCCCCAATAACATGCATGCACCAGGCTACCTCATTATGGGCAGCTTAAAGGGAAGCTTCAGTCATGTGTTTGAAAATGAGAAGTCAGCTAGCTGCGGACCCTTAATAAACAGACACTCACCTGCTGCGACTTCACAGCCGGCTGACCACTGCACATGCCGCACTGTGCTTTGTGAATGGTCCAGGGAGGAGATCATCTAGGCCAGGGATCACCAAATTACGACCCTCCAGCTGTTGCAGAACTGGAAGCATTGTAAAACTGACATTCACAGACATGACTAGGCATGATGGGAATTGTAGTTCCTTTACTGGAGGGCCATAGTTTGGAGAGCCCTGACCTAGGCGATCCACGTGAAAGCTGGAACCTTTTTAAAACTAGGTACCCTATAAAATTTACAAAATCCAAAAGTGGAATTGGCAGAGGAAGGAGGAAGCGCAGAACTACCCCTTTTGGATGTAGTTCCACTTTAAGTATTCTGGAAGACACCGGGACCCTCCTGATAAAAGACATGTGCAAAGACACATCATCAGGGGGCCAGCTGCAGGGAGAGACAGCCACCCCTTGATAACACATAGACTGGGGTGGTGGCTGCAAGATGCCTGCCAGAAGAGGAAGTCGCCCCCCCCCCCCCCCCCCACCTTCAGTAACACATACTCCAAGACACATTAGGGGACAGCCACCCTCTGATAACACACAACCCGGAATATGTCATTACAGGGGTGGCTGTAAGAGTGTAGAAAATACAGCCACCCCCTATTGACACATCAGGGAGCAGCTACAAGAACCCGGAAGAGGCAGCTGTCCCCCTTATACACGTCATCAGGGGGCAGCTACAAGAACCCAGAGGCAGCTGCCCCCCCCCCCCCCCAACACACCTACATTGGGACAAGTCATCAGGGGGCAGCTACAAGAACCCAGAGGAGGCAGCTCCCCCCCTAACACACACACATACACTGGGACACGTCATCAGGTGGCAGCTACAAGAACCCGGAAGAGGCAGCCCCCCCCCCCCCCAACACACATACACTGGGACACGTCACCAGAGGGCAGCTACAAGAACCCAGATGAGGCAGCTGTCCCCTGATAACACACATACACTGGGACACGTCACCAGGGGGCAGCTACAAGAACCCAGAGGAGGCAGCTGTCCCCCTATTGACACATCAGGGGGCAGCTACAAGAACCCAGCTGCCCCCCCCCCCCCCAACACACCTACACTGGGACACGTCATCAGGGGGCAGCTACAAGAACCCAGAGGAGGCAGTTGTCCCCCTATTGACACATCAGGGGGCAGCTACAAGAACCCAGCTGTCCCCCCCCCCCCCTAACACACATACATTGGGACACGTCATCAGGGGGCAGCTACAAGAACCCAGAGGAGGCAGCTCCCCCCCTAACACACATACACTGGGACACGTCATCAGGTGGCAGCTACAAGAACCCGGAAGAGGCAGCTCCCCCCCTCCCAACACACATACACTGGGACACGTCATCAGGTGGCAGCTACAAGAACCCGGAAGAGGCAGCTCCCCCCCTAACACACATACACTGGGACTCGTCACCAGGGGGCAGCTACAAGAACTCAGAAGAGGCAGCTCCCCCCCCCCCCCCCAACACACATACACTGGGACACGTCACTAGGGGGCAGCTACAAGAACCCAGATGAGGCAGCTGTTCCCTGATAACACACACATACACTGGGACACGTCACCAGGTGGGCAGCTGCAAGATCCTGGAAGAGACAGTCATTCCCCCCCTCCCCCCCATAACACACATGACCTGGGATGTCATCATGGAAGCAGCCACCTCCCTAAAGACATATGTGGGGGGGGAGGGGGACATAAATGCTCATGCATTGTAGGGTACCCCGATTCCTTCCTAGCAGTGTGACATCTGTATCCGGGGGGGGGGGTTAGGCGATGACATCATTCAACAGGTCCTGGAAAAGCTGTACTTGTAAGAAATGGGAGAGAGGTGGGGTAGGAGTGCAATGAAGGAAAGTGCTCTTTTTCTGGAACATAAGGAGACTGGTGGGGGCAGATTAGCCGGTTGGAGCCACAAGACAGCAATCTAGTTATATGTGCAGTGAACGGGACTGATGTGGCAGAGGTAAGTGATGTGCAGTGTACAGGACTGATGTGGCAGAGGTAAGTGATGTGCAGTGTACAGGACTGATGTGGCAGAGGTAAGTGATGTGCAGTGTACAGGACTGATGTGGCAGAGGTAAGTGATGTGCAGTGTACAGGACTGATGTGGCAGAGGTAAGTGATGTGCAGTGTACAGGACTGATGTGGCAGAGGTAAGTGATGTGCAGTGTACTGGACTGATGTGGAAGGGACACTGGGGCAGAGATAAGTGAGGGGCAGTGTACGGGACTGATGTGGAAGGGACACTGGGGCAGAGGTAAGTGAGGGGCAGTGTACGGGACTGATGTGGAAGGGACACTGGGGCAGAGGTAAGTGAGGGGCAGTGTACGGGACTGATGTGGAAGGGACACTGGGGCAGAGGTAAGTGAGGGGCAGTGTACGGGACTGATGTGGAAGGGACACTGGGGCAGAGGTAAGTGAGGGGCAGTGTACGGGACTGATGTGGAAGGGACACTGGGGCAGAGGTAAGTGAGGGGCAGTGTACGGGACTGATGTGGCAGAGGTAAGTGATGTGCAGTGTACGGGACAGATGTGGAAGGGACACTGGGGCAGAGGTAAGTGAGGGGCTGTGTACGGGACACTGTGGCAGAGGTAAGTGGATGTGCAGTGTACGGGACTGAAGTGGAAGGGACAATGGGGCAGAGGTAAGTGGATGTGCAGTGTACGGGACTGAAGTGGAAGGGACAATGGGGCAGAGGTAAGTGATGTGCAGTGTACGGGACAGATGTGGAAGGGACACTGTGGCAGAGGTAAGTGAGGGGCTGTGTACAGGACACTGTGGCAGGGACACTGTGGCAGAGGTAAGTGAGGGGCTGTGTACGGGACACTGTGGCAGAGGTAAGTGAGGGGCTGTGTACGGGACACTGTGGCAGAGGTAAGTGAGGGGCTGTGTACGGGACACTGTGGCAGAGGTAAGTGGATGTGCAGTGTACGGGACTGAAGTGGAAGGGACAATGGGGCAGAGGTAAGTGGATGTGCAGTGTACGGGACTGAAGTGGAAGGGACAATGGGGCAGAGGTAAGTGATGTGCAGTGTACGGGACAGATGTGGAAGGGACACTGTGGCAGAGGTAAGTGAGGGGCTGTGTACAGGACACTGTGGCAGGGACACTGTGGCAGAGGTAAGTGAGGGGCTGTGTACGGGACACTGTGGCAGAGGTGAGGGGCTGTGTACGGGACACTGTGGCAGAGGTAAGTGAGGGGCTGTGTACGGGACACTGTGGCAGAGGTAAGTGATGTGCAGTGTACGGGACTGATGTGGAAGGGACACTGTGGCAGAGGTAAGTGATGTGCTGTGTACGGGACTCTGGGGCAGAGGTAAGTGGTGCGCAGTGACCTGTGTCAATACAATAGGATCATGGAGGGATGAGTCCAGGACGTGGGGCTGCCATGGCACACGGGGAGATCACGTGACAGGCCTAGGGGAAGCCCCCCTTCTCCTCCCACTATCCGGCCACGGGGAACCTCCGCCGTACACAGGCCATTGTCATAGAGGAAGGGGCGGAGGGGGTACGGGGAAGGACTAGGCCTCCTCTATCCGCCGAGTCGGCGTCCCACGTTACAGCTCAAGGCTCCGCGCTCACCTCACTTCCCGGGGTGCCAGTCTCCGAGCTCCCGCTCTTCTCCTCCGCCTCCTACAGGCGACTGAACTCCACAACACACCTACACAGGCAACGGCTGCAATCAGCGACCCCGCCCACTGGAGGCGGCATGGGAGCTGCAGGATTTACGACCGTCACCGCCCTGGCCTGACCCGGAAAAACTACAACCCCCACAAGGCTGTGCGTGCGTGCGTGCGTGCGTGCCCCTGCTGGGATTGGGCTTTTCTGGGGGGGGGGGGACAGCGCGGCCTACCATGAACTACACTTCCCATAATGCTGCTCTTCGTCATCACGTGGTGCCGAGAGAGGCCAATAGGGCAGCCTTGTGACAGTTGATATAGGTGGAGTCAGTGAACGCCGTGTTATCCGAGTTCTATCATTGTATGCAAAGTATGGAGAATTGTCTTGTGTTTTACTTATCCGGGCTTCGTTCTGCGGCCTGAAAACTGGCTGTAAATATAGAAAGACTGGAGAGATTTACTAAAACTCTAGCACACAGAATCTGGTGCAGCTGTACATATAGAAACCAATTATCTTCCATGTTTTTTAGCCCGTTTACACCAGTGAGTCAGTGCTACTTGTCAAATTGCATTACAAATCGCACCCTGTTGTCCATAAGGGAAAGGTTCAAATTGGTGCAACGCCAACTTTGCGATGCTGCACTCATTTGAAAAAAGGTTACTGTGCAGGTTTCTTTGTGATTTCAGATGCAACTCACATAGACACCTGTGTGCATGAAGTCGCACAGATGTCAGCCAAAGTGCACTGACGTGCATCTTTGAAATCATGCAATTTTAAGTGAAGTCGCAAGATTTCAAAGTCCGATTCGGTGTAAACGGGGGCTAATTGGACACGCTGAAGTTAGAATCTGATTGGTTATTATGCACAGCTGCACCAGATTCTGTGTGCTCCAGTTTTAGGAAATCTCCCCCACTGTGAGGCCATGGGCGCTGTCATGTCTCACTTAACCACGTCTCAAGCGCCAAATGACAGCTACAGCACCATCATCCATTTCTGGGAGGGCGTCATATGACATTTTCCTCTGATCTCACCCACTGCGGTGCATTCTGTGATCGGTGTGTCCTTAACCACTTCCATACAGGGCACTTACGCACCTTCCCGCCCAAGCCAATTTTCAGCTTTCAGCCATGTCGCACTTTGAATGACAATTGCGCGGTCATGCTACACTGTACCCAAACAAAATTGGCGTCCTTTTTTTCCCACAATTAGAGCTTTCTTTTGGTGGTATTTGATCACCTCTGCGATTTTTTTTTTTGCGCAACAACTAAAAAAAGACTGAAAATTTTGAAAAAAAATAAAGTTTTTATTTTTTTCTGTTATTTTTTTTTTAAATAACTACGTTTTCTCTTTCAATTACGGGCACTGATATTGCGGCACTGATGGGCACCGATAAGGTAGTACTTATGGGCACCGATGAGGTGGCACTGATAGGCGGCACTGATAGGCACTTATAGGCGTCACTGATGGGCACTCATAGGCGGCACTGGGCACTCATAGGCAGCACATATGGGCACTCATATGGGTGGCACTGATGGGTACTTATGGGTGGCACTGATGGGTACTTATGGGTGGCACAGATGGGCACTGATAGGTGGGCACTGGGCATGGATTGGCACTGTGGGGTGGCACTGATGGACACTGAGGGGTGGCACTGATGCATTTTTTTTTCTGCCCCTTCTTTTTTCTTTTTTTACTCTCTGGTGGTCTTGTGTGGGCTTCCCTGGTGGTCCAGTGTGGCGATCCGAGGGGGGGTTGCGCTGATAAACAATCAGCGCGAACCCCCCCTGTCAGGAGAGCCGCTGATCTGCTCTCCTCTACTCGCGATTATCAGACGCTAGTGTGGAAGAGTCGTCAACGGCTCTTCCTGTTTACATCGTGATCAGCTGTGATTGGACACGGCTAATCACGTGGTAACGAGGCTCTGCCGGAGACTTGTTACCGAGATCGGGGATGCAGGGTGTCAGACCGCGCCCCCGGAGTTAAGTGATTAAGGACTGTCTAACGCTGATATACGTTGGCAGAATGGCACAGGCATGTACAGGTACGTTGCCCTTTAAGTGCCCAGCCGTGGTTCGCACGTGACCCGGTCCGAAGCTTCGCGGGCCCTGATCGCTGTCGGTGTCCCGCGATTGGGTCACAGGAGCTGAAAAACGGGGAGAGGTGAGTGTAAACACACCTTCCCCGTTCTTCTGTGTGGCAGTGTCACTGATCATCTGTTCCCTGATATAGGGAAAGATGATCAGTGACGTCACACTTCCAGCCCCGCCCCCCTACAGTAAGAATCACTCCCTTAGGGCACACTTAGAGCCCCCTAGTGGTTAACCCCTTCACTGCCATTGTCATTTTCACAGTAATCAGTGCATTTTTATAGCACTTTTCTCTGTGAAAATGACAATGGTGTCAAAAATGTCCGATGTGTATGCCATAATGACGCAGTCATGAAAAAAAAAAAAAACGCTGATCGCTGCCATTACTAGTAAAAAATAAATTATTAATAAAAATGCCATAAAACTATCCCCTATTTTGTAAACGCTAAAACTTTTGCGCAAACCAATCAATAAATGTTTTTTGCATTTTTTTTTACCAAAAATAAGTAGAAGAATATGCATCAGCCTAAACTAAAACTACATTTTGTTTGGGAGCCACGTAGCCACGACTGCGCAATTATGAGTTAAAGCGACGCAGTGCCGAATTGCAAAAAGGGGCAAGGTCCTTTACCTGCATAATGGTCCAAGTCTTAAGTGGTTAAGGGGTTGTAAAGGTAACGGCCCAGATTCAGAGAGAATTCGTTGTTTGAGTAGCGTCGTTTACGGACATTTCTATTCCCGAACGTGTTACGCAAAAAAAAAAAAAATTAAATTCGACGCGGGAACGACGGCCATACTTAACATGGGCTACGCACCGTTAGACCAGCAAAAAGCTGGTCTAACAGTACGTAAAAAAAAACAGACGTAAGCGATTGCGAAGACCGCTCGTATCTTCGTGGATCGCCGTAAAAACACATTTGCATATCCCGACGCATCAAAACGACGCAAACTCCTCCCAGCGGCCGCAAAAATATCGCAGCGTAGATCCGAAGGCTTACGAAGACGTAAGCCTCTCGGATCGAAGCCCGAAGCCGCCGTATCATGGTTTGAGGATTCAAACTAGTGATACGGCGCGCAAAATTTGAAATTACTCCTGTCTAACACCAGTTAGACAGGCGTAATTGCTTTATGAATCTGGGCCAACATTTTTTTCCTAAATAGCTTCCTTTACCTTAGTGCAGTCCTCCTTCACTTACCTCATCCTTCGATTTTGCTTTTAAATGTCCTTATTTCTTCTGAGAAATCCTCACTTCCTGTTCTTCTGTCTGTAACTCCACACAGTAATGCAAGGCTTTCTCCCTGGTGTGGAGTGTCGTGCTCGCCCCCTCCCTTGGACTACAAGAGAGTCAGGACGCCCACTAACACACAGCTTCCTTCTCAATCTGCAATGTAGAGAATGTCCTGACTCTCCTGTAGTCCAAGGGAGGGGGCGAGCACGACACTCCACACCAGGGAGAAAGCCTCACATTACTGTGTGGAGTTGGACAGAAGAACGGGAAGTGAGGATTTCTCAGAAGAAATGAGGACATTTAAAAGCAAAATCGAAGGATGAGGTAAGTGAAGGAGGACTGCGCTAAGGTGGAAAAAAAAATTGTACCTTTACAACCCCTTTAGGACACAGCTGATTACAGATCGGGGTAATGGGTCAATCACAGTAGCCCTTTACCACACGATTAGCTGTGTCCAATGACAACTGATCCCGATGTAAAAGCAAGCCTATTATCAGCATTCCTTTCCTGACAGAGTGAGGAAAGGAGAGCCGATAACCGGCTTGCGTGAAAAAGGGACATTTGAGGTCACATGGGCGGGCTCTAGAGGAGCAGACATGCCTGCCTAGAGCTCCGCTACTCGGGGAAGAAAGCCGTGGATAACCCGGTATTTGATCCGGTCAAACCATCCCATAAACGGACCACAAGCTGTAGGAAGGTGAGGGGGACATTTGGGTGAAAGAATGGTGCTAGGAGGTGCCAGAAACAGGACAAAAACGAATCCTCCATGCAGCCCTCAGCTGAGCAAAGGCACCACTAAGACAGCACTGCTCGCCTCAGAACAGCTCCCCTCAGGGAAACAGAGAAAGCAAACGGCAGCTATAACTGCCAAAACAACTAATCTTATGGCATCTCTGTCCAATATTACCTCAGATAGTGAGGAAGAGGACTCAAATGTGTCACCACAGTTGGATAAAGGTGACAAGGAAATCCCCTCAGGATTGCTCAAACAATTTGAAAAGATGCTTCGCAGAGCACTTAAACTAGGGTGACCAGACATCCCCAGTTTTAGGGGACAGTCCCCTGATTGAGGACACTGTCCCCGGACCAAGTCTGTCCCTGGTTTTGTCCCCAGATTGGATTTAATAGGGGGCAGGGGCAATTTAAAGACAATCAGTGCAGAATTATAATAAAAAAATTAGAATGACACACCCCCGCTCCGCCGTGCCTACTAGCATAGGGGAGTTGTATTTTTCCCATTATCTATGCCCCTTTCTGATTAACATGTGCTGGTCGGAGTGGAGGGAATATTTCTTCAGTTTCGGGCGCATGCCCATTCAGCTTTGCTCGCATGTTCTTCTGCCTTGGCTCAAATCCTGGCCAGCCACATGCCGATCTCCCTGCCTTCCCTGGCGGAGTGATCCTCCTCCGCTCCCCACCCAGTAGTAGCCAGGGCCCGAAGAGTTAGACTTGAGAGGCTGTGAGGTGGGCAGCGACGGGCAGAGAGTGGCTGATTGCCGCCATTACTAGTAAAGAAAAAATATGTCCCCGGATTTTATTTAAAAAATCTGGTCACCTTAACTTAAACAGACATCTGAACAAATCACCTCAAGTCTCACAAGAGAAATAAGGGAGATAGGGAACCGCACAGATGCCCTGGAAACCAAGGTAGATGAAATAGAAATCTTTACTCAGGAATGCATGTCTGATATAGATACCCTCAAGGAAGAAAATTTAACCCTGCAAAATAGACTGGAGGATTTTGAGAATCGGGCAAAAAGGTCAAACCTGAGATTTAGGGGCATACCAGAGTCTGTAGTAGACCTTCAATCCACCATTCTTGCCCTATGCCAAGAACTGCTCCCAGGCATCCCTGTAGAGCGCCTAGAAATGGACAGGATTCATAGGGCTCTCACCCCTAAAAAGGCTGACGGTCCCCCCAGGGACATAATAACCAAATTTCATTACTATAGGTCCAAAGAGCAAATACTGCAGGCAGCAAGAGAAAAAAACATCTTGACTTTTCAAAACTACAACTACCAAATTTTTGCGGACATCTCACAACAGACAATTAACAAGAGAAGAGCCATGAAGCCCCTCCTGATTGAGTTACAGCAACGCAACATTAAATACCAATGGGGTTTCCCTTTTTCCCTCCGTTTTACACTGCAAGGGACAAAGATAGTCTGCAGGTCACCTGACCAGTTACACCAAGCCCTTGTGGACTTCAAATTAATTGAGCAACCCTCTGCCACATCATCCACACGCAAAAGATCGCCATCATCCTCAGCCAACAACCATGCTACGCAGCAGGACCAAAATGAAGACTTCCATCAGTCAAGCAAACGAGGCAGATTCGTGTCACATCCTCCTGAACGAGAAGACTCAATGGACTGATCATCTTACATTATTAACCATTTTTCCCTTTCTCTCTAGGTTGGAACTCTGGTCACTTGCATCTGAGATGCTTGTACCACCCTTAGGGTGACCCCCTCTTCTGGTAACGACCCCAAATCCATTCACTAGGTAATAATATTGTAACCACCACCCTACCCTTTTATCACACATTCCCCATAGTAGCCTACCCAACTATACCCTTCCCTCCTTTTCTGGAACCACATCCATGGCTCTGTACTCTGAAACTTTGGTAAAATCCAGAGAAAGCAAGAATAGTTTATCACGCCAATCCCTCCTAACCGCAACAAATTCATGACCACCTTCCTTTAATTGTTAAATCCACTCTCTTTAAGCGAACGGTTGCCTACTGCACCCCCTCTCCCTCAAGTCGCAATAGATGACAGCCATATGGATTTAATCCTATTGTTCTAATCTATCCCTAATAATCCAGACTCCACTCTACTCCCACTCCCAACCTAACCTCCCGGTATATCTCCTGGGTGATCCCGCCTGTCCCAAGACCCCTATACCCCATTAGGCAGTACCATTTACCTCAGGTACGATAGGGTTCCCCCTCCCTTGCTCAGCTAATATTGTAATATTCTACATAGCCAAGCGCATCCTCTCATCTCTTACAATTGCTCTTCTCTCCCCTTTTTGTACACTACGGAACGCGGCACTCTGACCCTTGGAAAAACATGTGCCCATTTGGTCTAACTCAGACCCCCAACTTAATATGTGGGGATCTGACGGAGACGCCCTTTTCCCTGGTGGGGATCCTTTTCCCCAACCACGGACTTATGCTAAATATGTTTGTTACAATTTGTTAACTGTTGTTGCACTAACTTTTGTTGTCTTTTATTTTTCCCCTGAAACCTCCTTTCCTGCCCTTCTCCCCATCCAGTCTGCACGGAGTGGTCCGGGTAATTGCTACACGCGGAAGCACGGTAAGATTGAGTTGTCGGTTTGGCTACCATGGCACCATTGAACTTATTGTCACTCAATGTTCAAGGCTTAAACATACCACAGAAGCGATCAAAAGCTTTCAGGCTTTTCCAGTCAAAAAAGGCCCACATAGTCTGCCTTCAGGAAACTCATTTCACCCCAAGCACAACCCCTAAGTACTTTCACACAGCTTATCCACAAGTTTACAATGCATCCGCCACAGTAAAGAAAAGAGGCACCCTTATAGCCTTCCACCGCTCGACCCCTTTCACATTGAACACAGAAATCAGAGACCCAGAGGGGAGATACCTGATCTTAACAGGCTATATTTTAGACACGGCAATTACGATTGTCTCATACTATGCCCCTAACCTCAATCCTATGCCATTCATGTCTCACCTTCTTCAAACCATAAATGCTCATAAACTTGGCTCCCTTCTGATTTGCGGAGACTCAAACCAGGTTCTTCTCTCTTTCTTAGACAAGTCCCCCTATATTCAACACAAACACCATCCTAAATGGAATCTTCCCAATCTCCTCTCAAAATACAACCTGGTGGACTCATGGAGGGAGATGAACCCAACAAAACGCAACTTCACCTATTTTTCAAATCCGCACCAATCATTTAGTAGAATAGATCACATATTCCTAACAACCGGAATGATGCCTGAAGTCCTCCACTCCAATATAGTCCCTATTCCGTGGTCAGACCACAACGCAGTTCTTACAACTATTGCCTCAACCATTCCAAAAAAGCACGACCGGTCTTGGTATATGCCTGAGCTATTACTTAACCACCCCACTCACTGTCTAGAAATAGAACAATCTTTAAGAGACTATCTAACCCACAATGAGAGCCCTAAAATATCCGCCCTCACACTCTGGGAAGCCCACAAGCCAGTTCTAAGAGGGACTATTCAGAGACAATTAGGGATCCTCAAAAAACAAAGGAAACAAATGGCGATGAAATTGGAAAAATAATTTAATCTAGCATTTTTAGACTTCCAAGACAACTATTCACCCAGAACTAAGGACCGCCTAGACAAAGCTCGCTTAGAGTATGACCTATTCCTTACAGAATCAGCCAATAAAAGTTTAAACAGGTCCAAACACACCTTATACAAACAAGCCAACAAGCCGGGGGCTTATTTAGCAAGATCATTAAATTTCTTTAAGAAATCCTATACCCCCATTAAACTGAAATTGGCTAACAACATCATTTCTAGCAACCCCCTTAAAATCGTACAAAAATTTAGCTCCCACCTGAAAAAACTGTACTCGGATACAAATGTAATCAATGAAAAGGAGGCGGACTCCTTTTATTCGCAACTCCATCTACCCCAAATGTCGGACTCCCAAAGATTGCAATTAGAATCACCTGTATCACATAATGAAGTAAGCAACGCGATAAAGGACCTTAAACTAAATAAAAGACCTGGACCCGACGAATTCACTGCTAAATATTACAAAACATTCACTGAACTCCTCTCACCAAGGCTAGCTGAGGCCTTTAATGACTTGCTAAACCGAAAATCCTTCCGACAGGAATCACTCATGGCCACAATCTGTATGATACCAAAACCACAAACCGATAACACCGCATGCGAAAACTTTCGTCCCATTTCAATGCTGAATACGGACATTAAACTTCTTGGTAAGATCTTGGCGGTGCGCCTAAACAGAATAATAGGCTCACTGGTCCATCGTGACCAGGTTGGCTTTATACCGAACCGACAAGCAGGTGACAATATTAGAAGGGCGTACTTGCTAGCTCATATAGCTAAGAAAAGGGGCATCCCAGCGTGCTTTCTCTCACTGGATATAAAACAAGCTTTCGACTCTATATCCTGGTCTTACCTAAAATATGCATTACAAAAATGGGGCTTTGGACCCAACTTCATGACATGGATAATGGAATTATACAATAATCCGAAGGCATGCGTCAAATACGCAGGCTACAAGTCAGACCCATTTTCCATTGGCAGAGGCACAAGACAGGGATGCCCGCTTTCCCCTCTTTTGTTCGCCCTCCTCATAGAACCACTTGCACATAAGATTAGGTCAGACCCCAAGATCTTAGGTATAGAGGTAGGGGGCCATAAGCATAAACTATGTATGTTCGCCGATGACATCCTCCTTTTTCTCGCGACCCCTCAGGTAACAGGCCCAAACCTAATGTCTCTACTAAAACATTATGCGTCTTTCTCAGGACTAGTTATAAACCCCAAAAAGCAACTATTCATCCGGTGGGATCCGGGGGGGATGACGTGCGGCACGTGAGGCACGCACGCCGAGGGAGGGGCCGAACCCGCGCTGGGAAGTCGACCTGAGATGCGGTGAGGGAGGACGCTGATACCGCTGCGGACGCCAGCAGACCCGGGGATGGAGCAAAATACTCACACCGGAGGACAAACAAAGACACGCTGAGTGTCGGGCGGCCCTCCTTACCCTCCAACGCGACGCTCGGCGCCTCTTCTGAGGCTCTTCTAGCCCTCCCGCTATATGTCCCCACGGAGCTGACTGCAGGTTAGCCGGATGCTAAAGATCGGGAGTCACGCTGCAACGGCTCCAACCCCACCTCCCCCAGTACGGAGGATTCCATGCTAAAGGTATAGCAGGTAATATCTCACCCCCCTCAACCCGGCTGATGCCCGGTGCCCGGAAAAGGGGTAAGTTTGCACCTATTTTCTATGCCCCATATCGGATGTGATAATGGATTGTTCTTGGGAGTGAAGTATTGACGATCTGGGTGCCATAAATATATAAATTGAGGAGACAAAATAAGGTGCAGGACTAGATGATCGGTTCTTAGCTTGTGTTGTCCCTGCGCTGTATATACCGACTCTGTGACTCTCTGATTGGGGGACTTTCACACCAATTCTAGCCCTCGGCACGCTAGCCCAACTTTGCTATGATTGAGTACTTGGAGAAGGTGTATGATTTGTAAAGAAACACGGGTTCTGCCGTACATGGTGTCTATCTGCCTCTCCTAAACGCCCTCTTGATTACGCTAAAAACCCCCACATCTAATCCTTGGAATATCTATTCGTGGATTAATTGCTTGAGGCTAGGAGGGCTGTGGGACCTCTTTTGGATTTTTATTACTCCACCTGTACCTGCGGAACTTAAGCAAACCTGATGCGTTAAATAGCCTTGAGGTGCGCGGGGGTTAATATAGGCCTCAAAGTAAAAAGCAGGAACTAACGCTTACCAGCAAGGGTTTTATTTGGAGCAGAGCATGTATACATCAGGGGACTTCCTGTATAAAGTAGAGGCCCGGGGTCATCCATGAGAACAATCGCATAAGCCCATTTAAAAACCCCTCTCCCCAATCAGAGCGACGCCAGTAGGGTACTAGCGGCTGGATGCGGAAATAAGGTGTGGGAAAATCATCCCCCCAGGATTAAATTAGAGACGGATTACGGTCCGTTACTTATTGTTGGGTGCTCATACCTGCTGCCCTAAACGTGCCAAAGAGCCAACAGTCAGTAATAGGAGAGTGGCACTCCTAAATAATAGGAGTAGATATATTTAAAACTGGGGAAGCGGATTCGTGCAAGAAACATACACAGGATGAGCAGGGGAACAAGGGGCGCCGCCCCTAAAACCCCTAAGGAACACGCTACAGCAAGTACCATAAGACATTATATGACCCAGGAGGGGAGCGCTAAAAGCTCTGCTAACTCAAAAAAAACAGAGAAAACAGGGTCAGCGAAGAGGGGAGGGAATCAAACTATCCCTCTAACACCTGAAGTTTCATCAGAAGGGGAACATGATCAGACCCTAAGCGAGGAAAGAGGTACAGACTCACATATCCCAACGAAAGGGGAGTTGGAAATAATGCTGAGAGACCTCGAAAGTAGACTAGAAAAATCCATTAAGAAGGAACTCAGCACTCTTAGAACGGATATGGCCCACCTACTGGCACGAGTGGAAGAAAGTGAACAGAAACTGGAAAAACAAGACCTAGAATTAAAGCAACTAAAGGAACAATATCTGGGTATACAAAAGAGCCAGAGAATGCTAAAATATCACTTGGAGGACCAAGAGAACCGTAGCAGAAGGAAAAATTTAAGGATTAGATCTATAAAAGAGGAAAGAGGAGAAGACTTAAAAATAATCCTTAACAGTCTGTTTTTCCAGCTTTTTGAGCAGGGGGCCAGAGAACCCTTTAAATTTGAACGGGTTCACCGCATCGGAAGGCCTAACAATGCGGGGGAGGCCAGACCTAGAGACATAATCGCCAGGTTTAGGTATTATGAGGATAAAGAGGCCATCTGGCTCAGACTCAGGAATGTAGCCCCCCTATTATACGCAGAGTCCGCGGTACAGATATTCCCGGACTTAGCATGGGAAACCCTAATGAGAAGGAGATATATGAAACCGCTCCTGGAACAGATGAGACTCCATAATATTAAATATCAATGGGGTTTCCCGGCCTGCCTCATTGGGCAGAAAGACGGGGTGTCTGCTAGACTAACTTTTCCGGAGGATCTGCCAGGGTTCTGCTCTAAATTGAACCTCCCGGTGATAGAGGTTCCAGGATGGATAGAATAACGTAGCTAGCCTATACATACCTTACAAAAACCAACAGAGGCGAGGAGGGGTGGGGAAGGGGGTGGGTGGAGGGCTCAGGGGGGGTGGCGGGAGGGTAGGGTGTCCTCCCTACAAAAGGAGGAAGACCATCAAGGCAACATAGCTCTCAGGGGGGGGCAGGCGGGGGGAGGTCGCACCTCATATAAAAGTCCCAATGGAAGTAAGGAGGGAGGTTATCCATGGGTCTCAGGTCTCAAAGGGGCCAAGGGAAGACAAGGGGGGGAGGCGGTTCAAGGGTAGGGAAAACAATAGGGGAAAGGGAGGGGGGGGGGAGACGTTCCAAGGGCAGGGGGAACAATAGGGAAAAGGGATGGGGGGTAGGAATCAAGGGAGGGGGAGGGGGGGCACCAGGGAGGGAGAGGGAGGGGGGGTGGGGAAAGTGGCTCCCAGTTGTCCCAAGAGGGTACGTGAAGATAATTGAGAGATAGGTACATTATGACAGAGGTAAAATTTATGACATATAACGTAAAAGGGCTGAATTCCGCTAGGAAAAGATGTATGATATTGGAGGAGATTAAGCGTTGCAGAGCTGACATTATTTTTTTACAGGAAACCCATCTAACTATAGACACTAACATTAAATTATCCTCCCCGCTACTCCCAAACTGGTACTATGGAGATTCTATATCAAAACGTTCAAGGGGAGTGGCAATTGGCTTTTCAAGAGGTATTAGGTTTTCCTTGGAGGCGAGAATGACGGACCCGGAAGGGCGCTTCCTATTTCTGAAAGGAAAGATTGGGTGCTCCACCTACACCCTAGTCAACATCTACGCCCCCAATAATAACCCAATTTTATATTTATGCAGAATAGTGGAGAAGGTAAAAAACTTTGCAGAAGGACACATAGTATTGATGGGCGACTTAAATCTTGTGATGAACCCAAAAGAGGATAGTACGTCTAGTGTGAGGGAGACCAATAGCGTGCAGTTCCCAAAATTAAAAAATAAGCTACATGGATGTCAACTGGTGGATGTTTGGAGGGCTCTCCATCCCAAAACACGCGACTATACGTTTTTCTCTCCCCCACACGGAACGTACACTAGGCTCGATCATATCCTGGTGGATCACAGGTTACTGGAGAGGGTTATTGAGTCGGATATAGGAATTATGTCTATATCTGACCATGCCCCCGTTACCATGAGAATAAAATTAGACTCCCAACCTACTTATCGGTCCGGTTGGCACCTAGATGACGATCTGATTCGTGATGAAGGGGTTGCATCCAGGGTGGAGGAAGACCTCAAACTTTTTTTTAGGATTAATGATACAGAGGAGATCTCTGGGGCAACCCTCTGGGAGACGCATAAAGCGTTTATCAGAGGGATTTGTATCTCAGAAGGTGCAAGAGTAAAAAGAGAAAGAAACAGGATAGCGGATACCTTGGAGAAAGAAATCCGTTTCTTAGAGAGTAAACACAAAGCACAAAAAACAAAAGAGATCCTTCTGGATTTAAATTACAAAAGGAAAGAGCTCAGGGAAATCAGGGAACAAGAAACCAATAAATACTTTAATAATATTGATAGAGAAAGATATATCTGGGGTAATAAATCGAGCAAACACCTCGTGAGAATGGCCAAGGAAAAAAAAGTCAGGAACTACATTGAAAAGATAAAAAATAAAAATGGGGAATGGGTCTATAAAACTGGGAACATCGCAGACACCTTCAAAAACTATTACAAAGATCTATATACAATCGATCAGGCGAGGTGGAAAGAAGAAGAGCGAGAATCCAGGACGTGTGAGTTCTTAGGTAAAGCCGGTCTATCTAAAATAGACGAGATAGAGAAGCTTAATTTGGATAAACCCATAACTGAAGATGAAATAAAAATTGCCCTGGGAAACACGGCTACCGGCAAAAGTCCCGGCCCTGATGGGTTCTCAGTATTCTACTATAAAAGATTTAGCAAAATCCTAATCCCTAAACTAGCCAGGTATTTTAATGGTCTGGGTGCAGACTATGAAACTAGCAAGGAAACACTCGCCGCATCGATTGTAATTATCCTAAAAGAAGGGAAGGATGGCTCGATGTGCTCGGGATATAGACCCATTTCCCTTCTCAATGCTGACATCAAGCTCTTCGCGAAAATACTAGCGGAACGCTTAAAAAGGGTTATACCCAACCTGATACACTCCGATCAGGTGGGCTTCGTGCCAAACCGTGAGGGCAAAGATAACAGTATAAGAGCCCTGCTTCTGCTCCAGAAGATTAAGCAGAGTGGATCCCCTGGTCTATTCCTGTCGATAGATGCCGAAAAAGCATTCGACAGGGTAGACTGGGGATTCATGATGCAAACCCTGACAGCAATGGGAATCGGGGAGAAGCTATTCAGATGGATTAAAACACTCTATCATCACCCAACGGCTAATATTAAGGTTAACGGCTCTCTATCAGAATCATTCGAGATGAAGAATGGGACAAGACAGGGGTGCCCCCTGTCCCCCCTCCTTTTTATTCTGTCACTAGAACCTCTCCTATCCTCAATACGAAACACTTCTGAGATTAACGGGGTAAAAGTGGGGGGGGGGGAACATAAATTGTCGGCGTTTGCCGATGACGTCTTGTTCTATCTCACCAACCCGGTAACCTCGATCCCTGCGCTCTCTAGGATATTACATCAATATGGCTCTTTATCCAATTTCAAGATCAACGTAACAAAATCAGAAATACTCAGCATTAACTTAAATCAAAAAGAAAGGGGGCAAGTAAAAGAAATTTGTGACTATCCTTGGTGCAGGGAATTAAAATACCTGGGCATAAAACTCGCAAATACAGTCCAGCGGATTTACAAAATTAACTATGTACCTCTGCTGAACGAGATTAAAAAAGAGCTAAAAAAAACAATTAACAAACCCATCTCATGGATTGGGCGAATAAATATGCTGAAAATGGTGGTCGTACCAAAAATTCTTTACAAATTTCTTTTAATCCCCATAGCGGTACCCCAACAATTTCTAAAAATCTTAAACTCCCTGTTGACGAACTATATATGGAAAAACAAGAAGCATAGGATATCTTTATCCATCTTAAAACAGAGAAAGCAGCAGGGTGGCCTAGCGGCACCCGACATTATAAGTTATTATAGGGCGGCGGTCCTCTCTCGGGTAGTGGAATGGGCCAGGGATAGGAAAGACAAAAGGTGGGTACAAATAGAGAATGCTCTGGCCAATACACAATTGAATAAAGCCATCTGGAACCCGACTAAATTTCGTACACTCGATCACAACACAAATCACATGACACGGGATACCCTAAGACTATGGGATAGGGTCCAGATGCAACTCGGTTGGAAATTTAACTCACCCTTAATAAATATAAAAGAAAATGCATATTTTTCACCGGGGGAAAGGAAAACAGGGGGGAATTGGATAAAAAAAGACACAGTTTATCTAGGCGATATAATCACAGGGGAAGGGATCAAGTCGTATGAAGATTTGAGAACCAGAAGCGATTTTTGGAATTTAGATAGATGGCACTACTCACAATTATCTCATTTTGTGCGGCACCTACCGCGCCCCTTACGGACGTGGGAGGAGCTGACACCGATGGAAAAGATTTGTAGAACTGATAAATCAAAAGGCACAATCACTAAACTATATGGGATACTCACCAAAATAGGAGCAAAGGAGGAACCACCTTTTGTTGATAAATGGGAAAAAGAACTAGGAATACCCAGAGGGGAAAATACTTTTCTGAAGATTATGCAGTTAACCCACGCCTCAGCAATCGACATAAAAACTGCTGAGACAAACTACAAATGTATCTCGGGGTGGTACATCACCCCAGATAAGGCGCGCCATTTTAAAGAGGGTCTCACTGCGGAATGTTGGCGCGGATGCTCGGATAGAGGCACAATGGCGCACCTATGGTGGACTTGCCCGGTTATCCAAAAGTACTGGGATACCATCTTGAGCCAAATAGGAGAGATTATGGGAAAGGAGATTAAGAGGGACCCTTGGGCCCTTCTTTTTCACTGTAACCAGGAAGGTATAAAAAAGTATAAACAATCCCTTCTTCCACACCTACTGAATGCCGCGAAAAGGTTGATACCTAGAAAATGGAGGGAAAAGGAAACGCCTACAGTCTGGGACTGGATAAACGTTGTTGAAGAAACTTTTAAAATGGAAGGGCTCAGGGAGAGGGTCCTAGGAACAAATACTGTCTTCAAAGAGAAATGGACAAAATGGTCTGAGTATAAGAAATCATGGAGCTATGCTGAGAATCTACGGGCCCCCTAACCCGTACTCCGCAGAGAACCCAGCTTAAACTAGCTTAAACAACAAAATCTGTCTTATGCCCCTTTTAAACCCATAAAATTCGATCAGGGTAGCTGGACACGGTACCTAATACTCTTGAAGGTTAAACTGAGATCCCTGGGAGTCACTGGGAGCCACGGGGAGGGTAGGGGAGGGGAGGGATTTTCCTTTTTGTCAAAAAAAAAATAAAAAATAAAAAATAATAATAATAGTAAAAGAGGAGCGGAAGGCACTCCCAACAGCACTAATACCACATATGATGCAAAACTACAGATAGAGACGAAACGTGGCGCCAGGCAATGAGTTGGTCTCTGAATGGTTGGTGAAGGCTGAAGTGGTAAAAAAAAAATAAACCCCAAAAAGAGCTTGGCTCTCAATATATCACTCTCAGCTTCAGACCTTAATGCAGCTAAATCTGGTCTTCCCTTTCAATGGTCAGATAAAAACATTCCATACCTAGGAATCCGCCTTACGGCTTCTTTCACAGAGATATTTACAGCCAACTACCCCACCCTTCTAAAAGAGATATGGAATCTTTTAAAATCCTGGTTTCATTTACCTTTATCTTGGCTTGGAAGAATTAACGCAATCAAGATTTCAATTCTGCCTAAACTCCTTTACCTTTTTAGAGTTCTCCCAGCCCCAATCCCATCATACTACTTAAGGATTGTACAAAAAAGAGTTTCCAACTTTGTGTGGGGCTCCTCCAAACCAAGATTAAAACATCAAATCTTGCATCTCCCTAAAGTTAAAGGAGGACTGGGGCTACCCAACTTTTTGAACTATTATAGAGCTGCACAATTAGCCACGTTAGTAAAGTACCACACAACAAAGGAACCTCCCCTCTGGGTTTCGATTGAAGCAGTGGAATGCGACCCCATCCCGATTTCCAACATTATGTGGATCCCATCCAAATCACGCAAACATATCCATAACCCCATTCTTAAGCACTCTCTTTCCCTATGGGACAATTTAAAGATAAAGAACTCCCTTTTATCCTCCCATGTTCCACTCTTATCATTCTATAAAAATCCATCGTTCTACCCTGCTTGGATCTACCCCAACACCTTTAAAGAATGGGTGAAAAAGGACTGTACATGCCTGTATAAATTCTTGGATTCCTCTACATTTAGGTCCTTTCCGGATATATGCGAAATCTATACACCACAATCTGAAATATTTAGATACCTCCAAATTAAAAACTTTTTCAAACCTTATGCAGACTCCATCCCCAGCCCTCCCCGACTATCTGCCTTTGAAAAGCTCTGCAAAAGCACCCCTCCCTCTAGAGCAGGGGTGTCAAACTCAATTTCATCGTGGGCCGCATCAGCATTATGGTTGCCCTCAAAAGGGCCGGTTGTATCTGTAAGATTAGATGTCCAGCACATTCCCTCCCCTTACATTAGATGTAAAGAGCCACCCCACCATCAGAAGTTGAGTCCCCCACTCTCCCTTACATCACAGTGCATCCCTTTTCCTCATGCTGCTGCTGGGAAGAAGCTGGATGCATTGCTTGAAAGCATAAAGTAAGGGTTTGGAGGAAGACTGGAGAGGTGTGAGAGCCGCATGAAATGGCCTGGAGGGCCGCATTCGGCTCGCGGGCCTTGTGTTTGCCACCTCTGCTCTAGAGGTTTGATCTCATCAATATACTCCCAGTTGTTGACTAACTCTATTACGGGGAAACTCCCCTATGTAAACAAATGGGAACTAGACCTGGATATTGAACTAGATCCAGAAGACTGGAATCAAATATGGACCAACACTAAATCTGCTTCAATAAATGTACTAGCTTGTGAAACTAACTATAAAGTTCTTACTAGATGGTACCTAGTTCCTACTAGGATTGCGAAATTTGTGCCAAACTACCCTGAACATTGTTTCAGGGGCTGCTCATCTACAGGAACATTCTTTCATATCTGGTGGTCGTGCCCTAAAGCACAGTTATTCTGGTCAGAAATTTTCACAATAATCAGTCAACTATCGGGTAAGGGGATCCCATTGGACCCCAAAAGCGCATTATTAAACCTCAAACCCAAAAATGTCTCACATAAACAATTTAAACTATTAACACAGCTCTTTACAGCTGCGAAACAATCATTGGCAAAAGCATGGAAAACCCCTAATCTATCAATTAACGAAGTAACGAACAGAATGAACCTAGCTATGACTCACGCCAAAATGATGGCAATCGACATGGACGAGACCGCTGGATTCGAAAGAACCTGGAAACCGTGGTATGAATATGCAATACCCAATGAAATCAATGATATTGTATTATTACCATGGTAGCCCAGCCTGTTTAACAGTCTACCGCTTAGCGTATATTTGATATTGACAGCCAATTCCGGACCACTCCTGCAGACACCCCTTTCTCCCCTCCCCGCTTTCCTCCCCACCCTCCTCCCCCGCCTTGGGCTCTGACTATGAACCTCGTTATTATACATGTTCTTAGCATTGTTATAAGGTTGATTTTGGTTGAAACACTTACGTTGACGCATCAGGACTCTTGCCTAAACCACAGCCCTAAAACCATCTGGGCTGGTTGGAAGAAACGAAGCATCTTTAAATAAACTCCAGAAAATTGGTCTCTTAGTTATAACCTTATCTGTACTATTAATATGTCCATTGAAGCCACCAGACTCACCTGTTGTGAACTTACCACTTATGTAAACCAAGAAATTATTCTGTGTCTGTAATTAACTTATTTTATTTTGTTGAATTGTACATTTCTTTATCACCTCAATAAAGATATATTGACAAGGAAAAAGGGACATTTACACTGATAATCAGGGCAGTCCTAACAGTGCTCACCAGTGCTGCCAATCTGTGCCTCTTCATCAGTGTCACCAATCAGTGCACATCAGTGAAGAAGAAAAAGGACCTGCTTGCAAAGGTTTTATAAAAACAAAGGTTTTTAAAAAAAATGAATATTTTATTTTTTTCAGTTTTTTTAATTTATTTAGCAAAAAAAAAAAAATCCAGTGGTGATTAAATACCACCACCAAAAGAAAGCTGTATCTGTGTGATTTTTTTTAATAAAAATGTCATATGGGTAAAGTGTAGCAAGACTGCACAATTGTCATTCAAAGTGCACAGTTGAAAATTGTCCTGGGCAGAAAAGAGGTAAAAGTGGCCAGTAGGCAAGTGGGCGAGCCTAATGCCGCGTACACACGATAATTTTTTGCGATGAAAAAAAACGACGTTTTCAATCATGAAAAAAAACAAAGTTTTTCAAACTTCATTTTCCAAAACGACGTTGCGTACACACCAACGTTTTTCTACAAAGCTCTAGCAAAGCGTGGTGACGTACACCAAGTTCGACGGCACTCTTTTCCATTGAAGCTTCGTCTCATAACTTGCTTCTGAGCATGCGCGGGTTGAAAAACGTCGTTTTCAACATCGTTTTGCCCACACACCATCACTTTTTATGACACAAAAAACGACGTTTTGAAAAACGACACAAAAAATTCAAGCATGTTGGAATTTTTTTTTGGTCGTTTTTTTTAAGACAAAAAACAACGTTTTGCCCACACACGATCAATTTAACCACTTAAGACCCGGACCAATATGCAGGCTAAAGACCCAAGGTGTTTTTACAATTTGTCAGTGCGCTGCTTTAACTGGTAATTGCGCGGTCATGCAATGTTCTACCGAAACAAAATTTGCGTCCTTTTCTTCCCACAAATAGAGCTTTCTTTTGATGGTATTTGATTGCCTCTGCGCTTTTTATTTTTTGCGATATAAACGGAAAAAGACCGAAAATTTTGAAAAAAAAAGATTTTTCTTATAACAACAAGTAAAAAATATCGAATAAACTAAATTTTAGTCAAACATTTAGGCCAAAATGTATTCAGCCACATGTCTTTAGTAAAAAAAATCGCAATAAGCGTATATTTATTGGTTTTCGCAAAAGTTATAGCGTCTACAAACTAGGGTACATTTTCTGGAATTTACACAGCTTTTATTTTATGACTGCCCATCTTATTTCTTGAGGTGCTAAAATGGCAGGGCAGTACAAAACCCCCCCAAATGACCCCATTTTGGAAAGTAGACACCCCAAGGAAACTGCTGAGAGGCATGTTGAGTCCATTGAATATTTTTTTTTTTGGTCCCAAGTGATTGAATAATGACAAAAAAAATTAAAATAAAAAATGTTTACAAAAAGTTGTCACTAAATGATATATTGCTCACACATGCCATGGTTATATGTGGAATTGCACCCCAAAATACATTCTGCTGCTTCTCCTGAGTATGGGGATACCACATGTTTGGGACTTTTTGGGAGCTTAGCCGCATACGGGACCCCAAAAACCAAGCACCGCCTTCAGCATTTCTAAGGGCGCAAATTTTTGATTTCACTCCTCACTACCTATCACAGTTTCGAAGGCCATAAAATGCCAAAATAGCACAAAACCCCCCCAAATGACCCCATTTTGGAAAGTAGACACCCCAAGGAAACTGCTAAGAGGCATGTTGAGTCCATTGAATATTTTTTTTTTTGGTCCCAAGTCATTGAATAATGACCAAAAAAAAAAAATTACAAAACTTTGTCACTAAATGATATATTTCTCACACATGCCATGGGCATATGTGGAATTGCACCCCAAAATACATTCTGCTGCTTCTCCTGAGTACGGGGATACCACATGTGTGGGACTTTTTGGGAGCCTAGCCGCGTACGGGGCCCCGAAAACCAATCACCGCCTCAGGCTTTCTAAGGGCATACATTTTTGATTTCACTTCTCACTACCTATCACAGTTTTGAAGGCCATAAAATGCCAAGATGGCACACAACCCCCCCAAATGACCCCATTTTGGAAAGAAGACACCCCAAGCTATTTGCTGAGAGGCATGTTGAGTCCATGGAATATTTTTTTTTTTGGTCCCAAGTCATTGAATAATGGGGATACCACATGTTTGGGACTTTTTGGGAGCTTAGCCGCATACGGGACCCCAAAAACCAAGCACCGCCTTCAGCATTTCTAAGGGCGCAAATTTTTGATTTCACTCCTCACTACCTATCACAGTTTCGAAGGCCATAAAATGCCAAAATAGCACAAAACCCCCCCAAATGACCCCATTTTGGAAAGTAGACACCCCAAGGAAACTGCTAAGAGGCATGTTGAGTCCATTGAATATTTTTTTTTTTGGTCCCAAGTCATTGAATAATGACCAAAAAAAAAAAATTACAAAACTTTGTCACTAAATGATATATTTCTCACACATGCCATGGGTATATGTGGAATTGCACCCCAAAATACATTCTGCTGCTTCTCCTGAGTACAGGGATACCACATGTGTGGGACTTTTTGGGAGCCTAGCCGCGTACGGGGCCCCGAAATCCAAGCACTGCCTTCAAGATTTGTGTGAGTGAAATCAAAAATGTATGTCCTTAGAAATCTTGAAGGCGGTGATTGGTTTTCGGGGTCTCATACGCGGCTAGGCTCCCAAAAAGTCCCACACATGTGGTATCCCCGTACTCAGGAGAAGCAGCAGAATGTATTTTGGGGTGCAATTTCACATATAACCATGGCATGTGTGAGAAATATATCATTTAGTGACAATGTTTTGTACATTTTTATTTTTTATTATTTGTTTTGGTCATTATTCAATCACTTGGGGCAAAAAAAAAAATATTCCATGGACTCAATATGCCTCTCAACAAATAGCTTGGGGTGTCTACTTTCCAAAATGGGGTCATTTGGGGGGGTTTTGTGCCATTTTGGCATTTTATGGCCTTCGAAACTGTGATAGGTAGTGCGGAGTGAAATCAAAAATTTGCGTCCTTAGAAATGCTGAAGCCGGTGCTTGGTTTTCGGGGTCCCGTACGCAGCTAGGCTCCCAAAAAGTCCCAAACATGTGGTATCCCCGTACTCAGGAGAAGCAGCAGAATGTATTTTAGGGTGCAACTCCACATATAACCATGGCATGTGTGAGCAATATATCATTTAGTGACAAATTTTTGATTTTTTATTTATTTTTTTGTCATTATTCAATCACTTTGGACAAAAAAAAAAAATCTATGGACTCAACATGCCTCTCAGTAGTTTCCTTGGGGTGTCTACTTTCCAAAATGGGGTCATTTGTTTGTTTTTTGTGCTATTTTGACATTTTATGGCCTTCGAAACTGTGATAGGTAGTGAGGAGTGAATTTATATATGCCGAAGCATGGGGGCATCCTCCCGCAAAAAAGTTATGCCGCGTACACACGGTCGGACTTTTCTATGCCGCGTACACACGGTCGGACTTTTCTATGCCGTGTACACATGGTCAGACTTTTCCACGGGTAAGGCCTCCGTAGGTGGGTCAACCGTATGTACGCGGCATTAGGAGCAAAATCGCTCCTCCGCCCCTAATGCCCCCATGCTTCGGCATATATGCTCTTTTTTGGACTGTGGTGGTGAAATCACCTCCTACAGCGTTGGAGTCGCAGCTTTATATATATCGTGGGAGCAAACGCTGTTGCTGTCACGCTAAATAAATCCGCGCTGCAACTGAATGGCGTACCTGCTAAGCAAATGATGGTTAACATTAAAACAAAGTAACATTACAGTATAACAGTAAGATCATACCATACCTGCAAAGCAAATACCAATAAAAAAAACATAGTAAAAAATAAAACATTTTTCAACAGCTGAATGGCGTACCTGAAAACAGTAAAGTAAATTACTTACCTGAAAAGCAAGCATGAAAAAACATAACAATAAAACTTTGCAGAATAAAATAGAGTAAAAAAGAGCAGAACAATAGAGAGAGAATAGAGAGGGAGAGAACAATAAAAACGACAACTATTTTTGTTTTTTTTATTTTATATTATTTTTGTGTTTTTTTACTTTTTACTTTTTTTTTTTTTTTTTTACACTTTTTTTTGTAACTGTAACTGTTCAACTTTTCGGTTCCAGGTTTGGGTCTCTCAAAATGCGATGGCATCTTGGGAGACCCTGTGTACGTGTGCCTAGCCTGTGATATGTTTTGCCCTACGCTAATACTTCACTATTGTGTGGAAGCGTTCAAAACATTTACCAATACAAAGACCAGGATCGTCAGGACATCGGGGACAAAAATAACGGGTGTCACACCTAAATCCGCGCTTGCTACAGACACGACATCTTCTTTGGGGGGCTCGTTGGGTAGGGGTACTCTCGAGGGCATATATAAAATGCCTCTCATGCAGTCGGCTTACTGCATTTGGTAGGAGATGGTGAGGTACAGAACCGCCTGGATACAGGAGTCCGTTGATGATATCCTTCTGGAATTGGAGGAAGGATACATTCTGTCCTGAAGTTTTGTATAAGACAAAAGCATTCAGCAAAGTCAATTGGAATAAATGTAGAGACACTTTTTTGTACCAGCGTCTCGATTTACGGGCAATATGATACGGCGCCATCAACTGGTCGTTGAGGTCCACCCCTCCCATATTTTGGTTATATTCGTGGACACAGAGGGGTTTCTCCACAACACCAGTCGCCGTACGAATTTGTACTGTCGTGTCTGCGTGAAGGGTGGTAAGAAGGAAAACATTCTTATTGTCCCGCCACTTCACAGCGAGCAAATTATTACATCTGCAGCAGGCTCTCGCCCCCAGCTTTATACGGGCATCTACAAGCCGCTGGGGAAAGCCCCGGCGATTAGGTCGCACGGTGCCACATGCTCCAATCTGATGATCAAACAAGTGACTAAAAAGTGGCACGCTGCTGTAATAATTGTCCACATACAAGTGGTACCCCTTTCCGAATAAGGGTGACACCAAGTCCCAGACAATCTTGCCAGCGCTCCCCATGTAATCTGGGCATCCTTCCGGCTCTACGTGACTATCTTTGCCCTCATAAATCCTAAAGCTCCATGTGTAGCCTGTTGCCCTGTCACAGAGCTTATAGAGCTTGACCCCGTATCTGGCACGCTTGCTGGGAAGGAACTGCTTGAAAGACAAGCGGCCAGCAAATTTAACCAGGGACTCGTCAACGCAGACAACTTGCTGGGGATTAAACAAGGCTGCATAACGTTCGTTGAAATGGTTTATGAGGGGCCGAATTTTGTAGAGCCGGTCAAATTCAGGGTCTCCACGTGGACGACAGAGTGCATTGTCGCTGAAATGCAGGAACCGCAGGATCGCCTCGTATCGTTTCCTGGCCATGTGAACAGAGAATATGGGCATTTGGTCAATTGGCTCTGTGGACCAATACATGCGCAATTGAGGAAATGTATGTATGCCCATATTGAGGGTAAGGCCCAGAAAAGACTTAAATTCGGAAACCGTAAGAGGTCTCCATTCTTTGGCAAGGAGGGTCTGGGGATTAGCGGCGATGTAGGTACCAGCATATAAATTAGTCTGGTCCACAATAGATCTATAGAGATCTTCTGTGAAATACAGCGAATAAAAATCAAGTGGCATAAAATTCGCTGTATCCACCTGAATTCCGGGTTTGCCAGTGAATGGGGGAAGTACGGGTGCTGCAGAAGTGGTGGGGACCCAATCAGGATTGGCGAATTCTGCAGGAAGGGCACTATGGGCACGACGGGCCTGTCTTTGTTTTCTTCTTGGTGGCAGCGGGTCACTACTTGTGCTTGCCACCTCGCCAGCTTGAACTGCACTTATGGGACTCGCCACGTCACCAAGTGTTACTGCAGTGCTGGATGAACGACCAGGGTGTACTAGGCCGCTGGTGCTTGCCAGACCACCAAAAGGAATAGCGGCGCTAGTACTCGCTCTCTGCTCCATACAAGGGTCCTGCGGTTCTTGCTCCTCAACAACCTTAGAACGGGGTCGGGTGCGCCTGGCCTTAGCAGGGACCACTACTCCGTCGTCCGAGCTATCTGACATGGAGCCGCTGTCGTAAACAGGATCATATTCTGAGCCCGAATCTGTCAGATGCGTGACCTCCTCATCATCATCTGACGACATGCACATGATCCTAACAGCCTCTTCACCAGTGTACATCCGCTTTGCCATTTTGGGCTCTAAATTTAGTTGTAGACTGGTGATGATTCACGGGTAAAAAAAGCACCTGGCTATAGAAAGGCAAATGTAGAAAACGCTTCAAAAAAACTGTTGGCGATCGCAGGGATCAGGCCTGTCTCTGCGAACGCTGCAGTTGTGTGTGATGTGTTTTTGAAGTGACAGCGATCGATCGATACTGCACTTGGGTGGGTTGGGCTGGGCAGAGGGGCAAAACGCAAGTGCTAGCGGGTATCTGGACTGATTCCGCTAACAATGCGTTTTTGGGTACCCTAAACTGCTGGGTACGCTAGTATAGATCTGATCAGATCAGGTATAGATCTGTTCAGATACTATACCACTAAGGGGGGTGTATGCTTTGCGAGTGGGTGTAAGCGTTACTGGCACTAACCGAACACTGCCTGGGGCGATGCACACCCTAACTGGCGCTAAAATTTAATTTAAATCACCCGCCGGGCGATCAGGGGGTTAAACCTTTATTGGGTAATATACGGCGGGTGCGCTGATGCTATAAACAGCAAACTAACTAACCAGCGTCAACCGTAACACTTATACGGTGATCACTGGTGAAAGGGTTAACTAAGGGGCAATCAGGGGGTTAAAACCTTTGTATGGTAATATATGGGGGTACCTAACGCTTTCTAAAAACCTAAATAACTAACTGGCTAACCTGCGTCACCAGTGACACTTATATGGTGATCACTGGTGAAAGGGTTAACTCTAGGGGCAATCAGGGGTTAAAAACTTTATTTATGGGGGTACCTAGCGCTATATAAACCTGGCGGCGAACCTCAAAAAAAACTAACTGCCTAGCGGCAACAGTGACACTAATACAGCGATCAGAAAATCGATTGCTTAGTGACACTGGCAATAGGGGGTGAAAGGGTTAACTAGGGCAGTGATCAAGGGGTTAAACCTTTATTAGGGGGGGTAGGGGGCTACCCTAGACCTAAAGGGGGCTAAGACTAACTGCCCTGACACTTTTTACTGTAACACTGACACTAAATGCAGTTATCAGAAATAAATGATAACTGCATTCAGTGACACAATGTTACAGTGGACTGGGGGGGGGGCGATCGGCGGTGACAGGAAGGGGTTAAGTGTGCCTATGTGTACCTGTGTCAGTGTGATGCTTGGTGCAACTTACTGTGTGATGTGTTCTCTCCTCAGCGTCGGACGAAAAGACCGACACGAGGAGGAACACAGCACTTCCCTCTTCCTGTGTTTACACTTAGCACAGGAAGAGGCAGGCGGGCGCGCGCATTGGCTGGGAGCGATCGCGAGGGGGTGGCTGAAAACGAGTAGCCGCCCCCTCATCCCGGATCGCTCCCGGAGCTAAAGGAACCGCCGCATGTACGGGGGGGGGGTCCGATCGGACCCCCGAACCCCCTCAAGGCACCAACGTATATATACGTTGATGTGCCTGTCGGTGCCATTCTGCCGACGTAAATGTACATGCGGCGGTCCTTAACTGGTTAAATGACGTTTTAAAAAACATAGTTTTTTTTCATCGCAAAAAGTGATCGTGTGTACGCGGCATTAGTTTTGCTGCCCCCTCTTAAGCCCCGGTTCACACTGGTGCAATTTGACATGTGAAATCGGCGGCATTTGCCGGCAATGGTACCGTCCTGATTGGTGCGACGTTGCATTTTGCGGCACTGCACCAATTCCAAAAAGTAGTTTCTGTACTACTTTTTGCAATTTCAGCCTGCGATTTACATTGACATCTGTGCAGAAACTGCACAGATGTCTCTGTAATTACGGTCGAAATTGGGACAGACAAGCGGGAGTGAAATTGTGCGAAGTCAACTGAACTCACATGGCTTCATTCCCGCAGCCCAGTGTGAACCTGGGCTAAAAGTGGATGATTTCTTATCTCTCATTAAAGCACTAAGTCCCATAGCTTTCTCCTGCTCCGTTCTTCTGTTATCAGCCTGATAACTTCTGACAAGTTCTCCATCACATTGTAAACCTTAATTTTTATTTATTTTTTAAATAACAAACATATCATTCGAGCAAGAGCCGCAAGTGCCGCCGGGGGACCCCAGAAGACGAGGTTCGTGCCACACTGTGCAAATCAAGCAGGTTGTGCTGCTTGATTTGCACAGTGTCCACGAACCTCGTCTTCTGGGGTCCCCCGGCGGCACTTGCGGCTCTTCCTTGCATCGGTAAACCCCCTGGGAGGAGCGCTCTCCCTGGGAGTTACCTTGCGGGCGTTCTCCCGAGTCCAGCATTTGCGTGCATAGAGTCACAGAATGCTGGACTTTGCCCAGCCCCCCCAAGCGCCCGCGTCATTGATTGATAGCAGCCAGAACCAATGGCTGCACTGCTATCAATCTATCCAAACATCAGCAGAGAACCCTGGCCAGAAAGGTAGAGCGTATCTCCACTGAGGGAACGAATGGCTCGGGTGAGTAAATTGGGGGGGGGCTATGGGGCCGATCAGTGTCAGGAGTTTTTTCACCTTAATGCATAGGATGCATTAAGGTGAAAAAACATGAGGGTCTAAAACCTCTTTAAAGAGTAAGTAAACCCTGATGGGTTTTACTTCCTCTTTATTCCCCTGCAAAGTAAAAGCCTAATGGGCTAGTATGCATTGCATACTGTACTTGCCCATGATGTGTCACTTACCTGCAAACAAAGCCCCCGATGTGCCCGTTGGTGGCTGCGTCCATCCTCACCCCTCTTCCTTCCGGGGTCGTGGATTCTAGCTCTGTGACTGGCCGGAGTCGTGTTACGTAACTCCTGCAAATGCGCCCTGTTGAAACGGGCCCTATTGAAATGGCAAAATCTCGCTCTCTCTTTAGTGCGCATGCGCCAATGACGTTGGCGCAAGTGTATATGGTAAATATCTCCTCAACCATGCAGGTTGAGGAGATATTTCCAGTGCCTACAGGTAAGCCTTATTATAGGCTTACCTGTAGGTACTTGACTGCTGTATAACATAAGTCCCTTCTGAATAAACTTAAACCCCTTTTTCCCACACTTTTCTACTGCTAAGTAACTCAGACCATACCAGGGTGTGGAGTAAAACATGGCCGTAGCAGCCTCCTTTATTAAAATATATTAACTTTAACAATAACTCAAAAACAGTTCTCAAAACAATTATCAAAACCCATCAGTCCATGTGTCGGTCATTTTGCAGGAAAAAACCTTTTATTACCGCTTCCGTTAAAACCATCCTGCACTGCGGTCCTCCCAGTCCATTGTTAGGCCTCAAGCCGACATGCTGGCTCAGAGACGATGCTGACCGCAGTGCACCCATTCCAACTGCTTCCAGCTAACTTCCGCTAACTGAAAGCCCAAACCTCAGGACCCATACCAACGACGAGTCCTGACCCATGTTTTCCAACGTTCCTCCTTCTCCTGCAACGACCAGACACCCGCCACTGCCACGACTTTGGCAATGTCATAATCTGCATGTTTTTTGGGAAGACAAAAAAAAAGAAAGAATAACACAACCCTACGCATCACCACAATTACCCCACGTATCTTAAGGGATGGTGGGCGGGAACTTTCCCCAGGAATTGTGTTACAGAGGTGGGCGGGACTAACTATTTTTTAAGCCCTCACTCCCCCTCCCACCTCTTTCCTCCAATCCTGACACCCCTTACTACAGTGCCCTGTTCTCATCGTCATGCCAGCCCTCCGCCTATGGCATTTCTTTTCTTTTGCTCCGGGCTTTTCTGTAAAAGTGGTGTGTAAGGGTTCACCACCACTCTAAAGCAACACAAGAACACATCAACCACCAAGCACCATCAATGTGCTCCTGAGTAAAAGTCCCTCAAAATAGTCCAATCTGCACACCAAAGTGTGTGATTGCTGTGTGTTGCACAAAGTCCTTGAACTCTGATTCCAAGGCCCCCACCAGGTCCTGTGTAAAAGAGTTTTTTCCTTGATGATTCACAAGGCACAGTGTCTGTATCTGCACATGTTTCTGGTGTGCACGAATGTCCTGAGTAGCAATCCCCTTGATCTGCAATTCATGCCAGATCCTTGTGCCTGTTGGTGAGTCTCTTTGAAGAAACATTCTTCCAGACCAACTTGCAAGTGGCTTGAAACAGGCTCCATGGTGTCCTTGGCTTGGATCCAGGTCCGGTACAAGGCAGGGGCCAAAGGAGCGAATGCCCTGGGCGCTACCATTTGTGGACGGGAGGGGGCGCAGGAGAGGTGCCAGCAGTGTGCTTCATTGTACACATTAGCCGGCGCCACTAGCTGTACTGTAGTCATTTGTACCATACTGTAATGTGCTGTGTGCGCTCCTGCACCCACCTACACCGTTTACACCAGCCATACATGTCAGCGCTGCTCCTTCTCTCCCCCTATGAAGGGACTTCATTACTCACAGCCGGAGGCGGGATAGAAGGAGAGTAGAGAGCTGCTACTGAAGCTGCGAGAGGAGCCGCTGAGGGGGAACCAGAAGAAGTTCAGCAAAGTGTGTGTATTACAGTGTCGGCTGGCGGTATCTGTGGGCAGTGTTGGTCAAGTTTGGCTTCGGCCCCAGGTTCCTCAGATGGGTGAGACTGCTGTATGATGCACCTCAGGCGGCCATACGTTTATCAGACAGGATGTCTCAGGCCTTTGCCCTGGGCAGGGGGACCAGGCAGGGTTGTCCCCTGTCCCCTCTGCTCTTCGCTCTGGCAATTGAGCCACTGGCGGCCCCGGTGCGGGATTCTCCCGCGGTCAGGGGCTTCCGTTATGGCGACATGCATGAAAAAATCATGCTTTACGCCGACGACATGCTCCTGTTTTTGGAGGATGCGGAGGATTCCCTGAGCCAAGTGATGTCCCTGGTGGCGGGGTTCGGCCATTTCTCTGGCCTCACCATTAATTGGACTAAATCAGCCCTGATGTATCTGGACGGGCCTCCCCCGTCTGATGGTAGTCCCACATGTCCTGTCCCTGTAGTAACTTCCTTTAAATACCTGGGGGTACATGTCTCCCCTAAGGTGACCGATTATTGTAGCCTGAAAGTCTTTCCCTTATTGACCAGGTTCAGGGACAAGATCCACATATGGAATAGGCTAAAAATGTCCCTAGCGGGCAAAACCAATCTCATCAAGATGATTCTGATGCCGCAGTTACTCTACCTACTTCACAATTCCCCGGTAGTCATCACCCTCAAGACTTTTAGAGTGGTCAACTCGCTTTTTAGGCAATTGCTCTGGCACATTAAAGCTCCCAGGATAAAACTGGAACAATTGCGCCCAAGGAGGGTGGGGGGCTGGCTCTTCCTAACCCGTGGATTTACTACCTGGCTGCACAGCTACAGCACCTGATCGGTGCCATGTCCCCGGCCCCGGCCGGCTCCTCGGCCAGGCTGTTACTGCTTGGCTCGGGGGCTGCGTCGATACCGGAGGGTCTTGAGGCCCAGCAGTTTCAGAAACCTAACAAGAAAATGCCCACTTTTGCGCTCATCCAGAAGGTTTGGAATAAGGCCAGGCAGCTCCAGGGGGTCACGGGATTCACTGAATTTAGCCCAATCTGGGAGAACAAAACATACACTGAATTGGCCAAGCTAGATCAGGGTCCTAGATGGCGCCTTTAGGGCATAACTCTCCTCAAACAGGTATTTCAGGGTGGTACACTACTCCCGTTTGACACCCTTCGGTCCAGATTTGCACTCCCTCAATCCATGCTCTTTTACTATTTACAACTGAAACATGCAATTAGGGCCCAGGGAGATGCGGTGGAGTGGGCTCAGTCCCCCACTCCAGTATTTCGCGTCTTAAGGGCCGCATCTGAGACTAGAGGTATTATCTCACAGTGCTACCACAGGTTGCTAGACTCATTTTTGGAGGCACATCCCATGAAAGTGGCGGACAAGTGGGAGGAAGATGTAGGTCCGATGACAGGGGACATGTGGGAGGAAGCGCTGATGGCAGTCAATAGCTGTTCACTCAATGTAGCACAGAAAGTATCTCAGCTGTACATTTTGTTGAGGGTCCATTATACCCCAGTAAAACTTTTTAAAATGCGCGGGGTTGCAGACCCGATGTGCAACAGGTGCAAGGTAATGTCTGGCGATCTGATTCACTTGCTCTGGCGCTGCCCCAAGCTCCACAGGTTCTGGAAGGGAGTTGTGGACACACTTAACTCTGTGTTCCAGGTGGCCGTGCCCCTGGAGCCGATATACTGCCTGCTTGGAGTGTTGGAGGGAGTGGTAACAGAGGAATCGACTCGAATGGCACTAAACAGGGCACTGTTCCAGGCCAGGAGGGCTATTCTCCTGAATTGGAAACTGGAGGACCCCCCCACGCTTAAATTCTGGGTGATGCATATGGGCAGGATGCTTGTCATGGAGAAATACATATATCAGCACAGGGGAAATGCGGGCAAATTTGACAGGATTTGGGATGCATGGTTGGCCACACCTGGCTTGAGCCCTATGGAACTTGTTCAGGGGAGGTTGCTGGGTGGTAATTAGACTTGCCATTCAGGGGCGGTGGGATTAGAAGGCATGTTACTGGATATTGTTAGAATGTGCTAGATGCTGGATGGAGAGTGTTAAGACCTGCAGTGGTTAGGGTACTGCGGCCTTCTTTCCATCTCCCAAGATGATTCTTCCAAATGGTTAGAGTGTTCCCCATCTCCAAGCATGAGCCAAGACTTCATGAAGGGTGTCCAGATATAGAATGACTTTATTGAGAGACAGGTTACTTATATACAGCAAAATAAATACTTGATGTAATCAGATATACAATTACATCCTCCTCCCACATCATCATACAATGGTGTTACTAATGAGACCCCTTTCAAGAGACCTATTGTAGGACACAGACGGCTGTTTCCGGTAGAATCCACATGAGGAAATTACTGGTCCTTTGCCCAGACAAGGTGTTTTAGAACTTCTCACCTGCTAAACAATAGAACTTCACACAATGAACACTTCTTGAAAGACAGACTAAAGATCATTTACATGACACATTGAGATATTGAGATCAGTTTAAGGAATAAACCAATTATCTCCAGGTAGAGAGCACCCTAATTTTCCCAACGTTAGAACACCCCTCTTCCACACAAGGTCTACCTGCCATTACATATCTCCTGATAGCCCCGATCTGGGGGACCAACATATCCAAATTTCACCCAGATCGGTCCAGGGGTTCTTAAAAGACAAACAGAGTCTGAGAAAATCCAGAATAAAGTCTATTTTCTTCACAGAGAGCAATGTGTGAAGTGTACTGTATATGCTGAGGCTATTATGTCATATTGGCAGGGCCGGCGCAACCACCAGGCGGACCAAGCGGCCGCTTGGGGCGGGCAGGTCCGCAGCCTGGGATGGGGCGAAAAAATTACCTTAGAATCGCGGCTGTACGATTTTTCAAAAGCCGCGCCTCCGACGTCTTCTGTTCCGTGATAGGCGGAACATTTAGCTTCCCATGAGGCACTGTGTTCAGTGTCCGCCTATCACGGAGGCCCTCTCGTCCTGTGTTTGGTGTCCGCCTATCACGGAGGCCCTCTCGTCCTCGGACGAGAGGGCCTCGTGATAGGCGGACACTGAACACAGTGCCTCATGGGAAGCTGAATGTTCCGCCTATCACGGAACAGAAGACGTCGGAGGCGCGGCTTTTAAAAAATCGTACAGCCGCGATTCTGGTAAGGTAAGCTGTTAGGTTACACGGCCGCGATTCGCATGGGATAAGGTAAGGGCACTGTGGGCACAGTCTGGTCATGTAATGGGGCAGGTCTGGCATGTAATGGGGCACAGTCTGGTCATGTAATGGGGCAGGTCTGGCATGTAATGGGGCACAGTCTGGTCATGTAATGGGGCACGGTCTAGGATGTAATGGGGCACAGTCTGGACATGTAATGGGGCAGGTCTGGTCATGTAATGGGGCAGGTCTGGCATGTAATGGGGCAGGTCTGGCATGTAATGGGGCAGGTCTGGCATGTAATGGGGCACAGTCTGGTCATGTAATGGGGCACAGTCTGGTCATGTAATGGGGCAGGTCTGGCATGTAATGGGGCACAGTCTGGTCATGTAATGGGGCACAGTCTGGTCATGTAATGGGGCACAGTCTGGTCATGTAATGGGGCAGGTCTGGCATGTAATGGGGCAGGTCTGGCATGTAATGGGGCAGGTCTGGCATGTAATGGGGCACAGTCTGGTCATGTAATGGGGCAGGTCTGGCATGTAATGGGGCACAGTCTGGTCATGTAATGGGGCAGGTCTGGCATGTAATGGGGCACAGTCTGGTCATGTAATGGGGCACAGTCTGGTCATGTAATGGGGCACAGTCTGGTCATGTAATGGGGCACAGTCTGGTCATGTAATGGGGCAGGTCTGGCATGTAATGGGGCAGGTCTGGCATGTAATGGGGCACAGTCTGGTCATGTAATGGGGCACAGTCTGGTCATGTAATGGGGCACAGTCTGGTCATGTAATGGGGCACAGTCTGGTCATGTAATGGGACACAGTCTGGTCATGTAATGGGGCAGGTCTGGCATGTAATGGGGCACAGTCTGGTCATGTAATGGGGCAGGTCTGGCATGTTAGTGTCTTTTTTTATATACATTTTTTTTTGAAAGAAACATTTTTGCAAGGGAGGTGGGTGGCCGTTGGGGGGGGCGCCAAAATGGAGCTTCGCTTGTGTAGGCAGAAATCCTTGCACCGGCCCTGCATATTGGTTTTATTTTCCTGTATGTTATGTGAGCAATAAAAACTTTTCTGATTAAAAAAAGTGTGTGTATTGCCAGGACGTTTTCACCTCTCACAGCCCTCTCCTCTCTGACTTGTCACATAAATAATCCAGTAGAGGAAGTTTTCTGCACAGCCTCTCCTGGCTTTTCTCTGTTAGCTCTGGGCACTCACTGCTGCTGCCCTCGAGCACAATTCTGCCACCAGCGCTGTAAGCTACCGAAAGTGATTGCCTCTCACGTTGTCATTCTATCCCCCCCCCCCCAGCCTGCCACAGTGCTAATTGGTAGTGTCACCCAGGGCATTCTTCTTAGGGAAAACGTGCAGGAACTCAACCTTGCACCACATTTTCCCCCAAAGTATAGGGGTGGGGGTTGAGCGTGCCACAGCAACTGGGTGTGGGAGGGTCCTAAAGGGTCATTAAATACCATGAGGGTGCTACATACAGAGTGCAGCGTTCAGTTGGGTGCAGGGTACAGAGTGCAGGTAGGTGCAGGGTGGGTACAGAGGGCAGGGTGCAGAGTGCAGTTGGGTTCAGAGTGCTGGGTGCAGGTGGGTACAAAGTGCAGGTGGGTACGGAGTGCAGGGTACAGGTGGGTACAAAGTGCAGATGGGTACAGAGTGCTGGGTGCAGGGTGCAGGTGGGTGGTGGGTGCAGGGTACAACGTGCAGGTGGCTGCAGGGTGAAGAATGCAGGTGTGCACAGAGTGGGTGCAGAGTGCAGGTGAATTGCAAACAAACTATTTGTGGTTTTGTAAAGTGCATTTTATCAACAGTTCCATAAATGTACTATTGCTGGGATTTGTAGTCCTCTATGGCTGCTGGTATTCTCCATTGCGCTGTATAATGATTATACTGCACAATGCAGATTACCACTGACCAGTTATAGAGGAACTACAAATCCCAGCAATAATACATTATACAGCACAATGCTGAACACCAGCAGCTATAGAGGAACAACAAATCCCAGCAATAATATATTAACCAGCCTGTATAATGTATTATTGCTGGGATTTGTTGTTCCTCTATAGCTGCTGGTGTTCAGCATTGTGCTGCTGTATTATACAATGCACACTACAATACAAAATAATATGCATATCACGTGCACTTTGTCCTTGTTATATTACATACCGCTCCCACTTCAGCCAGCTCCCGATCCCGATAGGAGTTCGATGTGTCTGGTGTGGGCCTCCTTGCTCAGTTCCAACTTCCAAATCTGTGCACCGGGCAGCTCACGTGTCCCTCAACAGGTCGCCGTCGTCTTCAGGATGACGCCGCACTGCCTGCTGGTCCGGTCCGTCTGTTGCTCCGCGGTATAGAATCCCCCTTAGTGCAGACACCCGCAGAATAGACACCCCCCTTAGTGCAGACCCCTCCATCAGTATAGACCCCCTTAGTGCAGACCCCCTATCAGTACAGACCCCCACAGTATACACACACAGACCCCCCCTTAGTGCAGACCCCCATCAGTACACAATCCTACCTTAGTACAGAGACCCCCACAGTATACACACCCCCTTAGTGAAGACCCCTATCAGTACAGAGACCCCCGCAGTATACATCCCCCCATAGTGCAGACCCCCATCAGTACAGAATCCCCCCTAAGTACAGAGACCCCTGCAGAATACACACCCCCTTAGTGAAGACCCCATCAGTACAGAATCCCCCCTTAGTACAGAGACCCTGCAGTATACACACCACCCTTAGCGCAGACCCCCATCAGTACAGAATCCCCCCCACAGTATACACACCCCCTTAGTGAAGACCCCCATCAGTACAGAGACCCCCACAGTATACATCCCCCCTTAGTGCAGACCCCCATCAGTACAAAATCCCCCTAAGTACAGAGACCCCCAGATTATACACAACCCCCTTAGTGCAGACCCCCACCAGTACAGAATTCTTCCTTAGTACAGAGACCCTGCAGTATACACCCCCCTTAGTGCACACCCCCATCAGTACAGAATCCCCCCGGAGTATACACCCCCCCCCTTAGTGGAGACCAGAATCCCCCCTTAGTTAGTACACTTACCCCCCATCAGCATAGGCAGCCCTCTAACCGAGTCACCCCCCGCACATGTCACGATCAGACCTCAGAATAGCGCGGCCGCTGATTATGATACACACACAGCAGTGTGTGTCCCTCTGGCGCCTCCTCCTCACTGAATGTAAACACAGAGGAGGAGGCGCCGGCGCCTTCCAGGCTGATCAGCGGGCGGTGTTAGCAGTGCCTGCACGGACCGCGCGTCTGCACCCCCGCACCCCCCCACACCCTCCGCACATCTGCACCCCCACACCCTCCGCACCCCCCCACACGTCTGCCCCCCCCCCACACACACACCCATTAAAAAAAAAAATGTAAAAAAAATAAAACGGGATGGTGTCACCCCTCTAGCGGGTGTCACCCGGGTGCGGGCCACACCCCCCGCACCCCCCTAGCAACGCCTCTGGATAGGAGTGCACTGTAAAGGTGTGGGGGAGGGGGGAATATGTGCTGAGAGAGGGAACAGTGAAAGGGGGGGTGTAGCAGAGAGAGGATTTGGGGTGGATTTGTACATGGAGGGGATATGGGGTGGATTGTACATTGAGGAGATATGGGGTGGATTTGTACATGGAGATCTGGGGTGGATTTGTACATGGAGAAGATCTGGGGTGGATGTGTGCAGAGAGGGGATCTGGGGGGGATTTGTACATGGAGGAGATCTGGGGTGGATGTGTGCAGAGAGGGGATCTGGGGTGGATTTGTACATGGAGGAGATCTGGGGGATGCGTGCAGAGTGGGGATCTGGGGTGGATTTGTACATGGAGATCTGGGTGGATTTGTACATGGAGGAGTGCTGGGGAATGTGTGCAGAGTGGGGATCTGGGGGGATTTGTACACAGAGATCTGGGGTGGATGTGTGCAGAGAGAGGATCTGGGGGGATTTGTATATGGAGGAGAGGTGGGGATCTGGGGGGGATTTGTACATGGAGGAGATCTGGGGTGGATGTGTGCAGAGAGGGGATCTGGGGGGGATTTGTACATGGAGGAGATCTGGGGTGGATGTGTGCAGAGAGGGGATCTGGGGGGGATTTGTACATGGAGGAGATCTGGGGTGGATGTGTGCAGAGAGAGGATCTGGGGTGGATTGTACACAGAGGAGATCAGGAGTGGATGTGTGCAGAGAGGGGATCTGGGGGGGGGGGATTTGCACATGATGGAGAGCTGGGGGGGATGTATGCAGAGTGGAGAACTGGGAAAGTGTGGAGGGGGTGGATTTGTGCAGAGAAGGAGAGGAGAACTGGGAAGAGGGAGCCCTGTGCAGAGAGGAGAGCTGCAGAAGGCCGGTTGAGCAAAGTGAGAGCTGTGGAGGGTGGGGAAGGTTGTGCAGAGGCGAGAGCCATGGGGGAAGCTGGGGGTGCAAAAGTGAAACATGGGGGGTGGCAAAGGTGAGAACTGCGGATTAGGGTGAGCTTTAGATTGAGGTGCAGAGATAATGTGGATGGGGGTACAGAGGTAAGTTGTGGACTGGGGGTGTAGAAGTGAGATGTTCATGGGGAGGGGCAAATGTGAGCTGTGGAAGAGGGGACACAGAGGTAGAATACTTGAGGGAAGGGGGATTTTTGCTTGGGGAAGACCAGGGATGGGGGAAAGTAAAGCATACAGAGTTCAGTGAGCAAGAGTATGTAATGCATGGCTGTATGTTACATATTAAAGGCCTTGGGATGGCACTACTGCATGCTGTATTCTGTACAAAGGGTTTTGCGTTACATACTCCTGGGCCCTGCATTCTGTATGCTGATTTGCATATTACATATGCTTTACCACTGCATGCTGTGTGATACCCTCTGTTACATTTTCCTGACCCCTGCACTCTTTACACAGGGCTATATGCTGCATATACCTGAGCACAAGGGATGCTTTGCATTGAATGTAAGTGCTGTCCCTTTTGCTGATTTTTTTTTCTGTACCTTGTGTGATACGCACTTCTCACCACTGCATAGTACACATTCCTGACCAGTGGCAGTGGCTGACCAGTGGCAGTTAATTAACCCCTTTGTGCTGCATTAGTGCATTAATTAACCCAGACACTGGTGCAACTAATGCAGCACAAAGGGGTTAATTTACTGCTACTGGTCAATTACTAATGCATCAGTGACCAGTGGCTTTGACAGAGGAGTCAAACACATAATATATGGCAGGTAGTCATTCATGACATTTCCAACCCCATCCATAAAACATATAGAAAGAGGTTGACATGTCTTTCGGGCAGGAAAGGGGAACATTCTCACAACATTCTCACAAAAGGTCATAGGAAAAGCCCCAGTGAAGCAAGGAGGACTGGCTTTTAGGGTACTTTGTTTCAAAGTAGTGTAAGAAAAAGAGCCCCCCATGTAAAATACAGGGGGGGGGGGAGCATACAGTAACTACCACTGTTTGAAGAACCTTTTTAGCAAAGGGAAGGGTTCTGAGTGGGCAAAAATACCTGCGGAAATTTCCAGATAGTCACAGCAGTGACGATGATAATTGGGGGGGGACGCGCAGTTTGCCTTCTTCGCCCTGGGCACCAAATGACCTTGTCCCAGCACTGCTTGGATCAACTTGTAGATAGTCTTTGGCTTCCACAAGTTGGGTTTGACTCCATGTAGCTCCTGCTCCTTATTAAACTTAAAGGAGTCAAAGTAATACCAAGGTGTGTCTCAGAAAAAACATAACGTGGAATTTCCATTTTATTCCAATGTTCTGTCCACCAAAGACCTGCTGATGCAGTTGCAAGCAAAGAACACCCTCAGCTGACTAACGATGTCGAGCAATCTTCGAGCCCCAGATGAAGTAAAACCAATGTCTTTCCTTCGATGGCGAGATCTCTGAGGCTCCATAGTCCATCCTGACGCCAAGGGGGATTAATGCAGAAGAAAGTGAGGCCCGGAGCAGAAGACAATATGCAGTAGGCGTAGGGCCGGCCATGACGGGGTTAACAGAAATCCCTGGCTGCAGAGGGGAGTGGTCAGTAGAGGGCAGCGTTCTGGGGAGGAGAGGTTATAAATTCCTCCTCCCCTCTTCCCGGGCTAAGCACACGAGGAAGGAAATTTCCCACCCACCCTCCCTTGTTTTATTGGGTAACAGGGCTTTTGGTTAAGGGAATTGTCACTGGTAAGTTAAGGAGAGGTGGTTTGTTTTTTGTTTTTTCGCTTTGGTGCGTTCCTGTTTTTTGTTTTTGTCTTTTTACAGGTGCAAGGTTAAGATGTCATGGCGGTGGCGGGTGTTTTGGACTTTGCAGCAGAAGAAATTACCCCAAAGATGGATGCCATTACCCAGAGGTGGTATGGGTTCGGAAGGGGGGTGGCTGCCAGTTTACCAAGGTGTAGCTGGTAGTTTGGTTAATGTGGGCACTGCGGTCAGTGGTCGTCTCTGAGCCAGCTTGTCGGCTTGAGGCCTAGGACCAGAGGTTAGGTACCGCAGTGCCTAATGCCGCGTACACACGATCATTTTTTGTGATGAAAAAAAACGACGTTTTCTGTGAAGTAAAAAACGAAGTTTTTGAAACGTCACTTTTCAAAGACGATGTTGCATACACACCATCGTTTTTTTCACAAAAAGCGAGGTTACGTTCACCACTCTTTTCCATTGAAGCTCGCTTCATAACTAGCTTCTGGGCATGCGCGGGTTGAAAAACGTCGTTTTAAACAACGTTTTTGCTACACACGGTGACTTTTTGTGAAACAAAAAACGACGTTTTGAAAAACGACACAAAAAATTCAAGCATGTTGGAATTTTTTTTTGGTCGTTTTTTTGAAGACAAAAAACTACGTTTTGCCCACACACGATCAATTTAAATGACGTTTTTTAAAACGTTGTTTTATTTCATCACAAAAAACGACCGTGTGTACTCGGCATAAGGCCTCGTACACACGATCAAATCTGTCTGCTGGAAACGGTCTGCTAGACCGTTTCAGCAGACAGATTCGATCGTGTGTACGGGGAAGCCGACGGATTTGGCCACCGACAGATTGGAAAGCATGCTTACCAATCTGTCGGCTGGGAACCCGTCCGCCCGACATGTCTGCTGGTTAGTATGCTAACCAGCAGACATGTCTTCTCGCACACGCGCCAAATGATTTTGACGCATGCGCGGAAGTGTTTTACTTCCTGGTGCGGTGACGTGGCGGCGGTCCGACCGATTTGAACAAATGGATTGCCTCGTGTGTACGAGGCCTAAAAGGTTAAATTGTTTACAAGTAGTGTTAATGGTTCCCTGCAAAGTCCAGCACCTATAAGGTTTAAAATTGTTGTTTCTTCTCAGGTATATATGTATATATGTTTTACTGGTTATTTCTTATTTAAAAAGGTTATTTAAATAAAAGGAGGCTGCTACGGCCAGTTTTTTACTCCAAAGTCAGTGGTGGTCTCAATTATTTATTATGGGGAAGTGGGAGTATAATGTGGGTCTTAGCAGAAAAAGGGGTTAAAGTGTGTTATACCATAGTCAGGCAGGAACAACTTTCTGAACAGCATGGGCCAGATTCAGGTAGATGAGAGTATCTTTCCTCTGGAGTAACGCTTCTCATTTACGTTACTCTGAAGACCCTTTCAGCGCAAGTCCTGTAATTCACATAGCAGTTGCGCGTAAACTTGCGCCAGAGTAACGATAATGCGCTGGCGTAACCCGACGCAAGGGGAAGTGGGTGTGATCATATGTAAATGATGGGCGGAGCCCAGCGCAGAGGCTTACGTTCAGCGCATCAACCACGGAGCATGCGCAGTGAGTGAGGCTCCACTCGCCCCCTTTGTGCGCATGCTCACAACTTCCGTCGGCACCACTTCACGGGAAACGTCAGCGCAATGCCTTCCGTTGGGTGTTTAAATGCGCCCGTAGAAGCGCCATTCCGGCACTAAAGTATATCCTGCTCCCCCTCCCCGCAGTGATGTTACTTTTGTTCTGAGATGGCTGCTCCCGTTCCCCGCAAACACACAGTAGAAAGCTGAACTCTAAAGGCCAGGAGCTGTCAGCCGTCATCTCGGCTATGGAGACCTATGATGTCTTCCTCCATGGCTGTAAAATTTGACAGACAAGCATGGACAGAGGTGTTGTCCTGCAAGTGGGGGTGCTCAGCTAGCTCTTATCGTCGGTAACGCTGCTGTAGCTGCTCTCCTGCTGACCTGTGACCGTCTGGAGTAAAGATAAAGCAGCCTTTTGTAGAAATAACTTTGCGCCGGACGGACGAGATACGCGCGGCGCATGTAGCCAGCGTATGGTGCTAATCCGTTCGTGAATTGGGAAAAATCCCTCATTTGCATATTTGCAGGGGAAATCAATAGGCGCGACTGATGCGCCCAGCGAAATTAAGCGCTGACGATACTCTGGCGTCGGAACGTTCCGCCGGTCGCAAATGACCCGTTATTGGGCGCATCTAGTTTGGTGGGTACGGGCACATAGAAACGACGTGAATCTGGCCCCATGACTTCTGACTTCCTGCAGTTGACTTTTGCCCCTGAAGCTTTGCAGAAGTCCTTGCAGGTCTGCACAAGCGAGTCGATGTAGTGCTAATGAGTGCGGTGATCCCTCTGATTTCTGGATTCAGTCTGATGCATTCAGCGAAGAGCTCTATGCAACAAACAAAAAGCAGAGGTGAGAGAGGGCAGCCTCGTCTGACCCTGGAGTCTAGTGAGAACAGACAAGGGGTGCATTTTCCAGCCATTCACCAATACCGTGCTGCAAATATAATTTTACATCCGGTTAACATAAAAACAAAACATGTTTATTGATCACGGCCGCATGCACTAAGCTGCCTTGAATAAACTGGACCTTGACCTGGACAAGAGCAAGGCTGGCCACAATCCTGCGACCAGGAACGCCACAAGTCTAATCCTAGTGAATGATCTGTCCGATGACAGCCTTCAGCCTGTTGGACACAATCTTGTCCATTTTCAAGAGAGAGATGGGATCACTTTCGGTTCATGGCTGTAAACAGAGTTTTTTTTTTTTAAGCATTAGATCAATGTTTTTTTTGTTTTTTTTATTGATCTAATGCAGGCATCACTAAATCGCAGACCACAGTTCTGGTTCCAGCTCCAGTAGCCATACTACCCGGACCGCAGCCTCACCATATTTTTAGCTGTGTGTCCTCTGACTATGCTGACTATGACCCTTAGAAGCCCATCCCTACAGTCAAGCAAGGAGGTGGAAACATGATGCTTTGGGGCTGTTTCTCTGCTAAAGGTACAGGTCAACTTTGCCACATCGAGGGGCCATTGGATGGGGCAATGTATTGTAAAATCTTTGTTGAGAACCTTCTTCCCTCAGCCAGAACATAAATATGGGTCATAGATGGGTCTTCCAGTATGACAATGACCCAACACATACTGCCAAGGCAACAAAGGAGTGGCTCAAGAAGAAGCACATTCAGGTCATGGAGTGGCCTTGCCAGTCTCCAGACCTTAATCCCATAGCAAATTTATGGAGGGAGCTGAAACTTTGAGTTGCCAAAAGACAGCCAAGGAACCTTAAGGATTTAGACAAGATCTGTAGAGGTGAGCAAAATCCCTCCCGAGATGTGTGCAAACCTGCATAGTATTAAATAACTATTTTCCCTACTGTACGTGTTTAAGTATAGTTTCATATTTTTCATGTCTCCAAAAATTGGATTTGCTGTTTCATTAGTTTGCTAATAGCCTAAAAATTCCATTATAATGTGCTATATAGTGGTTTATGAAGTAAGACAATAATTCAGATTTATGAGACAGGTTTATTTGAAGCAGCGAGTTCACAACACGCTGAGTAATTCTTCTGAACTATGTAAATATTATAGGTTATACATATGATTTTCTCAATCTCAGAACACCTTGGGGTGATAAAAAATGCAAACTGAGTGGCTACGACGGACATGAGAGCAGACGTGTTGTGCTGAAGCTCCTTACCCGGCCTGCCTGCACAGCTCAATTATCAGCTCTCACTGCTGTGAACATGGGCAAACCCAAGAAGAATAAGGACTCCACTCTCCAGGGATGCTCCACGAGGTCTTCCTCCGCACCTCCGCCGCTGATTACAGCCTATTTTAGCCCCGAGGATGCTGCCAAGATGGCGCCGTCTCTGTCATCTGCGACCCTTTCGCCTGCACATCTCTCCCGAGGAGCTGGATCGCACAGGTATGGCTCACAGGGGGATATCGCGGCTGCGCTTCCCCTGATCCCCCCCCAGACAGCTCGCATGCTGGAGCCGCTGCTCCGTCGGCCAGCCATATTATAGGCAGCCTCTCACAGCCATTTCCTCCCTGCCTCGTGGAGCCGCTGCCGTCCACTTCGGTCCCCACCGCCCAGCCGTCTCCATCCTGGGACCCCTCTGCCACCTCTGACTGGGATCCGAGCTCACTTCCACAGCGGTCCCAGTCTCAACGGAGCAGTGTGCCTTCTCCCTCATCACAACAGGGAATATTATTTCATCCCATCCCTTATGCAGCATGTCTCTGATCAGCTGGGGTTTCATCCTCATCCAGGACACTCGCATGGCTCCTCTGGACAGTCCATTAACATGCCCTTTATCCCCCACCAACTGTCCCGGGCCGGGCATCCCCTGACTTCACCCTACCCAGCCCACGCAATGGCCCCTTCTGACCATGCTATACTGGACCGTGAGATGGACCCAGATGAATGTACCTCTTGGCGGGATTATGTCCGCTGTATGCCCACTAAACAGGACTTTCGCATGCTCATTCAGGAGGTCCGTGAGGTCTGTAGGTCAGAGATCAATATGCTCCGCACTGATCTCCATCATCTCTCTGACAGAGTTATCTATAGAGGAAGAAGTAGATGGCACTAGTCAAGACATCTCGCAGATTTACGCCCAGCTAGCCTCCCAAGCTGCCACGCTCCGGGACTTCCAGCGCCACCTTGAGGACCTAGATAATAGGGGGAGGCGAAACAATATTGTGGTCCGCGGCCTCCCGGAGGCCACCCAAGATGAGGATCTACCCGCCACTTTGCAAGCTATCTTCAACTCTGTGCTAGGGCGGCCGGAACATCAAAAAGTCAAACTGGATCGGGCTCATCGGGCCCTCCGCCCCCGAGGGCCGGGGCCCAGACCTCGGGATGTGGTGTGCAGTGTCCACAATTATACCCTCAAGGAGGAGATCATGAGGAAAGCGCGTAATATGCGTACTATTGACTTTGATGGTGCTCCCATACAATTCTTCACGGATTTGTCCCGGATTACACTCCAGCAACGGCGCTCCTTACAGCCTCTTCTCTCCTTACTGAGGGAACGTGACTTCCGCTATCATTGGGGATTTCCCTTTAGCCTCACTGCAAAGAGAGATGGACGATCCACTACGCTGAGGTACCCAGAAGATCTTCAGTCTTTTTGTAGGGACTTGGACATCCCTGTTCCACCCACTCCCGGCTGGGAGCCCCTCCGAGTCCCTCCACCTCGCCCCGATTCCTGGATCCAGGTCTCTGGGAGAAAGCGCCTGCGGCCTCGTCCCTCTGGTCCCTCCTCACCACTGCCCCACGGTTGAATCTCTTCCTTCGTGATGTTCTTCCATTCCTCGATGTTGCATTGACTGGCCCCTTGCTCTATTGTACCTGGACGGTGTCTAGATCCTTCTACACGGGACTGATCACGGTGTTTTGTTTTTGATTTGTTTTCTCATTTTTTCATCTGTTCCTATTTTTGAAAGCCCATTCTTTTTGGATCTAACCCTTTTTCTTTTTGCTACCGAGACTCCCACTGTGGACTAGATGGTTGATCTTGGTTGAAGGTGGCCTCTCCCCCCTGAGGCTCCTCTTCGGGGTTTCGGTCCGGGAGACGCAGATGTGTTGACTTTTGAGGTGCCTTGTTTGCACCCCCCCCCCCTTGTGTACCCCCGGGAGCTTAGCCCGTTGAGATGTTCTTGGGTTCTGGTTATAGTTCTGGTTATCTGTTATGCTTAGGTTTATTTCTAACTACATTCGCAGGCAGGCCTGGGAGCGATCAGCCCTGCCCTTGGTCCTACAGCCTCCCCCCCCCGGGGGATCTCTGAAGGGCCCCTTGCCTACTCAGGCTCCTTTTTCTTTTTTACTGGCAGGGTTTTTTTTCCGCCCCTGTCAGGAGGAGCCCCTCGGAGATTCCCACCCTGCCACCTCTTTACGGTGGATTATATTGTGAGATGTTAATTTTGCTTATCTCTATGTTGTATGTTTTATTATTTTTATGTCTTCTCTCTCTCTCTCTTCCCTCTGCTCTTCCTCTCCTTCCTTTTCTCTACCCCCTGATCTATTGGACACCCCCAGCCCGGAAAGACTCAGCCCCGCCCGTTGGACTCTAACCCACCGACCCGGAATTGCCTTTGGGAACGTATTGCTAGATCTTCCGACTGTTTGGCTACTGTTCCACCTGTCTGGTAAGCAGATGCTCCTTCTTCCTCTTCTGTATCCACCATGATTGACATATTGTCGCTCAATGTGAAAGGCCTTAACTCTAATATTAAGCGAAGTTTGGCCCTACGCGAGTTCAAACGGTCTAAGGCAGACATTATCCTTATTCAGGAGACCCACCTCAACAAGTCTGGTAACATGGCTTTTGCTCTCAAACACTTTCCCCAAATATATCTTGCTTCTAACTCTCGAAAGCGAGCAGGCGTAGCAATCCTTTTTAAGCAGGGTTCTCCCTTCCAGTTGCATTCCCTGTATACAGACCCTACTGGACATTTCATCATCCTTCGAGGCACTTGGAAGGGTTCTAACTTGACTCTATGTAACGTCTACGCCCCAAATATCAATCAAAACTCTTTTCTATCCAAGGTCTATAAGCGTGTGTTTGCGGCCCCTCATCAGTATTTGGTCATAGGAGGGGACTTTAACTTGACCTACTCCCCAGGGCTAGATAGGCTTACTGTGGGAGGTGGACAACCCCCCCCCCCAGTCGTCAACAGGAAGGCTACACTTTTCCGTCAGTTAGCCAGAAAACATGCTCTGTTTGACCCTTGGCGCGCTACATACCCATCCGCTAGACAATTCACCTTTTATTCCCATCCCCACAAGTCCCATTCCCGTATAGATTATTTTTTTGTTAATGCCCCAACCCTGAAAGCTTGTACTGATTCAGATATTCAAGCAATATCATGGTCTGACACTGGCGCTTGAATGAATTCCTGCTTAAGCACGACCCCTCCAGAATAGACCTAGAGCAGACTCTGAGGAATTACTTTGCGGAGAATGGTTCTTCTGAAGTCTCCCTCGCCTCTCTCTGGGAAGGCCATAAAGCGGTCTTTCGTGGTCAGTGTATCTCGCTATCCTCTGCCATGAAACATAATGCTAATGCCACTCGCCAGCAGCTGCTAGATAGGCTCCGGCAATTGGAATCCCGCCTTTTGCCCTCTCCGTCCCTAGCCACGCTTTGGGCACTAGTAAGCACTAGGGCCGCGCTCCGGGACATTGACTTAGGGAAGACTGAGAAGGCTCTCCTCCGACTCCGACAGACATATTATGACAAAGCCAATAAACCACACACACTCCTGGCTAGACAACTTCAGGAACGGGCGGCTGCTGCCTCGCCTGCTGCTCTCAAGGACGCGACTGGCACCCTACAATCCCATCCTTCTAAAATTGCTCAGTTATTCCATGACTACTACTCAACTCTTTAAAATGATCCGAGTGTCCCGCATAATCCTTCACCTCCCGACTTGCTGCAGGCTATTCACTCTTACCTAGCAGACTGCGATCTCCCTACTCTCACCCCTTCTGCCCTACTCAGCCTTAATTCCTCTATAACTGAGGAGGAAGTAACTGAGACGATTAAGTCCCTCCCGAATAACAAAGCCCCTGGTCCTGATGGTCTATCGTATTTGTACTACAAAACTTTTTTACCTATTATCCTCCCCCACATCACTCTTCTGTTTAACGCCTTTATGACTAATTCGCCTATCCCGAGAGATATGCAGACCCCCTTCCTTACGTTGATCCCCAAGCCGGGAAAAGACCATACCCTGTGTTCTAATTACAGACCGATAGCGCTTCTTAATTCTGATTTGAAAATCTTTACCAAACTACTAGCGACCAGGCTGAATCACTTCCACTGCCTCATTGGCCACCTCTTTTTTGTTCACACCTGCTATCCCAGACAGTTTGACCTTGCAAATGTCCAGCTTTTGGATGGATAGGGCCCTATTTCACTTTGGCCAATTGGTGGATGCTAGAACAAGAACTCTGAGGTCCTATCAGGACTTACAAAATGCTTACGATTTACTCAGACAGGCTTTTTTTAGTTACCTGCAAATCCGTCATTTTGCTCAATCTCTAGTGCCGACCCTCCAATTCTCCCCTCTAACTGAGTTTGAAAAAATCTGCTTGGAAGGCTCGTCCCCCGTATGATCTCGCGGACCTATCGGCTCCTGATTGTGGATTTATCTTCAACGGGGCCCCGGCATGTTTACATGCGCAAATGGGAGCAGGCCTTGGGCGAGGAGATTCCCTTACAGGCGTGGAAGTTTATATGGTCACAGCATATAAATATAACGTGTAGGAACACCAACTCCAAACTTGACACTATATAATTCAAAATAGACACTCCTCCAATTAGGAGGACACTACCATAGCTAGCATATTTATTTATATGGTCACAGGCCTCTAAGAGCTCCATTTGTACACTTTATAAAGAAAATCAATATAAAATGTTGTTTCACTGGTACCAGACTCCAGACTTGCTTCACTCTATTTATCCCTCAGCTGATCGCCGCTGTTGGCGTTGTTTTGATGGGGTGGGTACGCTATATCATACCTATTGGACCTGCTCTTTGATTGTCCCCTATTGGCAGACGGTTCACTCCCTACTCCACTCCATCTTCGGTACCTGGGTGCCGTTTTGCCCTAAGCTTTTCCTTCTAGGCCTCCCACCCTCTTCTTTTTCGAAATCCTCTAAAAAACTCCTAGCACAGGTCCTCACAGCCGCACGATGCTTGGTTGCCTTGAAATGGAAAAATAAGGAACCTCCCTCCCTGTTTGACTTGCACGCTAGAATCAGAGACGTTAAGAGGATGGAGTACATGACAGCATCCCTGAATAACTCTCTCGATTCTCACAACCGGGTTTGGGAACTATGGAATGTGTTGGAGGCCCCGATCGTATGATCCACCTTCGTGGTGGGGGGGGGGGGGGTAAGCCTGGTCGGCTCTTTCGGTCACTGGGGGGGTCAGAGGTGGGTGGTTGTCCTTTCCCTTCTTCTCCTATCTTCTCTTTGCCTCTCTATTCTTTCCCCTTCTCTCTTTGCTCTTCCTCCCTTTATTGACTTGTCTTTTCTTTTGATCTGTTCTTTCTCCTTTGCTCGCTAGAACGCAGTTTGGCAAGCAGTGCATTGTGCCGGTGAAGACATCCGGCCCTCTCTTTGACTACTTAAGAAGGTTTTTGCTTTGTATTGCCCTTTATGACTTGCCCTGCATATTTTGCCCCCGCTTTACTGTTGGCAATACTGGTTATCCTGTCAAGTGCTAATCCTTTGCAATGATTTATGCCCTTTTATGTTCTTTTGTCTGTTTTCTTTTTTGTTTGGAAAATTTTGAAAATTAATAAAATGTACGTTTTAAAAAAAAAATGCAAATTGGGACAGATGCGTACCAATGATGGATACTAATAATAATTGTTTCTGTAGCGCCCCCTTGCTTGTAGCATGGGCACTACGCTAAAAACTGGTTAACTGGGAGAGTTACTTTGCTCCCGGTCGTGATTTGCTCAGGTTAATGACCTGTGTCATTCTGGAAAGGTCCACTGGCTCGGACTGCATTTTGGGGATGTGAGCATCGTCTTTGGCCGGCAGTGGGAGCCAGAGGGTTTTTTGGAGGATGGAGTCTTTCCCAGCAGCCAATTGGAGGAGTTTTTCCCCACTGGGCATGCTGGGGAGGGGTATATCTGTGATGGTGGTCATGTGTTCGGGGTTCTTTTTCCTTCAGGTTGTGTGCATCCATAGACCCTGCCGGCGTGGCCCACCTGGCCAAGCTTCCAGGCCTTGCTGAGTCTCGGTCTGGGACGAAACCAAAGGGACCCCAGTGACTTACTGGGTTCCCGATGCCGTTGAGAGGATCCGGCGCCCGGGCCATAGACAGGTACGCTCTGCTGTCACCCGGTGATCTGCGCTGGAATAACTGCTGGGAGGATTTGCTCTGTTCGGCAAATTACCTATACTACATTGACCTGTGACAGAGGCCTAGAGCTGGGTCAGTGAGAGAGACCTGTTCCTCCCAATCAGAATTTAAAGTGGCGATGCGTGCAAAATTGTATCTTTCAAGGAGCTGATTTTGCTGTACATATATCCAGGCCTGACATCGAGAATCTCTATCTCTTCATCAACCTATTCTTCTTTCACAAGTTGATGTTTGGCTATGTTGGCCTGGAATTAAAGCATTGAGAAAATCTTTATTGACGGTGTGGACACTCAATTATTACTAAGTGGCTTCTGGTGCACCCCTAGACCAAACAAGGGTAACTTATTCTGCCGATCCCATATTAATCCAGCGGCCCTTTCGGGGGTGACGCTACATTTCATTATATCAATGATTTGCAAGATTGTCTTAAAGGTAAAGTAGAGGTAAACCCCAAATGAATGACATCTAGTTGGCAGCATATAATGAATAAAATACTTAGTTCATGTTGCAAACGTTAGTTTGTGCTCTCTGTATGTATGTTATGCACGGCAATCTTCTACGGAGCAAACTGGAAAAGATCTCTAATCTACTCTCTGCCGTTCTTACCTGAGCTGTTTGCAAAGTCCTGCATACTACTATACCACGCTATGCATAAGCTTTCATTCTGGACATTACGCTCATTTCAAATACTGTTTCTATATCAATTTTCAACCATTACAATGGTAAATTTTGGTTTTAGAAGCCTTTCTTTCCTCCCTTCTTGTACCCCAAGGCTGCTGATCTTCTGCAGCCACCTCCTGCCTTTATGCATGTCCTCACAATGTTTTGCATGGGTGAGTTTCCTAAAGGGGAGAATAGAGGACCATACCCGCATAATGTATATTGAAACCGACTCTTGTATTCTCTGAGAACATAGTAGCAGAATTTAAAAATAGTTTTCATGCAGCAAATCAGAAAGATTGTGTGTGTGTGTGTGTGTGGGGGGGGGGGGGGTTGGGGTGAGAGGGGGTTGTAGTTGAGTTCCTGTACCTATTTTCTGTGAAAAAAAGACCTGATCGTAGCAATTTTTTTTATCCCCAGCCTTACTGTCTCTTGCCCACCACTTTAAAGTGCTTGTAGACCCTGATTAAAAAAAAAAAAAAAACTTGCATTCCTGACAAAGGGTTTCTGCGCGGCTCAGAAATGTTGCACTTGTTCTTGTGATGTGATCTTTCTGTAATAAAAGTCTTTGGACTACATTTGAAGATCCCTGGTGTGCTGGCAAATATGTGCATTTATTCTTCTGCGCTGAGTCTCTGTGTGGAGGCAGCCATCTTGGCAGAGACAGGGCTTTGCTTTCTCATTTTAATGCCTGCAGCAAGAAGAACAGTGAGGTGCTGTGGTGACATCACCAAACCTCACTCCAAATCTTCTGAGACTACCAGTCAGAGACACCAGTGTTTTAAATCTCAGATGTACAGTTACATACCTCCCAACCGTCCCAGATTTTGCGGGACTGTCCCGCGATTCGTGGTAAACCCTGCGGTCCCGCGATCAGTGCTGAAGTCCTGCGGTCCCGCGATTCCACGGCACCCCCCCCCCCCCGCTCAACAACTCCGACCCACCCCCCGCACAACAACTCTGATCAGCAGCACCAACCCCCGCTCAACAAAAATGTCCTGCAGGGAAATGTTGGGAGGTATGCAGTTATGATACTCTAATACAGGAAGTGCACTGCTATTTTTCAAGAGGATGTTCCAGACAAAAGGTAGATCTTTTAGGCTAGGTATGGATGCATGGCTAAATTGCCTCATCTCTGAAAAGTAATCCGTGTTTAGTTCGCTTATCAAAGATGTTTGAGAGGTGGGAAGGAGGTGATATGATGTGTTCTTGCTGCCTGTTTTAACCACGTAAATATTTGTGGTGTGTCCTCATTTGCTTAAGCGCGTCGAGTTCAGCGATGAATGCGACAAAGTGGATGATTTTAGCTAAGAGAATGTAGCAAAGCATTATGACCACAGCATGAGAACACCCCATCCGCTATCTTTGCAGGTTAAGGAAGGTGGTTGGGTGCCCCTAAAAATGCAACTTTTTTTAATGCTTTCCAATCACAAGTCTTAAGCCCCATACACACAGTCTGAATGTCGGGTGGTTGTTGGCCAGTGTGTACTTCAGCCGGTCTGACAGAGTGGGCATGACCGAAAAAGCTCCCGAGCCAATGACTGAGAACGCTGACTGGAGTGTTCTTGGGGAGGGGGGGGGCGTCTCTGGTAGGGTTGCCACATCATCCCTTTAATCCAGGACACATATGCCTCATTTCCACTAAGCTGGATCGGTTTGGGTCGGTACAGTTTGGAAGGGTTAGAATAGTCTGGCATATTCAGGTGAGCGTTTGCCATACAGGGTTTAGAAAAAATCAGTGGAATGTATTGTAGCTCCGCCCTAACCGAACCGTTCCATTTTCTATGGCCCCACATCTAAAGCAGGACCCAGAATGGTGCGGTACGGTTCGGTTTTATGGCACATTTTCATAATGGAAACCCCCAAAATAGCGTACCGAACTGTACCGTCCCAAACCGATCCACTCAGTGGAAATGAGGCAATATTAATTACACAGGTTCTGAGGCTGATTTAATGCAGATAGGGCACCAAGTGAGTTTAATTACCACCTTAATCAGCCACAGAACCTGTGTAATTAATGTGTGTCCTAGATTACAGGGATGATGTGGTAACCCTAGTCCCTGGGGCATCCCCCTGTGAGAACACAATAGAACAGCAGGGGGGGGGGTCGTTGTATCAACATTGGTCTGTTAGTACAATGGCTCAGACCTGAGCTGGGTTTAACAATAATAAACTAGCAGTGTGTACTAGGCTTAAACAAGCCCTTAGGGCAGTGGTTTTTAACCTCAGTCCTCAAGTACCCCCAATGGGCCATGTTTTGGGAACTTCTCTAGCTCTTATTAATACCACATCATTGATATTGATTTAATATCAATGTATAGTAAAAGAAAACCTGAAAACATGGACCGTAGGGTGTACCTGAGGACTGAGGTTAAGAACCACAAAAAAGAAAAAGGTTCCCTAGTTTGGCTTATAGGCAGCGGTTAAAAAATTAAATACATGTTGAATATATAAAACAGTGTTTATTACCGAGAATCTCGGATACCCAATGGTGTCAAAGTTATAACAATTGTATTTAAAAAGTCACATTTCTGGATGCGGTATACATAAGTCATAGTACATATCATGATTCCATATTATGTGCAAAGGTAAGCCCCGACGCGTTTCGATCAATTGGGTCTCTTCAGGGGGCACGGTTTCTAGAAAATGACAATAATTACAAAATTTCAAAATGGATGAAAGGACACATGTCGACATACATCACATTGAATGCTAAAGTAATATAATTACCACTGAACCAGGAAGTCAATGTTATGTGAAGCTGCTAGATAGTCCGGAGGGGCCTAGGCTGCCCCCGCCCACCCAATGGTGGAGGGCCTGACCAAGATAACTAACAAGGAGCCACATTGAGATCGCCCCGTCGGAGGCAGTGGAGGAGCAGACGCCTGCAAAGAAACCCATGATACCCGCGGTTAGTGGGGAAGTTTGTTAAAGTAGGTTAGTTCAAAGAATAGCTGCTGAAATAGCGGCTAATTATGTATGTAGGTAGGTATGGTGAGGTACTGGATTAATTTGGGGGCTGAGGCAAATACTATTTGCCAACATGAGTGTTGAGAATCAGGGCAACCTTGAAGGTCCAAAACGATTAAATGGTTGGTTGGGGAATGTAAATTTAATGGAATAGTGGTATGGTATTACTAGGTGAGAGAATATTAGTGAGTGAACAATTGAATTAAAGGGGTTCTAAAGGTACAAGTTTTTTTACCTTCATGCATCCTATGCATGAAGGTAAAAAAACATCTAGCAGCACCGGCCCCCCCCGAGCCCCCGTTGTACTTACCTGACCGTTCGAATCTCCCGGGCGCGTCCACGTCGTCCTCTTCGGTTCCCAGCCTGGCCGTTGATTGGCTAGGCTGGGCGGATTGATAGCAGCGCAGCCATTGGCTAGCGCTGCTGTCAATCAGGGTGGATGACGCGGCGCGCTGGGGGGCGGAGCCGAGTGATACAGTCGGCGGCTATGGCCGCCGCTGTATCACGGGAGCGTGCTCGCAAAAGCTTTCCTCCATGCGAGCGCCCTCGCATGAAGAAGGAAAGCTTTTGCGAGGAGGAGCCCAGACAGCCGCCGAGGGACACCAGAAGACAGGTTTCCGGGCCACTCTGTGCAAAACGAACTGCACAGTGGAGGTAAGTATCACATGTTTGTTATTTTTTTTTAAAAAAATCCCTGACTTTAGTGACCCTTTAAGTGATTGCCAAATTAGGACAGATCATAAGTGCGTGGTATGTGGATATGAAAATTAGATTGATCAAAAAGTGTAAAAAGAAAACAATATATGATAAGGAAAATGCTAAGTGTATCCCTAAGTAAAAGGGAGGGGTTGGGTGAATGGGTATGTGAACATAATAACAAGTGAGGTGATATGGAATACATAAATATATAAGTAGTGGGATAATTACTTATATATTTATGTATTCCATATCACCTCACTTCACTTGTTATTATGTTCACATACCCATTCACCCATATCCGAGATTCTCGGTAATAAACACTGTTTTATATATTCAACATGTATTTAATTTTTTAACCGCTGCCTATAAGCCCAACTGGGGAACCTTTTTCTTTTATGCAATTTTGGGGCTAGCAGCTTATTTCATCTCCTTTATTATGTGTCATTTCTCTTTTTTCCGAAGCTAAGAACCACTGCCTGAGGCTGGGTTCACACTTGTCCGATAAAAACGCTCTGACATTAAGAGCTTATGTCGCATGACGTGTGAAAATCAATGTTTCCCTATGAGAGCCGTCTTAACTGGTCCATCCGACTTTGAAAATGCTCCCTGTACTACTTTGGCTCGACATTAATCCTACTTCAGCCCATTGAATATCATTGAAGTCGGACCAAAGTAGGAGCCTTGTCCTTACCATCTGACTTTTGACATCCGACATTGTGATTACAGCAGCAGTAAAAGGGAATTTATGTCACTCTGGGATTGTTTTGATTGGTCAAAGAACAAGTCAGACTATCACAAAGTCAGATCAAAGTAGGATCCTATTCATGAAAGTTGGATGGATGTATCAATGTAGGACCGCTGTAGGATCAATGTAGGACCAAAATCGTACTGCTGTCGTGTAGTATAGTGTGAACCCAGCCTTAGGCCCCTTTCACACTGGGGCGGGAGGCGCGGTGGCGATAAAGCGACGCTAAAAATAGCGGCGATATACTGCCTGATTTGCAGCGGATTTGCCGTGGGAAAAAGGGTTAATACCGCTTTAGAGGCGCATTGCGGGCGGTATTACCGCAGTTTCCCATTGTATTAAATGGGAAGGAGTGGTGAAGGAGCGGTATACTTACCGCTCCTCTCACCGCTCCAAAGATGCTGCTTGCAGGAGATTTTTTTTATCTCCTGCCAGCGCATCGCCTCAGTGTCAAAGCCCTCCGGCTTTCATATTGAGGTTGCTGGGCAAGAGTTTTTCAGGTGGTATAGCAGAGCTATTTTTAGCACTGTACCGCCTAAAAACTCCTCAGTGTGAAAGGGGTCTTAGGGTACTGCTTAGGCACACACTGCTAGATGTTGCCTATAGCATAACAAATGTTCACTTTTTGAGGTGCGGTCCACTTAAAAATTTGAAGCACAAAACCCATGAAATATTGCAAATATATACTCTGAATTTTCCTATCAAGAATGTACCATGCACGACATAACTGAAATTGCAAAATAGGTCCTAGCACTGCATTTCCTTCATACAGCAGATTCAAAAGTAGAAAAAAAAGGAGCTGCACAGACTTAGGGTCCTTTCACATGGAGCGGACCGTTTTTCAGTCCGCTCCGTGTGTGTCCGTCGGCTCAGCGGGGATTCCCGCTCAGCTGTCGGCGGACAGGGTGGTCCCCGCACACTGTGCAGGGACCGCCCTGTCTCTCGTCCGCTCTCCCCTATGGGGAATCGGATGAAGACGGACCGCGTGTAATCCGTTACAGAACAATGCTCGTAATCCAAAGTACTAGCATATCAAAGCGAGTTTTTCCCATTGAAGTCAATGGAAACAAAAATAATTTGTTACGCAATGACTTCAATGGGATGCAATACCAAATGCGGCCAGAGGTGGGGGGCGCTAAAAACGTCCAAAAAGGCCAGAGGACACTTTGGGGGTTATTTACAAAAGGCAAATCCACTTTGCACTGGAAGTGCACTTGGAAGTGCAGTTGCTTTAGATCTGAGGGGGACATGCAAGGAAAAAAAACAAAACATAATTGTAGCTTGCACATGACTGGATGATAAAATCAGCAGAGCTTCCCCTCATTTCAGATCTTCCCTTCAGATCTACAGTGACTGCACTTCCAAGTGCACTTGTAGTGCAAAGTGGATTTGCCTTTTGTAAATAACCCCCTTTGGCTCGTTTCCTGCACCCCCATACCTGAGGCCAAATGAGGTACTGCAGGCCAATGTTTGGCTTTTCTTGGCTTCTACGCCCCCGTACCTCAGGCCAAATGAGGTACTGCAGGCCTATTTAGCTTGAACTCTGCTTGTCCTGCGAATCAACACTCGCAAACCGAGTCAGAATTTAGAAACAAAAGTTGCTCATGTAGCGCTACCCCATTCAGGAGCCGCTGATTAGATTGGGATCGGCGGATTAAGTTACCTCTGTGTGGTGTCTAGGGGTGGATGTAGTGAGCAGAGCAAGAACGAATGTTCAACCTGTAGCTGAGGTTTTCTGAATGCTTTATTTTCCTGGTCCAACACGACCAACACATCAACTTGAGGTAGATAGGAAAAGGTTTGGATAGAGAAAGCAGTCCTGCTTTTGGTAATTAAGTCAATCACGTCGCCACTCCAGCCGGAGTGGGTGCAGTCAGGGCAGGACTTAGGGTGGTGGGGGCCCCTGGGCTTAAGTGTTGAAGGGGCCCTGTGGAGCGGGGGGGGGGGGCGCATTACAGTTGTTGAGCGGGGGGGGGCGAATTGAAGTTGTTGAGCGTGGGGTGCACATTAAAGTTGTTGAGCGGGGGGAGAGTGCCTCTCACCTGTGCTGACAGCCGGGGCCACAGACTGTCATTAGCCCGACTGTCGGCTTTCTTCCCTTCAGCAGCCACAGTCCTCCACACACCGCTCCTGTCCTGTTCCTCCTGATTCCGTGCTGCCTCCTATTGCAGTGCGGGAAAATTAACCCTTTCGCGGGACTGCGGGAAGAAGCTGAAAGTACCGCAGAATCCGTGCGTCTTGGGAGGTATGCATCAGGAATTTTGGGGCCCCTTACACAGCTTAAGGCATGGGCCCCCTGGAGAAGAGAACCGGGGGGGGGGGGATGCTGCCGCCTGAAATTGAGAAGCGGGCGGGGCTGCCGCAAATTGAGAACAGGGGGGGCCTTTACAAAAAATAAAAAAAATAAAGAAAAAAAATTATATATTTATATATATATATAAAAAGGGGGGTAGCCATCCGGGGGCCCTGGGGATCTCTGGGCCCTTTAATAAAAATAAAAAATAAACCTCTGGGCCGTTTAATAAAAAATAAAAAATAAAATAAAAAAATAAACATTTTATAAAAAAAAGGGCTGCCTGTGGACCTCCAGACCCCTAAAAAAAAACACATTTATAAAAAATACATAAAAAAGGGAGGTTGCCATCTGGGGGCCCTGGGGACCTCTGGGCCTTTTAATAAAAAATGAACAAATATAAACAAAAATAAAAAATAAACATTTAAAAAAAAAGAGAGGATAAAGGAGACCTCCGGGCCCTTTAATAATAATAATAATAATTATATATATAAAAAAAAAAGAAGGGGGGGGTTGCCACATGGGGCCCTGGGGACCTCTGAGCCCTTTAATAAAAAATATATATATCTAAAAAAAAAAAGTGTTATAAAAAAGGGGGGGTTGCCATCCGGGGGCCCTGGAGACCTCTGGGCCCTTTAATAATAATAATAATAATATATATATATATATATATATATATATATAAAACATATTTTTTATATAGGGGTTGCTGTCTGGGACCCTGGGGGCCTCCAGACCCCTAAAAAAAAAAATAAAAAAAATAAACATTTATAAAAAGTACATAAAAAAGGGAGGTTGCCATCCGGGGGGCCCTGGGGACCTCTGGGCCTTTTAATAAAAAATAAAAAAATATAAACAAAAATAAAAAAATAAACATTTATAAAAAAAAAGGGGGGGTTGCCACATGGGGCCCTGGGGACCTCTGAGCCCTTTAATTAAAAAAAACTATATATCTAAAAAAAATTTTTTTTTTTTTAGAGGGGCCCCCTATTGGGCAGGGCCCATGGGCTTGAGCCCAGTCAAGCCCAATGGTAAGTCCGGCCCTGGGTGCAGTGCACCTGGACAGGCCTCTCACACAGACCTGGCAGCCAGAGTGTCACTGAGAAAGCTGAGAAGGAACAAGTCGCTGCCACCGACTTGGCTCTAGAAGATTAGAAGAGGCCTCTGCCACAGGTCCGGTACTTAAGAGCAATAGAGCACAGTGTTGCCAACCCCCCGAAGTGAAATTTACTGTCAGAACGACAAAAAATTACGAACGGCACCAATTTTTTACTGGCACTGCAAAAAAGTACCTAAAATTACTGGGCCAGATTCAGATACACTTAATTTTGCACTGCGTAATCGAAATACTCTACGCTGCCGTATTTTACCAGGCTCTACATCGAATTCTGGTAGATTTTTGCCCGTACGCTACGGCGGCGTAGTCTATTTCTCGCCGCGTAATCGAAATACGCGATTAGGGGGCGTGAAGCATTTAAATTAAGCGCGTCCCCGCGGGATCGAACTGCGCATGCTCCGTTCAGAAATTTCCCGCCGTGCATTGCGCGAAATCACGTTGTTACGTCATTCGTTGTTTGAGTAGCGTCGTTTACGAACATTCCTATTCCCGGACGACTTACGTTAAAAATAATAAAAGACGTCGGAAAACGTAGAAATTCGACGCGGGAACGACGGCCATACTTAACATGGGCTGTCTAATATTAGACCAGCAAAAAGCTGGTATAGTGTCACGCAAAAAAAAGATGACTAAAGATGCCGTAAGAGATTGCGATTGAAGATCGTAATTTCGGGGATCGCCGGCAAAAGCTTATTAGCATACCCCGACGCGGAAAACAATGGGAAGTCCACCCAGTGGCCGCAATTTTATTGCAGCGTAGATCCGAAGGCGTACGAACACGTAATCCAGTCGAATTGAAGCCCGCAGCCGTCTATTGAGGTTTCCGACTAGCTAAAAAACTTGCGTAATTTGAAATTACTCCAGTCTAACACCAGTTAGACAGGAGTTACGGCTCTCTGAATCTGGCCCACTGTTTTTAGTGCTAAACAGTGCAAAATATCAATATTTGAACTATAAACACATATCTAATGCTATTATCAATGTGTTTAAGTTAAACAAAAGTAAAAACAAAAAAAACACATTTCTCAATTTACACAAAGGTTGGGTTACTTAACCCAGCCACCACAGTTCCCAGTTCCCTCTTACATCAGAGTCTGCAGGATGCCCCCTTACAGTGCAAGGGAACTCTTATGTAAAAGGGGAACGCTGCAGATCATGATGTAAGAGGGGAGGGGCTCTGGTGAATAGAAACCACCTTCCGCAAAGTGGATACACTAAGGTAAGGGAGGGTTACTAATATAGGGGGGAACCTTCAGTGCCCCCCTTACATTATTGTATTCACTCCCCTCCATAGATCAGTGACCCCCCCTCAGACTGGCCTGGCGGCACTGTCACTGACCTCTTCTCAGGTGCACCGTGCGGGGCTCAGTCAGACGGCTCCAGCTTGGCTGTTCTGATCTCCTCCCCACAGTCCACGCGTCTGATTCTTCCCGCAACCCCCATCCCGGCGCTCCCACTCTTGACTTCTTTCTAGGATCCCCTCAGAGACTGCAGATATGATAAAAGACAGGAGATGGTCAGAGGCTGCGGACATGGTACAGGAGGGGGACAGAGGCTGCAGACATGGCACAGGAGGGGGACAGAGGCTGCAGACATGGCACAGGAGGGGGACAGAGGCTGCGGACATGGCACAGGAGGGGGACAGAGGCTGCGGACATGGCACAGGAGGGGGACAGAGGCTGCAGACATGGCACAGGAGGGGGACAGAGGCTGCGGACATGGCACAGGAGGGGGACAGAGGCTGCTGACATGGCACAGGAGGGGGTGTGGCAGGCGCAGCATTATGAAGTGCCTCATGCGCTGTGGCATTAGAAGAATTGTGATATCTCTAACTTTTCAGTCCAACAAGACTGTGTATTACTCTGAAATTCCTCTATTGCCATTCTATGGAAGCAGTAGGTTTAACCACTTAAGACCCGGACCAATACGCTGGTAAATGACCCAAGGTGTTTTTGCGATTCGGCACTGCGTCGCTTTAACAGACAATTGCGCGGTCGTGCGACGTGGCTCCCAAACAAAATTTGCGTCCTTTTCTTCCCACAAATAGAGCTTTCTTTTGGTGGTATTTGATCACCTCTGCGATTTTTATTTTTTGCGCTATATACAAAAATAGAGCGACATTTTTGAAAAAAAAACACTATTTTTTACTTTTTGTTAAAAAAAAATCAAATAAACTAAATTTTAGTCAAACATTTAGGTCAAAATTTATTTAGCCACATGTCTTTAGTAAAAAAAAAAAATCGCAAAAAAAAAAAATAGCTACCTAGCGGGAACAGCGACACTAATACAGCGATCAGAAAAATGATCGCTTAGTGACGCTGGCAATAGGGAGTGAAAGGGTTAACTAGGGCGGTGATCAGGGGGTTAAAACTTTATTAGGGGGGGTGGGGGGGCTATCCTGAACCTAACACTAACTGTTTTTTACAGTGCCTGTCACACTGACACTAAATGCAGTGATTAAATCACTGCATTCAGTAACACTGTGACAGGGGGGTGGGGGGGGGCGATCACAAGGGGTTAATATGCCTATGTGAGTGTGTGTCAGTGTTGTGTTGGTGCACACTTACTTGTGATGTCTTCTCTCATCAGCAGCGCTGGGAAACAGCGCTGCGATGAGAGAATACATCATTTCCTCCTTCCTGTGTAAACACAGGAGGAGGAAGTGACAGGCTGGGAGCGCGCTCCCATTGGCTGGGAGCGATCGCGGGGGGGCGGATATCACGGACATCCGCCCGCAGATCCCGGATCGCTCCCAGAGGTAGGGAGACCCCCGCACGCCGCGGAGGGGGTCCCGATGGGACCCCCGAACCGCACTCAGGCGGGGACGTAAATTTACGCCCTTGTGCCTGTACGAGCCATGTTGTGGCCGTATATGTGCGTGCGGGGGTCTTTAAGTGGTTAAAGAGCACACCAAATGCTTAAAATAACTTCTTTAATAACTTCACTTTTCTTCATATAAAATACTTCTGCTTTGCAGCAGACAGTCCATGTACAAAAAACACGTGATGAATAAAGTATAACAGAAAATGGTGGTTCACATATTCAGTCTTGTCATTTAACATAAGATGGTGGATATAGTTCTTTCTTCAGTATTTTCTCTCTCTCTCTCTCTCTCTCTCTCTCTCTCTCTCTCTTTAAAGCATTCTCTGATTTCTCTGAAAGGTATAACTGTGGTTTGCAGGGTTAGCTTAGTTTGGATTGAAAGTATGGTATGATGAGTGGTTCGGTATGAAGGTTTGGGTTTGATGAGTGATTCAGGTTTGATATGGTTCGGGTTTGATGAGTGATGAGTGATTCCGGTTTGGTGGAACTACAAGTGAACACAGCTAAATCAGTAAACAGTTCTAATCACACTATTTACAATAAGAACATATATATAACTGTATAATTACCTAATTTTGCCTCTGGCTTCCATAAGAACTGATCTCTGTATGTCTCTGTGTGTCTCTGTCTCCATGTGGTTCTGTCTCTGTGGAACAATCTAGCAGAGCACATGTACAGCACTAGGAACCTCCCAGACAGAGTGGATGCAAAGCTGGCTGTGACTGGTCAAGACTCTGCTCAATGTGATATTGGCTGTGATTGGGCCAAGGCCTGTGATGAGTCACAAAAGCTTAACTCTATGCTTTCTGGTATGAATTAAACTGTGAATAACTTTTCTTTTGTCTCTCACATTTAAGCATGTGCTCTACATTAGGTTCTTAGCAGGCCTAGCTGTATATATATGTAGGTTATATTAGCTACCTAGGACAAGTTCTAGCTGGCCAGCTACACTCCCACCAAAATTACCTATACTTCTTGTTCCCTATAGTAGGATGTGAACATGAATTTGGGGAATTTTCTATCAGGTTCTCAACTTTACAAGTGTCTTTTATCACTCTCAAGTAGAACAACTAACTTCTGTATAGGACGTTCCAACTTGAGTGGAGTGGTAAGACGTTTTCCCTTTTTGTCAAGTTTTGAGTCTCCTATTTGTAACAACGCTCTTCTTACTAGTTTGCCTTCATCCTTTTAAACTTCTAGAACTTTGGCCAACTTCCATTGACTTCTAGGTAAATCTTCTTCTTTCACTAATACTATGTCACCAACTTGGACATTTCTTCTGGGTGTTTGCCATTTACTTCTCAGCGTAAGATTGGCTAAGTACTCTTTCCTCGATCTATTCCAAAACTGTTCTGATAGATATTGTACTCTTCGCCATCTCTTTTTGGCATATAAATTCTCTTTGGTGAATTTGCCAGGCAGTAGTTGTGTGCAATCAGACTTAAGGTGAAGTAGATGGTTAGGAGTTAAAGGGGTTGTAAAGGTACACGTTTTTTTACCTTAATGCATCCTATGCATTAAGGTAAAAAAACATCTCACAGCACCGCCCCCCCCCGAGCCCCCGTTGTACTTACCTGACCGTTCGAATCTCCCGGGCGCGTCCACGTCGTCCTCTTCGGTTCCCAGCCTGGCCGTTGATTGGCTAGGCTGGGCGGATTGATATCAGCGCAGCTATTGGCTAGCGCTGCTGTCAATCAGAGCGCATGACGCGGCGCGCCGGGGGCGGAGCCGAGTGATACAGTCGGCAGCTATGGCCGCCGCTGTATCACGGGAGCGCGCTCGCAAAAGCTTTTCTCCATGCGAGCGCCCTCGCATGAAGAGGGAAAGCTTTTGCGAGGAGGAGCCCAGACAGCCGCCGAGGGACCCCAGAAGACAGCTTTCCGGGCCACTCTGTGCAAAACGAACTGCACAGTGGAGGTAAGTATAACATGTTTGTTATTTTTTTTTTTTAAAAGCCCTGACTTTAGTGTCCCTTTAAAGGTTCCAAACTTGTTGGATCATTGATGTTATCAACTGTAAGTGGACGACTGTTAACAATAGACATTACTTCATAAAATAGGGATTAGATTGACAGTTTCAGGGAATCCCCAGAGACCCTGAAGGCCGACAGTGTAAGAATGGGCGGGGAGGACTATACCGGTACAAGATAGGGTATTTATACTCAACCAGAGTAATACAAGAGGGTAATTATTGAAAATGTTATTTTACATAGTATACATAGAAAGGTATTTTAAAAGACAACAATACATACAGTACATTTAAAAACACAGTACAAATAGAGCGTATGGGTCACCAGATGTGCAATCCCTTCAAGATGGAGGAGGGAGTACGGGTGGTTAGGAGTTAAAGGTTCCAAACTTGTTGGATCATTGATGTTATCAACTGTAAGTGGACGACTGTTAACAATAGACATTACTTCATAGAATAGGGTCCTAAGTGAAGCATCATCCATTCTTCCGGAGTTCTTTTTCAACATTGAACTTAGCACATTTCTTAGGCCTCGTACACACGAGGGGATATGTCCGCTGAAAACGGTCCGATGGACCGTTCCAGCAGACATCTCCGCTCGTGTGTATGGGCTAGCGGACAGATTTCTCCACCCGACAGATTTCAAAGCATGCTTTGAAATCTATCCGGTGGGAATCTGTCCGCCCGACATGTCTGCTGGTTAGTACACTTACAGGCAGACATGTCGTCCCCCACCGCCGCCGAATGGATTTGGCGCATGCGCGGAAGTGTTTAACTTCCTGGTGCGGTGACGTGGCGGTGACGTGGCGGCGTCAACGTCACCGCCGCGTCACCGCCACGTCACCGCGCCGTCCGGCGGCGGGGAATTTGATCCGATGGTGTGTACACGCCATCGGATCAAACTCCCGATCGGACATATCCGATGGAAATGGTCCGCGGACCGTTTTCATCGGATATGTCCGATCGTGTGTACGAGGCCTTACAGTTCTGATTTGTCTTTCCCAAACTCCTCCTGTGTGGGTTGCATGTGGAGCATTCATATGAAAGTCACATTGATTCTGTGACAAGTACTCAGTTACCTTTTCTTTATCGATCTCCTTTAGAGCTTTCTTCAACTAATTTTTTACTCCGACAAAATTAGATCCTTGGTCAGATCTAAGCTCTCTGACAGTACCTCTAATGGCTATGAAACATCTCAAGGCGTTGATGAATGCGTCAGTTGACATATCTTCTAACATTTCCAGGTGAATTGCTCTGGAGCTCAGACATGTGAATATTAGTCCATATCTCTTGTACTCCTTGCGATTTTGCTTGGTGATGAATGGGCCGAAGCAATCCATTCCACTATAAAGTAATGGCGATGATGGGTTTACATGATCTACTTGTAAATCTGCCATTCTTTGTTCTTCGGTAGGTCTACGTGCCTTTCTACAGGTTACGTATTTATTTATATACTTTGCTATAACTTTGCTTCCTTTCACTATCCAGTAACCACCTTCTCTCAAACAGTTCTGGGTAAAGCTTCTTCCTTAATGCAAGGATTTGTTGTGGTAGTGATTAATAGACAATCTTGTGAAAGTAGAATTTGTGGGTAGAATTGCTGGATAACGATGCATTTTCCAGTGTCCCTCCCACCTTCAGTATACCATCCTGTAGAACAAGATTGAGCTTGTACAGTGGGTGGTTGTTGGGAAGCCTTGTAGCTTCTTGACTAAGTCTCTTCAACTCTTCACTATAGAATTTCTGTTGAATGAGTCTTATGACTGTTTCTTCAGCTTTCATTCTTTCCTCTACATTCAATGATTCCTTCTTTCTGATTCCCTTTGCCAAACGTTGAATTTGAGTTACTACGTTTATGACCGTATTCCATTTTGAACATCGGGCTAGTCTTTCAAGTATGTCATCTTGACATTTGGCAGCAGTGCTTAATGTTTGTACAACCTTTACTTCTGGATCACCCATAGACAATTCTGTGTAACCTTCACTGGGTATGATCTCCTTTTTCAAAAAGAAACTCTGGACCGGTGAACCAATTAGAATTTTTCAGTTCTGATACATTCAGACCTATTGAAGCATGATTTGCCGGGTTATGCTTTGTATCAATGTGATGCCAATGTTCCGGATTTGTCATTTCCCGATTGTTCTGAACTCTGTTGGCGACAAAGACATGGAATCTTCGAGCTTCGTTGTTTATGTATCCTAGGACAACTTGTGAGTCTGTCCAAAAATATTCTTCATCTATTTTTAACTCTAGTTCTTCTCTTAGAAACTTGCTTACTGATGCTGAAACAACAGCTGCTGTCAGTTCAAGTCTTGGTATTGTCTGAATACTGGTAGGTGCAACTCAGGTCTTTCCCATAACCAGGGCACAATGTATTTTTCCTTCTCCTATCACTCTGATGTAGGAGCACTGACCATAGCCATAACTACTGGCGCCTGAAAAGTGATGAAGTTCTATTTTCTTGTACTCTCAGAAATCATGAGGTACAAAACATCTGGGTATCTGAACTTCTTTCAAATTTTGCAAGTCTCTTATCCAAGTCTCCCACCTTGGCCTCAAATCTTCAGGTATGGGTTCATCCCATCCCAACTTCCGTCTGCATAATTCTTGTAGTAGTTCTTTTGTCTTGAGGATTACTGGGGCCAAGAATCCCAGTGGATCATATAACATTCTTCATTGTTGATGCACGTTCAGAGTCACTGATGGATTTCAGTACCTCTCTGTTGTTTGAGATGAATTTGTGAAGGCGCAGGTTTCCTCTTGCGCATAATTCTTGGCTTGCTTTACTAATTTGATTGCAGATTCTGTGGACTCTAGACTTATAAGACCATCATCTACATAGAAGTTTTTCTTAAGAAAATTTGCTGCTGATGGACAATCCTTTTCATCTTTATTAGCCAAGTACTTCATACCATAATTGGCGCAACCTGGAGACGATGCTGCTCCAAACAAATGTACTTTCATTCTGTATTCTGCTGGTTCTGTATCTGTATCTCCGTCCCCCCCACCATAGGAACCTCAGGAAGTCTCTATCTTCATTCTTCTCATGGAACTGGTGGAACATTTTTTCAACCTCACACATGACCGCTATGGCATACTTTCTGAATCTACAGAGTACTCCAGGCAGAGTTTTTGTAACATCTGGTCCTTTTAGTAGATGATCGTTCAATGCAACACCATCATACTTTGCTGAGCAATCAAATACTACTCTAATTTTATCTGGTTTCTTTGGGTGGTAAACACCTTGATGTGGGATGTACCACACTTCTCCTTCTTTAGGTTGGTTATTCACCTTCTCTGCATGTCCTTCTTCAAGGATGCCTTCCATGAATTTTAAGTAATCTTGCTTGAATTTGGGATCTCTTCCCATCTTTTTCTTCAAGCATTTCAATCTTGCTAGGGCAAGATTTCTGTTATTTGGCAGACGAGGTCGTTCTCTGAAGGGTAAGGGCATTTCAAGATAACGTTGTTGATTTTGCTGAATACTTTCTTCTAGAGTGTGTACGAACTTTATGTCTTCTTGGGATACACTCTTGATTACCTTTGCTGAACTTACAGTTGGTAGCTCTTGGACAGATATTCGATGACACAATCCTGTCACCTGTATTGAGTTTGCAATCTGCTGTTTTCCTCCAACAATACCACATCCTAGATCAGTTCGAACAGTGTAGGGTTCACCCTTGCCTCCTGTAATTACCTCTCGTGGCACCAAAGCTTCGGGACAATCATAGCCTATCAACAGTCCGACACCAAATTCCTTCAGCGGGGACATCTTATGAGATATGATAGATAGGTGCTCCCATTTATTGGCTGTTTCACAGGTAGGTATACGATCTCGATCTAGAGGTATGTCATCTTTCATATAAGATTGTAAGAGAGCTGCTAGAGCTGTCCCCGCGAATTCGCGGGAGCGCTCGCGTGAATTCGCGGTTGGTGCCAAACAGCCTATTTAAAGGATGCTCTGACCCTAGCCGAGTACTGACAGATCTCAGCGGTTCCGGTTCCTGTGTCCTGTGCCTGTTCCCGTGCTCCTGATCCCAGTTACTGATCCTTGGCTTCCTTGACCTTGTTTTGGACTCGCTTCACCCCTGACTCTTGGTTCCTGATCTCAGGTTTCTACGTGAGCCTGTTTCCTGCCTGATGACTTGGTACCTCGCTGCCCGCTCGTTGCTGAACCCGGCTTCCCATGTGACCACGATCCTGCTCCCTATTTGGCTCCGCTCTACCTCCCGGGTACCTGCGACTTCGTCCCTGCCACCTGCTGCGACTTCGCTGCTGCAACCTGCTGCGACTTCGTCCCTGCAACCTGCTGCGACTTCGTCCCTGCGAACTGCTGCGACTTCCTGCCTTGCAAGACTTGCATCACCGGTTGCGGGCTTCCCAAGTTACATCTACAGGCACTCGTGTCTCCCCTGGCCCTTGGTTTCCCCTGTCTCCACTCTCAGCGGGACCAGGGCCGGAGATTCAAGAGAGGCTAACCTCGTAATTTCAGACTTCACCCAGGTACGTGACAGTATTCGTCAGCCAGCAATGGAGTCTGAAAGGGAGGCCTCTTCTTTCAAAGACATTTGCCATTCCCTCTCTGCACTTGCCCACACAGTACAGAATCTTCAGACAGATTTGAATCGGATGGAGGGTCAGCTCCGGGATCAGCCTGTTTCCTCTCCTCCTGTGGTGAACTCTTCAGTTCAAACGGACTTCAGTCTGCTCTGTGTGGCCGCCACGCCTCCTGAACCCAGAGTGCCATTGCCTGAGCGTTTTTCTGGAAATCGCAAACAGTTTCGTACCTTCCGAAATGCCTGTGAACTGTATTTTTCCTTGCTACCTCAAACCTTCTTTTCCGAAGACACCAAAGTGGGGTTCATCATCACCTTGCTACTTGGAGAGCCTCTTTCCTGGGCCCATCATCTTCGGGAGCAACAAGACCCGGCCCTGGCAACCACGGACTCCTTCTTTTCCGCCATGTCCCAGTTGTATGCCGACCCTTTTCTCCAACAATCAGCGGAATCCACACTCAGTAGTCTCCAGGAAGGCCCAAGGGCTGTGGAAGATTATGTGTCAGACTTTCGTGTTCTGAGTATGGATACTCAGTGGAATAGAGCTGCTCTCCATCATCAATTTCGTTGTGGACTTTCTGATCAATTAAAGGATGAGTTAGCACGCGTGGGAATACCCACCTCCCTGGAAGATTTAATTAATCTTGTCATTCAGATTGATCGGCGGTTGTGAGAGAGACAATCAGAGAGGACAAATACCAAGCCACCTGCATTTTCTAGTCCCGATCCTTCAATTTCTGCCTGTTCTGTCGGGTCATTGAAAATGTCCAGTAAGAATAAGGACCCCCACAAACTCTCACGTGTAAGCTATCCGAGACCAGCTCTGTCTTCTTCGGAACGCCTCCGGCGACTACAAAATAGACTATGCCTTTACTGTGGGGGAACCAGTCACTTTATTCAGACTTGTCCTGTGAAACCTCCCAAGCCTGCCAACCTGTTGCCCCACGTGATGCACCTCCCTGGAAGAAGTCCAAACCATCTTTCCTTACCACTTCAGTTACAGTTACCAGAAAAGACTATCCTTGTACCTGCTATTATAGACTCAGGGGCTTGCAGTTGCTTTGTGGATGCTGCATTTGCGACCCTTCACCAATTACCTCTATGCTCTAAGAGGCAGGGGCTTATCGTTCACTTAGCAGATGGGTCTGGTCTCAAGTCTGGACCAGTAACCCAGGAGACTATACCTATTCCTTGCCGTACTGCCTCAGGACATCTGGAACTCCTTCGTTTGGATGTGATTGCTTCTCCCATGTTCCCTATCATTCTGGGGCTACCCTGGCTAAAAGCCCATAACCCCCATATAGATTGGGCCACTGGAAAAGTTTCCTTCTCATCCGACTATTGTCAGGTACAATGTTTTCCAGAAAGGATCTGCAACTCTACTCCCCTTCTAGTATTTGTCCGGATCCTGAAACTGTAAAACTGGTGCCCGTTGCCTACCATGAATTATTGGATGTGTTCAATAAGAAAAGTGCAGATACCTTGCCCCCACACAGGGCTTATGACTGTCCTATTGAACTTTTACCCGGATCCGAGATTCCTTTCGGTCGAATCTACCCGCTTTCTGAACCTGAACTAGAAGCCCTGCGCAAATATATAGACGAAAGTCTGGAAAAGGGGTTTATTCGGCATTCTTCCTCACCTGCAGGAGCTGGTATTTTCTTTGTAGAAAAAAAAGACCACTCTCTAAGACCCTGTATTGACTATCGGGACCTTAATAAAATCACTGTCAAGAACCGGTACCCACTTCCGCTAATTCCTGAATTGTTCCAGAGGTTGCGTGGAGCACAGATATTTTTCAAACTTGATCTTAGGGGTGCTTACAATTTAGTCCGGATCAAAGAAGGAGATGAATGGAAAACAGCTTTCAGAACACGCTTCGGGCATTTTGAGTATTTAGTTATGCCCTTCGGCCTCTGCAATGCCCCAGCCACCTTCCAACATTTGGTAAATGACGTATTTCGGGACTTTCTTGATCTGTTCATCATAGTCTACCTCGATGACATCCTCATATTCTCCGAAACGATTGAACTACACCGCACCCATGTGAAGAAGGTCTTGAGTAGACTCCGTGAACATCACCTCTATGCCAAGGCTGAGAAGTGCGACTTTGAAAAGCACACCGTACAGTTTCTTGGACTCGTCATCTCTGCTGATGGCATTTCCATGGATCCTCTGAAGGTTGCTGCAGTTCTGGAATGGCCGGCCCCTACGGACAGGAAAGCAGTACAGAGGTTCGTGGGTTTTGCAAATTTTTATAGAAAATTTATTTAAAAAAATTCTGGTATTATCTCGCCTATTACCCAACTAACGAAACAGCATGTTCCTTTCCGATGGACTCCTGAAGCACAAGTAGCATTTGAACAATTAAAGACCCTGTTCACTTCCCATCCTGAAACATCCCGATCCGTCCCTGGCCTATGTTTTGGAGGTGGACGCCTCCGAAAGTGCCGTTGGGGCTATTCTGTCACAGCGACAAGGTCCCAAATCTTTATTGCATCCCGTAGCCTTTTTCTCTAAAAAATTGAATCCTTCTGAAAGGAACTACGATGTTGGAGACCGGGAATTGTTAGCCATTAAAGCTGCACTTGAGGAATGGCGTTATTTGTTGGAAGGAGCCGCCCATCCTATTCTCATCTTCACTGACCATAAGAACTTGGAGTATTTGAGGACAGCCAAGAGACTAAGACCCCGGCAAGCAAGATGGGCATTATTCTTCTCCCGTTTCATATTCCATATTACCTTCCGTCCTGGTACTAAAAATGGCAAACCAGACGCGCTTTCGCGCATGTTCCATGATTCAGTGCAACCTTCAGAGCCAACTACCATTTTGCCAGCCAAGAACTTTCTTCTTCTCCAGTCAGACCTAATGTTCCAAATTAAGACAGATGTGACAGAGCATCCCCCATCCCCAGATTTACCTCTCCAGTTTAAGGATGGGCTCTACTATCACAAGGAACAGATCTATGTCCCGGAACAGTTCAGAGTCTCTGTTCTCAAACGGTGTCATGATCACCCCCTGGCAGGCCATTTCGGTATCCACAAGACTATAGACTTAATTTGTGACAAAAATTATATAATATGGAAGCGCTATGTTAACTTAAAAGTGTAAACCGTACAAACAAATCAGGGAGAGAACAATCTCCATATACTGTGAGTGAAATAAACAATAAATACACACATGTGATAAGTCCTTAATCAAGTGCACGGTGAAAGGCAAAACCAAAACATTCCAACCAGGGAAAATCATACGATGCCTTCCTCCACTATGAATGTAGATCCCAGCACTTCAGCTCTGTAATACGATGAGCAAGCACTCATAGGCAGATGAATATGAAAGGAAAAAAGGAAAGAAAACCTCATTGCGCAGACATCAAAAACAGACGGATAAAACAATCTGATTCATCAGCAATTACACTCACGAATCCCCGCTTTGTGAAAGCATGAAACGCCGCTCAGTGTGCAGTCTCCTCAATTCGATCCGATGGGCTCGGATACGATCGTAGGCTCCTCCCTACGCGTTACGTCACGGACACGCGACTTATTCATGGGTTGCTACGTAGTTGAGGAAGGCTTGTGTTTAAATAGCCTCCTCGCTGTCAGCGTGTCATTGGGGTGAGCAACATGAAAAAAAAAAAACATCATTGTGGCAACAAAGCTCACACACATAGTGAAATGTGAGCGCAAATGCTGATATACATGGATATACATGGTTTTAATACATATAATTTATATTATAAACGACCTTAAAAAATTAATACATTTTAATTCTTAAAATTACCTACATACGTCCCCTAGTGGCTCGGTACTAAACTGAACGTATGAGCACATACATGACCTTATTCCATACTGTATGAGTTCATAAGCAAAAAATTATTTAAAAAATAATTTTTATATTAAAATATAAAATAAAATTAAATATGTACATCAGCACTGGTAATAATAAAAAATCATCAAACAAAACCAGAAGAGTTACATGAAATATTCATAGATTAATCAATTATTAAAATAATTAAAATAATTAAAAATGATTAAAATAGAATTGAAGTCTTAAAAATCAGAAATGAAGCAATTTAAATCGAAATCAATATTCAAGCCATTGGGAGATAGAGTCTGCATCTCATGTATCCAGCGGGACTCAGATTTGCTCAATTCCCTTATTTTGTGACTGCCTCTCCAATGTGGAGTGTATTTGGCAATGGCCCAAAATTTCATTTCTCTAGGGTTTTTGTGGTGACACACATCAAAATGTCGCGACACATTGTGTTTGGGGAATGCCTTCTGAATATTTTGGACATGCTCCCTAATACGCTTCCACATAGGTCGCTTGGTGTGTCCGACAAACTGAAGCGAACAGGAGCACTCCAAAACATAGATTACCCCCTCAGTCCTACAAGTAATGAGGTCCTTTATGTCATATTCCTTCTTCCTAACCGTGGATATAAATTTAGAACATTTTTGGCCATTAAAATTAGTCTGTCTGCACGCAAAACACCGTTTGCACGGAAAGAATCCTTTTCCTTGGTAAAAGGTAAGTAGATTATTTCTCATTGGTGGGTCAGGGATATTTTTAGCTACCAGATCCCTCAAAGTTGGAGCTATTCTGAACACCACCCTTGGATAGCTGGGTAATATTCCCTGTAATTGCCTATCCGCTTTCAGTATTGGCCAGTGCTTCTTTATAATGGCTTCAAGTTGCTTATGTTGAGTGTTATAGTTTAAAATTATTGGTAGTTCAATTTCCAGCCTATTTTGTTTTACTTTATCTTGTATTAAGGAAGCGCGTGGGGTTTCATACACCTTGGAAATTTGTTCCTGAATGAAATCCTTATTGTAGCCTTTATCAATGAATTTCGTTCCAATCATTTGTGCTTGATCCAAAAATACCTGCGGATCTGAACAGTTTCTTCGGATCCTTAACAGTTGCCCCTTAGGTATATTGATTAACCATGGGTCATGGTGACAGCTATCTACAGGTATATAGCTGTTTCTCTGGACCGGTTTGAAGTATGTTTTAGTTTTTAGCTGTTGATTTTCCATAGTGATCTCCAGATCAAGGAACTGGATGGTTGTGTTGCTAATAGTATAGGTAAGTTTGATGTTTTTCTGATTGCTGTTTAATTTACCAGTGCTGATGTACATATTTAATTTAATTTTATATTTTAATATAAAAATTATTTTTTATATAATTTTTTGCTTGTGAACTCATACAGTATGGAATAAGGTCATGTATGTGCTCATACGTTCAGTTTAGTACCGAGCCACTAGGGGGCGTATGTAGGTAATTTTAAGAATTAAAATGTATTAATTTTTAAGGTTGTTTATAATATAAATTATATGTATTAAAACCATGTATATCCATGTATATCAGCATTTGCGCTCACATTTCACTATGGGCCAGATTCAGGTAGATGAGAGCATCTTTGCTCTGGAGTAACGCTTCTCATTTACGTTACTCTGCCGAAATTTTAGGAGCAAGTGCTGTTATTCATGAAGCACTTGCTCCTAAAGTTGCGGCAGCGCATCGCAAATGAGCCGGCGGAATTCAAATTGGGCAGGTACGGGGCGTGTAATATTTAAACTATGCGCGATCCCGCGGCGAACGTACTGCGCATGCGTCGAGTGTCAATGCATCCCAGTGCGCATGCTCCAAATTCTGTCAGTGAACGTCAATGACGTCACATCCCCATTCATGAACGTTTTACGCAAGCGACGCGATTATTTTTTTTCCCGACGCGATGACGACGCCTATACTTAACATAGGATACTCCACTAGGGGGCTGCTTTATCTTTACGTCGCGTATCGCTTCCGGAAACATCGTAAAGTCACTGCGTCGCGCCCGAAAAAGATCGTGAATTTCCGACTCCCGCTGATTAACATATTTTTTCAGCGTTAATCAGTGGGAACGCCCCCGGCGCCATTTTTAAGTTGAAGTAACGATGCGATGGCGAAATTCAATTGCGCCGATCGCATCGGAACTCCAACCCGGCGTTTCTTGTTTTCTGGTTACAGAAAACAAAAACGCCGGCTTAAAGTGACAGTTAGGCTGGCGGATCAATGGATACTCCAGCCTAACTCTACCTGAATCTGGCCCTATGTGTGCGAGCTTTGTTGCCACAATGATGTTTGTTTTTTTCCATGTTGCTCACCCCAATGACACGCTGACAGCGAGGAGGCTATTTAAACACAAGCCTTCCTCAACTACGAAGCAACCCATGAATAAGTCGCGTGCCCGTGACGTAACGCGTAGGGAGGAGCCTACGATCGTATCCGAGCCCATCGGATCGAATTGAGGAGACTGCACACTGAGCGGCGTTTCATGCTTTCACAAAGCGGGGATTCGTGAGTGTAATTGCTGATGAATCAGATCGTTTTATCCGTCTGTTTTTGATGTCTGCGCAATGAGGTTTTCTTTCCTTTTTTCCTTTCATATTCATCTGCCTATGAGTGCTTGCTCATCGTATTACAGCGCTGAAGTGCTGGGATCTACATTCATAGTGGAGGAAGGCATCGTATGATTTTCCCTGGTTGGAATGTTTTGGTTTTGCCTTTGACCGTGCACTTGATTAAGGACTTATCACATGTGTTTATTTATTGTTTATTTCACTCACAGTATATGGAGATTGTTCTCTCCCTGATTTGTTTGTACGGTTTACACTTTTAAGTTAACCACTTAAGGACCTCCGCACGCACATATACGGCCAGAGAATGGCACGGATGGGCACAAGGGCGTAAATTTACATCCTCGGCCACCGCGTAGGGGGTCTGATCGGGACCCCCTCCGCGGCGTGCGGAGGTCCCCGCGTCTCCGGGAGCGATCCGGGACGAGCGGGCGGATGTCGGTGTTTACCCGCCCCCCCGCGATCGCTCCCAGCCAATCGCTGCGCTCCCCCTTTGTGTCACTTCCTCCTCCTGTGTAAACACAGGAAGGGGGAAGTGATGTAATCTCTCATCGCAGCGGTATTTCCAACCGCTGCGATGAGAGGAACACCTAACAGTAAGTGTGCACCAACATTACACTGACACACACACACACATAGGCATACTTAACCCCTTGCGATCTGTCCCCCCACCCCCCCTCTCACAGTGTCACTGAATGCAGTGATCTAATCACTGCATTTAGTGTCAGTGTGACAGGCAGTGTAAAATCAGTTAGTGTTAGGTTCAGGATAGCCCCCCCACCCCCCCCTAATAAAGTTTTAACCCCCCTGATCACCGCCCTAGTTAACCCTTTCACTCCCTATTGCCAGCGTCACTAAGCGATCATTTTTCTGATCGCTGTATTAGTGTCGCTGTTCCCGCTAGGTAGCTATTTTTTTTATATCGATTTTTTTTTTTACTAAAGACATGTGGCTAAATAAATTTTGGCCTAAATGTTTGACTAAAATTTAGTTTATTTGATTTTTTTTTAACAAAAAGTAAAAAATAGTGTTTTTTTTTCAAAAATGTCGCTCTATTTTTGTATATAGCGCAAAAAATAAAAATCGCAGAGGTGATCAAATACCACCAAAAGAAAGCTCTATTTGTGGGAAGAAAAGGACGCAAATTTTGTTTGGGAGCCACGTCGCACGGCCGCGCAATTGTCTGTTAAAGCGACGCAGTGCCGAATCGCAAAAACACCTTGGGTCATTTACCAGCGTATTGGTCCGGGTCTTAAGTGGTTAACAAAGCGCTTCCATATTATATAATTTTTGTCACTGCTTTTTCTGATTTGGTATCACTTAGGATAGCAGCTGTGTTATTTGGTTTTTTATTAGGTGTTCCTGGGATTAATAATTTAATTAGCGCTGTAGTTCATTTCACATATAGACTTAATTTACCCTTCTTTTTGGTGGCCCGACCTGATACAGGACTGTAACAAATATGTAAGATCCTGTGCGACATGTCTACGCTGCAAAACCAGCCGAGCCAAGACTTGGGGCCTACTTGAAAGCCTTCCGGTGCCCAAGAAGCCTTGGAGCATGATTTCTATGGATTTCATTGTGGAACTTCCTCCTTCTGAGAACTTCACTTCTATATTTGTCGTAGTGGACCGTCTGACCAAGATGGCACACTTTGTTCCTTTACAAGGCACCCCTTCTGCCGCCGAGACGGCTTCCACATTTATCAGACAAATCGTGAAATTGCATGGGATCCCTGATAACATTGTCTCTGACCGCGGGGTGCAATTCACCTCAAGATTCTGGAGGTCCCTATGTGAAGCATTAAACATTGAACTCCATCTGTCCACTGCTTACCACCTCCAGACTAATGGACAGACGGAAAGAACTAATCAAACCTTGAAGCAGTACCTGCGGTGCTTTTCCTCATTCTCTCAGGATGACTGGTCTTCCCTTCTCCCACTGGTGGAGTTTGCTTACAACAACACTATTTACTCTGCAACCAAGCAATCACCCTTTTTCGCCAATTATGGCTATCACCCCTCATTTTTACCTGAACTGCCTGTTGAGTCCTCCGTACCTGCTGTACAAGACAGACTAGACTTTTTTAACTCCAACAACAAATTACTCCAGGATACCATCTCTAAAGCCCAAGCGAGCAACAAGAAGTTCTTTGACAAAAAGAAGAGGGGTAACCTAAATCTGGAACCAGGAGACAAGGTCTGGTTGTCTACTGCAAATTTAAAGCTAAGTTGTCCCTTCAGGAAACTTGGCCCAAAGTTTCTGGGGCCTTTTCCGGTTAAAAGGAAGATTAACCCTGTGGCCGTTGAGTTAATTCTACCTAAGAGCCTGAAAATTCATCCGGTATTCCACATCTCCCTACTAAAACCAACGGTGCCTAACCCATTTTCCAATCGGGATCCAGAAAACCCTCGTCCACTTCTCGTCGAAGGCAACGAGGAGTATGAAGTCGAAGCTGTTCTGGATTGCAAGACCAAAAGGGGTCAAACGTAATTCTTGAATAAATGGAAGGGTTATGGTCCTGAAGAGAACTCTTGGGAACCAGCGTCCAATGTGCATGCCCCACAAAAGATTTGTGCCTTTTTCCAGCGCCATCCGGAAAAGAAACCCCTGAGGGGCATCCGGAGGCTGCCCATAGGGAGGGGGCAATGTAAGAGAGCTGCTAGAGCTATCCCCGCGAATTTGCGGGAGCGCGCGGGAGCATGCGCGCGTGAATTCGCGCGTGCGCACTCGTGCACGTGCACATGCGCGGGAGCGCGCGCCCGCGTCCGTTGGCGCCAAACAGCCTATTTAAAGGATGCTCTGACCCTAGCCGAGTGGTGACGGATCTCAGCTGTTCCGGTTCCTGTGTCCTGTGCCTGTTCCTGTGCTCCTGATCCCGGTTACTGATCCTTGGCTTCCTTGACCTTGTTTTGGACTCGCTTCACCCCTGACTTTTGGTTCCTGATCTCGGCTTTCCACGTGACCCTGTTTCCTGCCTGATGACTTGGTACCTCGCTGCCCGCTCGTTGCTGAACCCGGCTTCCCATGTGACCACGATCCTGCTCCCTGTTTGGCTCCGCTCTACCTCCCAGGTACCTGTTACTTCGTCCCTGCCACCTGCTGCGACTTCGCTGCTGCAACCTGCTGCGACTTCATCCCTGCAACCTGCTGCGACTTCGTCCCTGCGAACTGCTGCGACTTCCTGCCTTGCAAGACTTGCATCACCGGTTGCGGGCTTCCCAAGTTACATCTACAGGCACTCGTGTCTCCCCTGGCCCTTGGTTCCCCCTGTCTCCACTCTCAGCGGGACCAGGGCCGGAGATTCAAGAGAGGCTAACCCCGTCATTTCAGATTTCACCCAGGTACATGACAAATATGGAGGTAGATTTAATGTGAGGTTTGAATGAAGTCCTCTAACTCTCAGTCCTTTAACCCTTTGACTGTTTACTAATGTGTCTCTCCCTGTCATTGTGGTGAGCTTGAGCTTCACTTGTTCTGTAGCCACTTGTAATTTCTTGCAGATTTCTTGATCAATGAAGGTGACGTCGCTTTGGGCATCCAGTAGTGCATAGGCGTATACCTTCTTGTTCCTCCTTTTAGGATTTGAAATGCACACTGGTACAACCATTGATGTGCCGTTGCTTTCTCCTTCCCTTATTCTGCAAGAGAATACTGATACTTTCTTTTCTTCCTCAGTATCTTTAGGTATTGAGTAGTGTTGCTCACGAATATTCGCTACGAATATTGCATATTCGAGTATTCGCGAATAACTCGAATATCGTGGCGAATATTCGCTATTTCGAATATTCGTATTTTTTCAAATTTCACAATCAATTTCGCATTCGTACTAGCGAAATTTCGCATTAGCGAAATTTCGCACATTTTTTTTTAATAAAATATAGCGAATATTCGTAAATATCGAATATTCGTGATATTTTATAAAAAAAAATAAAAAATTGCGAAATTTCGCATTTTTTTTTTATTTTTATAAAATATCACGAATATTCGATATGTACGAATATTCGCTATATTTTATCCAAAAAAATAGCGAAATTTCGCAATCATTTTCGCTTTCGCATATGCGAAATTTCGCTATTTTTTTTTTTTCATAAAATATCACGAATATTCGATATTAACGAATATTCGCGAATATTCTTCGAAATATTCGCGAAATATCGCGAAATCGAATATGGCGTATTCCACTCATCACTAGTATTGAGGATTCATCCTTCTTTGGACGTTCTTCATGTAGTGGAGTAGGATGGTGTCCTTTGCAGACGCTGCATGTAGCCTTCTTCTTACACTCCTTTGTAACATGGCCTTTTCTTAAGCATCCAAAACACAGTTGGTTCTCAAGTACACATTTTTTCTTTTCATTTGAGTACTTCTTTTTCAATCGTTGGCACTTGTGTATGGAGTGGTTCTCTCCACAGAACAAAGCTAGTTGCTCTTGCACGTCTTGTATCTCTCGCAGGCCTTTCTTCTAAGGATTTTAAGGCATAAGATGCTGTTACTGGATTACATGCTATTCGTGCTTCCCTATTAACAAACTCAGAGAACTTTTCAAAACTTGGGAAGTCCTTATTTAGATCTAACTGTTCAGTCACATAGCGATTCCATCTAGAAGCCACTTCTTCAGGTAGCTTGGCTAGCATCCTGTGATTTTCTAGATAGTCGTTCAGTACTTCTAGTCCTCATACATGTGGGATGGCATTGCTGCATGCTTGCAGGAAATCACCATACTCTTGGAGTTTGAAGTGTTCCTTGGGACCTATTTTAGGCCAGTTATTCAATTTCTGCCTAAAGGCTCTTTGTACTAAGAAAGGATGACCATATCTTGCATTTAACATTTCCCAGGCTTGCTTATAGGCTTCTTTGTCAGTTCTATAGAAGTTGCCTTCAAGAGCTTTCTTTGCTTCTCCACCAACATATCTCTGAAGGTAGAATAACTTGTCAACTGGTCTGGAACAATGATGCTCAATGATCATTTCAAAACTTGCCTTCCACTCTATGAACTTCAGTATGTCTCCTGAAAATACAGTAGGTTCTGGAATGGGAAGTCTTGCTGGGACTGTTCTCTGCCGTCCTGCTCGGACAATAGTCGCAACATTCTCCTGATCATTGTAGTGACATCTAGGGGTAGAATTATCCTTTTTTATTTTTTCACTCAGTTCTAAATTAAGTGAGTCTCTCTTTTTATCTTTCTGAGCAGGAATGGAATGGCAATGACTTTTTTCTTCACTACATACTGAAGGTTTCCTTTCATTCTCCTGGATGCATGGAGGTGAGTAGGAGTCTGCTTCATCACTTAGTACAGATTTGGACCTATGACTACCATTCATGTCCTCTTTGTGTATTCTTAGTCTGGCTTCTATAATCTTAACTTCTTTCAGTATTTCCAGACTTTTCATCTGAGCTTCCATTTGATGGCGCTGTGCCTCCATTTGATGGCGCTGTGCCTCAATGGCAGATTCCATCTCGATTTCTGGTTTCTTGACAGCAAGTTGTTCAACAAGTTCCTTTCTTTTAGCTAGAGTATTTGAGGACTCTGATGTGTGACTGGCACTTCTGCTAGTGAAGGAAGTCCCACTTGAGATTGTGGTTCCCCCTAAGGACCTAGAATAGTCTCTTGTGAAGAGCTCGTTCATTCTCTTTCTCGCCTTAACTTCATCATAGTTGGCTTCAGATGATAATTTTGTCATGAGCTTTACTAAATCTTTAGTGACTGCAGTACATGTGTCTATGTTCCTCACAATATCCTGGGAAGGTGTTGTGGATGACCGCAGATTGACATACACTGATATAAGCTCTGATTCACACTCTTCTATCGTCTCTACCAGATCACTCAAGTTTTCCTTTATACTAACTTGCTTTAGCTTTCTACGAGCATCTTTAATGTATACTTTCTACTTATCATATATTCTGGTGAACCTTTTTCCTTTTAATGCTGCTTCTTGCTCCAAAATTTCCTGCATTTTTGGGGTCAGTTTTCTGATACGTTCTGAGTGTCTTAGCTCACTAGTTTGGGGCAAGTCTAATGCTGCATCAGACTCTTCTACCTCAGACAGGTCCACTTGCTCTTCACCCTCTATCCTATCTATCTTTGTATCCTCTAACAGTGGCATGGAAATACTAGTCTTAGGCCTCGTACACACAAGGGGATATGTCCGCTGAAAACGGTCCGATGGACCGTTTCAGCAGACATCTCCGCTCGTGTGTATGGGCTAGCGGACAGATTTCTCCACCCGACAGATTTCAAAGCATGCTTTGAAATCCATCCGGTGGAATCTGTCTGCCCGACATGTCTGCTGGTTAGTACACTTACCAGCAGACATGTCGTCCCCCACCGCCGCCGCGCCGCCGCCGAATGGATTCGGCGCATGCGCGGAAGTGTTTAACTTCCTGGTGCGGTGACGTGGTGGTGACGTGGGGGCGTCAACGTCACCGCCGCGTCACCGCGCTGTCCGGCGGCGGGGAATTTGATCCGATGGTGTGTACACGCCATCGGATCAAACTCCCGATCGGACATATCCGATGGAAATGGTCCGCGGACCGTTTTCATCGGATATGTCCGATCGTGTGTACGAGGCCTTAGACATTTTACTTTAAATGCTATAACAATATTCAGGCAATAAATAACTTTCACTTTAAATGCAATAGCAAAAGATGCAGGCAATAAATAACTTTCACTTTAAATGCAATAGCAAAAGATGCAGGCAATAAATGACTTTCACTTTAAATACTTTAGAGTCCGTATACTACAAACTGTCCTTTGTTTTACATTACAGTCTTTTATTCCTGAACACGAAAATGTCTCTTTATGCCAAAGCCTATGTGCAATGATAAGTAATAAAAGGAAAGCTCTGACCTTATTTCTGAAGAGGACGAAACTGTGATCTGTAGGTTGCTGGAACAAATGTCAGTCTTAGGCCTCGTACACACGAGGCAATCGATTTGTTCAAAACGGTCTGTCCGACCGATTTGAACAAATCTGTCTGCTGGCATTTTGGTTTGCTCACGTGTACACACGAGCAAACCAAAATCCCCGCCTGCAGACAGCGCGCTAACGTGTCGGTGACGTGGCGGTGACGTTGACGCCGCCACGTAACCGCACCAGGAAGTAAAACACTTCCGCACATGCGTCGAAACCATTCGGCAAGGGGGGAGAAGACATGTCTGCTGGTTAGCGTACTAACCATCAGACATGTCGGGCGGACGGGTTCTCAGCCGCCAGATTGGTAAGCATGCTTTTCAATCTGTCGGGTGGCCAAATCCGTCAGGTCGCCCGTACACACGATCAAATCTGTCTGCTGAAACGGTCTAGCAGATGCTTTGCGATGAGCTGCGATGCGCTGCGACACTCTGCGATGCTTTGCGATGAGTTGCGATGCTCTGCGATGACTTTGCGATGCTTTGCGATGAGCTGCGATGCTCTGCGATGCTCTGCGATGATTTTGGGCCTAGTGGCGGGAGACTAGCTGTCTGCAGTACGTGGCCTCTTTGTAGATGGCGGTGCAGGCACTCTATGTCTGTCCAGACATGCGTCTTTTTCTCTCTCTAGGGGTCGCAGGAGGGTTGGTGCTTTTCCGTGACTATCTTGCCTCTGCCGTTCTGCCACGTTAAGAGTCGGCTGCAGTTTGAGTAAACACGCTTTTTTTGGCCTCTATGGTAGCTCCGCTGAGGTGTCTTTACTTTTTCACTCAGGGATCGGTTGCTGCGCAGCGGTATATGCTGGCGCTCCGCTGCTCAAATGCTGTGCAAGTTGAGGAGCGCTATCGCTTTTCCCTCAAAGGGAATAATTCGTTCCACTGTGGCAGGCGCAGCACTATGAAGTGCCTCATGCGCTGTGGCATTAGAAGAATTGTGATATCTCTAACTTTTCAGTCCAACAAGACTGTGTATTACTCTGAATGTCCTCTATTGCCGTTCTATGGAAGCAGTAGGTTTAAAGAGCACACCAAATGCTTAAAATAACTTCTTTAGTAACTTCACTTTTCTTCATATAAAATACTGCAGCAGACAGTCCATGTACAAAAAACATGTGATGAATAAAGTATACCAGAAAATGGTGGTTCAAATATTCAGTCTTGTCATTTAACATAAGATGGTGGATATAGTTATTTCTTCAGTATTTACTCTCTCTCTCTCTCAGCTAAATCAGTAAAAAGTTCTAACCATACTATTTACAATAAGAACATATATATAACTGTATAATTACCTAATTTTGCCCTCTGGCTTCCATAAGAACTGATCTCTGTATGTCTCTGTGTGTCTCTGTCTCCATGTGGATCTGTATCTGTGGAACAATCTAGCAGAGCACATGTACAGCACTAGGAACCTCCCAGACAGAGTGGATGCAAAGCTGGCTGTGACTGGTCAAGACTCTGCTCAATGTGAGATTGGCTGTGATTGGGCCAAGGCCTGTGATGAGTCACAAAAGCTTAACTCTATGCTTTCTGGTATGAATTAAACTGTGAATAACTTTGCTTTTGTCTCTCACATTTAAGCATGTGCTCTACATTAGGTTCTTAGCAGGCCTAGCTGTATATATATATATATATATATATATATTGTGACAGGGTACACGATTGTATGTACACCAGTGAGAGGCTGGAAAGGTCAGTTTTCCCTGCCCTGGAAGGGGTTAAGCCTGGCCAACAGGTAAACCTCCTCTCTTCCCCTATTAATTAACACTCACCTGGTAGGGAAATGGGAAGTGGGAGCTCAGTGTGAGAGGTATGCTGAGCTGGACGGACAGGTTGGAAACTGTCTGCATGGAAGGAACAAGGTCTGTCATAGATTTGTTTATTTTGGACTGGTATTCTGTTTGTTTTGTACTGGAGGCCGGAATAGCCCCTCCAGTACAGTGTAGTGAGGGACACTACTGTCAGTTAGCCTCCTAAATTGGAGTAGGCCATTTTGTTTTTGTATTATTTATTTTTGAGTGCAATAAAGCCATATTTATTGCTTAAGATCAGCGACTTTGCTGCATGACATTATCGCTATTTCTACGACTTTGTCACAAGTGGTGGTCAGAAGTGGGATGTTTGCTGTGGTACCGGTCAATGTACAGTTACAGTGGCCTTAAAGGTACAGGACCCAGAAAATAAAAGATATTGTGAAGGCCCTGTTACAAGCGGTCTCTGTGCAACAAGAGACTAATAGACAGATAGCGGCCTCAGCTGCAGCACAACAAGAAACTAATAGACAGGTAGCTGCAGCGCAACAAGAGACTATCATACAGATAGCGGCCTCAGCTGCAGCACAACAAGAAATTAATAGACAGCTAGCTGAAGCACAAAAGTCAGACCATGCTGTTCTCAAAGCAACCCTGGATCACATGACTACCCAAGGGTCTTCTAACCCACCAGCAAGGGGGGTAAGCCAAATACGTGCCAGCAGCTGTCTGCAGAAAATGACCCCGGATGATGATGTGGAGACTTACCTACTGGCGTTCGAACGGACCGCTACCCGAGAAGGCTGGGCCCCGGAACAGTGGGCTGGAATCATTGCACCCTTCCTCCTGGGAGAAGCACAGAAAGCCTATTTTGATCTGGATGAGGTGGCTGCTGCAGACTATCCCAAACTGAAAGGAGAGATCCTGGCTCGCTTAGGGGTGACTTCCACAGTGAGGGCCCAGCGTTTCTACAACTGGAGGTTTAAAGAAGGAAAAGCGCCAAGATCCCAGATGTTCGATTTAATTCATCTGGCGCGGAAGTGGCTCAAACCAGAGACTCAAACCCCTGCACAGATTATAGAAGCGCTTGTACTGGACCGTTACGTGAGAGAGCTTCCAAATGGCCTCCGGGAGTGGGTCACTCAGGGAAATCCCCTGGACTGTGATAGTATGGTCGCACAAGTGGAGCGGTACCTATCTACCAAAAGTTTGGACCGATCTCTCTCTAGAACGATCGGGAAAATACAGAGACCAGGAGGCCGGAGGAGTGGAGTGGAAGCAGACTTCGGATCCGGAGCCCGTTTCTCCAAACCTGACTTTAGAAGTCAAAACCCTGGGAAAGAGGACCACCCTAGGAGAAACTCCATAACTTGTTTTGAGTGTGGCGCCAAAGGACATGTCAGGGCGAGATGCCCCAATCTTCCTGAGCCAATGCAGTGTGGACTAGGGGAAGATTCCTCTGACTTTTGTGGGCTCATTTGTTTAGCAGGCCTGCTAGAAGGGGGACATACCTTCCGAGTACCTGTCCTGCTGGACAAACAAGAGACAGTGGCCCTGGTGGACTCTGGCAGTGCCCTGACTTTGGTAGCCAGTAAATTGGTAAAACCTTGTTGGATTCAGAAGCATAGAACCATGGGGGTGTTGTGTATTCATGGGTGTACTGTGCGGTATCCTACTGCCAACATAGAAGTGTCAGTACAGGGCAGTTTGGTAAGGATCGTAGCTGTGGTAGTTCCTCGTCTACCATATCCTTTGATAATAGGAAGGAATTTCCCTAATTTCCACGCTCTGTTACAGCCCCCTGTGAGGGGAGAACAATGGGAACCTGAAGTGGAGCAGAGAAATACAGGGGTCCATGAAGTATTTCCCTTTGCTCATCCTGACTTGTATATCTCTAATCCAAAAAGAGGTAAAACAAGACGGGAACGCAGGGAGAGCAAGCTACGATTTAATAGGGCTGTCCAGGAAGTCCTGTTGAATCAGCGTGGGGAGCAGTCCAGGAGAGGTGGGGCCCCACGACAGACAGAAGATGAGGCAGAAGTTGGTCAACCGGAACCCGCCCCAGAGGCTACCAGTGAAGACGATGAAGGGGATACAGATATCCTGGATATCTCGGGTAGTGGCTTTGGCCGTGACCAGGCAGATGATCCCCTGCTGCAGGAAGCCAGGAGTAATGTTGTAGAGGTTAATGGGGTACCAGTAGAAGGGGTAACAGGAAAGGCCTATCCCTATTTTATCCTTAAAAACGATCTTCTTTACAGAGTAACCTCCGATGAGGGACAAGAGCTTGAACAACTGGTTGTGCCTTCATCATACACCCGAAAAATCCTAGATTACTCTCACTCTCATCTGCTGGGGGGACACTTAGGGGTGGAGAAAACACAAGAACGGGTGCTCAGGAGGTTCTTCTGGCCTGGGGTATATGAGGGGATTAAAAGGTATTGTGCTTCTTGCCCGGAATGCCAGCTGGCATCTCCCAGACCGAAGTTGAGAGCCCCACTCATACCTCTCCCCATAGTTGACGTTCCGTTTGAGCGGATTGGCATGGACCTAGTGGGTCCCTTAGAGAAAACAGCTCGAGGTCACCAGTACATCCTTGTCATCGTCGATTATGCCACCAGATACCCAGAGGCCATTCCACTACGTAAGGCGAATGCTAAAAGTATTGCAAAAGAGTTGGTTCAGATGTTTACACGGGTGGGGATACCCAGGACATTGCTCACGGATCAGGGGACTCCGTTTGTCTCCCGTATTATGAAAGAGCTATGTCAACTATTTAATGTACAGACTCTGAGAACGTCAGTGTATCACCCCCAGACAGATGGGTTGGTAGAAAGGTTTAACCGGACCCTAAAGGGGATGTTGAGGAAAGTCGTTAGCAGGGATGGGAAGGATTGGGACTTGTTACTTCCTTACCTGTTGTTTGCAGTTCGAGAGATTCCCCAAAGTTCTACGGGCTTCTCCCCGTTTGAGCTTTTATATGGTAGGCATCCCAGGGGTATTCTGGATATCCTAAAGGAAACCTGGGAAGAACAGGGGGTAACTGGGACCAATGTCCTCCAGTATGTTGAAGATATGCGGGTGCGTATGGCTCAGATTGCCCCTCTTGTTCGCCAGCATATGGAGCAGGCGCAGAGTAGGCAGAAGTCCTACTATGACCAGAGGGCCCTAGTGAGACAGTTTGAAAGAGGGGACAGAGTAATGGTTCTAGTACCCACCGCAGAAAGCAAACTTCTAGCACAGTGGCAGGGACCCTATGAGGTGTTGGAAAAAGTGAGCCCAGTAAATTATAAAGTTAGTCAGCCGGGACGCCGGAAGAAGGAGGCCGTGTTCCATATAAACCTTCTTAAGCCATGGAGGACTAGAGAGGACTGCATGGCCGCAGTGGGGGACACCACACCTGGTCCACAGGCACCTAGTCCTTCGGTGACAATCTCTCCAGATCTGACACCTGAGCAAACAAAAGAAGCTAGAGGCTTGGTTGAGAGGAATAACAATGTTTTCTCCCCCAACCCTGGACAAACCCGAGAGATTACCCATGACATTATTACAGAACCAGGGGTTGTCGTAAGAGTGAAGTCTTACCGCATTCCGGAGGCCAAGAGGGAAGCTGTAAGGGCTGAAATCAGGAAAATGCTTGAGCTTGGAGTGATAGAGGAGTCTCATAGCCAGTGGTGCAGCCCCATTGTTCTAGTGCCCAAACCTGATGGGTCCATCAGGTTTTGTAATGACTTCAGGAAGTTAAACGAGGTGTCTAAGTTTGACGCCTACCCCATGCCTAGGGTGGATGAACTAGTAGAGCGATTAGCCAAAGATAGGTTCTTCACCACGTTGGATCTGACAAAGGGTTATTGGCAGATCCCATTGACAAAGCACGCCCGAGAGAAGACAGCCTTTGCCACTCCTGATGGCCTATTCCAGTACAGGATCATGCCTTTTGGCCTCCATGGGGCTCCAGCCACTTTTCAAAGGCTAATGGATAAGTTGCTCAGGCCCCACACTGAGTATGCAGCCGCATACTTGGATGATGTGATCATTCATAGCCCGGACTGGGAAAGCCATCTGGATAAAGTACAGGCAGTCTTGGACACTCTTAGAAGAGCGGGTCTGACAGCTAACCCCTCTAAATGTACCTTGGGTCTAGCAGAGGCTAGATACTTGGGTTACCTGGTTGGCAGAGGACTTGTTAAACCACAGATGAACAAGATAGGAGCTATACAGAGCTGGCCCAGACCATTGAGGAAAAAACAAGTCAGAGCTTTCTTGGGGATTGTAGGCTACTATCGGAGGTTTATTCCTCACTTTGCTACGAGGGCTGCTCCGCTCACAGACCTTATTAAAGCCAGAAGTCCAAACACTGTAAAGTGGAACAGCGAGGCTGAGGAAGCCTTTGCTGGTCTGTGGGCAGCGCTTTGTGCCCAACCTGTGCTTGTGGCTCCTGATTTTAGAAAGGAGTTCTTTCTCCAGACCGATGCCTCAGAGGTGGGTCTGGGTGCAGTTTTGTCCCAATATGTGGATGGTGAGGAACACCCTGTGCTGTATTTGAGTCGGAAGTTGTTACCTCGAGAACAGCGCTATGCCACAGTGGAAAAAGAGTGTTTGGCAATCAAGTGGGCAGTAGAAACACTCCGCTACTATTTGTTGGGCAGGCGGTTTACCCTCGTCACAGACCATGCTCCGTTAAAGTGGATGCACACCAATAGGGACAAGAACGCTCGGGTCACAAGGTGGTTTCTGTCCCTACAGCCCTTTACTTTTGTGGTACGACATAGGGCAGGTCTCCTCCACAGTAATGCAGATGCTCTGTCCCGAGTGCATGGGTTTGTAGAGATGGCCGCTTCCCACCCAAGTGTTAAGCTGGGGGGGAGGATGTGTGACAGGGTACACGATTGTATGTACACCAGTGAGAGGCTGGAAAGGTCAGTTTTCCCTGCCCTGGAAGGGGTTAAGCCTGGCCAACAGGTAAACCTCCTCTCTTCCCCTATTAATTAACACTCACCTCGTAGGGAAATGGGAAGTGAGAGCTCAGTGTGAGAGGTATGCTGAGCTGGACGGACAGGTTGGAAACTGTCTGCATGGAAGGAACAAGGTCTGTCATAGATTTGTTTATTTTGGACTGGTATTCTGTTTGTTTTGTACTGGAGGCCGGAATAGCCCCTCCAGTACAGTGTAGTGAGGGACACTACTGTCAGTTAGCCTCCTAAATTGGAGTAGGCCATTTTGTTTTTGTATTATTTATTTTTGAGTGCAATAAAGCCATATTTATTGCTTAAGATCAGCGACTTTGCTGCATGACATTATCGCTATTTCTACGACTTTGTCACAATATATATATATATATATCTATTGTGACGGTATGCGAGGTGAGATACTTGACCATAGGTATATTTCAGCGCGCATACGTTCTATTTTGAGAAGCTGAACCGGAATCCAGGCCGGGTTTTACGGCCTCTGGTGTTCCGGTCCGGATATTTGGGTCCACTGGAGTTCAATGTCAGGTGGACCTTAAAAACAACCAGGAAGAGATCAGAAGAGAGCTCTCTGGTTTTGGGACACTGAGGAGGGAACCTGAGTGTGAGGAGCTCTAAAGACATTGCAAGAAAAAGGTTTGCGTTGTTGTTTATTTTATGGGTGGTGGGGACCAGCCCCACACTGTATAGATAGGAGACCCTGATGTTTAGTTAGCGCCGGACGGCAAGGATTTAAGTTTACTGTTTTGTTTGTTTTAACCTGCAAACCTTTTGTGAAATAAACCTGGCAGCTGCCAGACTTAAAAAGAAAGTGCCTGTTTACAGACTGTGTTTCAGAAAAGTGATCCCCACGAGCTAATCTCCCACACGTGGTGGAGAATGCGGGCAACTTTTCTGAAGATGGAGGAAATGTTAAAAGCCCTGCTACAGGCCAATGCAGCCCAGCGGGAAACCAACCGCCAAGTCGCAGAAGCTGCTGCAGTGCAACAGGCTGCCCTGCTACAGGCCAATGCAGTCCAGCAGGAAACCAACCGCCAAATCGCAGAGGCCGCTGCAGCACAACAGGAGATACACCGCCAAGTCGCAGAGGCCGCTGTAGCACAGCAGGCTGCGCAACAGGAGATGAACCGACAGTTTGCCGAAGCTCTGGTGGAACTGAAAAAGGGGTCCGCGCCTCCTGTGGCAGCAGAACCAAAGATACTACGGGCCTCCTACCACCTGCAAAAGATGACACCAGCGGATGATGTTGAGGCATACATGGCGACTTTCGAGAGAGTCGCTGTCCGCGAAGGATGGCCAAAAGAGCAGTGGGCGGGACTATTGGCCCCATTCCTAACTGGAGAACCCCAAAAGGCCTATTTTGACCTAGAATCAGATAAGGCACAGGACTATGAGACTCTCAAATCAGAGATACTCGCTCGCTTGGGTGTCACCATGGCAGTTCGGGCCCAGCGCGTGCATCAGTGGTCCTACTCCAGCAACAAGCCACCCCGATCACAAATGTTTGATCTGGTCCACCTCACCAGGAAGTGGTTGCAGCCAGAGACCCTGACCAGCCCGCAGATTGTGGAGCGTGTGGTAATGGACCGGTACCTACGTGCGCTTCCTGCTGCCCTGAGGAGGTGGGTCGGACAGGGAGACCCCAACACTGCAGCCCAAATGGTGGACCTAGTGGAGAAGTACAGTGCTACCGAGGACTTGGTAAACCCACCTACGCCCCACTTCGGTGTGTCTAGAGGTGCAAGATCCCCCAGCGGTTCGGGTAAGACTGTTCCGGGGTTCAAGAGCTTGGGGAGAGTGGATAAGAATGTTGTTATAGCAGATGAGACTGTGGGTCCTAGACCTGGAGACTGGCCACAGAAGCCAGGAAGGTCTTTGGGACCGTTAAGAGGACTGGGGGTGGGGCAAATACGGTGTTTTCGTTGCCATGCATTGGGCCATATTGCTGCAAACTGCCCTCTAAATGATGAACCTATGCAATGTGATTATGTTGATAGGAAAAGACACATTTCTCTGTTTGCACAGGTCGCATGTGTTGCGCTAGATCAGAGTCACCTTGAAAAACAGATGTGCGTTATTTTAGTGGATGGCAAGCCTCTCACAGCACTACTAGACTCTGGTAGCGTGGTGACCCTAGTTAGGAGTGCTTGTGTAGACCCCGAAAAACTACACCCCAGTAGTATCGGGGTAATTTGTATCCATGGGGACACTCGGGACTACCAGACAGCAGTGGTTGAGGTTGATACCCCCTGGGGCAGGGTAACACATTCAGTGGGGGTGGTACCCTCACTGCTCCATGAAGCTTTAGTAGGGAGAGACTTTCCCCATTTTTGGAAGTTATGGGAGAATAAAGGGAGGCTCGTAGATAGAGTTCCCCCTGCTGGGGAAACAAGGGAACTCTCACCAGACCCGTTTTTCAAAAGGGAAAGGCAGGCTATTGGTGGGATCGAGGAAGCCGGAGATCCTCTTCCTTTCCCTGCCATGGTCGGGGAACCGGAAGACTTGGAAGTTAGCACCCAGCCTGAGGGTAACGAACAGGAAATCACGCCTGACCCTGACATCGAGAGTAGCCAAAATGTGGTACCCGACTCGAAGGTCAGGAGGGAGAATTTCTGTACCGAGCCCACCCTAATGAGTGCCAGGGAAAATGTTAAGGTGTTGGATGGGGAACCGGTGGATCCTAATTGGGTGGTGTCCTTCCCCTACATGGCGATTAAAAACAATTTATTATATCGAGTGATAAAACACGGAGAGGAAGAGGTAGAACAGCTGCTGGTTCCCAAACCCTTTCGCAGGGTGGTGCTAGACCTGGCTCATGGCCATGTAATGGGGGGACATCTCGGGGTCGAAAAAACCAAGGAGAGAATCACCCAAAGATTTTTCTGGCCCGGGTTGCATGCAGAGGTCAAGGAGTATTGCGAATCGTGCCCCGAGTGCCAAATGTCAGCACCGTCGCCCCATTTTCGTAGCCCCCTTGTCCCTCTACCAATAATTGAGGTTCCCTTTGAGAGGGTTGGCATGGACCTGGTCGGGCCGGTGGTGAAATCTGCCCGAGGTCACCAGCATATTCTGGTGATCCTGGACTATGCGACTCGATATCCTGAGGCCATACCCTTGCGTAACACCTCCGCTAAGGCTATTGCCAAGGAATTGGTCCAGGTGTTTAGTCGAGTCGGGATCCCGAAAGAGATCTTGACCGATCAGGGCACCCCTTTCATGTCTAGGGTTACCAAGGAATTGTGTAGATTGTATAAAATCTCCCATCTCCGTACTTCTGTCTACCACCCCCAGACAGATGGTCTGGTCGAAAGGTTTAATAAAACGTTGAAGAGTATGTTGAAAAAGGTGGTCGACAAGGATGGGAGAAACTGGGATTATTTGCTACCATATCTCATGTTTGCCATACGAGAGGTTCCACAGGCCTCCACAGGCTATTCCCCCTTTGAGCTCTTGTATGGTAGGCATCCCAGGGGCCTGCTAGATATTGCAAAAGAAACATGGGAAGGAGAGGTCAGCCCATATAGGAGCATCATAGAACATGTCTCCTTGATGCAGGACCGAATCGCAGCCGTCCTGCCCCTAGTACGGGAACAACATATGGAGCGAGCCCAGGAGGCCCAAAGGAGGGTCTATAACCGGGGTGCCAAGGTCCGTACTTTCAGCCCGGGGGACAGAGTGCTGGTACTGGTTCCCACAGTAGAAAGTAAGTTTTTAGCTAAGTGGCAGGGTCCCTTTGAGGTTGTCGAAAGGGTGGGGGAGGTAAACTACAAAGTCTACAAGCCAGGCAAAAGGAAACCCCACCAAATTTACCATGTAAATCTCTTAAAGCCCTGGAAGGACCGAGAGACTTTACTGGCCACGTCCTCACCTCCAACAGACCGGATACCCATGATACCTGACGTTCCCATCACGGATTCCCTGTCCGTAGCACAACAAAATGACGTTAGGGCATTTGTGCAGAAAAATAGAGACTTTTTCTCCCCCTTACCCGGACTGACCAACACGATCCAACATGACATAGTGACGGAACCAGGGGTTCGGGTAAATGTAAAACCCTATAGAATTCCAGAGGCCCGGCGAGAGGCGGTTGCGGAGGAAATAAAACAAATGTTAGAGTTGGATGTGATCGAAGAGTCCCACAGTGAGTGGTCAAGTCCCATAGTGCTGGTCCCAAAACCTGATGGCAGTATCAGGTTTTGTAATGACTTTAGAAAACTTAACAGTGTGTCCAAGTTTGACGCCTACCCGATGCCCCGGGTCGACGAACTTGTGGACAGGTTGGGACAGGCTCGCTACATAACGACCCTGGATCTAACGAAAGGTCATTGGCAAATACCGCTTACTGAATCAGCCAAGGAGAAGACTGCCTTTTCCACTCCTGAGGGCTCGTTTCAGTATAAGCGGATGCCGTTTGGTCTGCATGGAGCCCCTGCATCATTCCAGCGAATGATGGACAAAACTTTGAGACCACATCGCTCGTATGCAGCGGCGTACTTGGACGATGTGGTCATCCACAGCCCAGATTGGGAATCGCACCTGCCCCGCGTACAAGCGGTGGTAGATTCCCTTAGGGAAGCACGTCTCACGGCCAATCCAAAAAAATGTGCCATAGGCCTGGAGGAGGCCAGATACCTTGGGTACATTATTGGCTGGGGAGTGGTCAAGCCGCAGACCAATAAAATTGAGGCAATTCAAAAATGGCCCCAACCAGTCAATAAAAAACAAGTAAGGGCCTTCCTGGGCATTACGGGGTATTACAGACGTTTCATACCCAATTTTGCCACCGTTGCTGCCCCCTTGACCGATTTGACGAAGGGTAGGGGGTCGGTCATGGTCAAGTGGAACCCCGAAGCCGAGGAGGCATTTCAGAAGTTGAAACAGGCTCTTTGTATGGTACCCGTACTAGTAACCCCGGACTTTAGCCTGGAGTTTGTTGTACAGACGGACGCCTCTGAGGTGGGCCTAGGGGCCGTACTCTCACAGAACAGGGATGGTGAGGAGCACCCAGTTGTATACCTGAGCCGGAAGCTGAACAAGCACGAGAAAAATTATGCCATCGTAGAAAAGGAGTGTCTCGCCATTAAGTGGGCTTTAGACTCCCTGAGGTATTACCTACTGGGGAGGTCATTTAAGCTGGTCACAGACCATGCTCCCTTGAAGTGGATGTGTGATAACAGGGAGAAAAATGCTCGGGTGACAAGGTGGTTCCTGGCTTTACAGCCTTTTAAATTTACGGTGGAGCATAGGCCAGGAAAACTCCAAAATAATGCAGATGCTCTCTCCCGGGTGCATTGTATGGTTGGGGCAAGTGCTCAGCCGCAGGGGCTTGAGCAGAGGGGGAGGATATGTGACGGTATGCGAGGTGAGATACTTGACCATAGGTATATTTCACCGCGCATACGTTCTATTTTGAGAAGCTTAACCGGAATCCAGGCCGGGTTTTACGGCCTCTGGTGTTCCGGTCCGGATATTTGGGTCCACTGGAGTTCAATGTCAGGTGGACCTTAAAAACAACCAGGAAGAGATCAGAAGAGAGCTCTCTGGTTTTGGGACACTGAGGAGGGAACCTGAGTGTGAGGAGCTCTAAAGACATTGCAAGAAAAAGGTTTGCGTTGTTGTTTATTTTATGGGTGGTGGGGACCAGCCCCACACTGTATAGATAGGAGACCCTGATGTTTAGTTAGCGCCAGACGGCAAGGATTTAAGTTTACTGTTTTGTTTGTTTTAACCTGCAAACCTTTTGTGAAATAAACCTGGCAGCTGCCAGACTTAAAAAGAAAGTGCCTGTTTACAGACTGTGTTTCAGAAAAGTGATCCCCACGAGCTAATCTCCCACAATATATATATATATATATATATATATATATATAGGTTATATTAGCTACCTAGGACAGGTTCTAGCTGGCCAGCTACAGGGGGACAGAGGCTGCGGACATGGCACAGGAGGGGGACAGAGGCTGCGGACATGGCACAGGAGGGGGACAGAGGCTGCAGACATGGCAGAGGAGGGGGACAGAGGCTGCAGACATGGCACAGGAGGGGGACAGAGGCTGCAGACATGGCACAGGAGGGGGACAGAGGCTGCAGACATGGCACAGGAGGGGGACAGAGGCTTCAGACATGGCACAAGAGGGGGACAGAGGCTGCAGACATGGCACAGGAGGGGGACAGAGGCTGCAGACATGGCACAGGAGGGGGACAGAGGCTGCAGACATGGCACAGGGGGGGGACAGAGGCTGCAGACATGGCACAGGAGGGGGACAAATGCTGCAAATATAATGGTGTCCTCCTTATCCCTCCTCCTCTGTCCACCATCATATTACTTCTCCACATCATCAGTATGCTGTGTCATCCTCCTGTGCCTCTTTCACCTCTCCACAGGTCAGATCTGCCTGTGGAGAAGGGCATGTCCACAGCCTCTGTCCCCCCTCCTGTGCCATGTCCGCAGCCTCTTTCCCCCCTCCTGTGCCATGTCTACAGCCTCTGTCCCCCCTCTAGTGCCATGTCCGCAGCCTCTGTCCCCCCACCTGTGTCATGTCCGCAGCCTCTGTCCCCCCACCTGTGCCATGTCCGCAGCCTCTGTCCCTCCTCCTGTGCCATGTCCGCAGCCTCTGTCCCCCTCCTGTGTCCCCTTTCTGTGTCATGTCCAAAGCCTCTGTCCCCCCCTCCTGTGTCAGCCTCTGCGGACATGACACAGGAGGGGGGACAGAGGCTGCGGACATGGCACAGGAGGGGGACAGAGGCTGCAAATATAATAGTGTCCTCCTTATCCCCTCACAGTAGCCTCCTCCTCTACTCTGTCCACCATCATATTACTTATCCACATCATCAGTATGCTGTGCCCTCCTCCTGTGCCCCTTTCACCTCTCCACAGGTCAGGGCAGATCTGACCTGTGGAGAGGTGAAAGGGGCACAGGAGGAGGACACAGCATTCTGATGATGTGGAGATATGATGGTGGACAGATCACATCAGTCTGTGTCCCTTCCCTGCATGCCAATGCCAGTGCCACAGCTTCTTGCTTGCTCCAGGCTCCCAGTAATGTCCCCCCAGTTGTATTCTCCCCTCCTCCTCCTGACCTCCTCACATGCTCGGCTAAGTCCTCAGGTCGGGTGGCGGGTGCACTGAATAGCAGCGACCGCCATAGTGTCCCGACTAGTGCCGATCTCTTCAAAAATGGCGCCGCTCGGCGCCACTACGTAGCTGCTCCTGCGCCGCCCGGCCAAACACATACAAGCTTTCCCGAGCTCAGTCGTCTTTGGAACGGCGCATGCGCAGTAGCATTGTCGGCTCGCGCCCATTTTTTTTTACGGGCACCCGATGCCCATAACAGACTTTAACGGACAGCCTGAAATAGGGTTAAATTTACGGGCTGTCCGTTAATATACGGACAGTTGGCAACACTGATAGAGCATATCCTCTCAATCTTGTCCTCTTGAGATGCGGAACCCCAGTAAGTCACTGAGGTCCCTCAGTCACTTCAGTGTCTCTGAGCCATGAGGGCCCAGAGTCGGGAACTCTGCGTGGCACGGGCTCCAGCCAGGTAGGTCATAGTGGTGGGGCCCGTGATGTACGCACACCCTGAAGGTGGGTGCCGCACCTGGAACCAGGAACCCGTGAAGAACCCTGAAAAATGGCGTCTGCCACAGATATAACCCTCCCAGTATGCCCCGCGAGGGAAACGCTCCTCTAATTGGCTGCTGGGGAAAAGCGGCTCTGCCTGAACCCCTCTGGCGCCACCTGCCGCCCAGAGATGGGACCACATCTCTGGAGCGCAGAATGACCCACAGGACAATTCAAGGCTGACAGCTGCCAAATTTGAACAAATCAGCTTGGGTGAGAGCAAGTAAGTCTCTTACCCTACTAACTTTAGCGTAGCGCCCTTTCTAAAAGTAAGGGGGCGCTACACTCGCAAATCAAAACACTCTCAAACTAAGTTACTCTTAAACCGAAGTTCCACTGTAATACATAAAGAAAAAAAATTACAATTGAATAAAAATGATTTACTAAACTCGAATGTTATTGTGATTACGGATGCAGCTAGCTCTGCATCAAGTTATTTCAATGGGGGCGGGGGGCTCAATTTCTGAATCTTTAAGCCCGATAACAAGTGGTGAAATGGTTCTTGGCACTGTTCCAACATTTGGAGGAAAAGCAGGCTACTCTATGGTCCAACTTATCCTCCCAGTCCTATTATATATAGCATCTGTATGTAAAACAAAAGCCGAAAATAGCAAGGCCATGAGATTACATTTAAAGTGACACTAAACAAGTTCCCTATTCTTCAAAAATAATCTATACACACCCACATTAACCCTGTATTATATTTTTCAGGAAATAATTTCTTATGCCTCGTACACACTGCAGGATTTTCAGAGAAAAAAGTCAGACAGGCTTTTTTCTCGGAAAGTCCGGCCCCGTGTAGCCTCCATCAAACCTGTTCTCTTTCTTTCCGTCGGACTTCCGACTGACTCACGGTGGACTTTTGCACAGTCAAATGTCCGACCGTGTGTATAAGGCATTAGTGTGTTTTTCTGCCTCCCTGTAATGTCCTCCACGAGCAGCCAAACCTCTCCTTTTCCTCTGCTCTGCCATTTGTTTGGAACGAGCAGGGCACTTTAGTTGTGGATAACAACAAAACTTGGGTAATGTCCAGGGAAAAACCAAACCTACTTACCGACTAGCTCGCAGAACAACCAATTAAGCTGTTTAACAGTATGCGTTAAAAACAGGGGTTTTGTCCGCACGCATTTGCAAACGCATGCGTGAGCCACAGAGCACTCTGGAATCTGTGGTCCTAACACTAAACAATGAGTGTCCCCACAATGGAGGCACATGCATTCTGATGAATAGATAAGGGTAGGTGGACTGAAGGGGAGCCACCCCTCCTTAAAGGTGCAGGAGCACACCAAACATCCAGCATATAGCACAATGGCTGCAAAGGTGTTGGTGCGCTGCTGGACCAATACAAGCACCACAGGTGAAACATAAACGTTAGTTGTGGTCATCTGTACTGCTCTATGCACACTACAAATCCCATAGTCCCTAGTACACCACAAGAGTGAGGATGAGAGAGAATGGCTACATTCCTACATACAGAGGGACCATGGAGATGTATGTTCCTTAAATAAGAGGGAGGTGAAGCCTCCATCAATCAACATGTTGTCAGGGCCTGGACTTGAACCTAGGACCTTTGCTGTGATTCTTTTTGCAGAGTTACCCAAGATGCTGGACGGTGCCCTGTCTGATCCATTGGACAACCCCGCCTTGTGCCTTGGCTTCTGCTGAACCCTGAACTCTTTGCTCCTCCAATTAACTTCCTGATTTAAGCCATGTCTCAGCACTTTCTGTTTGCTAGATTATTGTGCTTACTTCAGTCAGTGTCTCACTCGTTTTCCCTGCTGCCGTCCGAATTTTACTACCACTCGTTATTAACCCTTGGCTTGTTCCTCGACTACGCTTCTGCCTGATCCCAATCTGCAACTACTTTGTACAAACCTTTGGCTTGTTTACTAATTATGTTTCTGTTTGATCGTTACCTGTTTATCTGTTTCTGGACCCCAGCTTGCTCACCTCCTCTACCTCCTGAGGACTGCAACCTGGTATTAAAGCGGAGGTTCACCAAAAAGTGAACCTCCGCTTTTCGGAACACCCCCCCCCCCCCCCTCCGGTGTCACACTTGACACCTGTCAGCGGGGAGGGGGTGCAGATACCTGTATAAAACAGGTATTTGCACCACTTCTGGGTATAGACTCCAATGAGAGTCCGGCCCCTCCGTGTCACACATCCCGCCCCCCCCCCCCCCCGTTGTGTTCTGGGAAACACTCGGCTCCCAGAGCACAACGGGGACCAGTGGGAACTGCGCAGTGCGACTCGCTTCACTTCCCGATTATCTTACCAAGGATGGCGGCGGGGGAAGCCGAGAGGCAAACTAACGCTCGGCTTCGGGTGCCGACGTCGCGGGTGACTTAGACAGGTAAGTGTTCATTTTTTAAAATTCAGCAGCTGCTGTATTTGTAGCTGCTGGCTTTAAAAAAAATTAAAATTCAGATGAGCCCTCTCTTTAACATTCAGCAAAATCCATCTCCACCATCAGAAGCTCTGGTGAATACCATTTAGTACTTAGGGCCAGATTCTCATATATTTTCGGCGGCGTAGCGTAAGCCATTTACACTACGCCGCCGCTGCGTGCTAGAGCAAGTGCTTTATTCTCAAAGCACTTGCTCCGTAGTTTGCGTTGGCGTCTCGTAAATCGCCAAGCGTAAACCCGCGCAATTCAAATGGGGCGGCTTGTTTTTAAATTAAGCGCGCCCCCGCGTCGAACGAACTGCGCATGCGCCGGCCGGGGAAAAAGCCCAGTGCGCATGCTCCAGCTCACGTCGGGAAGCGTCGTTGAAACCGACGTCAAAACGACGTGAGCGTCATTTACGCAAGTCCCTATTCGCGAACGAGTTAGTAAAACGACGTAAGCGACGGAAAAAGCCCACGCTGACCCGACGCCATACTTAACATGGCGTCCGACGGGACACGACGGCATCCGACGGGACCTCGTAAGGTTACTCCACATAGAAGCTGGGGTAACCTTATGCGAACGAAAACGACGTACGCGACGACGGGGCGGCGTAAAAGCGATCGAGAATCGGCGTACTACTTCATTTGCATATGCAAATGAAAAAACAACGTAAAGGCCACCTAGTGGCCGGAGTTGTCATTACACCTACGATCCGAAAGTGTAATGCTTTTACACTTGTCGGATGTAGAAGCGTATCTATGCAAAAGTGATGCTAAGCATCACTCGCATAGATACGAGGACAAAAAAAAGGCGTTACGACGGGGTATCTGAGATACTCTGTCGTAACGCCTCTGAGAATCTGGCCCTTAGACTCTGCACATCAGATGAGCCCTGCTTTGTACTCAATGGCAGCTGGTGGTATATTTGGGGGGGCCAAGCAATGCACCCACAGTCTCCCCCCGGTTGGTCAGGTTACCCGCACCCCCCACCTCAGTGGGTCAGTTGAGTCCGCACACAACCACCACAACCATCAGTCGGTTGATGAGCCCTGCACTTACTCACAGGTAGCGCTTCACTGCATTTCCTCCTGCAGCCTCCACGTCTTCTCCTGCCCCTTCTCTCCTCGTCGTGGTCCAATAGGTTCGCTTTTGGTTTTGGCCAATCGGGAAACAGGTCTCAGGACCCGCTTCCTGATTGGCGGTGTAAGAGAACTATTAGAACAACCTTGGCGTGCGCATGGGCAACAGCAGACTTCCCAGATCGCTTATGCGCATGCACGGACAACAGCAGGCTTCTCAGAGCACTAATGCACATGCGCGTGTGCAATGGACTGCATGCGCATGTAGGAGGGCATCCCTAACCCAAATTGGCGCCAGACGGCCTATTTCAAGTGGGCCCTGACAGTGCTGACTGGTCTTTAGCTGTGTCCTGGTCTTCTGATTCCCTGTTGAACTCTGTCTCATACCTGTTGCTGATCTTGGCCTTCCCTGACTCTGCTTTTGGACTCTGATACATTCCTGATTACCAATTCCTGACCTTGGCTTTCATTTGACCTTGCTTCTGCTAATGCCTTTGTACTTCACTGCCCGCCTGTTACCTAACCTGGCTATCCTTGTGATCCTGCTCTCTGCCTGGCTCAAACACTGCCTTAGAGTGCCCGTGCTGGCCGCCTGTCATCTCAGTCCTCCTGGGTCCTGTATCCTCCTGTCCTCTAAATACAGGAAGTTCCAGCAAGCCATGAAACCAGAACCAGCAAGTTGGTTGGAGTTCCCCTTAACATCGGCTGATCCACCGTGCATTACTCTAGCTCCGTGCCTGTCGTCCTGCCTGTGCCATCGAGCCTACCCTTCCGTCTTCGGCAAGCAACACCTACCTACAGGCACTCATGTTCCACCTGACCCTAGCCACCATATGTTCCATCTCCAGTGAGGCTTGGGCTGGAGATACAAGAGAGGCCAACCTCGTCATATCAAACTCCTACCAGGTAGGTGACAGGCGGGGGAGGAGATTCAGTGTAACAATAACAAATATTCATTTTCTATTACCACACAACTGGGTGGACTCAGAGTGCAGTGTCACCCCCATTGTAATCCATGCATCCGGCACCCCCAATTTGGATTAGGGGTCGGATGCATGGATAGGGGGACGCGCCCCTGTGCCCCTAATGGACAGCTTGCCACTGTTTGTACCTATCCTGTTGGTTGGTGGTAGCCACGCTACTGCTATAACAACTGGTCTTCGAGCCTGACCCCTGATCATGACACATGTATTATCCTGTCCCCATCGTGTTTAACTGATTAGTAGGCATGAAGAAGGAGGGAGGGCAGGGGTGACATGGCTGCATATATAGGTGACATGGCTGCATATATGGGTGACATGGCTGCATTTGTGGGTGACATGGCTGCATTTGTGGGTGACATGGCTGCATTTGTGGGTGACATGGCTGCATTTGTGGGTGACATGGCTGCATATATGGGTGACATGGCTGCATTTGTGGGTGACATGGCTGCATATATGGGTGACATGGCTGCATTTGTGGGTGACATGGCTGCATTTTTGGGTGACATGGCTGCATATATGGGTGACATGGCTGCATTTGTGGGTGACATGGCTGCATTTGTGGGGGACATTTAAAAAAAGTATTGGTATTCGGTATCGGCGACTACTTGGAAAAAAGTATCGGTACTTGTACTCGGTCCTAAAAAAGTGGTATCGGGACAACCCTAATAGCATGTGTGTTAGTTGGGGAGAAGGGGTTCTTACTTCTTAGTAATTTGAAGACATCAGTAGCTTAGTTAGTTTTCCAGAATTGTTAAGCCGCTTTGTGTATTCATAGTGACTCAATGCTCCATTGTTAGTTCTACAAGCTCAACTGCTAAACCTTTGTGTTAATGCACATACATAACCTCATCTTTACCATGTTAACAGGGGAATTTCTAAGTTAAGTAGGTTAACTACTATAAAGAAGGTCAACTCAAACAATGCAATTGACAAAAAATTATTTTGAGAGATTACTATGAGCTTCACATCTGTTTCAAGTCAAACAAGCCTATCTGATTCACTGAAAAAAGGGATTTTTAAATACAGCTTACCTGTAAAATCCTTTTCTTGGAGTACATCACGGGACACAGAGCGGCATATTCATTACTATATGGGTTATATGGAGTACCTTCAGGTGTGGACACTGGCAATCTCAAACAGGAAGTCCCCTCCCTATATAACCCCCTCCCCTAGAGGGAGTCCCTCAGTTTTGTAGCAAGCAGTATGCCTCCCAAAATGTTCCCCAAAAGAGGGGTGGGAGCTCTGTGTCCCGTGATGTACTCCAAGAAAAGGATTTTACAGGTAAGCTGTATTTAAAAATCCCTTTTTCTTTCTCGTACATCACGGGACACAGAGCGGCATATTCATTACTATATGGGATGTCCGAAAGCAATGCTTTAATGAGGGGAGGGAGACATCTTCCAAAGAAGGATTCAATTTGGAGGTATACTCAAATAATAATAATAATTCCAACTTAGTCAAGAAAAAACTTTTTTTTTTTCTTTTTTACAACCAAGGGTGCCTCTGATCCCGAGGATCTTAAACTGCAGCCTGTAGTACTGCCTGTCCAAAGGCAGAATCCGCATTCCTTCTCACGTCTAGTTGATAAAACTTTGTAAACGTGTGGACTGATGACCACGTCGCCGCCTTGCATATCTGAGCCATAGAGATCTGATGGTGTGCTGCCCAGGAGGCGCCCATGGCCCTGGTAGAATGGGCCTTTACCGACAAAGGAGAAGGCAACCTCTTCAACCCGTAGGCTTGAATGATTAATTGTCTAATCCATCTCGAGATGGTGGATTTTGCAGCTGCCTGCCCCTTCTTGGGGCCATCTGGTAGAACGAACAACACATCTGTTTTCCGGATCTTTTCTGTAGCTTTAAGATAGGCCTTCATGGCCCGGACAATATCCAAGGTATGCAGCAACCCCTCCTATAACAGCACAAGGCGCGCCCCTGTATGACGCTGCAGGCACGCCCCCCCCCCCCCGCCCTCCTCTCCGAACGGCGCGAAAAACGTCTATAAGACGTGCGCGCGCACGCGCGCGCGCGCGTATGCCGGAGCAGGAGGAACATGGAGGAGCCGCGCTGCTGGAGACCCAGGACTGCAGAATCAGGCGGCAGATTCAAACCCCCGGCCAGGTAGGACTCTTCAAAAGGCCCCATAGGGATCCTTACCAGTCCTAGGAAGAAAGCAGCAGGTAGCTAGCAACACCATCTTAGACAGGGGAACCTAGTGATGGGGGAAAAGGGATCATCCTGTCTTTCTCAGACATAGTGAGCAAGGTTGCCAATGCAGAGCATACTTAGGCTACCCCCCTTTTAGGTTACCCCGGAGAGCCTGCTGTCGAACCAAGTCCCGCAGGCTCCCCTCTTACCTGCTCCATGCTGCAGGATGTTTGTCCAGCAAAACGATCCAATCTTCTCCCATCTCCGTGGGTAGCGTAGTAGACCTTCAGGCCCTGGGGTCCTATGAAGGTACCCACTGTCCTGGACCTATATAGCACCCTGGCAAACAGGAACTTATGGTTTTTACAAACTCCAAGTCCTGGGCCCAGGGTCCAGCCCTCCAAAGAGGAGCATTATAGGCAAAACCCCACGGTTTGGGGCCCGGGTACTGTCCACTTTGGCACTGAGGCTCCTTGGACAGATCCGGTTAGCCCGCCCTTAATCCCAAGGATGTGGAGCAAAGCTATTCCGTGACCAACACCTAAGACACTGGCGAATAAACTGAGGGACTCCCTCTAGGGGAGGGGGTTATATAGGGAGGGGACTTCCTGTTTGAGATTGCCAGTGTCCACACCTGAAGGTACTCCATATAACCCATATAGTAATGAATATGCCGCTCTGTGTCCCGTGATGTACGAGAAAGAAATATATTTGTTACATATAGTAAGTTAAGTAAAATATTTAAAATTTTAATTTAAATTCAGAATTAATACAGTTTTAGGGCCAGATTCTCAGAGGCGCTACGACGGGGTATCTCAGATACCCCGTCGTATCGCCGTTTTTTTCCCCGGGTATCTATGCGAGTGATTCCTAGAATCACTTTGACATAGATACGGGTGAACATCCGACAAGTGTAATACAATTACACTTGCGGATCGTAGATGTAATGACAACTCCGGCCACTAAGTGGCCTTTACGTTGTTTTCTCATTTGCCTATGCAAATGAGGCTAATACGCCGATTCCCGAATGCTTTTACGCCGCCCCGTCGTCGCTTATGTCGTTTTCGTCCACGTAAGGTTACCCCTGCAAAGATGTGGAGTAACCTTACGCAGTACCGTCAGATGCCGTCGGGTGCCGTCCGATGCCATGTTAAGTATGGCGTCGGATCAGCGTCGGCTTTTTCCGTCGGTTACGTCGTTTTACTAAGTCGTTCGCGAATAGGGCATTGCGTAAGTGACGATCACGTCGTTTTGATGCCGGTTTCACCGACGCTTTCCGACGTGAGCTGGAGCATGGGCACTGGGCTTTTTGCCGGCCGGCGCATGCGCAGTTCGATCGACGCGGGGGCGCGCTTAATTTATATACAAGCCGCCCCTTTGAATTATGCGGCCTTGCGCTGGGCCATTTACTCTACGCATCCGCAAACTACGGAGCAAGTGCATGTAGAATACGGCACTTGCTCTGTTAAGTTGCTGCGGCGTAGTGTAAATGGCTTACGCTACGCCAGCGCGATTCTATGAGAATCTGGCCCTTAGTATTTTAGTAGTGACATACTAATGCCAATTTACAAAGCTGTGCGAGTTATTTTACAATAATTCTCCATATTATCTCATAATAGTTTTCCAAAGTTCAATTCACAAATAGAAATTTTTCAGCATGTCCAAAAAACAAAGTTTTTCCAACTTCATCATTAAAAACGACGTTGCCAACACACCATTGTTTTAAAAAAATGATGAACAAAGTGTGGTGACGTACAACGGCACTCTAAAGGGGAAGTTCTATTCGTCTTTGGGCTGCTTTAGCTGATTCCTTGTTAGTAAAAGACGATTTGCGCTTTTCTGTCTGTTACAGCGTGATGAATGTGCTTATTCTATTACAAACGGTAGTTTTACCAGAACAAGCGATCCCATCTCATAACTTGCTTCTGAGCATGCGCGGGTTTTAAACGTTGTTTTAGCCCACACACGATCATTTTTTTCAACTCGAAAAACGACATAGTTTAAAACGACGTTATAAAATGCAGCATGTTCAAGTTTCTTTTTGTCATTTTTCAGAACCTGAAAAATGATGTGTAGCCCACACACGATCATTTTAAATGACGTTTTTTAAAAACGACAATTTTTTTTAATGCCGAAAAATGATCGTGTGTATGCGGCATAATACCCACCAATGTAATAGATGAACTCCTCCACTGACCACAAATCTAAGATTGCAACATAATACAAATAAAAGCCAAATCCAGCATATGAGCAAAGCCCCTGCCATCCCATTCTAACTAGCAAATCATAGGTCATCCAGGAAGCATATATATGTACGGTGGTCAAGATGTCACAGTATTAAATCTAAAGACTAAATACAAAAAAGACCATAAAATACCAAAAATGTATCACCCAGTAGGCTAATTTGGATTAATACAGGTGTATTTCTAAGAAATGCGTTAAGTTCAATGCTGCCTATCTGACATCCATAACGGGTGAAAAAGCAAATGACTGTTATTGGGTCACTAGAGTTATTTGATGAGTTGTAATGTATGTTTTTAATGTATAATTGTACAAAAAAAAAGAACAATTTGTTTTTAAGTAAAAATATTGAATTAATGAAGTGCCTCAAAATGTCCAACACTTTGTTCTTACTAGAGGCTGCCATTTTTCTCAACCATACTGTCAAACCATCAAATGGCTGGTGTCATAACTGATCACATGTGCCGCACCATGGCGGTTGCAGAACAAACAGAAGCAACTTCCTTGGCTGTAAAGGATAGGAGGGTTTAGGGGTCAAAAACTGGCGGCCCTCCAGCTGTTGCAAAACTACAAGGCCCATGAATTGCAAGGCTGAGGCCGTGTACACACGGCAGAGAACCTTCGAGGGGCAGAACACATCGTTCCGCCCGTCGAGGTTCTCTGCCGGCCGTCGAAATCGGCGACCCGCCCGTCGGGAATGGCAACCAGCCAGCCATTCATCCAGGCGGGCCGTCGAGCAAAAAGAGAGCGTGCTCTCTTTTCGCTCGACGGGATTCCCAACGGGCGGGGCGAGCGCTCTGTGTACACACGGCCGAGGTCCTCGCTGGAATGCAGCTTCCAGCGAGGTTCTCGCTGGTTTCCAGCGAGAACCTCGGTCGTGTGTACGCCGCCTCACAGTTACAAGCATGACTCCCACAGGCAGAGGCATAATGGGACTTGTAGTTTCACAACAGCTGAAGGACCATCAGTTTGGGACCCCTGTATCTACTTTAAGGCTGTCAGCAGATAGGCATGGAGAGCAACTGAGCATTTGCAGAGCAGGATGAGACAGTGTATTACTGGATTGTACACAATATACACATTTATTTTCAATGTTTTACATAGCATTACCTGCAAAGGGGGTCAGTCTGAAGTGATCTAGCAGGACTTAATTTTCTGAATAAAGTTTCAATATAATGATTAGACATGTGCGATTTGTTTTGTACGAATCGAAAGTCTGTACAAATTTCCGAACATTCGGAAGCATCCGAAATACGAATTTCTATCCTTACAAATTTTATACAAAATTTCGTTGTGTTTCGGGAGTGGGAGACTGCTCAGACTGGTACTGGTAGTCGATGGGAGATTCAGAATTGTACAAAATAAGAATGTTCGTTAATATCGTTTTGTTATTGTCATAATAATTACGATTATTCATTATGATGAAGTTAAAAACCCAGGAAGTCAGCACAGCACAGGGATGATGGGAGCCCCTCATAATGAGCACAGCACAGGGATGGTGGAAGCCCCTCATAATGAGCACAGCACAGGGATGGTGGAAGCCCCTCATAATGAGCACAGCAGGGGTACAGCCCCAGGAGGAAGTCAGCACAGCACAGGGATGGTGGGAGCCGCTCATAATGAGCACAGCACAGGGATGGTGGAAGCCCCTCATAATGAGCACAGCACAGGGATGGTGGAAGCCCCTCATAATGAGCACAGCAGGGGTACAGCCCCAGGAGGAAGTCAGCACAGCACAGGGATGGTGGGAGCTCCTCATGATGAGCACAGCACAGGGATGATAGGAGCCCCTCATAATAAGCACAGCAGGTGTACAGCCCCAGGAGGAAGTCAGCACAGCACAGGCATAATAAGTAAAAAATTTGGTACGAAAGGAATCCAAATTGAATTTTGGATACGAATCAAGAAATACAAATTTTTGTCTAATACGAAACGGAACGGAACAAAACAAATTTATTGACGGCGCACATGTCTAATAATGTTTATCCAACAGGAGGCAGAAAAAGACACATAGAGCTGCGTCTTGGCCCCGCCACCACTTTCTTCTCATTGGCTCACTGGCTGTGATTGTCAATGACTCCTGCTCCTGTCTCAACCAATGAGAAGAAAGAGACCCAGGACAGCCGGGGCTCCCGTGCACATCACTGGATCTAGAGGGGGCTTTGGGGGGAGAAGCACACAGAAGTTTTTTTTACCTACAATACATGCATAAAATGCATGTAGGTAAAAAAAACGTCAGCGTTTACAATCACTTTAATCTTCCCAGCAAAGGAGAGAGGAGTTCTACCTCTTGCCCACTCTATTAATCCTTGCTGCCCGCCATATAGAAAAATGACGTTGGCAAAGTGGTTTAGTTATCCTTATCAGACGTCATATGACGGGGCGGGCAGCACAGTGATTGGTGGTGCGGTGTGTCAGTTTGGCAAACCGCAACTCCAATCTAGGTAAAGAGTCTCTGACGGAGACTCTTTACCATGTGAACAGCTCTGTCCAATCACAGCTGATCACGGTGTAAACAGGAAAAGCCATGTATCGGCTTTTCCTCACTGAAGAAAGGGGTGAAAGTGTCCTGTATTGAAGTGGTTAAAAAATTTAAATAACTGGCTTTAATTTTGGGATTTATTTATTTTATTGCATGAATCAACTGAAAAATTGTAATGTAGCTTTGGCCATACTACGATTGAATGTTACATAGTAATAGTTTGGATGATGAAAATAAGAAAAAAAAACATTAATAGTGTGACGGTATTAGAGCATATCTCCGCCATCCTCTCCCTTCTTCTCCCATAAAAGAAATCACCCCAATATTCCCCGACTAGGAATATCCCTGGAATCGCTGAATAATCCACACATTAGCCATGGCTTAATACTGGATCTAACAGGACACCCTTTAATGAAAGTACACAGCACACTTTATACAGGATTTGGAACATCCCGCCCCCAACAACCGCTTTCCTATTGGTCCATTGTAAAGTATTCAGTCTTCACTCTGGTCCTCTAAAAACCATGCAAATGAGGACTTGAAAATGTCTCCGCAGAGATTGGTCCCAAAGCTTGAATAGGTGTGGCCAGAAGCCTGAATATCTGTGTTCAGACAAAAGCCCCAGGGGGTCAATCAATGTACACAATAGCCAGCCACAGAACAATGGAGCCGTCTGGAGAATTGAGACAGGGCAGAAGTAATTTACACCTTATAATAGAAAGGCTTTAAATAGGGTTATCACACAATGGACAATAAGTATCACTTATGAGTCTGTTGACCTGGCTGGGGTTTAGAATAACAATTAACACCTCTACACACTGGACAATAAAATGTATCTCACAAGCCCGACTCCGGTATGCCATTGAAGGGTCATTGTCCAATTATCCAGGTCTAGAGGCACACAGGCATTAAGATTAGCAGGGAGAGAATTACATCTTCTGTAATACATGAATTAGGATTTCAGTATTTCATGGTCCATGACAAATAGGAAGACAACGTAGAAGCCAGTTGGTAGGGGAATGAAGTATGCATTCTATTGCTATTATCCCTTTTCTATTTATAACAAAACAAATTACCGGTATATACAGTAAAACCTTGGTTTTAGAGTATCTTGGTTTAAGAGCATTTTGCAAGACAAGCAAACATTTTTTATAAATTTTGACTTGATATACAAGCGATGTCTTGATATAAGAGTAGCGTCATGTCACAAATGAGTATAAAAGAGAAGAGAGGTGCCTCTAAGTGTAGCAATATGCTTACATTTAATGAAGGTACAACATTTAGCAACATATTGCTACACTAAGGCCTCTTTCACACGGGCAGATAGAATGATGCTTTTAGCTGCGGATTTTCTCTTTTTCTACCGCAGCTGAAAGCACACAATGCTTTGCTATGGCCCCATTCACACACTGCGTTTAGCTGCGGTTTCATTACATGCGGTTTGGTGCAGATAGAAAAAATAGGTTTGACTGCGCCCAGGAACGATTTTGCGCAGCTATCTGCACATAACTGCAGGTAAACGCAGTGCACTGTGTCAGCTGCGAATAGCAGCGTATATAAAAGAAAAAACAACAGAAAGCACATCAAAATAAAAACGGTTGCTATGGGGGTGACAATAATGGCCAACCGCAGATAAATGTAGCTGCATGTAAACGCAGCTAATCGCAGTGTACAAATGCAGGTGATCGCTGTGCCTGGAGTCTTGAATTTCAAAAGAAAGAAACATGCTTTTAACTGCGGCAGAACAGCCGTCCGTGTGAAAGAGCCCTTAAGCCTCGTACACCCGCTCGGTTTTCTCGGCAAGAACCGAGCGTGTGTACGAGGCTTTGAGGTTTCTCATCAAGAAAACTGCCCAGAATCTCAACGAGAAAAATAGAGAACCTGCCGAGAAACACGAGCATCTGTATACTCACCTGTCGCCGTGGAAACCCACGCATGCTCGAAATGACTTTGACGCATTGGGCGGTATCTTCCAAGGGCAGTGTAGGGTGCAGCAAGATGGCGGTGACAGCAATTGGCTGTGACAAATGCATGCTTGTCGTACTCATTGACGTCACCGTGTTCTTGCAGTTCAAAAGAACTGTGGTTCTTTTGAATTGAGTGTCTGTACACTCGGCCTGTAAGGCCGTGTACACACGATCAAATTTATCTGCTGAAACCGGTCCGACAGACCGTTTCAGCAGACAAATTCGATCATGTGTACGGGCGAGCAAACCAACATATCCCAGGAGACAAATCCGATCAAAACGGTCTGTCAGACCGATTTGATCGGATTTGTTTAGTCGTGTGTACGCGGCCTAAAAGATTCTTGCCAAGAATTTCCTCAGGAAAAACAAAGTTTTTTTCCTGACGAGATTTTGGCCCATGTGTACAAGGCTTTCGAGGCGCCTCTCTTCTCTTTTATACTCTGTAGCTCCTGCTGGATTTTGCTTCTAATCCCTGTGACAGGAAGTCAGGTAAATCTGTGTGTGTTGTCACAGATGGGAGATATATTTCTGCCTTGTTTAGACAATACACCAATTACTATTAGGTGTCGGCTGCAGAGATGGCCAGAGAGGTTTGGGGCGTTAAAAGGTTTCAGCTGTTCAGAATTAAGCAATTAAAGCTCCTATAAAGACAGCCTAAGGATAACGACTGAGTGCTGCATCCTGACGCTGTGTGAGTGAAGGAGCAGTCACAAACTCTACTGAAGAGGTGAGGTGCTGATGGATATTTCTGTGTGAGAAATATCAGAGACTTTTTTGTTGTTTTCTGCTGTAGTGTAGGACCAGCAGTGTCTGCCCAGCAGTAGGCTGTGCCAGACTCCATAGGTAGGTTCCTGGGTTGGGAAGGTAGACGCCCCAAGTGGCAAGGGTTTATTTTATGTTTTGTTTTGTTTGTGCTTTTTTTATGCTTGCACTTGTATCCAGCAACATGGAAAAATAAACCGTATTATTTGTTTTCAACCATCCTCAACTGCCTATTTGTACAGTTCAGCATGTAGTGAACCCATCCAGGGGGTCACACACACCCGCTACCGAGCTAATCCCTCACACATGGGCAGTTAAAGTAAACCCAAAATGGAGGAGATGCTTGTGGCAAACCTAGCCACTTCTAGAACGCTGGACGTTACATGTTAAAAGGTTGTCTGTATTATAGGCTGTGTATTCTGCTGGGTCTTATTTGGGCATAGTAATTGGTATGCTGGCAGCCGTAAGCCACTAGCATTCAAGTACTTTGTTTTATGTTGCCCAATCGGTGTTCGGCAGTTTTAAACCGAACTTCCCACAATACATAACCCCAAACCCTAGCTATCAACCGACTTTTCCCTCATGCAGCAATGCCTGATGGGAGAATTATCCAAAATGTTAAGTTCCCCATCTGGTCCTCCCTGTATTACCCCTGTTAAATCTATTTGGCTGTTTGGAAACCCCTTGCATGGGGAATTCTATAAATATGGAAGCCTGTGAATAAAAAGTCAGTTGACTCTCAGAGCTGTGTGTTCTCTGGTTGCTGGGGAGATTTGGGACATTGCCTTACTTTTCAATGCTGACTGTGGATTTACCCTGGTTACCAGTGGAGATCGTGGAGTTTAATATTGTACTCCGCTACAATTGGTGGCAAGCGACGGGATCCAACCTTACAGCCGATAAGCGCAATTCGTGCAATGTGAACTACCGATGTAAATGGAGACGGATTATTCTAGGCTAAAGCGGCAGACATTAAAGGAACTGCTAGAAGCCAGGGGTAAGGTAGCCAGCAACAAATCCAAAGCTGTACTAACTGCCGAGCTGATGGAGGGAGACAGAGCCTGCATCGCTACACCACCAGCAGCCATGGAAGAAACCCTCTACCAGAGAGAAATGAGGACCAGGCTGGAATTTTTGCCACAGCCTATATCAGATGCCATGCTGCACATGGTAATGGCGAATGTGCAGGAGTACGTGATGGCACACAGTCCGCAGTATATACGGTCTCGAGCAGAATCCACTACTGGGTCACTCTACAACCAGGTAAAACCCAAAATTCCCTATCATGCCTTTAAAATGTTTTGCGAGGAGAAGGATGAGATTGATGGGTATTTACAGGATTTTGAGAGACTGTGTGATTTACATGACTTGGAACGGACAGTATGGGTCCCATTGCTAGCAGGCAAGCTGGCAGGTCGGGCAGCAGAAGCATATCGCGCTGTACCCAGTGAGGACAGCAAGGATTATGATAAAGTGAAGCGAGCGATATTAGAGAGATACGCCATTACTCCAGAGGCATACCGGCGCAAGTTTAGAAACCTGCGCAAACCAGAGAAGGATTCACATGCTGAATGGGCACACAAGCTGGACCAAGCTTCCCAAGGGTGGATACAAGCCAGCCAAGCCACTACTATGGAGGAACTGAGACAGTTAATGCTGTTGGAGCAATTCTTCAACTGTTTGTCCCCAGAGGCACAAGAATGGGTGCGAGACAGGAAACCTCTCACCCTAACCGAAGCGGCTTGATTAGCGGATCAGCATTTTGATGCGAGGAGACATCATGGGCCCCTAACCAAGAGTTATCCTCGACCCACGGGACCACCCAGTACTCTACCACCCCCCGCTCTCACAGCCTCCCCTTTTCGTCAATCCCAAGGGACTTTACCACCACCCTCCAGATATAACGGACGTGCCAACATCCAATGCCACACCTGCAAACAGTGGGGACATATGGCACGTGAGTGCACCCAAAACCGGGGCAGACCCACCTGGAACCAAGGCCGACCGAACCCGGCACCAAGGGCTGCTGCCCATCATTATCAACGGGAGCCGGCCACTCAAGAGATGTTGAGCATTCCAGCGGAAGAACCCCTGGGAATCTTGCATGAGGTGATGACAGTCCGAGCCATGGATAACCGGCAGCATCATCGACAGCCAGTGACCTTGGAGGGGAAAGAAGTCCAGGGGCTTCGGGATTCAGGAACTACTTTAACCTTGATAGCACCCCATTTGGTCCCTGACTCGGCACACACTGGCGGATCCGTGGCAGTACGAGTGGCAGGGGGAGCAGTGTACCGACTACCCATTGCCAAAGTACATTTTGATTGGGGTGTGGGAGGGGGGACGGTAGAAGTGGGCCTCATGCAAAATTTACCAGCAGATGTTATGCTGGGAAATGACTTGGGCCAGATGACCTCTGCTTTTGTACCCCAGGCCCCATACCAGGAAGCCCATCCAGTGACCACACGGCAACAGGCTCGCACCACGGTTCCACCGACACACTCTGAGGCTCCGGTAAGAGACCATGACCCCCACACGACACTTATGTCCTGGGATACCCCGACTAAGTTTGAGGCCGAGGTGAGGTCAGACCCCACGCTACAGGTATACAGGGACAGGGTACACGCTGAGCAGGCTGGGCTAGAGGGGGAGCTGTACACCTGGGAGAAAGGGCTACTTTACTGCATTGCTGAAAGACAAGTGGGAGGGTCGGCCACAGTAACGACTAAACAGTTAGTGGTTCCCCAGAAGTATAGGCAAGAACTGCTTCGGATTGCCCACGACATTCCCCTGTCTGGGCATCTGGGGATGACACGTACCCGATACAGGTTGACCCACGCTTTCTTCTGGCCAGGGATCTCCAAGGATGTGAGGCAATACTGCACCTCCTGTGACATTTGCCAGCGAGTAGGCAAGCGAGGTGACCGCCACAAAGCCAAGTTATGTCCTCTTCCCATTATTGAAGAACCCTTCAGTAGGGTGGCCGTAGATATAGTGGGGCCCTTACCAAAACCCAGTCCTTCCGGGAAAAGATATATTTTAACTGTAGTGGACTATGCCACCCGGTACTCCGAGGCTATAGCCCTCACCAACATTCATGCCGAAACTGTGGCAGAGGCCTTAATGAAAATATTTTCCAGGGTGGGGTTTCCCCAAGAAATCATATCCGATAGAGGCACCCAGTTCACCGCCGAGGTAACCCAACAACTATGGAAGATATGTGGCATTAAGCCAATAGTAAATTTGGTGTACCACCCCCAGTCCAATGGTCTATGCGAAAGGTTTAATGGTACGCTGAAGCAGATGCTCCGTACATTTGGAGAGGCTCATAAAGACTGGGAGCGCTTTCTACCCCATCTGCTCTTCGCTTATAGAGAGGTACCCCAAGAGTCAACAGGGTTTTCCCCTTTTGAATTACTGTTTGGGAGAAGGGTGCGAGGGCCACTAGACCTAATTAGAGAGCATTGGGAGGGGGAGAGTAGCTCAGACGGAACCCCTATTGTATCCTACGTACTGGAGTTCAGGGACCGTCTGGAGGCGCTAACCCAGGCTGTGCGCACCAACCTCCGGGCGGCCCAACAACGTCAGCGCCGCTGGTACGATAGGGGAGCCAGAGACCGCAGCTTTCAGGTGGGACAAAAGGTTTTAATTTTAAAACCGGTCCACACAGACAAGCTGCAGGCCATATGGCAAGGCCCATACCAGGTGGTGGAACAGAGATGTGACACCACCTATGTGATTGGCCCCTGCTCAGGGGTAGGGGAGAGACGCATGCTCCATGTGAATATGCTCAAACCATACCATGAGAGGATAGAGGATGTGGCCGCCTTATGCGCTTCCACCTCGGAGGATCAGGAGAACCTGCTACTACCTGACCTCTTAGAACAGGAGGGACAGATGGAGCCCTCCAAGGGGGTTCAGCTGGGGGAGCGGCTAAGCCCTCAGGAGCGTGCCCAGGTACAAGAGCTGATTGTAGCTAAGAAAGCTACCTTCTCCAATTTACCTGGGTACACTCCGCTGGCCACTCACCGAGTCGAGACCCCGGGACAGCTACCCATGCAGCAAACCCCATATCGTGTCCCTGAAGCAGTCAGGACGCATATGAAGACTGAGATTGACGAGATGTTGCAGCTGGGGGTTATTGAACCTTTCGATAGCCCCTGGGCATCGCCAGTAGTGCTGGTACCATAAAAGGACGGCACGACACGTTTCTGTGTCGACTACCGGAGGCTAAATGACAAAACGGTGTCTGATGCCTATCCGATGCCCCGGATAGACGAGCTGCTGGAAAAGATGGCACGGGCCCAGTATCTCACTACCATAGACTTATGTAAGGGATACTGGCAGATTCCACTGGCTGAGGAGGCCATCCCCAAGTCAGCGTTTGTCACCCCGTTTGGCCTGTATCAATTTCGGGTCATGCCATTCGGGATGAAGAACGCTCCGGCAACTTTTCAGCGGATGGTCGATCGGTTATTGGACGGATTCCAGGAATATGCATGTGCCTATTTAGACGACATCGCCATATTTAGCCAGACCTAGGCAGAGCACCTACAACACATAGGGGCCATTCTAGATCGTATTGGAGAGGCAGGGTTAACACTGAAACCCAGCAAGTGTCATATAGGGATGGCCGAAGTGCAGTACTTGGGCAACCGGGTGGGGAGTGGGCGACAGAGACCCGAACCAGCTAAAGTTGAAGCCGTAGCTAAATGGCCCACCCCCAGGACGAAAACCCAAGTGCTAGCGTTTCTAGGTACCGCGGGGTACTATAGAAAATTCGTACCCAATTATAGTGCCCTGGCCAAACCCTTAACTGACTTGACACGCAAGAACCTGCCCCGACAGGTTGTCTGGGCCCCAGAGTGTGATCAGGCATTCCAACAACTAAAGACTGCTCTAACTAATGCCCCTGTACTTGCTGCTCCTGATCCAACTAAAAGATTTCTTGTCCACACAGACGCTTCAATGTTTGGATTCGAAGCAGTGCTGAGCCAAGTGGGAGCCGATGGCGGAGAACACCCCGTAGCTTACCTGAGCCGAAAGTTATTGCCACGAGAAGTAAGCTACGCCGCCATTGAGAAGGAATGCCTGGCCGTGGTGTGGGCCCTCAAAAAGTTGCAGCCGTATTTGTATGGACAACCTTTTTCGCTACTCACAGATCACAACCCGTTGGTGTGGCTAAACCGTGTGGCGGGAGACAATGCCCGGCTGCTGCGCTGGAGTTTGGCACTGCAGCCGTTTGACTTTACAATCCACTACCGACCAGGGAAGCAAAACGGTAACGCCGACGGGCTATCTAGACAAACTGAACTTGAAAAGTGATCTGTGAAAGTACACCCCCGGACATCCCCAAGCCGATCCGTTGGGATCAGACTGTGTATGCCGGCTTGGTTCTGGGGGAGCATTGTGGCAAACCTAGCCACTTCTAGAACGCTGGACGTTACATGTTAAAAGGTTGTCTGTATTATAGGCTGTGTATTCTGGGTCTTATGTGGGCATAGTAATTGGTATGCTGGCAGCCGTAAGCCACTAGCATTCAAGTACTTTGTTTTATGTTGCCCAATCGGTGTTCGGCAGTTTTAAACCGAACTCCCACAACACATAACCCCAGACCCCAGCTATCAACCGACTTTTCCCTCATGCAGCAATGCCTGATGGGAGAATTATCCAAAATGTTAAGTTCCCCATTTGGTCCTCCCTGTATTACCCCTGTTAAATCTATTTGGCTGTTTGGAAACCCCTTGCATGGGGAATTCTATAAATATGGAAGCCTGTGAATAAAAAGTCAGTTGACTCTCAGAGCTGTGTGTTGTCCGGTTACTGGGGAGATTTGGGACATTGCCTTACTTTTCAATGCTGACTGTGGATTTACCCTGGTTACCAGTGGAGATCGTGGAGTTTAATATTGTACTCCGCTACAATGCTGAAACAGCTGATTATAGCAAATGCAAAACACCAAGAGAGCATGGCAGCTCAACAACAGGCTCACCGAGAGAGCATGGCAGGTTGGGAGGCCATCATGAAACTATTTGAGAGAACAGAGGAAAAGGATAGCAAGCCCTCTCTGATTGAGAATCCAGAGGACCATAATGCTATGGAGGTTACCACGTCTTTTGTTGAGACGGAATCATCACCGGAGTGTAGTACTTCACCAGAGGAACAAGAAGTGGAGCCAGAGGAGTGTGCCCTGGCAGAGCCTGAAACTCCCGAAGTAAAAGGAGCCACCATTAGTAGTAGAAGATTCTGTAGAGCCTGTTGAATCCAATGTTGTGAATGGCGTTCCAGAGGTCAAATCAGACAAGACCAAACCAGAAGAGAAAGACCCTCATGTACAAAAAGATGCTGAGGAGGTCCCGACTGTCCCCGCAGTAGCAGCTCCTATGAAGCTGAATCAATGGTCTGACAGTTCTGCTAAATACAGTAGAGAACCTTTAACAAATACTTTGAAGAAACTTGATGATCCAGCTACCAAAGCTGTTACCTTGGAACTGGAACCCAACAAGTTTAAGGGCAAGATTTTGGATTGCTCCAGATCTTTTCGCAAAGCCAAATTGCTGCATTACCATATGAAGTATTTCCATGGCGTGGACAGGTCAGACCAGGATCAGAGTCCTGTCACGAGGCATATGCAGACAAGAGGCTCTTTAGCTCACGAAAAGGCCAGTCAGCAAAGCTCAAAGAGAAGACGCACCACAAACAGTTCAAATCCCCACCGACCGTCCCTAAAAGACAAAAGCAAGGAGAACTTAGTCCAGAAGTCTCATCGCAAGCCAGACAAGCTGTCTGAAAGTGTTAAAGAAAAAGTAAGAGAAAAGTTCAAAGATTTTTTGAGTCTGAAGTCAAAGAAAAAAAAGAAGAAAAAGAAAGCAAAGTCAGAGCTGTCTGGTAGTGAAGAGAACATAGAGGTTTCTAAGGAGCTCTCACCAAAAAAATTACAACCTTCAAAGCTCAACAGTGATTATAATGCCGCGTACACACGATCACTTTTTGCAATGAAAAAAAACGAAATTTTGAATCATGAAAAAAAACGACGTTTTTCAAACTTCATTTTCCAAAATCAACGTTGTGTACACACCATCGTTTTTCTACAAAGCTCTAGCAAAGCGTGGTGACGTACACCACGTTCGACGGCACTCTTTTCCATTGAAGCTCCGTCTCATAACTTGCTTCTGAGCATGCGCGGGTTTAAAAACGTTTTGAAAAACGACACAAAAAATTCAAGCAGGTTGGAATTTTTTTTCCGTCGTTTTTTTTAAGACATAAAACAACGTTTTGCCCACACACGGTGATTTTAAATGTCGTTTTTGAAAACGTCGTTTTTTTTAATCGTAAAAAGTGATCGTGTGTACGCGGCATTAAGCCCCGTGTTCCTGTAAAAGCAGCGATCATGGATGCCGTCCATATACAAGACTAAGTGATGAGGAGACGCTCAGCGATTCTTGCACGGAAAGCTTACTTTGGAGTGATGAGGATTACAATGAAGAGATCGTTGTCACGCATGCTGATGGTTTTCTAAATGTTGGCCGCAACAGGAGCAAATACAGCTCTGCCAAGCAAAGACTTGTGATGAACAATATGGATGTGAATGCTATGGATGCAAATATGGGCGAACTGTTAGATCTCTGCTCAGGAAAGATTAAGCAATCACAGTCCAACACCAGCCAGCCTGATGCAAATGACTCCAAGATAGGGGCTATGGATGAGTTGCTGGGACTCTGCTCTGGAAAATGTGTCTCTCAAGATGATGGTTCAAATCAAGAATCTTTTAGTTGTACAAAGGCTCATGCTGAAAATGAGAAAAATGACCTAATGTCTGATGCAGTTGCTTTCTGTTCCGGTTCTTTCACCAACAGAGAAAATGAAGAAAATGAGGCCGGGCTTGAGGATTTTCGTCTTCTACCATGTGATGATTCTGACAGCGAAGAGCTTGCAGAAATTGAAAGCGGTGCAGAAGATGAAGAGGAGGAAGTAAAGGAGGAGGATGACACACTGCAGGATGAGGCGTCTGCTGTGCTGGCGGGGAGCGATTCCGAAAAGTGCTCCTACCCCCTGGGTTATTTGAAGAGACAAGAGCTGTACACCTGCAGTACCTGCACCCCGGATAAAAAGGAGCCTGCTGGGATATGTCTGGCATGTGCATACAAGTGTCATGAAGGCCACGATCTGTTTGAGCTCTACACCAAGAGGAACTTTCGCTGTGATTGTGGAAATGCCAAATTTAAACAGCTGGAGTGAAAGTTATATCCGGATAAAGAGAAGAAAAACCTGGCTAATAATTACAATGACAATTTCTTTGGCATGTACTGCACGTGTAAGAGACCGTACCCCAATCCTGAGGATGAGACCCCAGATGAGATGATCCAGTGTGTGGTGTGTGAGGACTGGTTTCATGATCGGCACCTAGGGACAGTTCCATCGGAGCACGTTGAGTTTCATGAGATGGTGTGCCAGGGCTGTATGGATCACTGTTCATTTCTTTGGGCCTACTCTGCCAAGTTAGGAGTTCCTGGTGTCACCAAGATTACCAAAGCAGAAACGGAACATGAAGATGTTAAAGTTGATGATTGTCCTACGGACAGTGGCGTCTCCAGCTTTCATATTTAGGGGCGGCACATGGGGTGACAGGGACAAAAGTAGGGGGGCCAACTATAAAATGCAATTATATATATATATATATATATCCTGGGGCCGTTTACTACGATCCCACAATGGGCCCTTTTACATGTTCTGCAGTGAGCTCCCTACCTACTATACTGGGGCCCCCCAGGGTGGCAGAAAACAAGTGATATATGTCACCAGCACACCAAGAAAATATAAGGGTCCAAAGCAGTGGGAGAACTTTCAGGGTTGCAAAAGTTGTCTTACCACCGGGCCCTGCTGTTCTGCCACTGTGGGGTTCCCCAGCTGTCCTGTCCCTGCTATTGACAGCGCTGGTCTGGCATCTGTCTCCTTGGCAGCGGCGGCAGTCTATTAGGACCTAGTGCTGGTGACATTATGGGTGCATGCAGGGGAAGGCTGGCACTATTGGTTATAGAGAGCTGAGCCCCCACCTAGCAGCAGTAATGCTGTATAACCTTCTCTGTTGACATGCTGATTGGGATGTGATCCAGGTGATGCTCCCAGTCAGATCTAATAAACACAGTATTTATTAGCATCAAGAGTACAACCACATATATATATATATATATATATATATATATATATATAATAATAGTTGAATGAAAAAAGTGATCAATGTATGGGCTGCCTAGGAGCTAAGACCAGCCATAGACAGTTTAAATCTCAGCTGGTTCAGCAGGAACTGGCTGAGATTTGAACCATTATGAGCAGATTCTCATAGGGCCCTTTCACACGTGCGGACGAACGGTCCGCTTTTTCTAAGTCCGTAAACGGACTTAGAATGGGGCCCTATGGGAGCGGATCCGTTAGCGGATGATGCATCCGCTAACGTCCGCCTACGATCCGCGTCCGTCTGGATCCGTTTTGCGGACAGAAGAAAATCCTATTTTTCTTCCATCCGGTGGATCGGATCGGATGCAAACGGACAGACGGTCCATTTCCATCCGATTCCCCATAGGGGATAGCGGAGGAGAGACAGGGCGGTCCCTGCACAGTGTGCGGGGACCGCCCTGTCCGCCGACAGCTGAGCGGGACCCCCCGCTGAGCCGACGGACACACACGGAGCGGACCGAAAAACGGCCCTTATGATTATCACTAGTGGTTGCTGTATAGCTACTAGTGATAATCACTGTTTGTTGGGAGAATACAATTGCTGGGCAGGAGGGATATTCCCCTGTCAGCACTGTCTGTGTTGATGGGGGAATCATGCAAGTTTCTTTCCTGCAATCTGTGGATGTAGGAAAGAAATTTGCACTGTATATTACTTGCCTAACTGAAAGTGAAGGTGTAACAGAATGGCCCGTGACACCCAGAGAATTTTGAAGGATGGGGGGTACTCCTGTGCCAGAGTCACTAATGACTCTTGGGTCTAGGGTCATCTTGTGCCCCTTTTGGGCATAGGGTGACTGAGAAATGATAATGATAAATTACATGGGATGGGACATTACTGATAATTCATGTTTTGCAGGATATCTTGAAATATTGCAAGTTGTTAAAGTCTGACTCTGACAGGTCAATAGAGTGTTTTCATTCAATGAGGGGACACATGCTTTTGAGGTGTTAATTGAGTCCTAGACATTCCTTTGTGTGATGTTAATACTGTTTTGTGTCCATTGTGCTAATTAGGTCTGCTCCTAAGACCTGTTCATTGTGTATGCTAATGACACTGTTAAGATGTGGAATGTGACTTGTCAAGCTGTAGTAATTAACCCCTCTAAATGCAGAGCCAGATCGTCTGGGTAATGAGTAGTAATTAACTCATCGGAATGTCAATCTAAAAGAATGTGTATGAAGCCCCCCATTGTGTGATGTGTATGTGGAGTGTGTCTTTGTCCCTGTGATTAACTGTAAAATGCTTGTACTGTATATAACAAAGCCAAGTTACCATTAAAGTATTCATTCATTCATTTTGGAACCAGTACCAGAGCTTGTTTTGCCTCGGTTATTCTGGGAAATGAAATGGGTAGTGTCTGATGTCTGAGCAAAAACAGTGTAGCGCTGGACAACATATACCCTATAAATTAATACATAAGGCAATAGGTATAAACAATGTTAAAACTATGAGTGATATAAATCATTGAAAAGTTGCTATGTGCAAAAAGCAGTGAATACAAAAATTATTATAGCATTGTGCAAAACAATATATACTGAACAACAGGTATCCAATACCTATATATATCAACAAATATTGTGAATAAACTAAGTAGACAATGTAAGTGACTAATTCAGCACATGGAGTGCAAAACAAAAAGTCCACAGAAAAAACAGGGAATTTCCAGCCCCTTTCAATACAGATGGTGCAAGCAGAAAAAAGTCCAATTAGGAGATCCACAGGTGAGTAAGAAGGGAAAATCAGACATCAGTGGCCCAACACCAGTGAAAATAAAGGCTTACCAGAATGCCTGTGACTATCCCTTTTCAGGAGTAGTCTAAACATGCATAGCATGAGATTGTAATCCTCAGAGACAAAACGGTATCTTCTCCATAAATTAAATGGTGGAATCCACAGCTCCTCTTGGGTTAAGCAGTACTTCCAAATGGAACTCGCATAGATGTATGTGAGCATGTGTTATCAAACACCATGTAGGGAGAAAAAAAGGGACAATCCCATAGTGTAAACGTATAAAAACGAAGGGATTTATTTTAAAGATAAAAAGTTGAACAACATAAGAATACTCTCATTCATAGGGAGTGATACAAAGTCCTTGCAAGGTTAAAAAAAGCTCTGTGTAGGTATCAGACCGCCTGAGGCCATTAGCGCATGCACAATGTGTGTGTATCTGCCCTTCCGTGTAGGTATCAGACCGCCTGAGGCCGTTAGCGCATGCGCAATGCGCGTGTATCTGCCCGTCCGTGTAGGTATGGGACCGCCTGAGTTGGACTGTCGGATAAGCTGTCGTGGGGCGATGGAATGGAGTATCGTAAACAGTGGTGTGTAATAAAAATTGATCCTATAGCGCAGCTGCCGTTATACCAGGCAGCTGCGCTCCGTGATTCCTCTTCACCGCGTCACTTCCGGTGCGCGCGTCGTGCGTTCCAGCATGGAACGCGGAAGTGCGACTGCACCAACCCTTCCCTGCGAATTGCGGGTATTTAAACGCCTAGGAATGACGGCAGGGTGTTCTGATATTTTGTTAGACACCCGCCGTCATGTTACAGGAACCTAGCAGCCCAAGGATCCTTTTGGAACACTACAACGCCTGCAGCACGCCAACTTTGTAACCAGACTTCCCAGTGTCAGCAACGGATCCTAGGCTTCCTACTCTGGTCACCTAGAACCCTCAACGCCAGGACCACTCCACCTGCATGTACAGCATTACTACCTCCACAGAACTCTTTGACAAAGCCTGCAGAACCGCAAGTATTTCTGTTGTGAAGAGCACTTGCTTCAATGTTAAGCTTTATCGCAAACAGCTCACAGTACTACTGCTAGTTGCTGCATGTGTAGTCTGGGACAGTCTGCTTTCCTTCCTAGATAGATGTGACCTAACATTATCCTTTTCTGTTCTTTCGCTTATTAATCCTGTTACTGCTCAGATTATGAGGTATTATGCTTTGCTGTTTCCATTTGCTTGTACGGTACCGGCTTAATAGTACCCAGCTACGCTTATGCCACAATAAGGTAGCATTTAGTTTATGGCATAAATTACTTTGCGAGGTTGTGATGAATTAACCCTAACTTTCTGTGAAACCGAAAGTGAACTGGTGGTTATAACTGAGAAACCTCAGCAACGTTATAGAAGGTCACATCCATCAGTACTGGCTTGGTGTGACGTGACATAATATCAGAACCCTACATATATATATATAAAAAAAAAAGGAGGTTTCTTTTTTTAAAAACAGTCTTTCAAAATGGATCCAGGGGATTTTGCTAACCATCTAGTTGTTCTATCACAGAGAGTAGAGACCCTTACTGCCTCTATGAATGAACTTCGTTTAGAAAATGAAGTGATACGTAATCAAGCTCACGCCCAACACCGTGATAGGCCCGAGCCCAAGGTTTGCTCCCCAGAACCTTTTTCAGGGGACCGAAAACTTTACCGTCAGTTTGTCAGCTCCTGCCGGCTCATGTATGAACTACGGCCCCGTACATACTACTCAGATAGTGTCATGGACAGTCTGGCCCGCTGGCGGGCACATCGGCGCGCACGGGCGCGCGCATGCGCGGTAGCGGCGCGCGCATTCGCGGTAGCGGCGCGCGCATTCGCGGCACCATAGCGCGCACGGGAGCGCGCACTAGCGGCGGCGGCGCGCGTGCACGTGGGGACGCCGTTTTGGCGCCAAATCTGGCTTTAAAAGGATCCTGATCCCTGTGCTTCTTGCTGTCCTGTCTACAGCGTCTCTGTGAGCTACCCGCATCTGTGAACCTGATTGAACCTGATCCTGACCACCCGGCTTGTACCTGTTAACCTGTTTGCTGCCTGCCCTGACCTCGGCTTGTCTGACTACCCCTTTGGCTTAATCCTCTGTACTTCTGCTGCCCGCCTGCTGATCGACCCGGACTGGACCTGACCCCGCCTGTACCAACTCTACCTTCTACTGAACCCCTAGCCTGCCAGAGGGCTTACCTGCAGAGACTTGTTCCAGTCGGTACTACGGGACACCTCCCCCGCATCTGCTGTACTCCAGCTGCTCGACAGTGAGCTTGGATCTTCAGCCTGCACCAGTCTGTAACGTGACTCCGGGAACTACTGACTCAGCTCACGGGCCCAGCACTCGCCAGTACCAGGCGCTTGTGCGACTCTGTAGTCCCGATCCTCCTGTCTGCACTATCAGGGGTCCCGGGACCAGAGAAGCAAGGGCTGCCGCTCCCTGCACGCCGGGCTCGTACCACCAGGTACGTGACAGTACAGGACAGCCATGACCGAGCCCACGCAGGGAGTGGATCCTATGCAGGAGCTATGCCGGCACCTTGACGGTCTGACCCAAGCCGTCCGAACCTTACAAGAGGGTTACACCCGACTGGAGAACCGAGTCCAGGCCTTGTCCGCCCCAGCTGCCACCTCCGCCACGACAGGCACATCTGCTTCACCTGCTGTAATCATGCTGCCGCCTGAGCCTAAGGTTCCCATGCCAGAAAGATTCACTGGGGAACGAAACAAGTATCGAGCGTTCCAGAACGCCTGCGAACTTTATTTCGCACTCCAGCCACGGACTTTTTCCCTGGAGGCCACCAAGGTGGGATTTGTCATTTCACTTCTGTCCGGAGAGCCACAAGCCTGGGCTCACCGTCTGTTGGAACAGAAAGATGTGTCCCTTGACAACTTGACCACTTTCTTCCAAGCCATGTCCCTACTGTACGAGGACCCTCACCAAACGGCCACCGCAGAAGCCGCCTTACATGCCCTCCAACAGGGACGCAGACCAGCGGAGGATTACGTATCCGAATTCCGTAGATGGAGTTCGGATACGAACTGGAATGACGCGGCCCTTTGCTACCAGTTCCGCCTGGGACTTTCTGAACCATTGAAGGATGAACTTGCTAGGGTGGGTGTCCCTGGAACCCTGGATGCCTTGATCAACTTAACAATCCAAATCGACAGGCGCTTAAGAGAGCGTAGGACTGAAAGGGCCACCGGTCCGTCTCGCCCTACCTGGATGATGCCGCGAGTACCTACTTACTCAAACCCAGCTCCGCCGGCTCCCACGCCTCCACAGTCTCATGACCTCGCTGAACCTATGCAACTAGGACTTCTTCGCCCTACCCTGACACCTGAAGAACGCCAGCGACGCCGGCTCAACAATCTGTGCCTGTATTGTGGAGGTTCCGGACACTATGTGAGGTCTTGCCCAGTAAAGATCCGTAAGTGCCTGTCCATGTCTACCGTTCGTGCACCTATTGGATCACCCAACCCTACTCACCTGGCTATTTCCGTTCTCTTTCAGCTCCCAGAAGGGAACATCCAGGCCAGCGCTATCCTTGATTCGGGAGCATGTAGCTGTTTCTTGGACCGGACTTTTGCCATCAGACACCAGATCCCTCTTCGCTCCAGAGCCTCGGGACTTTCAGTATACTTAGCGGACGGATCAATCTTGAGATCTGGACCGGTCACCCAAGAAACCCAGCCACTGGCCACAACTATTGCCGGAACCCACCACGAACTACTATGCCTAGATGTGATTGAGTCCCCGCTGTTCCCCATCATTCTGGGCATGCCGTGGCTTCACGCCCACAACCCTCAAATCAACTGGGTCACAGGGGAGATTTACTTCAACTCTCCTTATTGCCTGGAACATTGTCTGCAAGTGCCACCATCAGCCCCCTCTCTGCTCTGTATGGATTCTGATGCGGAGGTCCGTCAAGCCGTCCCAGAGACTTACCATGGCTTTCTAGATGTTTTCAGCAAAAAGGGAGCTGAGACCCTTCCGCCACACAGGGCCTATGACTGTCCCATCGAACTTCTCCCGGGAGCAGAGATCCCTTTCGGCAGGATCTTTCCTCTAACAGAGCTCGAACTGGAAGCCCTAAAGACTTATTTAGACGACAGTCTCCGGAAGGGGTTTATCCGCCCGTCCACTTCACCTGCAGGAGCAGGTATCTTCTTTGTTCAAAAGAAGGACCTCTCTCTCCGCCCCTGTGTGGACTATCGGGAACTTAATAAAGTAACTATCAAAAATCGGTACCCGCTTCTCTTGGTACCCGAATTGTTCCAACGCCTAGGATCTGCAGTAATTTTCACCAAGCTGGATCTGCGTGGGGCCTATAACCTTGTGCGTATCAAGGACGGAGACGAGTGGAAAACCGCTTTTCGCACACGCTTCGGGCACTTTGAATATCTGGTCATGCCCTTTGGTCTCTGTAACGCCCCGGCCACCTTCCAGCACTTCGTAAACGATATCTTCAGGGATTATCTGGACCTTTTCGTTATCGTTTACTTAGATGACATCCTTATCTTTTCTTCTTCGTTGGAAAAACACCGGGAGCACGTCAAGAAGGTGCTCAGACGGCTTCGAGTTCACGGTCTCTATGCTAAACCGGAGAAATGTGAATTCGAGCAGTCAAGCATACAATTTCTGGGACTCATAATTTCAGTAGAAGGTATTCAGATGGATCCCCAGAAGGTTTCCGCAATTCTTGACTGGCCAGCACCCACTGACAAAAAGGGCATTCAGCGCTTCGTTGGTTTTGCCAACTTTTATAGGAAATTTATCAGGGGCTTCTCTACCATCATTTCCCCGATTACCAACCTTACTAAACAGACTGTCCGGTTTCGTTGGTCACCAGAAGCCCAATCGGCCTTTGAAACCCTTAAAGGACTATTCACCTCCGCATCTGTCCTCAGACATCCTGACGCAAGTTTGCCTTACATTTTAGAAGTTGACGCATCCGAAACAGCGGTAGGGGCAGTTCTTTCACAAAGACAGGGTCCTAAGGCCCTCTTACACCCTGTTGCCTTTTTCTCTCGCAAGCTATCAGACGCAGAAAGAAATTATGATGTAGGGGACCGAGAACTATTAGCCATCAAGGCTGCCCTGGAAGAATGGCGGTACCTCTTGGAAGGCGCAGCGCACCCGATCTTGATCTTTACCGATCATAAAAATCTCGAGTATCTGAAGGCCGCCAAGAGATCGAAGCCACGCCAGGCCAGGTGGGCACTATTCTTCACTAGATTCTCGTTCCATATCACGTACAGGCCGGGGTCGAAGAACACCAAGCCTGATGCCCTTTCACGCATGTACGGGGACTCGGAAACCCATGCCCCCCCGGATACCATTCTGTCATCAGGAAACTTTCTGTTACTGCAAGAAGATCTACTAGCCCAAATCAGACAAGCCTCGTCCGGAAACACCTCCTTACTCGGCTTGGACCTACAGCTCAAAGATGGCCTATTGTGGCACCAAGACAAAATCTTCGTGCCAGAAGATCTACGGGTCAAGGTCTTGAACTTGTGCCACGATCATGAGTTGGCAGGTCATTTTGGTGTGCATAAGACATCCGAACTCCTACAACGCACGTTCTGGTGGCCCCAACTTTCAAATGACTGCAGGAAATATGTGGAGTCCTGCATTACCTGTATTCGGAACAAAGGAGGCAATTCAAGAGCCTGGGGGTTACTTAAACCACTGCCAGTACCAGAGAAGCCATGGAGGATGATCTCCATGGACTTCATCGTGGAGCTTCCTCCTTCAGAGTGTTTTACTACCATCTTTGTGGTAGTGGACAGACTGACAAAGATGGCACACTTTCTGCCCATGAAAGGCACACCCTCGGCCCCGGAAACGGCCAAGGTATTTATTAAAGAGATCGTAAGGCTCCACGGCATCCCGGCGAATATTGTGTCTGATCGTGGAGTACAGTTTACTTCCAGATTCTGGAGGGCTCTCTGTGGATCCCTCAAGATCGGCCTGTCCTTCTCGTCGGCCTATCACCCGCAGTCCAACGGCCAGACAGAGAGAACAAACCAGACTCTGGAGCAGTACCTGCGTTGTTTCTCCTCCTTCTCTCAAGAAGACTGGGTATCCCTGTTGCCGTTGGCTGAATTTGCTTACAATAACTCTGTTCATTCAGCCACCAAACAGTCTCCGTTCTACGCGAATTATGGCTTCCACCCGCTGTTCATGTCCAACTCCGTCCCAGAGTGTTCGGTACCTGCCGTCCAGGAAACACTGCATTTCTTCAACACAAACAATAAGATCTTACAGGAGACAATGACCAAGACTCAACAGTACAACAAAGAAGTATTTGACAAAAAGAGGAGAGGAGAACTTAATTTGGAACCTGGAGACCTAGTATGGCTGTCTACCACGAACCTGAAACTTGCCTGCCCGTCCAAGAAACTGGGTCCCAGATTTGTAGGCCCCTTCCCAGTTAAGAGAAAAATTAATAACGTGGCCTACGAACTGGAATTGCCCGAAACATTCCGCATCCACCCGGTCTTCCATGTTGCCCTCCTCAAGCCTGACGTCTCGGACCCTTTTCCTGGCCGGAACACTGGTCCCCCCGAACCAGTACTAATTGACGGAGAAGAGGAGTTCGAAGTCGAGTCCATCTTGGACTGCAGAAAGAGGCGCAACCAGGTTCAGTACTTAGTGAAATGGAGAGGCTATGGGCCTGAAGACAACTCGTGGGAGCCAGAGTGTAATATACACGCGGAGAAGCTGATCCAGTCCTTTAAAAATGCCCACCCACTCAAGTTGGCCCAGTTGGGCATCCGGAGGCTGCCCCTTGGGGGGGGGCAATGTCATGGACAGTCTGGCCCGCTGGCGGGCACATCGGCGCGCACGGGCGCGCGCATGCGCGGTAGCGGCGCGCGCATTCGCGGCACCATAGCGCGCACGGGAGCGCGCACTAGCGGCGGCGGCGCGCATGCACGTGGGGACGCCGTTTTGGCGCCAAATCTGGCTTTAAAAGGATCCTGATCCCTGTGCTTCTTGCTGTCCTGTCTACAGCGTCTCTGTGAGCTACCCGCATCTGTGAACCTGATTGAACCTGATCCTGACCACCCGGCTTGTACCTGTTAACCTGTTTGCTGCCTGCCCTGACCTCGGCTTGTCTGACTACCCCTTTGGCTTAATCCTCTGTACTTCTGCTGCCCGCCTGCTGATCGACCCGGACTGGACCTGACCCCGCCTGTACCAACTCTACCTTCTACTGAACCCCTAGCCTGCCAGAGGGCTTACCTGCAGAGACTTGTTCCAGTCGGTACTACGGGACACCTCCCCCGCTTCTGCTGTACTCCTGCCTCCAGCTGCTCGACAGTGAGCTTGGATCTTCAGCCTGCACCAGTCTGTAACGTGACTCCGGGAACTACTGACTCAGCTCACGGGCCCAGCACTCGCCAGTACCAGGCGCTTGTGCGACTCTGTAGTCCTGATCCTCCTATCTGCACTATCAGGGGTCCCGGGACCAGAGAAGCAAGGGCTGCCGCTCCCTGCACGCCGGGCTCGTACCACCAGGTACGTGACAGATAGGATTAAAATCCTTACTCTAGTTTCTTACCTCAAGGGTGAGCCTCGCGTTTGGGCCGACGCTTATGTTGAGGAGCATGGCGATCTTTTAGGATCATTTAATAGTTTTTTAGATGAGATGTCTCTCCTATACGAGGACCCGAATAAACAACTTACTGCCGAAAATACTATTAGACAGCTCAAGCAAGGGAAGAGGCCCGTTGAAGAATATATATCAGAGTTCAAGTGTTGGAGCAGGGACACACAATGGACTGACATTGCCCTACGTAATCACTTTCGCATTGGCCTATCTGAGGCCATGAAGGATGAGATCGCACGCATTGAGCTTCCCCCTTCTTTAGAAGATCTTATGCAATTATCCCTCACTATTGATCGACGTATAAGAGAAAGAAAGGCTGAGCGTGCTACCTCCTTTTCTGTCTCACCCCCCAAGAGGTATAATACTCCACCTAAGGCTGTTCCTATGGAACTTGGAACTGTTAAAGGCCCTCTCTCACCTGCAGAGCAGCAACGTCGCAGAGCACATAACCTCTGCCTCTACTGTTCAGCCCCAGACCACATGGTATCTACTTGTCCTCTACTCAAAAAGAATACTGAAGGTACAATCTCTAACATTTGTAAGACCAGCCCCCCTCTTACCACCTCTAATCAATTCACATATATTACTCTTGTTTTACAGTGGGAACATAATACTACTACCATTGATGCCATGGTTGATAGCGGAGCCTGTGGAAATTTCATTGACTTAGAGATCGTAAAGTCCAATAAAATTCCCTCTATACTTAAATCCACACCACTCTCTGTCACCTTCATTGACGGTTCTACCTCCATTTCCGGTCCTGTCTTATCCCAAACCATCCCTATTTTGGTGACTTGTGATAACCACCATGTGGAAACTATGGTTTTCGATATAATTCCATCTCCTCTATTCCCAATTATTCTTGGTCTGCCATGGCTGCTACTACATCAACCAATATTCATATGGTCTACTTCATCCCTTAAATTGGCATCCTCATACTGTAACCAAACCTGCTACACCACTTCCCCAGTGCTTAGCCTCCAGTTAGCTGCCAATGTTCTCCCGAATTACCTTCAAGACTTCAGTGATGTCTTCAGTAAAACCAATGCAGAGAGACTTCCCCCTCACAGGATTTACGACTGTCCGATTGATTTAATTCCAGATAGTCCTATCCCAACCGCTCATATATACCCACTATCTCAACCTGAACTAGGACACCTAAAGGAGTACATAGATGAGAATTTAAAAAAGGGGTTTATTAGACATTCCACTTCCCCTGCCAGTTCCGCTATGTTTTTTGTCAAAAACAAGGATGGTTCTCTCCGTCCCATCATTGATTACCGGTCCTTAAATGCTATTACTGTAAAAAATCGTTATCCCTTGCCACTCATCCCAGAACTCTTAGGCCCCATACACACGATCGGATATATCCGATGAAAACGGTCCGCGGACCATTTCCATCGGATATGTCCGATCGGGAGTTTGATCCGATGGCGTGTACACACCATCGGATCAAATTCCCCGCCGCCGGACGGCGCGGTGACGTGGCGATGACGCGGCGGTGACGTTGACGCCGCCGCGTCACCGCTACGTCACCGCACCAGGAAGTAAAACACTTCCGCGCATGCGCCGAATCCATTCGGCAGCGGCGCGGCGGCGGTGGGAGCCGACATGTCTGCTGGTAAGTGTACTAACCAGCAGACATGTCGGGCGGACAGATTCCCACCGGATAGATTTCAAAGCTTGCTTTGAAATCTGTCGGGTGGACAAATCTGTCCGCTAGCCCATACACACGAGCGGAGATGTCTGCTGAAACGGTCCATCGGACCGTTTTCAGCGGACATATCCCCTCGTGTGTACGCGGCCATAGAGCGCCTCCAATCCTCAACATTTTTTACAAAATTAGATCTCAGGGGTGCATATAATCTGATTAGGATACACCCTGGAGATGAGTGGAAGACTGCCTTCAAGACCAGATACGGCCTATATGAATACACCGTCATGCCATTTGGCCTTTGTAATGCACCGGCCACCTTCCAGTGGTTCATAAATGACATTTTCAGAGATTTGCTTGACATCTGTGTAGTTATATATCTGGATGATATTTTAATTTATTCAGACTCCCTTGAGCTCCATGTCAAACATGTTCGTTGGGTTTTAGCCAGGCTTAGAACACATTCCCTGTATGCAAAACTGGAGAAATGTCTTTTTAGCCAAACCAGTATCACCTTCCTAGGATACCACATCACCCCTCAGGGTATACAGATGGATCAATCCAAAGTGGATTCCATTATCTCCTGGCCAGTTCCGTATTCAAGGAAAGCTCTTCAACGGTTCCTGGGATTCTCCAATTACTATCGTAAATTTATTAAAAATTTCTCTGCAATAGTCAAACCATTGAATGCCCTCACTAGTTCTAAGACATCTTTCACCTGGTCATCAGAAGCACAAACTTCCTTTTCCACCTTAAAGCGCTGTTTCTCCTCAGCCCCTGTACTGCAACTCCCCAATCCTTTATTTCATTATACTTTGGAAGTTGATGCATCTCATTATGCTTTGGGAGCTGTACTCTCTCAACGTCCGTCTCTCTCTGAACCCTTGCATCCAGTAGCCTTCTACTCCAGAACATTAAAACGAGCTGAAAGAAATTACCCTATCGGGGAAAAGGAACTCTTAGCTATTAAAGTTGCCTTAGAAAATTGGAGACATTTACTTGAAGGTTCAACTCATCCAATAACTATACTCACTGACCACCGTAATCTACAACATTTGAAATCCTGTAAGACCCTCTCTGCTCGTCAGGTTAGATGGACTCTCTTCTTCGACAGGTTTGACTTTTTTATAACCTATCGACCTGCCTCGCAAAATATTAAAGCAGACTCTCTCTCCCGAATGTCTGAAGATCAATTCACGGAGAACCCACCAGTCTCTATCATCCCTCCACATCGTTTCATTGGCAATATCACTTCGTTTAGGCAGTTACTCTCCAAAACTCTATCTACAGAAACTCATAACCTTCCAACAGGCCTTATCAAACATCCTGACGGGCTATATACCTACCAAGATAAAATGTATGTACCCCCTAAACTACAGATTCCTTTTCTCCGACTTCTTCACGATTCTCCATTAGCCGGTCATCCTGGCATTACTAACACCATTCATCTTGTCAAGAGACATTACTGGTGGCCTTCTCTCTCTAAATCTGTTCACCAGTATGTAAACTCATGTGACATTTGTGCCCGCAACAAATTGTCTAGAAAACCTCCATTCGGCTTATTGGCACCTCTTCCAGTACCTCAGAGACCCTGGGAGGTAGTGTCTATTGATTTTATTGTAGACCTCCCTAGATCAAATGATACTAATACTATTAAGGTTACCGTTGACCTTCTAACTAAAATGGCACACTTCACTCCTTTAAAGAAACTACCAACTTCCCTAGAGACAGCAAAAGCCTTTATCGACACAGTCCTTAGCTTACATGGCTTACCCTCACAAATTATCTCGGATCGTGGATCTCAATTCATTTCCAAATTCTGGAGAGCCCTTACTACCACCTTACAGATTGACCATCGATTATCAAATGCTTACCATCCTCAAACAAATGGACAGACCGAACGTGTAAATCAAATTCTGGAACAATATCTACGCTGCTACTGTACACATCTTCAAGATGATTGGAATCCATTACTGCCTTTGGCTGAGTATGCCTACAATAACTCCAATAGTTCTTCTACCCGCTTTTCTCCATTTTTCGCCAATTATGGTTTCCACCCCAACAACTTACCCACCTCGTTCCTCCCAAATCCAGTACCTGCAGTTACAGACTATCTATCTTCTATAGAAAAGACACTCAATCTTCTACGTACCAACTTGGAAATTGCACATGCAACACAGAAGAAATATTACGATTCACACCGCTCTACACCACCAACATACAAGGTGGGGGATTTAGTTTGGCTATCCACACGTAATCTCCACCTTAATATTCCCTCCAGGAAACTTGGAAACCAATTCACCGGACCATTCCCAATTTCTCATATTATTAATCCCAATGCTGTCAAACTCTCCCTACCACCAGACTGGAAAGTGCATCCTTCATTCCACGTGTCACTCTCATCAAACCTTACATCTCTAACCCTTTCCCTAACAGGAAACCAGTTCCACCACCTCCTGTACAAGTTCTCGTGTGAAACTGAATACATTGTTGAAAATTTTTTAGATTCCAGGAAAAAAGCTTCTAATCTCCAATACCTCATACGCTGGAAAGGCTATGATCAATCTGACGACTCTTGGGAAGATTCTTCCAATATACATGCTGCACGACTAATCAGACAATTTCATCAGAGACATCCTAACAAACCCGCTCATACTGGTAGCTCTATAAGAGCTCCCTTGAGGAGGGGAGTATGTAATAAAAATTGATCCTATAGCGCAGCTGCCGTTATACCAGGCAGCTGCTCTCCGTGATTCCTCTTCACCGCGTCACTTCCGGTGCGCGCGTCGTGCGTTCCAGCATGGAACGCGGAAGTGCGACTGCACCATCCCTTCCCCGCGAATTGCGGGTATTTAAAACGCCTAGGAATGACGGCAGGGTGTTTCTGATATTTTGTTAGACACCCCGCCGTCATGTTACAGGAACCTAGCAGCCCGAGGATCCTTTTGGAACACTACAACGCCTGCAGCACGCCAACTTTGTAACCAGACTTCCCAGTGTCAGCAACGGATCCTAGGCTTCCTACTCTGGTCACCTAGAACCCTCAACGCCAGGACCACTCCACCTGCATGTACAGCATTACTACCTCCACAGAACTCTTTGACAAAGCCTGCAGAACCGCAAGTATTTCTGTTGTGAAGAGCACTTGCTTCAATGTTAAGCTTTATCGCAAACAGCTCACAGTACTACTGCTAGTTGCTGCATGTGTAGTCTGGGACAGTCTGCTTTCCTTCCTAGATAGATGTGACCTAACATTATCCTTTTCTGTTCTTTCGCTTATTAATCCTGTTACTGCTCAGATTATGAGGTCTTATGCTTTGCTGTTTCCATTTGCTTGTACGGTACCGGCTTAATAGTACCCAGCTATGCTTATGCCACAATAAGGTAGCATTTAGTTTATGGCATAAATTACTTTGCGAGGTTGTGATGAATTAACCCTAACTTTCTGTGAAACCGAAAGTGAACTGGTGGTTATAACTGAGAAACCTCAGCAACGTTATAGAAGGTCACATCCATCAGTACTGGCTTGGTGTGACGTGACATGGTGAATGTTACAGAAAGTAAATTGTGAATGTCTTGAAAGAACAGGAGAGGGGGAGGGAGACAGATGGGGGAGAGAAGGGATGGAGATAATGCAGTTCAGTGATTACAGTGTTCTGCAGTCTGCAGTGCACACACTTACCCATGGTCCAGGCTAGAATCTCAGGCATCATTCACACACATGCTGCTGATTTTCATATTTCCTGAACACACATCCCCTCTCTTCAGATACCGCACACCGAGATAGTGTGGGCGGGACTGAAAGGAGGAGGAGGAGGCGGAGCTGTATTCCTCCCTGCTCGTATGTGAGGAGAGTGGGGGGGGGGGTGGCTGGACTCGCTGGGCTGTAAAAGAGTGTCATAGACTGACACTCGGCTCAGCTTGCAGTCACCACTCTCGGAAATTACAGGCTGGTTCTCCTGTCCTAAGGACGGGAGAAATCAGTCTGTTTTTTCAGTAACTGAGATGAAGGCTTGGGCCCCCCCTCCCCCACAGTGCTCATGTAATCCTTTCTGCAACTCACTCTTCTCCGTGCCAATAAAGATGCAGGGGAAGGAGCAGATCGGGCGGCTGTGGTTGTGTGAACGGTCGCATTATACAGTGTCAGCGAGCAGAGGGAGGGGGGAGGAATGCCCCGCAGAGCTGACTGGGGATGCTCTCCCTCTCAGTAGAGACTGTTACTCCAGCGGCAGCCTGAGAAAAAAAAAAAGCAAAACATTTTTTTTTTTTTGGGGAGGCACAGCATAATGTTGGGGGAGTCACCTCTGCCTACGGAAACAGCCAACACTCAGAATGGACTAACAATAAATAATGAAGAATGTGTGGAAGATAACGACGATGAGGAGGAGGCAATTCTTAGAAAGCTAAATCTGAAGGATTTTATGGAAAATGAAGCTGAACTTTCTGGAAGTAATGTTGAAAGTGAAATCCCTGACCGCTTCAGAGCAAATGAAGTGGCTGAAGTGCAGGAAGTAGGGGTTTGCACATCTTCAGTTCTCAGTCAGTTGCTTGATGGAAATAAAGCCGAAAAACTTAATTCTGACACTGCACTAAATGATGTAGAAAAAGTGTGTCCAATATCCACTGAGCCTTGTGAATGTAGTAAGGCATGTGATATTTATGACTTTCCCATAATTGATGATCAGCAGAGCAGGGTCATTGAGGAATCTGAATTGCAAGAAATATGCACCCAGACTGAAGCTATTTTTGCCTCTTTGAATTATTTGCATGTTGAAGAGCAGTGTGTTAATTTTTATGTTAATGAAATCGGATTTGAATATAAAGGTAATGTCACGTCCTGTGAAACCCAGTCTTTAGAAAGTGTTCTGTCAGAGCAAGTAACGCAGGATAATACTTTGGACTTGACTACCAAGATTCCTCGGGAAGTAAAATCTATTTTTCAAAGTGTAGAATCTGTAATGGCAGGTGAGCCCTCTGAACGTTGTAAAACCTTCATCACTGAAGTGGTCAGAGAGGCTAAATGTACTAATTTAATGGATGCTTTTTCCAAATGTCTTGCAAGGAATGAAGAATATGAAAATTTGTGTCCAATAGTCGATGGTTTCAAAGAAACAAATACTAAAACATTTTTAGGAGACTATGAAGCAAAGATAACTGAACAACTAGCCATAAACATAAGTTCAAAAGTGATTGTAGCTGCTAGACAAGAAAGGTTGTCTAGCTCAGGTAATAATGATGTGTCCGACAGCAGTTGTCAAGTTCTTGGTGAGAATAGGGATGTGCGAACAAGTGATGCACAGAGTAAGCAGTTGGTTCAAGAAAGTGACGAGGATTCAGTTTCTGAAAACCTTACATTGGGTTTGGTAGATTTTCACCATACTTGTGAGTCTGAACTATGACAAAGTAAGAAACGTGGAAATACAGATTTGACAAGTAATGATTTCCATCTAGAGCACCAAAGGGAAGAAAAACCGCCTAGTACATCGGTTTATTAGAGGTCAAATGCGTCAGCCTTTAGTCCAGTTCATAGAAGAACAGATTTTTTTGAGCGTCCCCATGCCTTGGAGGATTGCAGTCTGAGGCCCCGTACACACGTCCGAGAACCTCGTCGGGCTGAAATCATCGTTCCGCCGGACGAGGTTCCCGATGAGCGGTCGAAAAGGTCGTCGAGCCAAATTTCATTGAACAACGAGGAAAAAGAGAGCATGCTCTCGATTTTGGCTCTACGAGCTTCCCGATGGGATGCTCGCCGAAAGTGTACACACGACCGATTTGCTCGGCAGAATATGTCTCCCAGCGAGCTTCTCGCTGGATTCTGCCGAGAAACTCGGTCGTGTGTACGGGGCCTCAGTGTGTTTACATCTGAAGAAGGCATCCACATGGATGATCCATTGCAGAGCACAGTGTTATCAGCTCTTAGTATTGGTTATGACTCGCTGAGTTCTTCAGGGATTGAGCTATTGAGGGAAACCTTTGTGTCCATTGAAAAACCAATTAAGGTTTTACATGGTTTACAACTGAAAATTAGTATATTACAGAGCAAGGAGTGCCCTCTTATGTACCAGGCCCTTCAGGAATTTAGTTTTGTCGTAACACATCGCCCCGATGTTAAAATGGGGAATGCAAATGGTTTGACCCGAGTGCATGCGTGCCTGGCAACCTGTGTCCCAACCCTAGGGTTAAAACAAGAGGGGGGTATGTGACAGGAAGTCAGGTAAATCTGTGTGTGTTGTCACAGACGGGAGATATATTTCTGCCTTGTTTAGACAATACACCAATTACTATTAGGCGTCGGCTGCAGAGATGGCCAGAGAGGTTTGGGGCGTTAAAAGGTTTCAGCTGTTCAGAATTAAGCAATTAAAGCCCCTATAAAGACAGCCTAATGGCCCATACACACGATCCGAATATTGGACGAAAACGATTGTCCGATGATGGATCGTACGATTTTCGGATCGTGTGTACACTACTTTCGAGAGCCAATTACGACCGTTCATCCGATATTTTTCAATCGGACAAGCGCGAAAATTTTCCTCGTACGATGTCAGATCGTACGATTTTCGTTTAGTCAGTACAGCGTCGTCCAACAATACAATACAAATACATTACAACACGTGACATCACTTCCGATCTTTTTTTCTGTCGTACGAGAATTTTCGTGAGTTTAATAACCTATTTTATTTTACTTGCGATTATTAAGCGAAAAAAGTCATACGATCCATTGGCCGATATTCGGATCGTGTGTATATGCCATAAGGATAACGACTGATTGCTGCATCCTGACGCTATGTGAGTGAAGGAGCAGTCACAAACTCTACTGAAGAGGTGAGGTGCTGATGGATATTTCTGCGTGAGAAATACCAAAGAGACTTTTTTGTTGTTTTCTGCTGTAGGACCAGCAGTGTCTGCCCAGCAGTAGGCTGTGCCAGACTCCATAGGTAGGTTCCTGTGTTGGGAAGGTAGACGCCCCAAGTGGCAAGGGTTTATTTTATGTTTTGTTTTGTTTATGCTGTTTTGATGCTTGCACTTGTATCCAGCAATATGGAAAAATAAACTATATTATTTGTTTTCAACCATCCTCAACTGCCTTTTTGTACAGTTCAGCGTGTAGTGAACCCATCCAGGGGGTCACACACACCCGCTACCGAGCTAATCCCTCACATCCCCTTGTGGAAGCTTCCATTTGTGGATGGACATTTTATGGTTACACAACCTGGTCACTATAAACTGAAGGACTTATGAATAAATGGTTGTGGAATGAATCCTCTGAGTTTCCATTATTTCTTATTGGAAAACTTGCTTTGATATACAAGTGCTTTGGATTACAAGCATGTTTCTGGAACGAATTAGGCTTGCAATTCAAGGTTTTACTGTAATTGGAAAATGGAAAAGTATAATCAAAAACAAGAGTAGAGTTGACAACATGCCACTTAATGTAGAAAACCTCATTCTGTAACTCGTATTATCCTGAACTAAGACTACTATCAAAGATTAAATCGTCAGACAATGAGCTATTGCCACGAAACGCGTCGGGCGGACTCCACTGTCGCCTTATTTTACTTGCAAGAATTCTGTCAATCATGCCAAATGTGAGTTTGTTAGCTGTGAATAAATACGTAATTTTATTTAAACGGAATCATGCTATGTGGCCACCCTCTTTTCTTTTCTACATGCACCAATGACAAAATCGAGCCTATCAAGGGTGACTTCAATATAAGCACAGTTTTCAGCCTTGTCCATTTTTACTGCAAGACATCTTGATTGATTGGGCGCATGATTCCTGCCGAGGATCGTACATGACATCCGTCATTCAAAGCTTCGTTTGACCTCTTGTGGCATATGTCATCATTGGTCAATGCGTTCTGGTAAGCCTACAAGCCTTTAGGTGGTGGGATTGTCACGTTGACGAAGTCACATATTTCACGTTCAGTCACATAGTCACTTGATTAAATCTCCAGATGAACTTTTTCACTTCCTAAATATTGGACTATCAGTATATTCTTTTCAACTAACCGGTGCAACAGTTCACTTGCACTACGTGGCGGATAGACACATTGGGCCAGATTCATGAAGAGTTAGGCTGGCGGATCCAGTGATCCGCCAGCCTAACTGTCACTTTAAGCCGGCGTTTCTGTTTTCTATAACCAGAAAACAAGAAACGCCGGGTTGGAGTTCCGATGCGATCGGCGTAATTGAATTTCGCCATCGCATCGTTACTTCAACTTAAAAATGGCGCCGGGGGCGTTCCCGCCGATTTCCGCTCAAAAAATATGTTAATGAGCGGAAATCGGCAATTCACGATCTTTTACGAGCGCGACGCAGTGACTTTGCGACGTTTCCGGAAGCGATACGCGGCGTATAGATAAAGCAGCCCCCTAGTGGAGTATCCTATGTTAGGTATAGCCGTCGTCATCGCGTCGGAAAAAAAACAAATCGCGTCGTTTGCGTAAAACATTCATGAATGGGGACGTGACGTCATTGACGTTCACTGACAGAACTTGGAGCATGCGCACTGGGATGCATTGACACTCGACGCATGCGCAGTACGTTCGCCGCGGGATCGCGCATAGTTAGAATACTACACGTCCCGTACCCGCCCAATTTGAATTCCGCTGGCTCATTTGCGATGCGCTGCCGCAACTTTAGGAGCAAGTGCTTCCTGAATAACAGCACTTGCTCCTAAAATTTCTGCAGCGTAACGCAAATGAGATGCGTTACTCCAGAGCAAAGATGCTCTGATCTACCTGAATCTGGCCCATTATTTGTTTCTTCTGAAGGACTTTGATGCACATCAACATGTCAACATGTCATATAATGCAATTTTTATTGTATGGTAATTGTTTATTTATTTAGTCATATAGCGCTACACTTATGTATTCCTTTGTTTTTTTGCTTTTTTGAAAGAGCCGTGTTAGCTGCTACCATCTACACATAATCGGCAGCGCAGGGTATCCACTCTCTTTTTCTTAAGGCAGGGGTGTCCAAACTTTTTTTTAAAGATTTGATGACGTGAACATGTGTGAGGGCCGACTATTTTGCCTGACATTTTTTGAACCATTAGAATTTGGTCTAAGTGTGTTTGTTTGAGATCTAATAGGCCTCGTACACACGAGGGGATATGTCCGCTGAAAACGGTCCGATGGACCATTTCAGCAGACATCTCCGCTCGTGTGTATGGGCTAGCGGACAGATTTCTCCACCCGACAGATTTCAAAGCATGCTTTGAAATCCATCCGGTGGAATCTGTCGGCCCGACATGTCTGCTGGTTAGTACACTTACCAGCAGACATGTCGTTCCCCCACCGCCGCCGCGCCGCCGCCGAATGGATTCGGCGCATGCGCGGAAGTGTTTAACTTCCTGGTGCGGTGACGTGGCGGCGTCAACGTCACCGCCGCGTCACCGCGCCGTCCGGCGGCGGGGAATTTGATCCGATGGTGTGTACACGCCATCGGATCAAACTCCCGATCGGACATATCCGATGGAAATGGTCCGCGGACCGTTTTCATCGGATATGTCCGATCGTGTGTACGAGGCCATACACTACCCAACAAGAATTCTCTTACCTTTGTGGCAGTGTGTGAGTAAAGATATGAACTTAGGTGTATTATTTGCATATACTGTATTTATTGGCGTATAACACGCACCTTAAAGGATCACTAAAGGAATTTTTTTTTTAGCTAAATAGCTTCCTTTACCTTACTGCAGTCCTGGTTTCATATCCTCATTGTTCGTTTTTGCTTTGAAGTTGCTGTAATTCTGCTCTGATCTCCACACTTCCGGCTTGTCTGGCAGCTTTTCACTGTGGTCCAAGCTGTGTGTCTAAAACTCCTCAGAACCAATCAGATTCATTTTAAAAACAAAACACTGCCCTGGATTTGTTTGTTTTTGTTCTGTGTCTCTTTACTTCACAGAAACATGAAACCAGTTTAAAAACGAAAGTGAAACTAGAGGCACATTATATGATTCATTTTGATCTATTTTTAATAATTTTTAAAAGGAATCAGTTAACTGTTATGTCTCTATACCCTGTAAACAGTCATTTCAGCAAAAAAATGTTTTCCTTTAGTGACCCTTTAACTTTAGGAGGGAAGTTTCAAGAAAACTTAAATTTTAAATAAAGAACTGTGAAGCAAAATAAGGGTCAGTGCCCATCTGCAGACCCACCATTGCCAGGAATGCACGCACCATTGCCAGGAATGCATGCACCCACCATTGCCATCAGTGCAGCCTGATTGATGCCCATCCATCTGCAGCCTTGGAGGGGACAGGGAGGGGGCAGGACGAGTGCCAAGAAAATGTCCTGTTTACATAGCGGCCTCGTTAATATAAAGTCCTGCCTCCTTTGAACAGAACAGTCGTCCAATGGCAGCGTCGGAGACGGGACTTCCTATTACAGAGGACGCTCGTAAACAGGAAATTCTCCTCCTGTATGTACGGCACTCATCCCGCCTCCTCCCTGTCCCCTCCAAGGCAGCCAGCCTATATATCTTTTGTGGCCCTGACGCTGAGAGATCGTCGGGGGCCACAAAAGATATATATGTCCAAATAACCAGGTGGGCCATGCAAAGATAGAACATGGGCCATTTCATGTGGCCCTCGCACCTTCAGCCCTCCTCTGGTCCTTCTCCAGACCCTTACTTTCTGCTTTTAAGCAATGTATCCAGCTCCTTCCCAGCAGCAGCATAAGTAAAGCGGGTTGCACTGGGAGAGTAGGGGACTCAAGTTTTGATGGTGTTGTGGCTTTTGACATCTAATGTAAAGGATAGGGGATGCGCTGGACATCTAATCTTACAGATACAACCGGCCCTTTTGAGGGTGATCATAATGCTGATGCGGCCAACGATAAAATTGAGTTTGACACCCCTGCCTTAAGGTAACCGTTTATTTAAAAGTAATGCACTGACATCATAAAAACATCTGAATTGCCTTTGAATAAGCAATCTCAATCATGCCGGGTGCCACCGTGCTGCGATTTCACCATCCCATCATTCGCATGCCCAGGGTTACCGTCTCGGTGTCAGTATAGTTGCTGTATCACCACGCTCCAATGCATTTCGTCACCACTTACGACTTCGTCATAGGGGGTCTACTGTCAAACTGTAAAAACATTTATTAGTGCGCTACTATGAAACTTTGATTTGTTATAGCATAGAAACATAGAAAAGCGACGGCAGAAAAAGACTCAGTAGTCCATCGAGTCTTCCCATTTTTTGTTGTTGTTTTCTTTTGGTGTTTTTTTTCTTTGTTTTTTTTGTTTGGGCTTTTTTTTTCTTTGTTTGTTTTTAGGTTTCACCTACAGCAGTAAAACCTTGGTTTGAGAGTAACTTGGTTTGAGAGCGTTTTTCAAGACAAGCAACATTTTTAAATACATTTTGACTTGATATACAAGCGATCTCTTGATATACAAGTAGCATCACAACTTAGGCCGCGTACACACGATCAGACCGGTCCGATGAAACTGGTCTTAAGACCAGTTTCATCAGACCAATTCGATGGTGTGTACGGCCTATCGGACCGTTGTCCGTCGGGCCAAAGTTTTAAAACTTGCTTTAAAATCTGTCCGACGGACACCTGTCCGTCGGACAGATTCGATGGTTAGTACACAAAAGCATCAGACCAAAAACCTGTGCATGCTCAGAATCAAGTCAACGCATGCTTGGAAGAATTGAACTTCGTTTTTTCAGCACGTTGTTGTGTTCTACGTCACCGCGTTCTGGTCTGATCGGATTTGTGGTCCGATGGTGTGTATGCACATAAGACCATCAGACCAATTCAGCGTGGTCCGATGAAAACGGTCCGTCGGACCAGTTTCATCTGACCGGTCTGAACGTGTGTACGTGGCCTTAGTATAAAAAAGAAGAGAGGAGCCTCTAAGTGTAGCAATATGGTTACATTTAATAAAGGTACAACATTTAGCAACATATTGACACACTTAGAGGCTCCTCTCTTCTCTTTTATACTCTGTAGCTCCTGCTGGATTTTGCTTCGAATCCCCTTGTGGAGGCTTCCATTTGTGGATGGACATTTTATTGTTACACAACCTATCACAATGCTATAATCTTTTTATATGGACTATAAACTGAAGGACTTTAATGAATAAATGGTTGTGGAACGAATCACCTGAGTTTCCATTATTTGTTATGGGGAAATTTGCTTTGATATACAAGTGCTTTGGATTACAAGCATGTTTCTGGAACGAATCATGCTTGCAATCCAAGGTTTTACTGTATTTTGTGTTTTTTTTGGTAATCAAATACCACACATCCATTTTTGTGAAAGATTATATATATTTAATTTGGGTACAGTGTTGCATGACAGCGCAATTATCAATTACCAGATAAAGTAAATTGCTAAAAAGCAAAAAAATGGCTTTGTTATGAAGTAAAATCTTCCGGAGCTCAGGTGGTTAAGGAGGAAGTTTTCTTTCTACCTCACTGATATTTTATAAACGCTGGTCAAACACACTATACAGTAAATTCTACAGGCGCATTTATGGAGCGTTACCATAGCCTTAAATGATAGGAGTTGACAGCCTTCGATGCCTTCCAGACTCTACATGTTTTTAAGTGTGAACAGCTCTGTCTGCTGTCCATATTATACATTGCAGTAGACTGCTATGCTAGGCATTAAAGAGCAGCAAAAGCGCACACTAAAGGCTCATACACACGGTAGGACATCCAACAAAATTTCCCTTGGATTTTTGTCCTAATTGATTTGTCCGGTCACACCCATAGCATACACACAGTCCGACTTTTCTGCAAACTTTTCTAAAACTTTATCATCACGTGGTTTTTCTGCTCTTTTCTGCTCTTTACTGCCACCCTTTGGTTAACTTCTGCTATTGTTGGTTGATTTTAACATTGGTTCTGAGCATGCGCATTTGTAATTTGTCCAAAAGTCCGATGGTTTGCTGTACACACGATCGGACAAGGCACCATCGGACTTTTGTTGACGGAAAGTTGGTCCGTTCGCAGACCCAACGTTTTGTCCGATGAAAGCCAAAAAAGTTGGTCCGATGGAACGTACATATGGTCGGACAAATGCGAAAAGTTCCGGATTTTGATGTTGGTTGGGCAAAAGTCCGACCGTGTGTACGGGGCTTTAGGCCTTGTTTAGACTTACTTTGCCATCTTAAGTGTGATCCACCTTCAGATGGCTCTTCAGGCCCGCTTTACACTTGTGCGAGTTCATAGCGAATGTGATGCGTCAAAAACACTTTGAATTCGCATGTCATGCCTAAAGTCATTGGGCCAGATTCACAGAGCCCTTACTCCTGTCTAACTGGTGTTAGACTGGAGTAATTTCAAATTACGCACGTTTTTTAGCTAGTCAAAAACCTCAAACCATGAATAGACGGCTGCGGGCTTCAATTCGACTGGATTACGTGTTCGTACGCCTTCGGATCTACGCTGCAATAAAATTGCTGCCACTGGGTGGACTTCCCGTAGTTTTCCGCGTCGGGGTATGCTAATGAGCTTTTGCCTGCGATCCCAGAAATTACGATCTTCAATCGCAATCTCTTACGGCATCTTTAGTCATCTTTTTTTTGCGTTTCACTATACCAGCTTTTTGCTGGTCTAATATTAGACAGCCCATGTTAAGTATGGCCGTCGTTCCCGCGTCGAATTTCTACGTTTTCCGACGTCTTTTATTATTTTTAACGTAAGTCGTCCGGGAATAGGAATGTTCGTAAACGACGCTACTCAAACAACGAATGACGTATCGACATTATTTCGCGCAATGCACGGCAGGAAATTTCTGAACGGAGCATGCGCAGTTCGATCGCTGCGGGGACGCACTTAATTTAAATGCTTCACACCCCCTAATCGCATATTTCGATTACGCGGCGAGAAATAGACTACGCCACCGTAGCGTACGGGCAAAAATCTAACAGAATTCGGTGTAGAGCCTGGTAAAATACGTCAGCGTCGAGTATTTCGAATAAGCAGCGCAATATTAAGTGTATGTGAATCTGGCCCATTGTTTTCAATGTTTTCAATGATGGTCGTTCACATACATGCGTTGTGATTCCTCTACGAAAGCGAAGCGATAAAAAAAGGGTCCGACTTTACTGTGTTGCGTTGCGAATTCAGTCTCCATAGACATCAGTGTAAATAGTTCTGGAATCGCAATGATGGTTTGCATATGTGCAAATTCCACCACGTGATTCTCCACAAAAAACAGGAAGTTAACACTTTTTTATTTTTTATTTCATTGGCTAGACATTAATGTCCTACTCCTGAAATTCGCAGTAAAATTCGTACCTTAGAATGGACAAAAAACTGACCAACTTCAAGCGCATCAGTGTGAACCGGGCCTCCTAATTACCAGTCAGCTGTGCCAAAACTGCATGCGTTGTGTGCTTTTGCGTGGTGGTTGCAGTGCAGCCCAATTCACTTGAACAGAGATGGTACAATTCCTGCCGCAAAAATAGAAAATAATGAAAAAGTTGCGCTAGACTTAAAAACAAATGTGGGAATATAGCAGCCAGCACCAACAATGGACCATGTTCACATGTTGTGTACAGAAACAAAAAAGAGCAGCGCTAAATAATATCTGGAGTGAAACCAAATATGTGATCAAGGTATTCAAATCAGGAGCCCCAATTATGGAGCAAGTATGTGAATCTATAAAATTGCACTAGACCAATACATGTAAATATCAAATAATATGCACAAACATTTTTATAAATGATAAAAAATCAAAATCAAAATAAGTGAGATACCAAATGGTACCACCAGGGTACTTCACACTAAAGTGAAAATAAATTGTATCACAAATAAATGTCCCGGAAAGATACGTCAACAGATAAAAGATCAAATGCTAATATATGTTGTAATTAGCGATGTAAAAAAGCAAGCACATAAGCCCATACACTATTTGCCTACCACGCTACTTACCCATGTGATCACCTGTACTGGTCTTCCCGCAGTCTTGTACTTTTTAGCTTATTTTTTATTTATTTTTTGCCTATTTTTCTGTACACCATTTTATGCCTAATAAAGGCCTTTTTTACTGGAAATAACCACACTATGCGTAGTTGCGTGTGTTTTCTTCCCTACATGATTCTATGATGGGTCTACCTGCCACAATGCCATTATCCATAAGTTTCCTCTGAAGGATTTTCTCTCACATTTGGATCCACACGGCTTCTGATGATCGATTGTCTATTGGCTCAACGGGCTCCCATTGACATCATCGCTTTCCAGGAGTTCGTACACGCTTGATTGACACACCGTCGCTGACGTGTGTGTCCACACCATCCGGTAAGAGTATCCAACTTTTATCTGTATCAATTGGATGTTGTTGTGGATCCTATGAGATTGACCGCTGATGGGTTTTTTTACTACCTGTTTAAATAACTGAAATATCCAATTCCTGTGTTGATGGACTTATTCTACAAGTTTTTGCAATTCCGTTTGCCATAATGTGATTCTGTTCATTTTATATTGGGACTTTTTCATCACCAGAGTTTCCATTTCTTGCTTTTTTACATCGCTATTTACAACATATATTAGCATTTGATCTTTTATCTTTTGACATATCTTTCCGGGACATTTATTTGTGATACAATTTATTTTCACTTTAGTGTGAAGTACCCTGTTGGTACCATTTGGTATCTCACTTATTTTGATTTCTATTTTTTAGCATTTATAAAAATGTTTGTGCATATTATTTTTTAAATTAAATCCGGAGACATTTTTTTAACTAGTAATGGCGACAATCAGCCACTCTCTGCTCATCGCCGCCGCCGCCCACCTCACAGCCTGTCAAGTAGTACTCTTCGGGCCCCGGCTACTACCGGGTGGGGTGCAGAGGAAGACCCGCCAGGAAAGGCAAGGAGATAGGCAGTCGGCTGGCCGGGACTTGAGCCAATCAGAAGAACATGCGAGTGGGAGCGGAACGGGTATGCACCCGAAACGGAAGAAATATTCCCTCTGATTCAACCAGCACATTATCATCAGAAAGGGGCACAGATAATGAAAAAAATCAGAGTGGTGGTGTGTAATTTATTTTTTTATTCTGCACTGACTGTCTTTGAAGTTGCCCCAGCCCCTGTTCAAATCCAATCCGGGGACAAAACCAGGGACAGACTTTGTCCGGGGACAGTGTCCTCAATCCGGGGACTGTCCCTGGAAACCGGGGATGTCTGGTCACTCTACCCTAAATCACTATTCCTAATGCGAGTGTGAACAAGGCCTAAATTTATTTCATACTTCTACAAAGCCTCTTTTTTTTTGTAATTCTTCCAGCCGAGCTCTGCTCTTCCTACCTAAGCAATACATCATTTGCCATTAATTCCTATGGAAAGGCCGCAGCAACACAAGAACAAAGCATCACCAAATTGTCAGAGTAATAGTGAACATCCTTTTTTCTAATTAAAGAAAAAATAAATATTTTCTTTCAACAGTTATTTCTAGGCATATGTTAGAAGTAGCAGAAAAGAAAGGGAATTAAAAAGGAGTTATTTAGAGATCACTTTTATGTACGAAATAGAGATTATTAAGGATACAAAGAGAAACTGGGTATTTAAGTTTTCCATAAGCAGTATGACGGCAAAGGATTTTCTTTTTTTTTTTTAAGTCAGAGAAATAAAATTCTGCTTCACTTTGATGTAGTAATGTCAGCGCTTTCTTTAATATAAAGATTACAGGGTTGACCTAATTTTGTATAGACTTCTTAGACAAAACCATTTTGCAAGGCCTCATTAGGCGTTACTTATCCCTCATCAACTGCCATTAAATGTTGTAGTGGTCATTCGCATCTGCAGAGTGCGAAATATACAGATCAGATGGTGAAAGGGGAGGTCATTCTGTCTCAGCGAGTGTTGAGGATCTATTAAAAAAAAAACACCCGCGCCAATGTAAGTACCTAAAACTGTGAGATTAATAAAAGGTTGCAGCTGCTGTCTATTACCTCTAAACCAGAGGCGTAAATATGAACAAATAGCTAAACAGCGCTTGCTGTCAAATGTGATATATAAACACACTAAGGAGCTTTTAACTCTTTTCACTGTCTTTTTGTTTTTTCACACACATGCTAAAATGCTTATTTTTTTTACATGAAAATGCACAGGAGACGTGCAGGAAGTGAAAGTAAACCCTCATACACACGATCGGACTGCCATAAGGCTTTTCCGTGGATTTTGCTCCGAAGGGTGTTGTCCGTGAACTTGTTATGCATACACACGGCAGGACTTTTTCAGCCAACAAACACGAACATAGTGACCTTATAGACGTTCTACATGGTTTTCTGCTGTTCCCGCCACCCTTTGGGCAACTTCTGCTATTGTTGTCTCATCTTTAGCATTGGTTCTGAGCATGCATGTTTGTACTTTGGACTTTAGCATGATGGACTTGTGTACACACGATCGAATTTGCTCCATCGGACATTTGTTGCCAGAAAGTTTGTTCTCAAGCCTCGTACACACGGTCGGACTTCAAACAAACTTTCCCTTGGATTTTTGTCCGAAGGGAATTGGCCGGACACACCCATAGCATACACACGCTTGGACTTTTCTGCAAACTTTCCTAAAACTTTGCCAACATCACGTAGTTTCATCAACTTCTGCTATTGTTGGTTGATTTTAACATTGGTTTTGGGCATGCGTATTTGCACTTCGGACAAAAGTCCGATGGATTTCTGTACACACTATGGGACTTTGCAACATTGAACTTCTGTTGACGAAAAGTTTGCAGAGCGACCCTTTGTCTGATGAAAACCAAAATAGTTTGTCCAATGGACCGTACACACGGTCTGATTTTTTGGAAAACTGGCTCATTTTGAAGTTTGTTGGCAAAAAGTCAGACCATGTGTATGGGGCTTTACAGTGAACATTTGTCCGATGAAAAAGCAAAAAAGTTTGTCCGATGGAGCGTACACACAGTCGGATTGTCTGCAAAAACAGGTCCGTCAGAGGTTTGTTGTCAAAAAGTCTGGATTGTGTGTACAGGCCTTAATAAACATTTATACTCACCTGTATGGCTGTAGCACTGATCTGATACTGCACTTGTCCCCTACTGCCTTTAAAGCTGCACTTGTCCCCTACTGCCTTTAAAGCTGCACTTGTCCCCTACTGCCTTTAAAGCCTTAAAGGGGTTGTAAAGGCACAAATCTGACAGTAGCTGATAAAGTAAAAAGTAATGTTTTGCATTATAACTAGTTTGATACCTGTTGTTTTATTCACCTCTGTCACTCCTGAATCGTTATTCTCACTGACTTCCTGGTTTGCGGTGCGCATTCATTCTTGCTACATCATGGCCTAATGGGAACTTCAGTTCCTATTAGGCTTAGCCTCCATGCCTGTGAGTGATAAGAGAGCATCTTCACGCAGGGCTGTAGTCACAAGGAGGGGGTGAGCACATTCTGCTTTCCACCATGCAAAACGGCTCAGATGCTGGTGGAAAGCAAGAAGAGGAGAGACAGGAAATGGCATTTTCAAACCTGGATAACTGTGTTTTGGAAGTCAAAAGGAAAAACGAGGTAAGTGATATTTAAATGCTCTAGCTTACAGCAATCATTTGATCTAATACAAAACAAACCTTTAAGCCCCATACACACAGTCAGACTTTTGGCCAACCAACTTCAAAATCTGCAACTTTTTAAATTTGTCCGATCGTGTGTACGCTCCATCGAACCAACTTTTTCTGGTTTCGTCCGACAAAAAGTTGGGTCTGCGAACGGACCAACTTTTCGGCAACAAAAGTCCGATGGTGCCTTGTGTGACCGTGTATACAGCAATCCAACCAACTTTTGTACAAAGTGCAAATACGCATTCTCAGAACCAATGTTAAAATCAACCAACAATAGCAGAAGTTAACCAAAGGGTGGCGGTAAAGAGCAGAAAAGAGCAGAAAAAACACGCGATGATGGGAAAGTTTTAGAAAAGTTTGCAGAAAAGTCTAACTGTGTGTATGCTATGGGTGTGACCGGACAAATCAATTAGGACACAAATCCAAGGGAAATTTTGTTGGATGTCCTACCGTGTGTACGGGCCTTAAGTGTTCCTTTAAGCCCCATACACACGGTAGAACTTTTTGAACAACAAACCCCCGAGTGTGAAAGGGGCCTTATTATAGGCCGAACTGTAGGTACAAGTGGTGTAACAGGGTTTACAACCACTTTAAGAACATAACAGTGACTGTCAGTCACCGCTCTCTGCTCTGCCACTTCAGGGCACAGGAGGAAACGGGAGAGGCTGTCTCAGGCTCTCAGGAGCATGCTGAGAGGCTGAACCAGCTGCCAGTCAAGCATCTGGGTAGATCCTCACATGATTGTCAGGATTACGGGATGAGCTTCGAGTTCGAGTAGAACTCATGTTCGACTCGAACATTGCCTATTCGCCGAACAGTGAACTATTTGGGGTGTTCGCGGCAAGTTTGTGTGAACTTTAGAACCCTGTTAAAGTCTATGGGACTCGAACGTTTGAAATCTAAAGTGCTAATTTTAAAGGCTAATATGCAAGTTGTTGTAATAAAAAGTGTTTGGGTAAAGGATCCTGCCCCAGGGGATATGTATCAATGCAAAAAAAAGGTTTAAAAACTGCAGTTTTTTTGGCAGCAGTGATTTTAATAATTCCTTTAAGTGAAACAATAAAAGTAAAATATTCCTTTAAATTTTGTACCTTGGGTGTAAAGTATGCCTGAAAAAGTAGCACTTGTTTCCCATGCTTAGAACTGTCCCTGCACAAAGTGTCATTTCTGAAGGAAAAAAAGTAATTTAAAAGCACTCGCGGCTATAATGAATTGTCGGCTCCCGGCAATACAGAGAAAAGTCATTCATAAAAAAAAATGTGTGGGGGTCCACGGCATTTTTTTTTTAAATTTGGGGTGGAGTTCCCCTTAAAATCCATAACAGATCTGAAGGGTCTGGAATGGATATTTGGGGGGAACCCCACATCATTTTTTTTTTATTTGACGCAGGGTTCCCCTTAAAATCCATACCAGACCCGAAGGGCCTGGTAATTGAATTTGGGGGGACCCCCACGCATTCTTTTTTTATGAATGACTTTTCTCTGTATTGCTGGTATCCGACAATTAATTATAGCCACGAGTGATTTTAAATTACCTTTTTCCTTCAGAAATTACATTTCCTGACAGACTCCATGGCAGCCTACGTGTGGGTTAATCCCACCTCTTATACCTCATAGGACCCTACTCCCATAAAGCTTTGCGTCTCCCCATAGACTGTGTTCCTTTTTTGTCCCCCTCCTAGGACCTATGCTGTTTGAAAAAAAAAAAAAAATACCTTTTGTTTCCAGTCCTGTTGGTTCTGCACATAGAGCCCACTTGTTCAGGCGGCTCTGGTCTTCAACAAATTCCAGCTATTAGCAGGGCAGACATGGGCGACGGTTGCAATACCTGGCGTGCTTACTAACCAGCCATTGGCAAGCAAGCAGCAACAAGGCCAAACGTCCTAGCTATTAGCTGGAGGCCTCTATTTCTTCGAAATGCCCGGGTTGTGCAGAGTGAGCTCCATAGCTCTCAGTCTTCAGGACGGGTCGGCAAAGCGTGGTATCCTCGGTAATGTATCATCCATTTTTTTATATATATTTTCACATGGCAGCCGTTTTTCTCTGTGTTGTTGTTTGTCTTGTCTCCACCTTGGCCATGGCCGCTGGAACGCATCTGCGTTCCAGTTCGTCGCTTCCTTGTTCTCTGCGTATGCGCTAGTTCCAGGCGAGATCGAGGCTTGGGGGCGCATGCGCAGTACGATCGGGTCGCCGCGATCGCGCGCAAGGTCTGTCTGGGGGGAATCACGCCTGTCACGTCGCAATATGCGGCGTGAGCGGTGTGCGTGGTGACGTCATCATCAGGGCGGCAGGTTTAAATAGCTGTCAAAGACAGCTATCATTGGGACACACGTATGCTGCGTTGTAGCTGGTCTCGTTGCCCCAATATTGGAAGTACTTCTTTTACAAGGTATGTTGCTGTCTCTTGCCTTCTGCCTATTCCAGCCCACTATGTTGATTCATCTTTACTGATGGTGTATTTTTTGCAGTGCTGCTCTTGTGATTCCTTCCCACTATGGATGTCTCACCGCCCCCCAGTGGCCAACCCTTGCGCTGCAGGTAGGATGGAAAAATTATTTTTCCCCTGCCTGGCTGTTTGGGTTTCTTGTATGCTTAGAAGATTGTTAACTCTTTCCTCCCCGTCAGCCCCTCTAGGTCTGAACATCAACCTTCAGCATGTGAAGTTATTGACGAATCCAGAGTACAGCATCGTCACTCTAGATCAGGGGTCTTGAATTAAAATTCAAGGAGGTCCGGTCACTAAAATTTTCTTTGGGCCGAGGTCCGAAACTCAAGTCCCCATTTTCACATCACAGTGCTTCCTTACATCACATGTCCCCATCACAGCGCCCCTTTACACCAGGTGTCCCCATCACAGCCCCCCTTTACATCAGGTGTCCCCATCACAGCCCCCCTTTACATCAGGTGTCCCCATCACAGCCCCCCTTTACATCAGGTGTCCCCACCACAGCCCCCCTTTACATCAGGTGTCCCCATCACAGCTCCCCTTTACATCAGGTGTCCCCATCACAGCCCCCTTTACATCAGGTGTCCCCATCACAGCCCCCTTTACATCAGGTGTCCCCATCACAGCCCCCTTTACATCAGGTGTCCCCATCACAGCTCCCCTTTACATCAGGTGTCCCCATCACAGTGCCCCTTTACATCAGGTGTCCCCATCACAGTGCCCCTTTACATCAGGTGTCCCCATCACAGTGCCCCTTTACACCAGGTGTCCCCATCACAGTGCTCTTTTAAATCAGGGGTCCTCATCACAGCCCCCTTTACATCAGGTGTCCCCATCACAGCCCCCTTTACATCAGGTGTCCCCATCACAGCCCCCTTTACATCAGGTGTCCCCATCACAGTGCCCCATAACATAAAATGTGCTCATCATTGTGCCCTTAACATAAAATAAGGGACACTCTGATGGGCAAATTTTATGTTAAGGGGCACTCTGATGGGCACAACAAAACTTTTATGTTAAGGGAAACGCTGATTGGTATATTTTTAATGTGTACGCTGATAGGCATATTTTATGTTAAGGGGCACTCTGATGGGCTCAACAAAATGTGTCCATCAGTGTGCCTCTTAAAAAAATATGCTCATCAGTGCGCACATTAAAAATATACCCATCAGCGTGCCCCTTGACATAAAAGTTTTGTGCCCATCAGAGTGCCCCTTAACATAAAATATGCCCATCAGCGTACAATTTAAAAATATACCCATCAGCGTGTCCCTTAACATAAAATGCGGCCATCAGCGTGCCCCTTAACATAAAAAAAAGTGCCCATCAGCGTCACCGTTAACATATGCCACATACCTAGAATGCAGGTTAAAGAACAGGGATCGGGAACAAGTTGCAGGGGGCGGGATGCGCACGGGACGTCACGCCTCTAGGAGAGCCAGGAGTGGACCCGGGAAACAGGATCAGCAGGGGGCGGGGCACTCAAGTGACGTGAAGACAGGCGTGGCCCCTACTTGCAATGTTGGCAAGGAGTGGACTACGAGCTGCAGGGGGACGGGTGAAGGAACGTGATGTCACGCCCCTACTCGCCGCTGTACGTGCTTGTTTACTTCCAGGACCTGCGGTGAGGAGCAGGGGGCGGGCGCACACTGGCAGCGTCACTGGTTGCTGGGGAAACCCGCGATCCCAGCAAACCAGCGCTGCAATTTCTAACTATACTGGTGGTCCGGGCAGAAGTGTCATGCGGGCCGGACTCGGACCGCGGGCCGCCATTTAGTGACGGCTGCTCTAGATCAAACTCCAGACGCCCCAGGTCATCTTCTAGACACCATAAAGGGGGCTCCAGATCTTCTTCTGGCCGCCATTCCCACCGCCATTCCAGCCACTCTAGCAGAAGAGTCTGCTGGGGATGTGGGTCTCGGGTCTCGGAAGGAAGATCCCTCTGTGAACTCTGTTATTCCAAGGCGGTAAGGGAGAGAGGAGACGAAGGCCATCAAGTAGAGGCTCTGGTCAGGAGAGTAGTCCAGGAATCCCTCAACAAATCTGATCCCAGATGTGATGTTACTATTCCTGATGACCCAGCTCCAGCGCTTGCACAGGATAATCCTGAAACGCCTGGCCCCTCTCAACGTGTACGCAGTCCAAGTGCGTCTTCGGTCAGTGAAGCCGAAAGTGTTGTTAATCCTGCAGGATTTGATTTTTCCCTAGTACCAAGTTTGATCAAAGCAGTCAAAATCGCTCTGAGGTGGGAAGATCCGGTGGAATCCCCTTCCAAACAGAGGAAGTATTTTAACCACTTAAGACCCGGACCAATACGCTGGCAAATGACCCAAGGGCACTGCGTCGCTTTAACAGACAATTGCGCGGTCGTGCGACGTGGCTCCCAAACAAAATTCGCGTCCTTTTTTTCCCACAAATAGAGCTTTCTTTTGGTGGTATTTGATCGCCTCTGCGATTTTAATTTTTTGCGCTATATACAAAAATATAGCGACATTTTTGGAAAAAAATCAATATTTTTTACTTTTTGTTATAATAAAAAACCAATAAACTAAATTTTAGTCAAACATTTAGGCCAAAATTTATTTAGCCGCATGTCTTTAGTAAAAAAAAAAATCGCATTAAAAAAAAATTACCGCTACCTAGCGGGAACAGCGACACTAATACAGCGATCAGAAAAATGATCGCTTAGTGATGCTGGCAATAGGGAGTGAAAGGGTTAACTAGGGCAGTGATCAAGGGGTTAAAACTTTATTGGGGGGGGGGGTGGGGGGCTACTAACACTGACTGACTGTCACACTGTCTGTCACACTGACACTAAATACAGTAATCATACATGTATGATTATTGCATTCAGTGACACTGTGACAGGGGGGAGGGGGGGAGGGGGGGGGGGGGCGATCGCGGGGGTTAAATGTGATTTTGTGTGTGTGTAGTGTAGTGTTGGTGCAGGACTTACTTGCTGTGTTGTGATCTCTCCTCAGCGGCGCTTGAAACAAACGCCGAGGGAGAGATCACGTCGCTTCCTCCTTCCTGTGTTTACACAGGAGGAGGAAGTGACAGGTCAGGCGGGCGCGCGCATTGGCTGGGAGCGATCCGGAGGGGGCGGATGAAAACGGATAGCCGCCCCCACTTGTCGGATCGCTCCTGCAGCCGCGCGGACCGCCGCATGTACGGGGGGGGGGGTCCGATCGGACCCCCGATCCCCCCCAAGGCACCAACGTATATATACGTTGATGTGCCTGTCGGTGCCATTCTGCCGATGTAAATGTACATGCGGCGGTCCTTAAGTGGTTAAACAACTCAAAAAGGAGTGTCCTAGTTTTCCTCTCCTAAATGAACTTGGAGAAATCATTACTGATGAGTGGGCTGGCACGGACAGGAAAAATTCATTGATTTCAAAGGTAGCAAAGATGTACCCGTTCAAAAGTGAAGATGTTAAGCACTTAGAGTCAGCTCCCTTGGTTGATGCTGCTGTGATGAGGTTGGTGAAACACGTCACACTCCCTCTGGAAGATACTGTCTCCTTCAAGGATGGTCTAGATAGAAAGATAGACACAGATCTGAAACGTATATATATCACAGCGGGCCTAAGGGACCCTCTTCTGCTGGACGTGATGCCCCTAAGTCCTTTTGATGCGGGGCCAGCCCAGACGGAAAAAGTAGGCGCTCGGTTACTACAGTTCCGACATGTCTGGGCAGCCTCAATAAAAGATTTTTGGACTGTCAAAACAGTATCTACATACCTGGACCTTTATCAATCCACCCATTCTCCAGTTTGTACCCACAACACTACCCGGCTCAGAAGAAAAAAGGAAAATTCTTCTGTCATACACAAGCTCTCTCCTAGCTCTGGGCGCCGCTATACATGTTCCATCATCCGAAAGAGGTCAAGGGATGTACTCGCCCCTGTTTATGGTTCTAAAAAAGACAGGTTCTTGGAGACCGGTAATAGACCTGACACATCTAAACACCTTTATCAAAAAGGAAAAATTCAAGATGGAGTCCTTGCTTACTATTCGCCAGACGGTTAAACCAGGCGATTGGCTGGTGTCTATAGATCTAAAAGATGCCTACTTTCATGTCCCAGTCGCAGCGGAGTTCCAAAAATACCTTTGATTCTCAGTAGACAATGTCCACCTCCAATTTACGCGTCTCCCGTTCGGGCTCACAACATCGCCCCGGGTGTTCTCAAAACTTATATTGGCTGTCGTCGCCCTGATCAGAACCAAGGGAATACCCTTGGTTCTGATCAGGGCGACGACAGCCAATAAAACCTTTTTTACCGCCTTCATCATTACCTCGACGACTTACTGTTACTTTCGCAAGACAAGGAACAGCTGTTGACACACCAGAACCAGGTCATCTCCACCCTGACCGAGTTTGGTTGGCTGATAAACAGAGAAAAGAGTCATCTGCAACCCACACAATCTCTGATTTTTCTGGGAGCCTAATTCAACACAGTGGGCACAATGGAGGATGCGGCCCTTCCAGAAGGGGTTTCTCCAACAGTGGGATCCGAAGTCTCGGGATCAGCGCATTCGAATAACTTCGTCCATGCGAGAAAGTCTCCTTTGTTGGCTACTAAGGAGAAATCTCCTCAACTGCCATTCATTAGCCCCGATCTCCTGGATCACAATTACAACGGATGCCAGCAACAGAGGCTGATGGAAGTGGATCCGATCATGTCATGGGCACAAGTTCATCTCTCAGACCTGACAGCTGTGTATCTCCCTGGATCTCAAAATCTTCAAGCAGACTACCTCTCGAGGACGACACTCGACAACAACGAATGGTCTCTTCACAGCAAAGTTTTTCAGCTGGGTCCTGTCCCTGGGAGTTATGCCGGAAGTGGACCTGTTTGCATCTCTATGCAACTTCAAACTGGAGAAATTTTTACACGAGAGGTCGCTGTCCCCAAGCTTTCGGAGTGGATGCTCTAACAGATCAGTGGAATTTTCAAAGAGCCTATGCTTTTCCTCCAGTCCCGGTCATCCTCCGGTTCTTGGCGAGACTCAGGTGGGAGGCGGTCGAGGTGGTGGCGATAATTCCTTATTGGCCCAACAGACCATGGTTTCCGTTTCTGCTTCATCTGAGCTTCCGGGATCCGGTTCCGCTTCCAAACAGGGCAGACCTCCTGTTACAAGGGGTAACCCCTCATCCATGTCCATCCCATCTACATCTGATGGTCTGGTTTTTGAAAGGGAAAGGCTTATAGCCTTATAGCGCTAGGCTGTCCAAGTCAAGCCATCTCCACTCTGTTAAGTGCGAGGAGATCAAGCACCAACAAAGTCTACCAGAGAATATGGTCAAAATTTTCAGATTAGGCCTCTTCCGTGGATGGGTCCCCTAGTAATCCTAGGATTCAGGATGTTCCAGGTTTCCTTCAGACAGGTCTGGATCTACCTTTATCGGTCAGCTCCCTGAGAGTCCAAGTTTCGGCTATTTCCGCCTTCACTGGGTTTTCATGGGCTAAACACACCCTTGTTAAGCAATTTTTCAAAGGTGCCATGAGGCTTAGACCACAGAGGAAACCAAGGTTCTCCAAATGGAACCTTCCCCTGGTTTTGGACTTCCTCTCAGAAACTACGCACTCGGATAACTTATCTATCAAAGATCTTTTCTTAAAAGCTGTCTTCCTTGTGGCCATAACATCGGCCAGAAGGGTCTCAGAGATAGGTTCACTAGGATCCAAAGAACCGTTTCTTACTTTTTTCCCTGATCGGGTCGTATTAATTCCCATGCTGGGATCCAATCCAAAGGTAACATTGGTCTTTCCCGAAAACCAGGAAATCGTCCTCCCCACTTTTCGGTCTCCTGAGAGCTCTAATGTTCATCCTCTAGATGTCGGTGATGTGTTAAGACAATATCTGGAAGCCACAGCAGCCTTCCGCCAATCTGACCACCTGTTAATTTCCTTCCATGGGAAAAAACAGGGAATGCGTGCTTCCCCTAGAACCATCGTTTTCCCTAGAACCATCAAGCAATCCAAGGGGCATACAAAGCTGTCAGGGTCCCAGCGCTCACAGCGCTCAATCCGTGCACAGGCACGTTAGAATCGCGTCACGGCGTGTGCCCGCGCATCTGGGGCGCGCGCGCGTGCGTGGCGCAGCGGCGCGGCGCGTGCACGAGCGCGCGGACGTGCGCGCCTCCTCCCGGGACCAATCACAGACCTGACAGGCCTATTTAAACCAGCCCCTGTCTTTGCACAGGTTGCTGGTTTATCGTCAGCTCTGAGTAAAGTTTTGACACTTTGACTTGTGCCCTTTGACCTGGATTTACTTCCCGACTCAGCTCTCACCTGGAAACCTGACCTCGGCCTGTTTGTGAACTCTGCTGCCTTCTTGAACCCCTTTGACCTCGGACCGTGACCTGGATTTGCTTCTGTCTCCTGCCCTTGAACTTCGGCTTACATACCTGGACTTGTCTTAGCGCTACCCGGAACCCGGACTTTTTACCTGTACCCGGATCTGCTTCCATTCGTCTGCTGGCTTTTGAACTGTGCCCTGGGACTTACCACTTCCACCTGCCTTGGTGACCCTCCAGCGCCTGCATCCCATCTACCAACCCCCCCGGTACCGGTACCTCCTTGTGCCTCTGCCTCCTGTCTCAAATTCCAGGGGGCAGGTGCGCTTGGTTGTAAAGGTGAGCCGTCCTCAGCATCTCGGCCTCGGTAAGTACTTGTGTTCCTGACAGTATAAACCAGCCAGATGTCTGAGGCCGACAGGGCGCGCTCACCATTTGAAACACTCTGCATGCAAGTGTCCGCACTTACTGACGCAGTTCAAAAGCTGCAAGATGGCTACCTCCAAATAGATGGCCGTCTCCAACAGCTGGCCGTGATTCCTGGACCCTCATCTCCACCTGCACCACCATCCTCTGGAGCTGCAGCACCTCCAGTCGCCTCTAGCTCGGCCGTAATGGTGACCCACCCGGAACCACGTGTGCCTATCCCGGAACGTTTTTCAGGTGAGCGCCGGAAATACCGGGCGTTTAAAAATGCTTGCTCCTTATATTTATCTCTTCAGCCCAGAACCTTTTGTTCAGAGACTGTGAAAGTGGGTTTTATCATTTCTCTTCTCTCGGAAGAACCTCAAGCCTGGGCTCACACTCTAATGGAGCAACAGAGCCCAATCCTAAACACCATAGATACCTTTTTTGAACACATGGCGAAGTTATATGATGACCCACAGCGTACGGCCACTGCCGAAACTATTCTCCATAACCTTACCCAAGGTAGAAGGCCTATCGAGGACTATACAGCCGAGTTCCGAAATAGGTCAGCCGACACAGGCTGGAATGAGGCTGCGCTAAAATACCAGTTTCGCCAAGGCTTGTCGGAGTCTCTTAAGGACGAGCTGGCTCGGACAGAAGTCCCGGCCACTCTTGAAGACCTGCCACGCAGCTGAATCGACGCCTGAGAGAACGTCGTTCTGAACGATATCAAGTTCCACGTTCTACCTGGGCCCATCCAAGGCCCACTCTGGCTCCACAGCCACCTGCAGCTCCTCAAAACATAAACCTCCCGGATCCTGAACCTATGCAAGTTGGATTGGTCCGAGCCCCGCTTACCTCCGAGGAGAGACTGCGGAGACGTCAAAACAACTTATGTCTGTACTGCGGAGAAGCCGGTCATTTCCTTCACTCCTGTCCAACAAGGCCTCGTAAGTCCAAACTACAACCTACTCTCAGCTACAATATTACAAACCTTTCTCAGGCTCACGTTGTTCTTTTCATTTCCTTGCAGTTACCGGAAGGGGCAACTCGTCTACCGGCCATAGTTGATTCCGGGGCATGCAGCTGTTTCTTGGATGCTACATTGGCTCAAAAGCTTCATGTACCCCTTCGCAACAAAAACCATCCTTTTCAAATTCATTTAGCTGACGGTTCTCTACCCCGATCTGGACTTATCACGCAAGAAACTGCACCTATCCGTGCCACCACCGACTCTGGTCACCAGGAATTTCTACGTCTGGACCTCATTCCTTCCCCACTGTTTCCCATCATCCTGGGTCTTCCCTGGCTACAAGCACACCAACCGGTCATTCACTGGCTAAAGAAAGAGGTCAACTTTACATCCTCATATTGTTCACAGAATTGCCTTCCACCTCCAGTTGTTTCCTGCTCTGCTGTGACAACCTCGCCTGAAACTCTCCGGAATGTTCCCTCCGTCTACCTGGATTTCACGGATGTGTTCGACAAACAGCAAGCCGACTTCCTTCCGCCCCATCGACCGTATGATTGCCCCATTGACCTCTTACCCGGCGCCGAGATTCCCTTTGGCCGCATTTTTCCGCTGTCCGAGACAGAATTAAAGGCCCTCAAGGCCTATATTGATGAAAATCTGCAAAAGAAATTCATTCGTCCCTCGTCTTCCCCGGCTGGAGCGGGAATCTTTTTTGTTGAGAAAAAAGACGGAACTCTTAGACCTTGTATTGACTATCGGGAGCTCAATAAAGTTACAATTAAAAACAGATACCCGCTTCCCCTCATATCAGAATTATTCCAGCGGTTCCGATCAGCTCAAGTCTTCTCTAAGTTGGACTTACGGGGTGCTTACAATCTTGTCAGAATTAGGGCAGGAGACGAGTGGAAAACTGCCTTCAGGTCAAGATTTGGGCACTTTGAGTACCTTGTTATGCCTTTTGGACTTTGCAATGCCCCAGCCACTTTTCAGCATTTAGTTAACGACATTTTCCGTGAACACCTGGATGATTTCCTGGTCGTGTATCTGGACGACATCCTTATTTTTTCACCTTCCTTAGACCTTCATAGGTGCCATGTAAAGAGAGTGCTTACCATACTCAGAGAACATAGACTCTACTTAAAAGCTGAGAAATGTGAATTCGAGAAATCTTCCGTGCAATTCTTGGGATTCATTATATCCACCAGTGGCGTCGCCATGGACCCTCAAAAGGTTAAAGCTATTCAGGAATGGCCAGCCCCGGTGGACAAGAAAGGGGTGCAGCGGTTCATCGGCTTCGCCAATTTCTATCGACGGTTCACTGTGGGGTTCTCCTCCATCGTGAGCCCGATCACTCAGCTTACCCGCCAAGGTCATCCTTTTTGCTGGTCACCGGAGGCCCAAGAAGCATTCAGGAAACTAAAATTAGTTTTTTCTTCCGCTCCTGTTCTGCGACACCCCGATCCAATGTTGCCTTTTACCTTGGAAGTAGACGCCTCTGAGACTGCTACAGGAGCCGTGCTATCTCAGAGACAAGGGCCAAAGTCCCTACTGCACCCTGTGGCCTATGCCTCTCGGAGACTAACTCCACCCGAAAAGAATTATGATGTAGGTGACAGGGAACTGCTTGCTATCAAATTTGCCCTAGAGGAGTGGAGGTATCTGCTAGAAGGATCGGCTCATCCTATAATGATCTTTACCGACCATAAAAACCTTGAATATCTGCGGACAGCAAAACGTTTAAAGCCCAGGCAAGCCCGTTGGGCTCTTTTTTTTTCTCGGTTTAATTTTCATCTCACTTACAGGCCTGGTTCAAAGAATGGAAAAGCAGACGCTCTTTCTAGAATGTTCCCTGAAACTCCATCCACAACTGAACCAAGCACCATTTTGTCATCTCGGAATTTTCTACTAGTCTCTCAAATCGACCTGTTAAATTCTATCAAGGCTTCATCCAGACAATGTTCTGATCCAGAGGTGTCTTCATTGGTAAAATCATCACGATATCTTTTTGTCCCGAGGGAAAATTTTCGTTCCATCAGAATCCAGACAACTGGTCTTGAGCACCTTTCACGACCGTAAACTAGCAGGTCATTTTGGAGCACGAAAGACCACGGAGATGGTTCTACGATACTTTTGGTGGCCAAGCTACAGACAAGATTGTAAAGCCTACGTTGCCTCCTGTACCACTTGCCAATGTAATAAGGGTCCTAAAACCAAGACCTGGGGGTTACTCAAGCCTCTACCAGTTCCAGAACGGCCTTGGTCTGAAATCTCTATGGATTTTATTGTCGACTTACCACCTTCTGAAGGCTTCACCACAATCCTAGTCGTAGTAGATCGTCTCTCCAAGATGGCACATTTTGTGCCCATGATCGGTACTCTCTCCCTCTGCCCTAGAGACAGCCAAAGTCTTCTTCAGGGAAATCGTCAGGCTTCATGGGGTGCCCAGGAGCATCGTTTCAGATAGGGGTTCTCAATTCACCTCAAAATTTTGGAGGGAACTTTGTAAATCTTTGGAAGTCAAGACCTGCCTTTCCTCTGCCTATCACCCCCAGAGTAACGGCCAAACGGAAAGGTCTAACCAAACGCTGGAGCAGTACCTCCGATGTTTCTGTTCCGCCTCTCAAGATGACTGGTCGTCCCTCTTACCTTCCGCTGAATTCGCCTATAATAATTCCGTCCATGCCACCACGAATCAAACACCCTTTTGGGCCAACTATGGCTTTCACCCGCCCTTTCTTCCTGATGCCCTCCCAGAAACACCTGTTCCGGCGGCCCAAGAGCATTTAACAGCTATCCAATTAAACTTTCTACAATTACAAAGAGTGATGCAACGGGCCCAGGAGGACTACAAAAGATTTTACGACAAAGGAAGGAAAGATTGTCCTACTTTTGAAGTCGGAGAAGAGGTTTGGATATGCTACTAATTTAAAATTACCGGTCCCCTCTCGAAAGTTGGGTCCAAGATTCATTGGCCCTTTCAGGATCAAGCGCAAGATCAACGCGGTGGCCTTTAAACTCTCATTGCCGGATTCCTACAGGATCCATCCAGTATTCCATGCCTCTCTCCTGAAACCTGTTACCCCTGATCCTTTCCAAGGAAGAGAAAGACCTCCGCCTCCACCAGTAGAGGTCGAGGGAGAGGAAGAATTTGAAGTTGAGTCCATCATCAGCTGTAGAAAAAGAGGTAGACAGCTTCAGTATTTGATTAAATGGAGGGGCTATCCCCCGGAAGATAACTCATGGGAACCCGCAAGAAATCTGCATGCTCCACGTCTAATCCGAACTTTTCATCAGGAACACCCAGAGTTGATGTCCAGCTTGGGCGTCCGGAGTCCGCCCCTTGGGGGGGGGCACTGTCAGGGTCCCAGCGCTCACAGCGCTCAATCCGTGCACAGGCACGTTAGAATCGCGTCACGGCGCGTGCCCGCGCATCTGGGGCGCGCGCATGCGTGGCGCAGCGGCGCGGCGCGTGCACGAGCGCGCAGACGTGCGCGCCTCCTCCCGGGACCAATCACAGACCTGACAGGCCTATTTAAACCAGCCCCTGTCTTTGCACAGGTTGCTGGTTTATCGTCAGCTCTGAGTAAAGTTTTGACACTTTGACTTGTGCCCTTTGACCTGGATTTACTTCCCGACTCAGCTCTCACCTGGAAACCTGACCTCGGCCTGTTTGTTAACTCTGCTGCCTTCTTGAACCCCTTTGACCTCGGACCGTGACCTGGATTTGCTTCTGTCTCCTGCCCTTGAACTTCGGCTTACATACCTGGACTTGTCTTAGCGCTACCCGGAACCCGGACTTTTTACCTGTACCCGGATCTGCTTCCATTCGTCTGCTGGCTTTTGAACTGTGCCCTGGGACTTACCACTTCCACCTGCCTTGGTGACCCTCCAGCGCCTGCATCCCATCTACCAACCCCCCCGGTACCGGTACCTCCTTGTGCCTCTGCCTCCTGTCTCAAATTCCAGGGGGCAGGTGCGCTTGGTCGTAAAGGTGAGCCGTCCTCAGCATCTCGGCCTCGGTAAGTACTTGTGTTCCTGACAAAAGCGAAAGGGTTGGCTCGTAACAGCGCATTCGACTTGGAGCATCTCCACATCATGGGCAGCCGCCCGGCATGTTTCCCCGGAAGTAATCTGTAGAGCGGCCTCCTGGTCGTCATTAAACACATTCATGACGCGCTACTGCGTAGAACCGGCGTCTTTGTCGTCGGTTGATTTTGGTTTACATGTTTTATCTGTTGACAATGTCAATTAAACCTTTTTTTTTTAATCAGCAATTTCCCACCCGGGTGTGTATTTCCCACACGTAGGCTGCCATGGAGTCTGTCAGGAAAAGGGAAAATTTATATGAAATACTTACCGTAATTTTCCTTTCCTGATGGACTCCATGGCAGCAGGAGTTCCCTCCCCTTTCTGGAGTAGGCTATATTACGGAACACAGTCTATGGGGAGACGCAAAGCTTTATGGGAGTAGGGTCCTATGAGGTATGAGAGGCGGGATTAACCCACACGTAGGCTGCCATGGAGTCCAACAGGAAAGGAAAATTACGGTAAGTATTTCATATAAATGTTCCCTTTTTGTGCAGGGACAGTTCTAAGCACAGGAAACAAGCGCTACTTTACAGGCATACTATACACCCCCCTAGGTACGAAATTTAAAGGAATATTTCACTTTTTTTGTTTCACTTTAAGCATTATTAAAATCACTGCTCCTGAAAAAACGGCCATTTTTTAAAACTTTTTTTGCATTGATACATGTCCCCTGGTGCAGGACCCAGGTCCCCAAACACTCCCCTGGGGCAGGACCCGGATCCCCAAACACTTTTTAGGACAATAACTTGCATATTAGCCTTTAAAATTAGTACTTTAGATTTCAAACATTCGAGTCCCATAGAGTTTAACAGGGTTCTAAAGTTCACACAAACTTTTGGTCTGTTCGCAGGTTCTGGTGCGAACCGAACCCAGGGGTGTTCGGCTCATCCCTAGTCAGATACTTTCAGAGTCTTGATTGCATAGCTCCCAACTGATACGAGGGACTATCCCTCATTCAGAACAGCATCCCATTTCCCTCCTCATTCCTGTCCCTCATTTTGGTACAAAAAATGCACGTTTTATCTTTCAAAAAGTGGTTCCCAGTGGTTAAGTTTTCATTCAATTTTTAAATTGCTTCATTTGTAAATTTCAAAAACCAGTACAGTGGAACCTCGGATTACGAGCATAATCCTTTCCAGGAGAATGCTTGTAATCCAAACTACTCGCATATCAAATCGAGTTTCCAAATTGAAGTCAATGGAAACTAAAATAATTTGTTCCGCATTAACTTCAATGGAATGCAATACCGCATGCGGCCAGAGGCGGAGGGCATCGGAGAGCCTTGGCTTTGCTCAGCTCCGGCGCCCCCCACTTCAGGCCAAAAGCGGTACTGCACACCGCTTTGGCCTGAATCATGCTCGTTTTGCAAGACAACACTCGCAAACCGAGTCACGATTTTTTAAAAATCAGTGCTCGTATTGCGAAACACTTCATTAATTTGGACAAGGGGAAGGGTGTTTTTAGTTGTAGTTTACGAGACGTTTACTTTTTTTGCTAGAAAATTACTTATTTTTTCCCAACATTTATTATATACCCCCCAAACATTATAACTTTTTTTCTTAAAATGGCAGTCATTATAATACGGCTTTCAGTTACACGTTTTGCGCACGCGGTCTTACAAGCACACTTTTTTGGGACAAAATTTCATTTTTTGGTTGAATTAAACTTAAATTGGACAAATTATATGTGATATAGCGCCAGATTTTGTTTTTATCATATTGTGGAAAGATAATGTGTACGGAGTAAAATGACGCTACCCATGACATTGTCACGCGTTTTTAAAATTGTGCCCGACGTGGCATTTTACATCACTTTCACCCTTAAAAATCTCTATGGCGACTGTTTAAAAAATTTTTAGGTTGGGATACAGAGGAGGTCTAGGTCTAAAATTATTGCTCTCTCGCTCTAACGATCGTGGTGATACCTCACTTGTGTGGTTTGAACGCCGTTTTTCATATTAGCGCTACGCGATGCGTTTCGCTTTGCTTTCGAGCTGGCGCGGACGACGGGAGCTTTAAAAAAAAAAAGGTTTTTTTTTTTTTTTTCGGTATTTATTTTTTTTATTTTATCATTTTTAACACTGAAATACAATATTTTTTTCACTTTTATCTTCTTTACAAGGAATGTAAACATCCCTTGTAATAGAAAAAAAGCATGACAGGTCCTCTCTAAATATGAGATCTGGGGAAAAAAAATACCTCAGATCTCATATTTAAGTCTGGAAAAAAAAAAAAGGTAAACAAAGAAATTGTCTCTTTAGTGGGGCGGGCACTGACGTTTTGATGTGACTTCCGCCCGGCAGAGCTATGGGGCCATGGATGAGGGAATTTCTTCCTCACTCTGCATTCCCGCACCTGAGCAGCACGACGCTGACACCCCCATCCCCGCAACGTGACGGCAACGGTAAGCGGCGGAGGGTGCGGAAGGGGCGGGGGGGGGGCCTCTCCCACCACCGATACCGGTGATCTTGGGGCGAATCCGCCACGGAGAACGCCGTTATCGTTGACAGAACCGACCACTGTAAAGTATGGGATATCTGGGTATGGCGCAGCTGTGCGCGTTAGGATATGCCATCTTCAACATAAAATAAAAAGGATGTGAATATATACAGTGGGCGGTCGTTGGGTGGTTAAACCCGATGTTAACTCGAGAGGTTCCACTGTATAAAGGAAAAAAAGAAAAAAAAGTCAGACAGGCTTTTTTTCTAGGAAAGTCCAGCCGCGTGTAGCCTCCATCAGACTTTTTTTTCGGAAGTCCGACGGACCTTACATAGAGAACCTGTTCTCTTTCTTTCCATTGGACTTCCGAAGGACTCACGGCGGACTTTTGCACGGTCAAAAGTCCGACCGTTTGTAGAAGGCATTTGGGTCCCCACAACTTTGGTAATTTTATCAAGGGGTCACGGCACTAGGAAAGTTGAGAACCACTGCCCTAGGGGATGTTTCTAGCTGTTTTGTTGACCCTCTATCTTGAGGAGAGGTCAACAATGGAAACCTCCATGTTCCACAGGTCTGAGGAACATTTTATTTCTTTGCACAATGTTACACAGCTGCTTTTAAATATATAGCTCTTTGGTGAAAACACAAGTGATCCATCTGTCTGTTTTTAACATATGATTACATCCGTCAAAATGGGCAGCAATACTTTCCTATAAGTTGAAACAGGTACATGAATTTGGGGCATGCACCACATATAGAGGCATTCTGAGATTGGAGTGCCCATACGGACACTCTATTCTACGTGCACCTAAGCTTCATTCCTTCCTTCCACTCGGCTCCCAGAACACAGCGGGAGCCAATCGACAGGCGTAGTGCGACTCGCGCATGCGATGTAGGGACCGCTTCACTTCCTGGTTCGCTCACCGAAGATGGCCGGGGGGCAGCAGAGTGATCAGCGATCACTCGTCCTCTGCTGCGGACGGCGCTGGACTCCAGGACAGGTAAGAGTCCTAATATTAAAAGTCAGCAGCTGCAGTATTTGTAGTGGCTGGCTTTTAATATTTTTTTTTTCAGCGGACATCCGCTTTAACATAGAACTATAGATACAACACTGGATAGCGTAAGGGAGGGTTATAACTCCTGATTTTTTTTCATCTGTAAAATGGGGGAGATTTACCTTCACTTCCTGTCCCATAGCCAAAACAGGAAGTGAGAGGGAATCCTTTGCCCCCCCCCCCCAGATCACCAGAACTAACTTCCCCATTTGAAGATTTCCACTCTTTTATTTTCTGGGGACAACCCACTTTTTAGTTATATGTTAAGTGTGTTTCTTGCTGTGTTAAGTGCACTATTTCGTTAGCAGAAGAAGTTGTACTGCCCGAGAGGTATGGGTTAAATCTGGTGGCCAGGTTTTCCCGGGCTTTATATGTTTTGTCTGCTGGACAAAACATATAAAAGGGGAACTATATCTAGGTAAAAAGGTATTTGGTCTTTATTCTCTGCATGGGAAAAGAAGGAGAGTGCTGCTGAGGATGGAAGAGGGGGAAATTAACAGAGTTGGGGGGGGGGGGGGGGTGAGCAGAGTTGTGGGGATGGGGAAGAGGTTGGAGGTGAACAGGGGTGGGGGGATGGAGAAGATGTTGAGGTGAACAGAGGTTGGGGGATGGAGAAAAGTTTGAGAGTGAACAGAGGTGGGAGAATGGAAAAAGGGGGGTTATGATCAGAGCTGGGCTGTTTTGGGCAGTTAGGACATGTGTTTTGGGGGTCAGGGCAGAGACTGCTGGGAGGGAAGACACTGGGATAGGACGGTGGGGGGAAAGGCACACGGAAGATCCTTCTATAGGAGGACTCACTGTGGCTTTGGCTTTTATGGCTACAGGCATGGGTGCCTGCATCATACTACCGGGTGTCTCTCCCTGTTCACCACGCACCGTCTTATATCATTTAATAACCCAGAGATAAGCTGCATGGAAGGGGGAAGTCCAGCGGCATTGCAAGGCACAGCAGACACTCAGCCCCTCCTCAGCCGATCCCACCAATCACAAGTTGAAAGGAGCCATATGGTGGGCGTAACTCAGTTTGACAGAGGAGCCACACAGAACCCTGATAGCTACGTCATTGGTGTCACCCAGATGCAGTCTGCACCTCCATAGCGACACTACTGGCTGTGATAACTGTGTCAGTGCCAAACTCCCACTGTCCGTGACAGAGCCTAATTTCCAGGATTCTGCCCAGGACAGGCTCTGAGCAGGATGTCTGTCTGATTTCTGGGAATGTCGCGGGGAGACGGTGACTGGCAACTATGCATTAAAATTGCTGCAACCATTGGGAGAAGTTACAGGAAGTGATGCACACACTAAAGGTTAACTAAAGGTTAACTATGCAAGAGAAACTGTCTCGCTTCTAATTCCCTGTACACCCGACGTTTTTCCCGATGTGATTCCTCGGGACTCCTGAAAAAATTACAGTTTTTAAAACTTTTTTTTCCATTGATACATCTTCCCTCGGGCAAGACCCGGGTTCTCAAAGACGTTTTCACAGGCAAACTATAGACACCCAGCAGGTACAATATTTAAAGGAATTTTTATTTTTTTATTTTTAAGTTAAGCATCATTAAAATTACTGCTTCAGGAACAGTGATTTTGTTGATGCTTTAATAAAAAATAAAAAAAATTCCTTTAAATATTGTACCTGCTGGGTGTCTATACCTGTGATAACGTCTTTAAAGGGGTGTTCCAGCCCAAAATTGTGTTTATTAAAAGTCAGCAGCTACAGAAAGTGTAGCTGCTGGCTTTTAATAAACACTTACTTACCAGCTTCTGCTTTCCAGCGACGCGCCGACCGGGGCTCCGCTCCTCTCCCCCCTCCCTAGCGTCTCCATCCCGACTGTGGGCACCCAGCCGTGACAGCTTTCGGCTTCACGGCCGGGCACCCACTGCGCATGCGCGAGCCGCACTGCGCACGCGCGCGCGGCGCGGCTCGCCGCTGATTGGAGAGGCGATCGCATGGGACCTGTCAGTGTCCCATGTGATCGCCTACAGGGAGGGGCTGGTGTAGGCGATTAAGGCTTAATCGCCTAACCAGCCCCTCGGCGGAAGCAGGAAGTGGGACAGGAAGTCCCACTCCTACTGAAGCCCCCACTCCCCCCCCTAAAAAAATGATATGCCAAATGTGGCATGTAAGGGGGAGGGGAGGGGATTAAACAAAAGTTGTTTTTTTGGGTGGAACTCCTCTTTAAATAGCACAATCACGTGCCTGCCAGTATATTAGAAAGAACTGATCTATCTAAGCTATACAGTGTATAAATATATGTACAACTCCTAGGGATTGTGATGGTTTGGATCTGTCAGACACAGACACCTTAATTATACAGCTGTGTGGTCAGCTTTTTAGGGCCCTTTCACACTAGCGGACGAACGGTCCGCTAATTACAAGTCCGTTAACGGACTTGTAATGCTTCCCTATGGGAGCGGATCCGTTAGCGGATGATGCATCCGCTAACGTCCGCTAGATCCGCATCCGTTTTTGCGGACGGAAGAATGTCCTATTTTTCTTCCGTCCGGCCAAACGGATCGGATGCAAACGGACAGACGGTCCGTTTCTATCCGACTCCCCATAGGGGAGAGCGGAGGAGAGACGGGGCGGTCCCTGCACAGTGTGCGGGGACCGTCCTGTCCGCCCGACAGCTCAGCGGAGACCCCCCGCTGAGCTGACGGACACACGGAGCGGACCGAAAAACGGACCGCTCCGTGTGTAAGGAGCCTTAAGTTTGACCTGAACAGCATTCAGGGCCCCACCCGACAGACAGGAGGTCTGTGCTAAGGAGTCAGGTGATTCCCAAAAGCTCTGTGAGAGGAGTCACAGAGTGGATGTGTCTCTGCAGGAGGCAGAGGAAGGAATGTGAAGCAGTGGCTGTGACTGTCGCTGTGTCTCTGTGTTGGGACGGACGCTGTAGGCGTTGAAGGACTAAGGGTAGGGTGACCAGACATCCCCAGTTTCAGGGGACAGTCCCCTGATTGAGGACACTGTCCCCGGACCAAGTCTGTCCCTGGTTTTGTCCCCAGATTTGATTAAATAGGGGGCAGGGGCAATTTCAAAGACAGTCAGTGCAGAATAAAATAAAAAACATTGAATTACACCCCCCCGCTCTGCCGTGCCTACAAGCATAAGGGGGGTTGTATTTTTCCCATTATCTGTGCCCCTTTCTGATGATCATGTGCTGGTAAGAGCGGAGGGAATATTTCTTCAGTTTCGGGCGCATGCCCATTCAGCTTCGCTCGCATGTTTTTCTGCCTTGGCTCAAATCCTGGCCAGCCACCTGCCTATATCCGTGCCTTCCCTGGCGGAGTGATCTTCCTCCTCTCCCCATCAAGTAGTAGCCTGGGTCCGAAGAGTAAGACTTGAGAGGCTGTGAGGCGGGCAGCGACAGGCAGAGAGTGCCGATTGTTGCCATTACTAGTAAACAAAAAATATGTCCCTGATTTCATTTTAAAAATCTGGTCACCTTAACTAAGGGGCCTTGTGCATCCAGGACTGTGGGCCTGGAGGAGCTGATGGTTAGAGGAACCATTACCTGTAGCAGCAGTGCTGTTAAACACTAGCCAGGTGGGCTGTTATTTTCATTTATCTTTGGATGTCGTTTAAACCCCTGCGTGGGATTCCTATAAATAGACTTTTGTTTTGTTTATTCTCCGTTAATAAATGTGGGCTACCAGGCCCTTAACGCTAATTGCCTGTTTGCTGTGGACTCACTACACCAGAACGCATCTGCCAGAAGAGTTAAACCCCCAACGTTTACAGGATGTATATATATCCTCTACACACTGTAAATTAAGCTAAACTGACTAGCCTGCCTGCCTGCTCTATCTAGCTATCTAAAAAGACAATCTCTCTGTCTCTCTGACTGCTCTCATTAACAAGCAGGAACACACTACACGAGGCCGCCCAGCAGGGGGCCTTATATAGTGTGGGGCGTGTGCTAAAGCCCTGAGCCATAATTGACCAAAGCCACCCAGGCTTTGGCCAATTATGTCTCTTCGTTTTTTGCACGCTGTGATTGGCCAAGTATGCGGGACATACAGCATGCTTGGCCAATCATCAGCGCGCAATGCCGCAGTGAATTGTGGGCCGTTTTGCGTCACTCGAATTTGGCGCGAATGACCGCTTTTGTTCGAATTTTGTCGAACGTATGAACAGACAATGTTCGAGTCGAACATATGTTCGTATCAAACGCGAAGCTCATCCCTAATTACAAATGCTAGTTTTACCAGAATGAGCGGTCCCGTCTCATACTTGATTCTGAGCATGCACATTTTTTTTTCCCCTCGGAAAAGCGTACACACGAGCGGTTTTCAGGACGAGAAAAAGACTGACGGGAAACACGACGGAAAAACATAGAGCAGGTTCTAATTTTTTTTTCGGGCAGTTTTCTCGTCGGGAAAACTGCTATGGAGCATACACACAGCCGGTTTTCCCGACCAATCTAAAAAATTGCAGTTTTCTCGTCGGGAAAACCGGTCGTGTGTATGAGGCATTAGCGTGCTGCCTTAAAGAAGTACAGTCATAGCTTGTTTGGCTATACTTCCCCTGTGGATCACAGGAGTGCAGTTTGTTCTGCACTCCTGTGATCTGCTTTCAGCAGACAGCGCCTGCTGTTGGCGGACGTCCCAGAGCCGGTCCAGGCTGGGGATCTTCCCACATGCCTTGATAGGCACTCGGTCGGCTTAGGGTGACCACATTTCCAAACTACCATTCAGGGAAACCTGCCTTCTCAAAAATCAGCTTGTGCTGTAATGAATCACAGCACAGTGATTAGACACAAGAAGCGGGATTTATGATTTCTCCAATCACAAGTGGGGCGGAAATCGTGCTCCTCCAGGCATTCCAGGCCAGGACAAGTACTGCCAGTGAGTAAAGCGGTGATGTGGCAGCCTTTTTTGGGGGCATCAGATTGGTCTGGGGGGTCAGTTTCATTCCGGGACACTGTATTGTCCTGCAATGAAGGTACCCGGGACAAACCTGCAAAATGTTGGACTGTCCCGGGCAATCCGGGACACGTGGTCACCCTAGGTCGACTGCTCCCGCCCCTTTCCACGGGCTAGATCTCCAGTGAGCAGGGAAGAGAGGGTAGCTCTCTGTTCAGGTAGCCCTGAGAACTGAGTGATTGTCGCTTGGTTCTTTGTTTTAGAGCCGGCGGGCCAGTTGCAGCATTGCACTGATACAGCATCCACTTAGGTAAGTATGATTCTGAAAAAAAAAAAATACTTCACCTTTAAAGCTGATTTCACATGACCACAGCCTCAGCCTGTAATGCAGGCATTAGAGAGTGTTGTGCTGTGACTGCTCCCCAAAGGCCTCTTTCAGTATCTCTAGACTCCAGGTGCTGTGTGCAGGCAGTGCATTCAAATCTATCAGGATGCAGCAGCTGCACAAACAAGGGTACAGGCGTGGGTAACTGGCCTGAACTCAACCTTCGCACTGATTGGCACCATTTTTTTACACCTTAAATCTGTAATGCCCAGCAATGCCACCATCAGTGTCATCAGTGCCATCCATCAGTACCACCTATCAGTGCCCATTCATGCCACCCATCAGTGCCACCATAAGTACCCATTAGTGCCACCATAAGTACCCATTAGTGCTGCCATAAGTACCCATTAGTGCCACCTATCAGTGCCCAATAGTGTCGCCTATCATTGTCCATCAGTACCACCTCATTGGTGCCACCTCATCGGTGTCCATTGGTGCCACCTTATCAGTGCCCGTCAGTGCAGCCATATCAGTGCCCGTCATTGAAGTAGAAAACATACACATTTACGGAAAAAAACAGAAACAAAAAAAAAAAACATTTTTTTTTTTTCAAAATTTTCTGTCTTTTTTTATTTTTTGTGCAAAAAATAAAAACCGAAGAGGTGATCAGCTACCACCAAAAGAAAGCTCTATTTGTGGGAACAAAATTATAAAAAAAAATGTTTGGGTACAGTGTAGCATGACCGCGCAATTGTCATTCAAAATGCGACAGTGCTGAAAGCTGAAAATTGGCTTGGGCAGGAAGGTGCGTAAGTGCTCGGTATTGAAGTGGTTAACAATAGCACCGCAGTGTACCTGCAAAAAAATTCTTTTTTTTTCAGCGTACTACAGGAACCCGCTGTGAGTGCGCTTCCATATCGCTAGCCTTACACACCTATAATAATTATATTATTTCTCCTTTTTTATTACACTTCGTTCATTTCATTGTAAACACACTGTATAATAGGAAGACATCCACCTCTATATATTATAGTGTATTATTAGAGGGAGTATAAACGACGACATGGAGGAATTATACAGGAAATCAGTGTGTCAGGTTCTGCGCACTGATCTGTGTTAGGTGTCAGTGAACCGGAAGCAGTTTGTGGAGGAAGGGGCGGGGTCTCGGTGAGCGTGTCCCCCGTACATGCCTTGTCCTGTCACCTCTCTAGGATGTCATGGAGGATCGGGCGGCTGTACAGGACACGGATGGGGAATACAGGGCACAGGTCACCCCGAAGGACAAGCTGCTTCTCATTAAAGGTGCTGAGCTTCCCCCGTCCATAACCCAGACATATAAACGAGTCTGGTGCTGGTACCAAGTCTCCCCAGACAGCCTGTGTCCGGTTTGTAGAATAAATAGGAGTCCTCGTCAGTTTCTTACATTATCACCAAATACAAAGTGTAAAGCTCCATTCGTATTCTGTGCATGCAGTGAATGTATCGCATGAAAAACTGTCTTGCGGCGCCATTGTAAATGGCCAATGAAATGCGTGTTTTTGCATGCAACAAAACACACGTGAAGCATTTAACCCCTTCCATACAGGGCATTGTCACCCCCTTCCTGCCCAGACCAATTTTTAGTTTTCAGCGCTGTTGCACTTTGAATGACAATTGTGCGGTCATGCAACACTGTACCCAAATAAATCATTATGTTTTTTTCCCCACACAAATAGAGATTTCTTTTAGTGGTATTTGATCATCTCTGCGGTTTTTATTTTTTGTGCTATAAACAAAAGAAGAGCGACAATTAAAAAAAAAAACATAATATTTTTTTCTTTTTATTTAATACATATCACAATATTTTTTTTTAAAAAAAACTTTTTTTCCCCTCAGTTTAGACCGATACGTATTCTTTTACGTATTTTTGGTTTAAAAAAAAACGCAATAATCGTATATTGATTGGTTTGCGCAAAAGTTGTAGCGTCTACAAAATAGGTGATAGATTTATGGCATTTTTATTTAATTTTTTTTACTAGTAATGGCGGCGATTTGCGTTTTTTTTTTTGTGACCGTGACATTGCGGCGGACATATCGGACACTTTTGACACATTACACAGCGATTATTGCTATAAAACTGCACTGATTACTGTGTAAATGTGACTGGCAGGGAAGGGGTTAACACTAGGGGGCGCTGAAGGGGTTAACATGTGTCCTAAAGTATGTTCTAACTGTAGGGGGACTCGCAGGGGGAGGAGATTAATGTGTGTTCCTCTGTACTGGGAACACACATCAGTCTCCTCAGCGCTGACAGGAGGTGGATCTGTGTGTTTACACACACAGATCCACACTCCTGACGTGATTGCCGGAAATCGCGGGTGCCCGGCGGCAATCGCAGCCGTCGGGCACGCGCGCGGGATCGCGAGTGGTGCCGCGGGTGCGCCCTAGAACGCCGTGAAGACAGAACGTTGTGCAACGTCCAGTCTCATCGGCGAGGGGATGACCATAACGTCATTCCCCTATGGCCAGGTATTGAAGGGGTTAACCCCTTCAGCCCCGGAAGGATTTACCCCCTTCCTGACCAGGCCATTTTCTGCAATACATCACTGCGTCGCTTAAACTGACAATTGCGCGGTCGTGCAACCCTGTACCCAAACATATTTGATGTCTTTTTTTGCCCCCCACAAATAGAGCTTTCTTTTCCTGGTATTTGATCACCGCTGCAGTTTTTATTTTTTTGTGCTATAAACAAAAAAAGTGAACATTTAAAAAATTTTTTTTTTACCGTTTGCTATAATAATTACTGCCCCCCCCCCCCCCCAAAAAAAAATCTTCCTCAGTTTAGGCCAATATGTATTGTACATATTTTTGGTAAAAAAAAAAAAAAAATCCAATTCGTGTATATCGATTGGTTTGTGCAAAAGTTATCGCGTCTACAAAATAGGGGATAGATTTATGGCATTTTTTTAACTAGTGATGGTGGTGTTCTGCAATCTTTATGGCGGACAGATCGGACACTTTTTTTGGGACCAGTGACATTTATACAGCAATCAGTGCTATAAGAATGCACTGATTACTGTATAAATGTCACTGGCAGGGAAGGGGTTATCAACAGGCGCGATCAAGGGGTTAAGTGTTCCCTAGGGAGGTGTTTCTAACTGTGGGGGGATGGGACTGACTGGGAGTAAAGAGAGATCGCTAATGATTACTAAGAACAGATGATCTCTCTCTACTCGCCTGTTTGTTTACACTGACAGATCCCCGTTCTGCCTCTGTTAAGCGAACGCAGGTGGCTGGCGGATATCGAGTTCGCCGGACGCGTTGATTGGCTCTCCCGCTAGCGAAGGGGCACACGCACCCACAGATCGGCGTGTACGCGCCCGATGTACAATGATGCCGATTCCGCCCAGGAGAGCCAACCTGCCGCAGTATAACTGCGGCGGCTAGTCGGGAACCAGTTAATGCACGTAGGATCGTGGAACACGGAGGTCTGATTGGGGCTTTAGATTAGTATATAAAGGCAGGTTTGCGGGGCGGGAAAGGCGAGTTGCATTCGCAATTCCTCCACGCGCTCCAAACTCACTGCCATGTGATCTTCTGCAGGTGTCAGTATATTCCTAATGACATTCCACACCCAGATCACAAATGTAGTGCATTTGACTGCACCAGATCAAATGGTACCACAGTATCATGCGATTTGGTGCTGCACAACTTTGAAAAGTAGTGCATGGACTACTTTTTATGTGACCCAGTGCGATTTGAGTTTATTCAAATGAATAGGCTGCAGAACGCACAGCACAGGAATGCAGACTTTTCTCCTGTGCAATTCAGTTGTGAACCACATGAAATAAAACGTGATAAGCGCTCCAGACGACAATATGCAGTGGGTGACCACAACAAAAATCAATATATATATAAAATGATATAGAATAGAATGAATACATAACAAGTAGTGAAGTCCAAAGGCTAGCGTGTAGTGCAACTGAGTACAAAGTGTCAGTGACTTCAATAGACAAAGGTGCATCAAGTGCAGAGTTCATGAAAAAAAAAATCGGAATGTCTATACTAGGCGTTCTGATGGTGATGATAAATGAGTGGAATCTTCTCATTAATAGCCGATAGTGGAAATGGCATCCTTAAAGGTGCTATATATATATATATATATATATATATATATATATATATATATATATATATATGCATATAGTGTGGATATCTGCGTCTCCAGGGTGTGGACCTCACTCCTTTCCAATGATTTTCATTATCGCTGCTGGTTCCTGTTGCAACTGCATGTGAAGGACCTAATAGGTGCTCAATGCACCATAGGATCAAGTGGTAAAGAAGAGGAGAGAGTGGATGCCTCCAATGGTGAATTAAGTATAAAACTGGGGGGTCCTTTATTGTTCAAAAATTGGACTCTTACAACCATTATGCAACTGGACTAAGGCTTTATGTTGTTACTGTTTAATACATTAATAATTCCAGGCCTATCCAGACACGCTGTTGAACACAAAGTAAAACTGTTGTATTGTTAAGAATTTCATTTGTACTTTGTTATGTATCTTTGAAAAATACAATAAAAACATTTGAAAGAAAAAATTGGACTCTTACATCAATCTAAAAATTAAGTGCAAAAAGGACGCGGCCAGTGTAGCGCCGTCTTACGTCTTTCTGCTGGCCTCCGGCTTGCGCAGGTATCACATGGTCTTGACTCCCTACGGCGTTACGTCACGCACCTCGTGACTTCATCAGGGGTCCCCTGATGAAGTCACGAGGTGCGTGACGTAACATTGTTTTTTTGCACTTCATTTTTAGATTGATGTAAGAGTCCATTTTTTTAACAATAAAGAACCCCCTGTTTTATACTTACTTCACTATTGGAGGCATCCACTCTCTCCTCTTCTTTACCACTTGCTCCTATGGTGCATTGAGCACCTATTAGGTCCTACACATGCAGTTGCAACAGGAACCCGCAGCGATAAGGAAAATCATTGGAAAGGAGTGAGGTCCACACCCTGGAGACACAGATATCCACACTATATGTGTGTGTGTGTGTGTATATATGTATGTGTATATATATATATATATATATATATATAAATATATATATATAAAAAAGCACCTTTAAGGTAAGGGCACTGTGAGACCGTTTATGGATGCCATTTCCACTATCAGCTATTAATGAGAAGATTCCACTCATTTATCATCACCATCAGAACGCCTAGTTATAGACATTCCGATTTATTAATTTATAATTTTTTTTCATGAACTTGATTAGAGCTGAAACAACTAATCGATTAATCGACAACTAATCGATTATGAAATTAATCGATTACAATTTTCATAATCGATTAATCGGCCAGTAAAATAATGGGACTAAAATTAGCCTCAGGCCGGGGTCACACCTCTATTTTTTGGTGGTTTTTGCAGAAATACACTACAGTTCATTTACATGTTTTCCGATGGGACACGTTCACATCCATGATTTTTTTCAGCTGCTGCGTATTTGGAAAGGGCAAGAAAGTTTTAACGCAAAACAGTGCTATTTAGTTTTTTTTGCTTCAATATACTTCAATGCAGAAGCTGCAGAAAAGCATGGAATGTGTTTTTGCGCCATTTTGTGTTTTGTAATCTGCTCAACAACAAATTGGCCCAAAAAAATTGAAAAATTCAATATTTTTTTTTAATGATATTCGATTAATCGATTAATCAAAACAATAATCGGCCAACTAATCGATTATGAAAATAATCGTTAGTTGGAGCCCTACACTTGATGCACCTTTGTCTATTGAAGTCACTGACACTTTGTCACTTTGAGGGCCCTTTCTCACTGGTGCGTTTTTGCCCCGTTTTCGCAGTAAAAATAGCGCTATTAAAACGCTCCCCATGCCCCTCTTCATTGAAATGATTTAAAATCGCGGTGCTTTACCGCGATTTTAATGCTTTGGTTTTACCGCGTTTTTACAGCGTTTTTGAATTCATTTCAATGGGGAGCGTTTTATGAGCATTTTAATAGCGCTATTTTTACCGCAAAAACGCACCAGTGTGAGAGGGCCCTGAGTCTTTGTACTCAGTTGCACTTCACGCTAGCCTTTAGATGTCACTATTTGTTATGTATTCATTCTATTCTATATCATTTATATATTTATATATATATATTGATTTTTGTTGTGGTCACCAACTGCATATTGTCGTCTGGAGCGCTTATCACGTTTTATTTCATTTTTAGTTGTGTATTGCTCACTTTATTTACCTTATTTTGTTTACTCACAGTAGCACATTAGATTCTTCTTTTTCATATATCTGAAATGTCACATGACAGTGAAAATAGAATTGCCAGCTTTTGGGTTCACACTGCTGCAACGTGTGCCCAAAGCTGCGTTCACACCAGAGAAATGCGAATTGTGGTGGGAGGAATCTTCTAATTCCTGCTGCCACATTCGCTATAATGACAGGTCACCGGCAGCTATTAGCGGTTCCCCGCACCGCCAACCAATAAACTGCAGCGATCGCTCCTGGACGCAAACAGCCTCCAATAGCTGTGGCCACTGGTGATCTGTCATAGTTAACAAGGCCAGCGGCGGCACCTAGCCACTCACAGCCACATCAGGAATGGCCCTAATTGGCTGTGTGCCTGAACCCTAAGGACAACTTTATCTTTAGTAAATTTGTTTTTATAAAATCCCCCACCCACACTAAATGCAGTCCACCCAGGCTATTATTCACCTTCTCCCTGATCCAGTGATCTTTTCTCTGACAAGGTCCCACTGTCTCCTCTTCACACTGTGTGTGCACTGCAGCTCCATCCATTCCAATGGCTGAGCCATAATCATGGTGGCTTTCAAAAGTCCCTTGGCATATTGTATAGCTATAGCAATAATTATTTTAAGTTGAATGTGTTTTTTTCAGTGCGAATAAAGCACCTCAACCATGAGCTTAGCATGTAGCTCACAGTTGCAGCACAGCCCCATTCATATCTGGTGCTGGGGGGGGTTCTTTTTTTTTTTTTTTTTATTGGAATTTTGAAGAAAAATACAGAAAAGAAAGGGCGGATCATTTTGCACCATGGCATGCCCCAGTTGCAACTTCAGATTGGGGGGAAGTGATCCTGCTAGTCAATGACCATTCCTTTGCAGAGTGACAACTCAGTGAACTCACAGTACAGGTTGTCACCGTGTGCGGTGGCATCCTGAGGAATGCTAAGGAGGAGGGTTGATATTGTTGTCACCACTAGAGATGAGCTTAGGTGTCCTCCAAACTTGTCTCTAACCCAAATGTTCACTTTTTTTGTACTCCAATGACTTTTGGGCTGGGTTATACCCCACAGACATGTGAGCACATTCAATCAGAGGAAGTATTGTATTCTTTCATAAAATACAAAGCTTCCTGTGAATGGATGAACAGGACCCAACTCGGTTTTGGCCTGGAATGTCCCTGTCTGTCTGCCGGAGCACAGCGCTGTACACTGGGTTTAGCTGAGGCTACATACAGTTCACATAGCTCTGACAGCCGCTGCATGTGTTGGGGACCAAGCCTAGTCCAAGAAAACTTTTTTTAAAGTGGATGTAAACCCAATTCATGAAATTTAAGCTGGGCACATATATCTGCAGTATTTTGTTATCTCTCTTCAAAGAGCTAAATGCCGTAGATTTCTCCTGCACCGTTCCTCTCTTATCAGCCTGATTACTCCTGACAAATTCTATATCAGATAAAAGCAGCCTGAAATTTTCTGTCAGGGGAGGTTGCTATAATTAGATTAGCAGGGAGCTGGCCCTGTTACAAAACACCTCTGAGGGTCTATGATGAGAGGGGGTGTGTGCCTTTACTCCAATTACAAACTTTATCTATCCTGGCTTAATGCCCAGACATCACATTCTGTGTTAAGCAGGAAGAAAAAAATTCCCAACAAGATCTGAACTTTCTAAACCGTATATAAATGTGAAGACAGCAGATATACATGTAAAACCTATGTAGGGAGATTTGTTTCATCTCTGTGTATCATCTGAGGCTGTTCACCTCACCGGGTGTATGGAGGGTTTACATCTATTTTAAGCACTTGCTGACGGCTGTACGACTTTGTACGGCCGCAAAGTGGTTCTAATTCCCCGGGAGGCCGTCTTTTTACGGCCTCGGCTCCTCCGTGGCACTGGGGGGCACGCGCGTGCCTGCCGCATCACTGACATGCCGATGCGCATGCCTGGCGGCCGCGATGTCTGCCAGACACTCGCGATCGGGGGTTACAGGACAAGGACATGGATCTGTGTGTGTGCTAAGCTTTGGCAATAAAAACTGGAAGCTGATTGGTTTCTATGTAGAGCTGCACCTGATTTTTCCTTCTCCAGTTTTTTGCAAATAACCCCTATAGTCTATCTGTATGCCACTTTAACAGGAAAAACAAATGGCCCATTCACGCTGTACAGGCCACCGCGCCAGTGTACATAAGGCCTAAATATATTCTGATCTGTAATTTGCCAGTGATAAAAATGTTGTTGCTATATATTTTATATAGCATAATAAATCCAGTTTTTATTTTTATAACAGGAGGAATTTTTCTTGGCACTGTTGCAACAGCAGGAATGCTCGCAGGTTTTGGTACAACACTGTCTCTTGCAAAGAAGAAAAGCCCTCACTGGTTCAGTAAGGTATGTGTTGGTGCATGCATGCAGGAAAGCCTGTAACACTGAGGCCGGAATCACAATTGTGCCCGGAATCACACTTATGTGGTGCGAATTTCAGCTCTCTTATCTCTGCAGGGAGATTACAGAAGTGTTCAGCAGATTAGCAACTTTTAGCTGCGAATTTGGAGACCTGGGAGAAGTTACAGGGGAGAGGGAGGGGGAGGGAGGAAGTGTATTGAGCTGAATGAGAGAAATTCCTGAAGAGAAATGAACACATCTGCGAATCAGCTGCATACCCATAGAAGTTACTGGGCCTGAATTTGCACTTGAGCCGCACCGCAAGGCATAAAATCTGCACATGTTTTTTCTGCAATGCGCAGTGCGAATGCATCGCACATATGTGAACCAGCCTCATTGAAAACAATGTATTTAGAAATGTTCTGCGTATTAGATGCGGTTTAAGCCTCAACCAATTCGCATAGGTGTGAATCCGGCCTGAAACTTGATATAAGATGACCACTTGAAGACAAGCATATTACACCCTCTTCCTTCCCAGGCCATTTTCCAGTTTCCGGCACTGTAATATTGTGCTTGACAAATACTCACTCATGCAACATTGTTTCCAAATCAATTTTATATATTTTTTTTTTTTAAAAGACATTTTTGGTGATTTTTTTTTTTTTACTATAAAAAGGAAAAAAGACCCCAAAAGATTGCAAACATTCAGTTTCCTGTACTTTCTGGTTTAAAACTACAAATAAAAATGCCAGGAAATTACACCTTTTTTTGGACAGTGGACTTTTTTAAGGTGACCTGATTTTATTATTTTTTTTTTTTTTGCCACAATTATTTGGAAAAGATAAAAACATGCTGGTACAGGTTACAGTAGTAATATAAGGGTCAAATGGAGGAACAACTGACTGCAGCAAATAATCAGACGGTGTTAAATTTTGTAACGTTTGAGATTTCTATTGATTACATCTGTGTTCAGTGGCTTGGGCAGCAGAAGAGGTTATAAGCAATTTCATTTTAGGGACAGCTTTATTTTAACCACTTAACCCCCAGACCATGTTGCTGCCCAATGACCAGAGCACTTTTTGTAATTCCGCACTGCGTCGCTTTAACTGACAATTGCGCAGTCGTGCGACGTGGCCCCCAAACCAAATTGGCGTCCTTTTTTTCCCACAAATAGAGCTTTCTTTTGGTGGTATTTGATAATCTCTGCGTTTTTTACGCTATAAACAAAAATAGAGCGACAATTTTGAAAAAAATTCAATATTTTTTACATTTTGCTATAATAAATATCCCCACAAAATATATAAAAAAACATTTTTTTCCTCAGTTTAGGCCGATAAGTATTCTTCTACATATTTTTCGTTAAAAAAAATCGCAATTAGCGTTTATTGATTGGTTTGCGCAAAAGTTATAGCGTTTACAAAATAGGGGGTAGTTTTATGGCATTTTTAATAATATATATTTTTTTTTACTAGTAATGGCGGCGATCAGCGTTTTTTTTTTCAGTACTGCAACATTATGGCGGACACTTTAGACACTTTTGACACATTTTTGGGACCATTGGCATTTTTATAGCGATCAGTGCTATAAAAATGCATTGGATTACTATAAAAATGCCATTGGCAGTGAAGGGGTTAACCCCAGGTGGCGGGGAAGGGGTTAAGTATGTTCCTGGGTGTGTTTTAACTGTATGGGGGGGTGGACTCACTAGGGGAAATCACTGAACTTCCGTTCATACATTGTATGAACGGAAGATCAGCGTTTCCCCTGCTGACAGGACCGGGAGCTGTGTGTTTACACACATAGCTCCCGTTCCTCGCTCTGTACCGAGTGATCTCGTGTGCCCGGCGGCGATCGTACCCGCCGGGCACGCGCGCGGGACTCGGGGGCAAGCGGGGACGCGCCCCCTAGTGGCTGCAAAGTAGCCGACGTAGAACTACGGGCTCTCGCCCAGGAGAGCCGACCTGCCACAGTAATATGACGGCGGCTGGTCGGCAAGTAGTTAAAGCACAGCTAGCAATTTTAAAACACAGAAAAAAATATTCAGGATTGAGGTTTATATCTATAATGATGGCATTCAGTTTATGAGTTACCGTATTTATCGGCGTATAACACGCGCTGGCATATAACAGGCACCCCAATTTTCAGAGGTTCAGGAAAAAAATATATTTTTAAAATAAACAACTTTGAAGCAAATTAAGGGTCAGTGACCATCAATGTCCATCTACAGCCCAAATAAAGTCCTCATTGCAGCCTGATTATTGTCATTAATGCCTTTTTGAACTAATATCATTTGCAGTCTCACCATCTCCCACACCAGCAGCCTGAATCAGGAAATCACTGAGCCGTCATCTCCTCTGCACTCAGCTCACACGTTGCACACACAGTCCCGCCTCCACCATCGCCATTGGACCAGCTACTGTGATAGGCAGATCACTGGTCCAATGGCGGTGGCGGAGGCGGGACTGTGTGTGTGTGTAAAGTGAAAGCAGAGGAGCCGAACGGAGAGGAGATGACAGCTCTGAGGTACGCTATCGGCGTATAACACGCACCCCTGCTTTGTCCCCGATTTTCAGGGGAAAAAAGTGCGTGTTATATGCCGATAAATACGGTATATTTTTATCTTGCATTTATATTTTATTTATATTTTTCTTACATTTACATGGAGACCAAGCTGTCTTGAAAAACAGTTACAGGGGTGGGGAGAAGCTATACCAGTCTCAGAAGTGCTTACAATTGTCAACTTTAATTATTATGGTTTAATCCTCTCTCCCCAACACACCCAAACAAATATTAATAATCTGTTGCCGTAACTACTTTGTTTGGATTAGATGTTAAAGAAGAACTAAAGACAATTTTTTTATGTTTTCCATAAAGAAATGGAGGTTTATAACCTGTGTCAATTTTCTTTTTGCCATCTGTGTCTCATTGGGGAGATTTCCCTTCGTATCCTATCTCATAGCTCAGTGGTCATCATCCCTGTCCTCAGGGCCCACTAACAGGCCAGATTTGATGTATTACCTTGGGGAGATGCAGACTAGAATACTGCAATCACTGAGAAGCAAATTATATCAACTGTGATGTATTTTAGTTATCTTGCAAAGCTGGCCTGTTAGTGAGCCCTGCAGGACAGGGTTGATGACCACTGTCATAGAGAAAACAGGGTTATCAGAACTAGTGTACCCATTGGAAGATTTCTCCTCTATTCCTGTTCTGGCGACCACTCAAAATGTGTGATTTTCTTTATCACTTAGTGATAACAGTCACCAGGACAACTAGATAAGGGGAATGTCCCTCTCCACTGTATCTAAAAAATATTCATTACATTTCCTTAGAAGCAATTGAGGAGCTTTAAAATAAGTTGCCTCTCTAGCTGCTTGTACTCCAAAGTAGATTATTTGTGGAAAATACAATAAAGGTTCTAAAGTCAGTTTCATTTGGTTTGCAACTAGGGATCGACCGATATCGTTTTTTCTGGTGCCGAAAACATCACTTCCAGGTTACTAGATCTGAGTCTTGAACGAAGCATCGGCTTTGTTCGGGCATTCGACCAGCCAGCGGACGTGCTGGCTCATTGCTCGGGCCTCCTGGTGGGATGGGAGAGCCCAGGCAAGCGGTGGAGGGGGGATGTCCCCTCTCACTGTATGTAAAAACAGCAGAGTGGCTGTTGAGTGGCTTTCTGAGCGGCTTTCTGAGCGGGCACAGCCCAGGGGCCCCACGTTTACCTAGGACCCCATCCAGGGCCGGTGCCCCGCCGCCTCCGCTACCTACAGAAGTGTGTGTAACGGCGAACGGTGTAGATGGAGGTGGAGAGAGAATGCTGCCGGCCGGGAATCGCGCAGGGGAGTGGGGAGGGAACGCTGCCAGTACACTGACAGATCCCTCCCCCAGCTGCAGAGTTGTTCGGTGCCTCAGGGCTCTGATTGGTGCCCAGAAGCTGGCCCGTCTCCTTCACTGTGAATGGTTGGGACTCGTGAGGGGGTGTGGCCATGTCACGGGGGGGCGGAGCGGCCAACCTCAGGGATGATCGCATGATCCTTCTGGGCAGAGCAACATGGAGGTAAGAAAAAAAAAAAAAAAGCCTCTAAATATGCTGTTTTATTATCCATGCAGCCACTGGACTGAGAGAAATTGGGTTGAAAATGGCTCTGCTCGATTTCTTACACTCAGGACAGTGCTACAGGAAAAAACAGACACCATCTTGAGCTTTGTCAACTTTATTACTTCTATCTTTAGACTTGCCCTGCTGCCACCCAGTCCCTCTGCCCTGCTGCCACCCAGTCCCTCTGCCCTGCTGCCACCCAGTCCCTCTGCCCTGCTGCCACCCAGTCCCTCTGCCCTACAGTCACCTGCCCTGCAGTCACCCAGTCCTCTGCCCTGCAGTCACCCAGTCCTCTGCCCTGCAGTCACCCAGTCCTCTGCCCTGCAGTCACCCAGTCCCTCTGCCCTGCTGCCACCCAGTCCCTATGCCCTGCTGCCACCCAGTCCCTCTGCCCTGCTGCCACCCAGTCCCTCTGCCCTGCTGCCACCCAGTCCCTCTGCCTTTCTGCCACCCAGTCCCTCTGCCTTGCTGCCACCCAGTCCCTCTGCCTTGCTGCCACCCAGTCCCTCTGCTTTGCTGCCACCCAGTCCCTCTGCCTTGCTGCCACCCAGTCCCTCTGCCTTGCTGCCACCCAGTCCCTCTGCCCTGCTGCCACCCAGTCCCTCTGCCCTGCTGCCACCCAGTCTCTCTGCCATGCTGCCACCCAGTCTCTCTGCCCTGCTGCCACCCAGTCTCTCTGCCCTGCTGCCACCCAGTCTCTCTGCCCTGCTGCCACCCAGTCCCTCTGCCCTGCTGCCACCCAGTCCCTCTGCCCTGCTGCCACCCAGTCCCTCTGCTGCCACCCAGTCCCTCTGCTGCCACCCAGTCCCTCTGCTGCCACCCAGTCCCTCTGCTGCCACCCAGTCCCTCTGCTGCCACCCAGTCCCTCTGCAGTCACCCAGTCCCTCTGCAGTCACCCAGTCCTCTGCCCTGCTGCCACACAGTCCCTCTGCTGCCACCCAGTCCTCTGCCTTGCAGTCACCCAGTCCTCTGCCTTGCAGTCACCCAGTCCCTCTGCCTTGCAGTCACCCAGTCCCTCTGCCTTGCAGTCACCCAGTCCCTCTGCCTTGCAGTCACCCAGTCCCTCTGCCTTGCAGTCACCCAGTCCCTCTGCCTTGCAGTCACCCAGTCCCTCTGCTGCCACCCAGTCCCTCTGCTGCCACCCAGTCCCTCTGCTGCCACCCAGTCCCTCTGCCCTGCTGTCGCCCAGTCCCTCTGCTGTCACCCAGTCCTCTAAAAAATAATACTTTTTAAATGTTGGCAACTATGCTCTCTGTGTATGGCAGTTCAATGAGGGGGCAACAAACATCACAGGGGGGTATAGACATTGCCTGTGCTAGACTATATCTATACTGTATAGCTATTATATTTTAGAGGTACAGAAGTTTTTTTTTGGGGGGGGGGGCGCATGTAGCTGGTCTTGCCCTATTGTCTTGCACGGGCCCTGGCCCCATCAGAGTTGGACAAATAGCACTAGCAGTGTGACAAGGGAGTCAGACTGAGTGAGCACAGGCAGTCCAGCGTGCAGAGGCATCTTTGGTTCCGCCTGCAAGCTGGGCTATCACCACTTCTCCTAAACCTCCCTGAGTGACTGAGCAAACTAAGGCAGAGGGGGGCGCCAAAGCTCAAGTGCCAAAGACGAGCGGGTCTGAAGAGAAGAAACTGCTGCCCCTTCCCCCTCGAGCCGCCGCTGTCACAAGAGGGCTCTTTTTCTTGCTTATCCCCTCCTCCTGTCAGCAGTAGAGCGGCCTTGTCTCTGGAAAGGAATCAGTGGCAAGGAACCGGTGGCAAGTGACATGCTGAATCTGGTAACGGGATGGGTAGCAAGTGACACGCTGAATCTGGTGTCGTGATGGGTGGCAAGTGACATGCTGAATCTGGTGACAAGGGACCGTGGCAAGTGACATGCTGAATCTGGTGGCAGGGAACAGTATCAAGTAACACGCTGTAAGTAGAAATATTGTACTTTCATTCTTGAGAGTAGGTGCGTAAATTGGTGCAGGCTTGTAGGGGTCCCATAGTATTACTTTGCCCAGGGGCCCATGATGCTATTAAGATGGGCCTGGCCGCATCGTTTGTTGTTACACTAAAGATGACTGTCCGCTCTAAAGAACGGTACTGGGGTGATGCCTGCAGCTGAATGCATCACCCCGGTAAAACCCCTTGTAGCAACATCGGTAATATCGGTCTAGTTTGCTACCGATACTGATTTTTCAGAAAATACTTATGTAACGGTCAGGGGTTAACGTCGTTTACGATATTCCATTCCACCAACCAAAGACAGCTTCCGATACTCTAGAATCCAGCAAACAGGACCCATTTAATTTCCCCCAGAAAACGAGACACATACAGCTCTGTTCTCTGGTTCCAAACGAATACATTTTAATGACAAACTCCGTTTTTTTTTTTTATACAGTCAGCAACCAAAAAGCATGCTGCAGTAATGAAAGGGACAATGCCACACTCTACCCACAACATCACATAATGGGTGCTAACGAGTCTCCTCCAATACACATTCCTTTAGTAAACATAAGACATAGAGGGTGCTAATTCACATCACATATTTTCATTAATAGACTTGTGTCAATTAGCATAGCACAATGAAATATCTTAGGAGCCAGACTTAATTAACACAATAGACAATAGAATGCAATCACATCAAGCTTTATCACTACAGCCAGGTAGCTGGAGGTGATTAACATCAATTAACATCTTTCATTTAAGCTGTTGAGTTCAGAATCAACAACCGGTAATAGTTCAAGATATTCTGAATATATTGTGGATTATCATTACTGTCCCATCTCATGTAATTCAAGATATGTCCATTATTTTCCTGGCTCAATCTGTGCCCAAAAATGACTCCCGTTACAACTTATATAAAAGCTATACCAATAATCGGCCTTACCGATAATCGGTGGATCCCTATTTTTAACAGCTTAGAAAAGCCTGCTGTGTTACAATAGAGGGCTGATGGGTTGTCAAGGTTTGGTTGCGGAAGAAAATATTAGAATAAGAGCTAAGATTTCTGTGCCTCAGTTGTGGAATTTAAAGAAATATGCAAATTCAATTTGAAAGGAGATTGCCTTTGCAATCAATATGCCCCAAGAGGTAGAGAGAAACTGTGCAGCTTCTAAAATGTTTGAATAATATAATTGATATACCTGTAGGCCATTTTCTCATCCTCTACCAACACTTGGCTGAAACACTCAAATAGAAAGCTTTGTCCCATGCTGACCAATTGCTAAGATGCTGCAACAGTTGGACACCTGCACCCAATTTTATAGGAGCGAGAGTTGTTGTTCTAAACTTAGTGTATGTGTCTTTCCTTCTCCCCAAAAGAAGGACCCTCCTTGCTGTAACGCTACGGATGAGCATCGGTTGCAGCATTTTAGCAACATGGTAAAGCTGTCCTATAGTTTTTCAAACAGTTTTCTAAGGGGGTACACAAATGGTCCACAGGTAGGGCAAATATGAGGGGTCCTTAAAATATTTTCAGACTTTTTTATATTTAATATAGTTAAAAAAAAGTGTGGAAACTTTTTGAAGTATATTATACAACACTTTTAAAAGCTGCAGAGCTTCACTTTACCTCTTAGATCCCCTTGACTGCATAGGCAATTTTCTTTCAGAAGTGAACTTTTTAACTAAGTAACCACTACCAAGTCACACTACTTCCCATGTTGCAAGCCCTGATGAAGGGGGCCAGACTTAGCCCTGATACATGTTGGCTCTGTATGCACTTTTTCATCCGATTTTATGTTGGTATTTTTATCTGGAATGTATCATAGTGTGGCAAGACGTTTTCTTGTATTAAAGGGTTAGTTCACCTTTCCAGGTAAAATGTAAAGCTAAACACCGTACATCCTCTCCACCCCTTCCCCTCAGTCCTTGCTGTACTTGCCTCCATGGGCAATGAGCTGTGAGTTGCCCAAGCAGCCAGTGTATTGGCCCAGGCATTTCAGTTCACCTTCTTTCTCCCGAGCCAGATAAAAATGATTCTGATTGGTCAGCGCCGGCACAGATTTCAAATACTCGGACTGCTACACCGGGCACGTGGGCACTGACAGCTCAACACGGAGATAAGTAGAGGTTGACCGATATGGGTTTTTCTCTGGCCGATTCCGATATTTAGGCCGATGGCCTATATATGATAGCGATTTTTGGCTTGGGATGCATTGTGGAGGGGGATGGATGGTGCTGGGCGTGGGTGGGAGATGCGTTGTGGAGGGGGATAGATGGATGGTGCTGGCCGTAGGTGGGGGATGCGTTGTGGAGGGGAGTAGATGGATGGTGCTGGCCGTGGGTGGGGGATGCGTTGTGGAGGGGGATGGATGGATGGTGCTGGCTGTAGGTGGGGGGATGCGTTGTGGAGGGGATGGATGAATGGTGTTGGCCGTGGGTGAGGGATGCGTTGTGGAGGGGGATGGATGGATGGATGGTGGGGGATGTGTTGTGGAGGGTGATGGATCATATTTTCACAATGCAACTCAATGCCAGCTTGTCAGTCTGAGCCAGGTGTCCCATCAAAAGAGAGTAAATAAAGTCTGCAGGGGGCACAGCAGCACACATAACATTTTTGACTTACCCTCCATCCATGCAGGGAAGGTAGAGGAGGTAGTGCTGGCCACGATCACCTGCTGGGGGGGTTACTAGTCAGACAGGCGGCAGTGGTGGCAGCGGCTCGGGCTTGTGACATGGTTGATGATGCTTTCTTCCTCTGCTACAGCCCACCGAGGTAGGGGGTGGAGTTGGGCGGTGCTAGTGAAACTTTTTTCTCTTCTCCTCTATAGGGGCCGGCGCGCAGGCTATCGGCAGCGTGGGTGAATGATTCATTTCACGTGCTGCTGTAGGTGGAGCGGGGCACTGGTCAGCAGGGTTTAGTGTGGCAGCTGAAAATCGGCCTAATTTTCACAATAATCGGCCGATGCCGATTTCTTAAAAACGGCCAAATATCGGCAGATATATCGGTCGACCTCTAGAGATAAGTCCAACGGAAACTGGGGAGGGGGTACAGTGTAAGTTTATTTTTTCATTTTATGTGGAAAGGTTAAATAACCCTTTAGAGGCATAGATTTGAGAATGTGAGAGAGAAACATAATTTTCCATTTTTGACTCATGGCCAAATGCAGATTAATACACAACAAATTTTATCATGCATAGATTGATCCTTTCAAAAACAATAGATTTTCTATTGTTCATGTATTTTGCCTCCACCAAAAAAATGAAGCACAATATGTCACAAACCTCTTACCTGAATAAACCCCAAAGCTACAAAAGATACAATGGCACCCTTGCTGTTGGGGGAAAAAAAGAGGTTTTGATCTTCAAACTGCGAGGTAACAGTTGTGAAAATGGGTCGCAGCCAGGAACTGATTGTAGCTGATACGGTAGATTCTGAGGCCGCGTACACACGACCGAGGAACTCGACGGGCAAAACACATCGTTTTCCTTGTCGAGTTCCTTGTTAGGCTTGTCGAGGAACTCAACAAGCTTGCTTTGCGTACACACGTTAAAGACCAAACCTCCTCGTTCTCAAACGCGGTCACTTCAACACATACAATAACAGGGGGAGTTTGGTTCCATTGGCACAACCCTTGGGACTGCTTTTGCTAATCTCATGTTACTGGAAAGTTTGGTAAGAGACATTTTCACTTTTCAGTCTGTTACAGCATGACAAATGTGCTATTTCCATTACAAACGCTACTTTTACAGAAGGTGCGCAGGTTTCTTACCATACACACGCTCGAGTTTCTCGTCGGAAACCAGCCCGACGAGAAACTCGACGAGCCAAATTCGACTCCCGTCGAGAAAATAGAGAACCTGCTCTCTTTTTGGCTCGACGAGTTTCTCGCCGGTTTTCTCGGCGAAAAAGTGTACACACGACCGGTTTTCTCGGCAGAATACGTCTCCCATCAAGTTTCTTGATGGTTTCTGCCGAGAAAACCGGTCGTGTGTACGGGGCCTTACACAAATGGTTGGATGATCTCCGCAAGGAACAGCATGTAAAGGAATGCATTCAGTTCTAGAAATCCAGTACACAGTACAATGTTTGTGGCAGGAATTTGCCTCTAGGGTCCAGACAGGAATTTTCTTCCTCTAAGTATTTTTTTTTTGTATGTATCTCTGGATGAACTATGGTTTCTTGGGATGCAGTGATTTTCTTTTTCTAAGAATTCTTTTCTTTCAAAAAAAAAAACCTCACAATGCAATGCTGTAAAAAGCTGACTGATTTGCTAATAGGTAACTGAAAATTAAAGTGATTGTAAAGTATCGTTTTTTTCCCCCTATAAAAATAACAAACATGTTATACTTACCTGCTCTGTTGCAGTGGATTTGCACAGAGCAGCCCAGATCCTGCTCTTTTCGGGTTTCTCTTCTGTGATACTGGCCTCTCCCTCCTGTTCAGTGCTCCCACAGCAAGCAACTTGCTATGGGGGCACCCAAGCAGAGTAACAGCTCCCTGTGTCCATTTGACACAGAGCCCCGTCCTCTCCCCTGATTGGCAACTTGACATTGATTGACAGCAGCAGGAGCCAATAGCGCCGCTGCTGTGTCTCAGCCAATCAGGTAAGAGAATCTACGATGGCTGAGACACTTGTGGACATCGCTGGACAGAGGTACGTTTTAGGAGGGCTGAGGAGGGGGCGAAGCTGCTGCACACAGAAGGCTTTTTATCTTCATGCATTAAGATAAGAAACCTTTTGCCTTTACAACCCCTTTAATGCTGACCATACACTAGTAGAATTTCCTGCGAACATATGAAAATCCTTATCAAAACATTCATTCTTAGAACAATCTCTCTTGACATCGTTTGTCAACTAATTTTTTTCAGAAGCCCTTTAAAATTTGATCCATATCTGCTCTTCAGATGTAATCCCAGACGTATTGAACAGATTTCATTACAATATGTGTGATTTTTTTTCCCTAAAGAAAACCACATTCCAAGTCTTGTTCTGTTGAGAAAATGTTTCCATTCTTGCTCCTGTTTTTTCGAACTACAGTCGAAAAGAACATCAATGTGAACATCAAATGTTCTGAAAAGTATTGAGCACAGGCTGATTTAACATATTCAAATATAATGATAATGAATGCAACTTATTGCGCAGAACGGCATTCGACAAAACATCAGAAATGTCCGTAATTGCCGGTCTGCAAATCCGCGGCCGACTTGCGAACATTTCCGATCTACAAGCAGGAGGAAAGTCCTTAACGGGTTTGTAACCTGGGGGCCCCCTGTACTGTGACAAATAAATTTACAAAGACATACACAATGGCAATATCATGCAAAAACTTTATAACAGATGTAGGGTCGAAACAACTAATTGATTAATCGACAACTAATCGATTAAAGCGGATGGTTCACAAAAAAGAAAATATTAAAAGCCAGCAGCAACAAATACTGCAGCTGCTGACTTTTAATATTAGGACACTTACCTGTCCTGGAGTCCAGTGCCGTCCGCAGCAGAGGATGAGCGATCGCTCGTCTCTCTGCTGTTCCCCGCTCCATCCACGGTGAGGGAACCAGGAAGTGAAGCGCTGCGGCTTCACTGCCCGGTTCCCTACGGCGCATGCGCGAGTCGCGCTGCGCCTGCCGATTGGCTCCAGCTGTGTGCTGGGAGCCGAGTGTTCCCAGCACACAACGGGGGACGGACGGGATGTGATGCAATGCCCGTCTTTTGCCCGTGAATGCTGGGCCGGAAGTGGGTGCAGATACCTGTCTATCTGCACCCCCCTCCCCCCTGAAAGGTGTCAATTGTGACACCGGAGGGGGGGAGTGTTCGGATCAGCGGATCTTCACTTTAGGGTGGAGATCCGCTTTAAGGAATTAATCGATTACCATTTTCATAATCGATTAATCGGCCAGTAACATATTGGGGTTAAAATAATTAGCCCTTTATATTACAAAAAGAGCAAATCGCTACTGTAAATATTACTTTCACTGTTCCGCAGTAAAAAATGAACCCCTTACAGTAGCGATTATTTGCTCTTTTTGTACTAATTTTAGTTTTTTAACCCCCATTATGTTACTAAACCTCTCAGGCCGGGTCACACCTTTTTGCAGAAACATACTATGTCCAGGCCCGGACTGGCCATAGGGCATAACGGGCAAATACCCGGTGGGCCGCGGCAGCCTGCGGGCCTGTTGTGGCCCTCGCGGCCCGGGGGCCGATTGCGGCCCGCGAACGGCCCTTGCGGCCCACAAATGGCCCCGGCGGCTATTGAGCCTCTCACTGTGCCCATCAAATGCAGCCACTGGGCCCATCAAATGCTGCTACTGGGCCATTAATTGTCATCACTGTGCCATGCCATCAAACGCAGCCACTGTGCCATCAATTGTCACCACTGTGCCATGCCATCAAACGCAGCCACTGTGCCATGCCATTAAACACAGCCACTGTGCCACCAATTGTCACCACTGTGCCATGCCATCAAACACAGCCACAGTGCCATCAATTGTCACCACTGTGCCGTGCCAACAAACGCAGCCACTGTGCCAACTATTGTCTCCACTGTGCCATGCCATCAAACGCAGCCACTGTGCCATCAATTGTCACCACTGTGCCATGCCATCAAATGCAGCCACTGTGCCATGCCATCAAATGCAGCCACTGTGCCATGCCATCAAACGCAGCCACTGTGCCATCAATTGTCACCACTGTGCCATGCCATCAAACACAGCCACTGTGCCATCAATTGTCACCACTGTGCCATGCCATCAAACGCAGCCACTGTGCCATGCCATCAAACGCAGCCACTGTGCCATGCCATCAAACGCAGCCACTGTGCCATGCCATCAAACGCAGCCACTGTGCCATGCCATCAAACGCAGCCACTGTGCCATGCCATCAAACGCAGCCACTGTGCCATGCCATCAAACGCAGCCACTGTGCCATGCCATCAAACGCAGCCACTGTGCCCTTTAATTGTCGCCACTGTGCCAATTGATGCCACTGTGCCCTTTAATTGTTGCCACTGTGCCCATTGTTGCCACTGTGCCCATTGTCGCGGCCCACGAATGGCCCCCGGCGGCTATTGAGCCTCACTGTGCCCATCAAATGCAGCCACTGGGCCCATCAAATGCTGCTACTGGGCCATCAATTGTCATCACTGTGCCATGCCATCAAACGCAGCCACTGTGCCATCAATTGTCACCACTGTGCCATGCCATCAAACACAGCCACTGTGCCATCAATTGTCACCACTGTGCCATGCCATCAAACGCAGCCACTGTGCCATGCCATCAAACGCAGCCACTGTGCCCTTTAATTGTCACCACTGTGCCAATTGATGCCACTGTGCCCTTTAATTGTTGCCAGTGTGCCCATTGATGCCAGTGTGCCCATTGTCGCGGCTGAGCCAGAGGGGGCGGCTGAACCAGAGGGAGCGGCGCTCCGGCGCCCTCTATAGATGCACTGCCACTGTCTATCTATCTATCTATCTATCTATCTATCTATCTATCTATCTATCTATCTATCTATCTATCTATCTTCTTCTTCTATCTATCTATCTATCTATCTATCTATCTATCTATCTATCTATCTATCTATCTATCTATCTATCTATCTTCCTTTATCTACATTTCTTTCTGTATCTATCTTCCTTCCTTTCTTCCCTTCTTTCTTTCTATCTCTTTCTTTCTATCTCTTTCTTTCTTTCTTTCTTTCTTTCTTTCTTTCTTTCTTTCTTTCTTTCTTTCTTTCTTTCTTTCTTTCTTTATCTATCTTCCTTCCTTCCCTTCTATCTATCTATCTATCTATCTATCTATCTATCTATCTATCTATCTATCTATCTATCTATCTATCTCAGGGATCCTCAAACTACGGCCCTCCAGATGTTGTAGAACTACACATCCCATGAGGCATTGTAACACACTGACATTCACAGACATGACTAGGCATTATGGGAATTGTAGTTCCTGAACAACTGGAGGGCCGTAGTTTGAAGACCCATTATCTATCTATCTATCTATCTATCTATCTATCTATCTATCTATCTATCTATCTATCTATCTATCTATCTATCTATCCTTCTTGCTTTCTATCTTTATCTATCTATCTTCCTTCCCTTCTTTCTTTCTATAGTATTCATTGTTTCTTTATCCATCTTCCTTCCTATCTATCTATCTTCCCTTCTTTCTTTCTATCTGTATCTATCTTTCTTTATTTATCTTCCTTCCTTCCTTCCTTCCTTCCCTTCTTTCTATCTTTATCTATATTTCTTTCTTTATATATCTTCCCATCTATTATCTATCTTCCTTCCTTCCCTTTTTCTATATTTATCTATCTTCATTTCTTTATTAATCTTCCTTCCCTTCTTTCTTTCTCTTACCATTTTTGCCACTGTGCCCATTGTCGCGGCTGAGCCAGAGGGGGCGGCTGAACCAGAGGGAGCGGCGCTCCGGCGCCCTCTATAGATGCACTGCCACTGTCTATCTATCTTCCTTCCTTTCTATTTTTATATATCTATCTAGATCTATCTACCTTCCTTCTCATTTTTTTTCTATCTTTATCCATCTTTCTTTCTTCCTTACTATCTTCTATCTATCTTATCTTCCTTCCCTTCTTTCTATATCTTTCTTTCTTTATCTATCTTCCTTCCCTTCTTTCTTTCTATCTTTATATTTCTTTCTTTATCTATCTATCTATCTATCTATCTATCTATCTATCTATCTATCTATCTATCTATCTATCTATCTATCTATCTATCTATCTTCCTTTCTTAATCTTTCAATCTATCTTTCTTTATCTCACCCCACATCCCGTCATTAACCCCCGCTGTGCCCCCCCCCCGGGCTGCTCAGTCTAAAATGCCCGGGCCTATTTTTTGTCCCCGTCCGGGCCTGACTACGTCCATTTATATGGTTTCACATCCATGATTTTTTCAGCTGCTGTGTATTTGAAAAGGGCAAGGACTTTTTAATGCAAAACTGTGCTATTTTGTTTTTTTGGCTCAATATACTTCAATGGAGAAGCTGCAGACATTTTTTTTGTGCCAATTTGTATTTTCTAATCCGCCCAACAACAAATTGGCCAAAAAAAATGCAAATCGCAGCAAAATGTTTTATTTTTTTTAAGGATATTAACCGATTATTCGATTAATCGAAACAATAATCGGCCAACTAATCGATTATGAAACTAATCTCTAGTTGCAGCCCTAAACAGATGTACAGTGATGATCTTTGTGGAGCTGCATTTAACTGAAGCATATTTTATTAGAAAAATACTCAGAATAGATACTTTGATATTTTATCCTTTTAATTGTTAAACTGATCACTTTATAGTAGATTTTCAACGATTTATCAATCATGTTTATTAACCACTTGCCCATGGTGTCATAGTCAAAATACGTCATGACTTTAAAGATGGATATCTCGGTAACGGCAGCAGCTGCTGCCACAACCGAGATATCCATCTTTTCCATGGGCAGTGCTGTACACGATAATGGCGGTCCCAGCGGCGGATTCGCCGCAAGATCGCCGTTATCGGTGGCGGGAGAGGGCCCCCCCCCCCTCCCGCCGCTCTCCCGCGCTCTCCGCCGCTTACCGGAGCCGTCGGTAACGGCGGAGGCAATCGGGTCCTCTTGCTGGCTGTGTTGGGATACGAGTGAGGGAAAAATCGCCCCCACCCGTCCCCCACAGCTCTGCTGGGCGGAAGTGACGTCAAAACGTCACTTCCGCCCAGCGTCTTAAAGAAACATTTTTTTTTTCTGAAATTTGAAAAATGACATTTTTTTTTTTTTTTTTTTCTTTTTTTGCATTTAAGCCTAAATATGAGATCTGAGGTCTTTTTGACCCCAGATCTCATATTTAAGAGGACCTGTCATGCTTTTTTCTATTACAAGGGATGTTTACATTCCTTGTAATAGGAATAAAAGTGATAATTTTTTTTTTTTTAATTTATTTCGATGTATAAAATTATAAACTAATTAAAAATAAATAAGAAAACAAAAAAAAAAAAATGTAAAACGCCCCGTCCCGACGAGCTCGCGCGCAGAAGCGAACGCATACGCGAGTAGCGCCCGCATATGAAAACGGTGTTCAAACCACACAAGTGAGATATCGCCGCGATCGTTAGAGCGAGAGCAATAATTCTAGCCCTAGACCTCCTCTGTATCTCAAAAAATGCAACCTGTAGAATTTTTTAAACGTTGCCTATCGAGATTTTTAAGGGTAAAAGTTTGACGCCATGCCACGAGCGGGCGCAATTTTTAAGTGTGACATGTTGGGTATCATTTTACTCGGCGTAACATTATCTATCACAATATATAAAAAAATTGGGCCAAATTTATTGTTGTCTTATTTTTTTATTCAAAAAAGTGTTTTTTTTTCAAAAAAAGTGCGCTTGTAAGACCGCTGCGCAAATACGGTGTGACAAAACGTATTGCAATGACTGCCATTTTATTCTCTAGGGTGTTAGAAAAAAAAAATATATAATGTTTGGGGGGTTTAAGTAATTTTCTAGCAAAAAAAACAGTTTTAGTCTCGTAAACACCGAATCTGAAAAACAAACCCGGTGGGCAAGTGGTTAAATATTTGTACCATATGTTATGAGCCTTTATATTTTATGTGCAAGTCATGATGACCACGAATGTATTGTTGATTGATTCAATTGTTTTTTTTTATAAATATGGCATGTTTAACCTGATTATAAAAAAATCTTATGAATTCCTTTTATCATATTCCACGTATCATCATTTGCCTATGCCAAGCCTCATTTAATGTCCCACTTTCCTTCCTTGTTTTTGTATTTATCACTTTATGGTAGTTGGAACTTGAAGCTACCTTTAAAGTGGTAGTTAAGTTAATTTTTTTAAGTTGTACCTACAGGCAATGCTGTATCCTGGCCTAGGCCAACAAGGCCCAGGCCTAGGGCAGCATGGAAAGAGTCCTCGCTGGCTTGTGCTACACTGTTAGTGTAACGCAAGCTGCTTCTAATTTTGACTGTCCTATCCTCCTGGACCTCAAACCTTGCTATGCTGTATGTTTTCTGCTGCACCATTCGCATGGTTATATCTTTTTAGACCTTTCCATAAAATTATCAGACATTTATGTTTAAAGTAGAACTATAGGCAACACTTTTTTTTTATTTTGGATAGAGTAAGGGAGGGTTGTAGCCCCTGTCAGTTTATTGTTTTCCATCCCTGTCCCATTGCTGAGATTTCCCTTCACTTCCTGCCCCATTGCCAAACGGGAAGTGAGAGGAAATCTATGCAAATTAAGGGAATTCAATGCCCCCCAGGCCCTCAGTACTAGCGTCCCCCCCACAATTTCAGGGCGGGTCTTAAACAGAAAGAGGTGTGGCCTTGACAGAAAGGGGTGGGACATATTTAATTAGGGGTGCTCGAGTTTAGTCAGGCCTAGGACAGCACAAAACCTAAATAAACTACTGCCTCCAGGTAAGCCTATTATAAGGCCCACCTGTAGGTACAGTGAATATCTTCTACACTTAAGGTGTTCACAAGATATTCACACTGCACTGCATGCAGCCGGTGATGTCACAGGCTCATACGCTCTGAAGGTCCGGCATGACAGGCTGGACCTTCAGAGCTTCATTCTGCAGCCAAGGGCTCCCGCGTGCATGTGTGGAAATGATCCACTCGCAGCCCACGAACCCGGAAGGGAAGGAATACCTGGGGGGGGGGGGGGGGGGAGAGATGGAAGCCCTGTCAGCAGTGACAGCGCACCACTGGAGGGCTTCATTCTAATGTATTTCATAATGTGCTAGTATGTGATACATACTAGCACATTGTACCATTGCCTTCCAGAGGATTCTTTTATTTATTTTTAAATGCTGCTGTTTACTTTCGCTTTAACAGTAGATCAGAAGAATGTGCTTTATGCATTTATATTATAAAAATGCTGCACACCTGAGCCAATACTAGTAAGGATGTGTACATGTGAATGCCTAAGTCAATGCCTCTCCTCAGACCACGCCTTCGACGCGTTTCACCTCACCCACCGGGGCTTAATCATAGAGGTGAGGGGTGAGAGCAAGACAATATTTCTACATCATGTGCTGTGGGGACTAAATCAGTGAAACAGTGAAACATGTGCATGTGATTTCAGTAAAAGGTGTGATCAATGTGAATGTGAAAAAAATACATAAATAAATAATTGTATTATTTGTATTATATTATAAAAAATGCAGAAATAAAACACATTTATGTATTATATTATGTTTTTATATTTTATTTTATTTCTGAATTTTTTTTATTTTTTATATTCTTTTTATTTTTTCATATTTCTTCTCATGTGTTTATTTTTATTTTCCAATTATAATTATTTTTTTTTTTTTTCAATAACGATTGTATTTAGACATTTTTAAACAGATATACATGAAAGACATGAAAGACGTTACACGTGTACTTCAAGCAATAAGGTTGCAATCTTCGGGATCACTATCTTTCCAAACATGTCGTATCATACAGAGAACCATTTATCATTTTAATTTTCACATTTTCTTTCTTTACCTCTCTTCCTTTTTCTTCATTTATCCAGGAGGCAGTTTCACTTTATTATCACATTTTTTCATCATACCTTATACTGAAATCGCATTCACATGTTTTACTCATTCAGTTCTCACAGCCGACGATGTATACATTCTGTTGTCCTGCTCTCACCTATCACCTCTATGATTAAGCCCCCAGTGTCGGAAGGCGTGTGTTGAGGAGTTCCATTGACTAATGCCGCCTATACACGATAATTTTTTGGCTTGTAAAAAACTTTGTTTTTTAACCACTTGAGATCCGCGCTATTGACAAAAGACGTCAACAGCGCGGCTCTCAAGTGCCAAGTTGACGTCTTTGGATTGGGTGGCGCACGGCGGGTAAACACTGTCCCGGCGCATCGCTGAAGAGCCGATGTGTGTACCTGGCGGCCGCGATGTCCGTCGGGTACACGCTATCGGCGGGAACACAAGCAGGTGACAGCAGGGACGTGGAGCTCTGTGTGTAAACACAGAGCTCCACGTGCTGTCAGAGGAGAGGAGACCGATCTGTGTCCCTTGTACATAGGGATACAGCATCGGTCACCTCCCCCAGTCACTCCCCTCCCCCCACACAGTTAGAACACACCCAGGATACACATTTAACCCATTCCTCACCCCCTAGTGTTAACCCCTTCCCTGCCAGTCACATTTATACAGTAAGTAGTGCATTTTTATAGCACTGATCGCTGTATAAATTTGAATGATCCCAAATTTGTGTCAAAAGTGTCCGATATGTCCGCCGCAATATCGCAGTCCCAATAAAAATCGCAGATCACCGCCATTACTAGTAAAAAAAAAAATATAAAAAAAATCATAATTCTGTTCCCCATTTTGTAGGCGCTATAACTTTTGCGCAAACCAGTCGCTTATTGCGATTTTTTTTTTTTTTTTTTTTTACAAAAATACGTCGAAAAATACGTATCGGCTTAGACTGAGAATTTTTTTTTTTTTTTTTAAATTGGGATATTTATTATAGCAACAAGTAAAAAAAAATATATTTTTCTTTATCGTACATCACGGGACACAGAGCGGCAATCCATTACTATGTGGGTTATAGAGTCTACCTTCAGGTGTGGACACTGGTGTAATTAACTACACAGGAAGTTCCCTCCCTATATAACCCCTCCCATACTGGGAGCTCCTCAGTTTTTTCATCAGTGTCTAAGGTGTTGGTCACGAGTGAACATGTGCTCTTAGGAGCTCCACTGGAGGGATCCATGCTGGATGTAAAAAACCTCCATAAATCCGGATCCGTCCAAGGTGCTTCATAGCCAAAGTGCACGGTACCCGGGCCTCGGTACGAAGAACGAGGTTTAGCCTATAATGCCTCTGTGTGGAGGGCTGGATCCTGGGTTCCAGAACTTTGTGCCTTCTAAGGACCAAATGTTTTTTCTGCTGCCAGGATGCTATATAGGTCTAGGGGAGTTGGTGTTCCTGCCATGGACCCCGGTCCCTGAAGGTCTAGGACAATACCCACGGTGAAGGGGGAAGATTGGGCCTCTTGCTTGGCAATACCCTGCAGCGTGGAGAAGGTAAGAGTGCCTACGGGACTTGGTTCGACAGTAGGTCCTCCGTGGGGGACTTGGGTCTCGCCTATATTATGCTTCTATGCATGGGCAATGTAAACCACTATGTCTTCTGAGACAGGATGGCTCAGGGCACCCATATACCTCCCCTCGCCGGCATGCAGCCTGGCCCACCATGTCTGTTAGACAGGATGGCTGCAGTACCTATATATCTCCCCTTGAAGGGGCCGGTACATAAAAAAAAAATAAAAAAAAAATATGCCCTTAATCCTATACAAAGGATTGTCTTCCGTGAGTAGTTGCAAGTCGTATCTGTGTTTCCACTGCTATGGGCAGTAGAAGACATGCCTGATGTTTTTGCTTACCATGCTTTCCAGAAAACGGAAGCTTAAGTGTTAGCTGATCTATTGTGTCCCACTTCCTCCGCTTCAGGCTCTACCATGTTGCACGTGCTCACCGGCTCAGTGCAGTCGCAGAGAAGGCTCTTCAAAGGGCCCGGACGTCAGAGCTCTGTAAAGCTAGGGGGACACAAACGTAAGCACCTTGTGTGAGTTGGATACAGATTCATCTAAGACGCCTACTCGCATCTAGCTGTGCAGATTAGCAGGCATTGTGTCAGACTAAATTCAGCTATTTGATGCACCTGGGTTAAGTGCCTCTGCTTTAGCTTAGGACTTGGTCTCCCCATTGAATAAGGTCAGGGGTAGGAATATAAAGAGGGATCGACACCTGAACCTGGTGGACCCTTATTCTCCTCTGAAGAGACTTAAACAGCTCATAGATTGAGCCATCAGACCTGTCAGGCAATGCAGCCTTCCCCCAACATTGCAATCACTCTGCATGTGTTTTGTGTTTTGCAAGAAAAAAAAAAAAGGGGGTGTCCCCCTTTTCCTGCTTTAATCCTGAAACAAAGGGATTAGAAAGCTTGGGGATAAAAGTTTCACTGTCAGAGGACAGGAGACAGGAGCTGCAGCCTAACAAGGAGAAGCTATCAAAAGCCCTACAGGTTCTGATTACACCTCTATCTTCTCCTTAGAGTGTAAAGAGAGGTTTTCCTATAGGTGGCTAGTAAGACCTCCATATAATCCTCAGCCTGGTGTCGGCTTCAGGCTAACCAAATGCATCGGAGGGATGCACAGTTGCGGGCACACATTGCTAATGTCTCTTAATTGAGGAAACACACATCTGCAGAGGATAATTTCCTCTTTACCAGTCCGCATGTTGCATAACATACATGAGTTTGGAATGCATGTGGGATAAAAACAAGTAACAGAGCAGATTCTATTGTGGATCGCATAAACATACATGTTTCTGTCTATATGGTGCTGCATGTTTCCACAAAAGAGGTCGCATAAAAGATGCTTGTAATGCTGAATCGCATAAAGACGTTTGTAGGCATAAAAATGCTGAATCACACATGATTACCTGATCACCCAAGTCCTTGTTTCCCCCAAGGATGTTTGGTTACACAGAAGAGGTTTGTTTCCATAGAAAGGCCTAAAATCGCATAAAGTTGCTTGGATGCAAAAAAGATGCTGGATCACACATGGTTAACTGATCATCAGCGTCCTGGATTACCCAAGGATGTTTGGTCACACAAATAGGCTTGTTTCCACAAAGGTACCTAAAGTCGCATAAAGATGCTTGTATGCATAAAAATGCTGAATCACACATGATTACCTGATCACCCAAGTCCTTGTTTCCCCCAAGGATGTTTGGTTACACAGAAGAGGTTTGTTTCCACAGAAAGGCCTAAAATCGCATAAAGTTGCTTGGATGCAAAAAAGATGCTGGATCACACATGGTTACCTGATCATCAGCGTCCTGGATTACCCAAGGATGTTTGGTCACACAAATAGGCTTGTTTCCACAAAAGTACCTAAAGTCGCATAAAGATGCTTGTATGCATAAAAATGCTGAATCGCATAAAGGATGCTTGTATGCATAAAAAGGTTGAATCACACAGGATTACATGATCACCCAAGTCCTTGATTCCCCAAGGATATTTGGTCACGCAAAGAGGCTTGTTCCCACAGAAATGCCTAGAATCGCATAAAGAGGCCTGAAGGTATAAACATGCTGAATCACACATGATTACCCGATCACCCAAGTCCTGGATTACTCAAGGCCTAAAGGGATCGCTTAAAGATACTTGAATGCAAAAAGAAGCTGGATCACACATGGTTGTTGGATCAACAGAGTCCTGGATTACCCAGGGATACTTGATCACATAGAGAGGCTTGTTTCACAGAAATGCCTAAAGTCGCATTAAGATGCTTGGGTGCATAAGGATGTTGGAACGCACAGGGGTGCTTGGTCACACAAGGGTTCTTGTCCGCACAGTAGTGCTTAAAATGCATAAGATGTTGATCGCATGGAAGATGCTGAATCGCATGCATGGTTACTTTAAAGTTGCACATGGTGGCTTAATTAAGCAATACAGGATGCCTTGTGTTTGCATAGAGATACGTGTCTGCATGGGTTCATGTTGCACATTGTTGCATAACACGTTTATAGCAGATGCTTGCTTGCTTGCAAGGATGCTCGTTCCAGAGCACACATGCTATATGCATGTTGGGCGTGAGACATATTTATATGATTTCATGCTTCCATGAACACACACTGCCATGTACACACGCCTCCATTGAGGCATATGGCTTTAACACTTGCCACATACACATATGGGGAGCCAGTTGCATATGTGTTTTATTTACTTGGGACTGCAGAGGTTGTCTGCGTTGTGCAGGGGAACAGCACTATCTCCAGTTGGTGGTCTTGCCCTTTTGGGTTAGCCTCCGTGTCTGGGTTGTCAGGGTGCTAGGGCCCGCCTCTAGCAGGTCTGTAGGCCCAGGGTATAGCAGTAATGGCATACGGAAGCAGACTCCTGCTGATGGATCAGTCAGCAGCATGGCTGGACCTAAGGGTGTCCAGCATGGTCAGGTATCTGGATCTCCTGGGTTAGGATTCCAGTCTAAAGATACATTCTTCATTGACAAGAAGCTGGGTATGTTTTGCACCAGGAGAGTACTTTTGGCCTAAGACAAGACCATCGCTATAAGAAAGCTGGTCTAGGTGGTTACGGCAAGGAACTTTTGGCCTTCTGCTTAAGGCACTAGAGAAGATGCTGCTTCATTCAAGACAGTTCCCTATACTTTTATTCAGGACTGTTATAAACAGTATTGTGTTGGCCTAGAAGGAGTGGATCTTGACCTAGCATTATCCAAAGAACCGGTCCCAGAGATAGGCTGGAATTCCTCTTGGTGGTTCTTAACTAAAGGGTTTGCCAGGTCAGGAAGAGACCTTGGCCCAGGGGAAGTAGTCGAGCTCCAAGGGAGCCTCATCTGTCAGCTAGAGCTACCGATGGAGCATCTGGCTTAGGGGCCTGAACGTCCAGGGGCTGGTTGGTTCGGTCAGAGTTCAATCAGACTATACCATATTAAGTGATTTACTTAATTTACCAAGGAGGAGCTTGTGCCTTGCCTATTGATATTCGACAGTTCGTGAAATGCAGAATTGGCAGGCGATTCGCTGTAGCCGTCAACAAGTGTCTCCAGGAGAAGGACCTCTACACCCTGACTGTTTTCCTGACCAAGGGCCACAGAAATAGTACCCTGTACATAAGATGTATTGGCGTCCAGGCTCAACAAGAAATTGAACAGCTTGAGGTCAAGGACAAGGGATCCACCCGCATGCGGGGCAGATGTGTTAGTAATCTGGTGGGACCAGTGCTCACTGGTTATGTCTCTCCCCCCAGTGCCGCGGCGTTTGTGGCTTCCATGCAACATTAGAGGATGGCGGAAGCTGGCCTGATTACTCCGGCATAACCCTGACGACCTTTTCTGTGCAGGGACAGTAGGGGTGGTAGTAGAGGACCCACGGTCCCTTACATCTTGTCCAGGCCTACTTTGAAGGGGGTATTACATCCTGTCGTGCAACAGGTGAATTAATGGTCTGGCTATTTTAGCCCACATTCTTCAGGATCAGGGTTTTTAGAATCAACGGCACTTCCTTGATTCATACAGGAAGGCTGGCCTCCAGGACCAGATATCCCAGGATCGGGAGAGCCCATGTTCCTGGTATGAAACAGATGGTGGCATCCTTGGAAGTTTGTCAAAGATAAAATTCCTGCCTTCCTGCATTTGGAAAGGAGACGGAGCCAGCCTTAAGTTACATCAAGGATCCGACCTCGGCCTTGCCTCCAAAGGTCGCTTGCTTTACACTCTTTGTTCCGAGCCATTATACAAGGGGTGACGCGCATAAGTCCACCAGTTTAGTCGCCCTTGTGCTTGGAGGATTGGCTCTAGTTTAGTCGGCTTACAGGGTCAGCTCTGTGGGCCGATGCACCATATTTCCCTTCAGCCTTTAACAAGGGAATTGGTGTTCTTGGTTGTGGTAGCCTCCAAGAGAGTTTCAGTATTGGCAAACTCTTGGTATAAAACCATATTTATTCTTACTAGTAGGGTGATGTTAAAGGGGTAGTTCCCCCAAAAACCTTTTTTTTAACATTTATTCAGGCTCGTTATGTCAAGGGGAATCAGGTTTTTTTTTTTTAGAAATGAAGCAGTACTTACCGTTTTAGAGATGCATCGTCTCCGACGCTTCCGGGTATGGGCTCTGACTATAGGCGTGCCTATTTGATTGACAGGCTTCCGAGGTCGCATACATCGCGTCACGATTTTCCGAAAGTAGCCGAACGACGGTGCGCAGGCGCAATATAGAGCCGCACCGTCGCTCGGCTTCTTTCGGCTATTCGTGACGCGATGTATGCGACCGTCGGAAGCCTGTCAATCAAATAGGCACGCCCAGACCAGACGATCATACCCAGAAGCGACGGAGACGATGCATCTGTAAAACGGTAAGTATTGCTTCGTTTCTAATAAAAAAACACCCGATTCCCCTTGACATAACGAGCCTCAATCAATGGTAAAAAAAGGTTTTTGGGGGAATTACCCCTTTAATCCTCACCCAGCCTTATTTACTAGAAGGATCTAGTGTTCATTTGAATCTAGATATTCTTACCTCCCCCTTTTTTCAAAACCTTGTTTTCGGAAGGAAAGGTTATTGCTTTCTCTCAGTAGAGATGAGAGCAGTTAAATATCTATCTGAAGGTTCAGATATAGAAATCTGAAGTTTTTATTGTGCTGCCAGAAGACCCTAGATGTGGGCAGGCAGTGTTCAGTTCAGCTATTAAAATGGTTACACTCTCTCCTTTGGAGTAGAATGGTCAAGGCCTATCTGAAGCGGCTGCTCGGATACGGAAAGCTGATGTTATTGCGCTACCAGGAGGCCCCAGCAAGGGGCAGGCAGCGTCTAAAATCAACTGTTTTCAAGATTGATTCATCAGGGTATTATTCAGGCTTGTGGTTCGGAGAGTGGGACTCCCCCTGTTTCTTGGGGGGGGGGGTGCTCTGTACCAGGATAGTAAGCGCTTTATGACGCAGATTTTCAGGGCCGCAACTTGGCGTCTGTGCTTAGGTTCACTGATTCTTGTCAGATGTACATAGGAGGGCAAAAGGATGCAGCTTTTTGGCGCAGTATGCATCTGGCAGCATTATAGATCCTCTCATCTGATGGCGGCCTGCGTTGTTTGTGTCTCCCTCCCCTCAGTAAGCATTGCTTTCGGACATCCCACATAGTAATGGATTGCCGCTCTGTGTCCCTTGATGTACGATAAAGAAAATAGGATTTTTTATGACAGCTTACCTGTAAAATCCTTTTCTTGGAGTACATCACGGGACACAGAGCTCCCGCCCCTCTTGTTTGGGGATATTGGGACACTTATTTCTTTGCTACAAAAACTGAGGAGCTCCCAGTATGGGAGGGGTTATATAGGGAGGGAACTTCCTGTGTAGTTAATTACACCAGTGTCCACACCTGAAGGTAGACTCTATAACCCACATAGTAATGGATTGCCGCTCTGTGTCCCGTGATGTACTCCAAGAAAAGGATTTTACAGGTAAGCTGTCATAAAAAATCCTATTTTTTTTAATTGTCGCTCTTTTTTTGTTTATAGCGCAAAAAATAAAAACCGTAGAGGTGATCAAATACCACCAAAATAAAGCTCTATTTGTGGGGAAAAAAGGATGTCAATTTTGTTTGGGAGCCACGTCGCACGACTGCGCAAATATCAGTTAAAGCGACGCAGTGCCGGAAGCTGAAATTTCGCCTGGGCACAAAGGGGGTTTATGTGCCCAGTAAGCAAGTGGTTAAAAATGTAATTTAAAATGATCGTGTGGGCTTCACAGCATTTTTCGGGTTCTGAAAAACGTCAAAAAAAATAAATTCGAACATGCTCTATTTTTTAACAACGTTTTTAAACCATGCCGTTTTTCGTGTTGTAAAAAATAATCGTGTTAACGACGTTAAAAACCCGCGCATGCTCAGAAGCAAGTTATGAGACGGGAGCACTCGTTTTGGTAAATCTACCAGTCATAATGGAGATGGCACATTCATCACGCTATAACAGACAGAAAAGCGCGAATCGTCTTTTTTACAAACACAAAATAAGCAAAAGCAGCCCCAAGGGTGGCGCCATCAGCATGGAACTTCCCCTTTATAGTACGTCACCGTTCTTTGTTAGAGCATTTTTTTTCACTATCGGGTGTAGGCAACATCGTTTTAATGATGAAGTTGAAAAAAACTTTTTTCCCAGAGGCTAAAAACGTTGTGAGGCTTTCATATGTACTTATCCTTACTAGGATCAGGTGTGCCTTGGTTTCTTGCTTTAATGTTCACCATTCACTGGATGAGTTACTTTTCACCCCGGCATCCCTGTAATCCTGAGCACCAGCAGGGCTTCACATCTCAGCTTGGATCAGCACCAATAAGCATACATGGACTTATAATGCATTAATACGGTGACATATACAGGTCATTCTCCAAAAATTAGCATATTGTGATAAAGCTCAGTATTTTCTGTAATGTACTGATAAACATTAGACTTTCATATATTTTAGATTCATTACACACAACTGAAGTAGTTCAAGCCTTTTATTGTTTTAATATTGATGATTTTGGCATACAGCTCATGAAAACCCCAAATTCCTATCTCAAAAAATTAGCATATTTCATCCGACCAATAAAAGAAAAGTGTTTTTAATTAAAAAAAAGTCAACCTTCAAATAATTATGTTCAGTTATGCACTCAATACTTGGTCGGGAATCCTTTTGCAGAAATGACTGCTTCAATGCGGCGTGGCATGGAGGCAATCAGCCTGTGGCACTGCTGAGGTGTTATGGAGGCCCAGGATGCTTCGGTAGAGGCCTTAAGCTCATCCAGAGTGTTGGGTCTTGCGTCTCTCAACTTTCTCTTCCCAATATCCCACAGATTCTCTATGGGGTTCAGGTCAGGAGAGTTGGCAGGCCAATTGAGCACAGTAATACCATGGTCAGTAAAACATTTACCAGTGGTTTTGGCACTGTGAGCAGGTGCCTGGTCTTGCTGAAAAATGAAATCTTCATCTCCATAAAGCTTTTTTAGCAGATGGAAGCAAAATCTCCTGATAGCTAGCTGCTATCACCCTGCCCTTGATAAAACACAGTGGACCAACACCAGCAGCTGACATGGCACCCCAGACCATCACTGACGGTGGGTACTTGACACTGGACTTCAGGCATTTTGGCATTTCCCTCTCCCCAGTGTTCCTCCAGACTCTGGCACCTTGATTACCGAATGACATGCAAAATTTGCTTTCATCCGAAAAAAGTACTTTGGACCACTGAGCAACAGTCCAGTGTTGCTTCTCTGTAGCCCAGGTCTGGCGCTTCTGCCGCTGTTTCTGGTTCAAAAGTGGCTTGACCTGGGGAATGCGGCACCTGTAGCCCATTTCCTGCACACGCCTGTACACGGTGGCTCTGGATGTTTCTACTCCAGACTCAGTCCACTGCTTCTGCAGGTCCCCCAAGGTCTGGAATCGGTCCTTCTCCACAATCTTCCTCAGGGTCCGGTCACCTCTTCTCGTTGTGCAGCGTTTTCTGCCACACTTTTTCCTTCCCACAGACTTCCCACTGAGGTGCCTTGATACAGCACTCTGGGAACAGCCTATTCGTTCAGAAATTTCTTTCTGTGTCTTACCCTCTTGCTTGAGGGTGTCAATGATGGCCTTCTGGACAGCAGTCAGGTCGGCAGTCTTACCCATGATTGCGGTTTGGAGTAATGAACCAGGCTGGGAGTTTTTAAAAGCCTCAGGAATCTTTTGCAGGTGTTTAGAGTTAATTAGTTGATTCAGATGATTAGGTTAAGAGCTCGTTTAAGAACCTTTTCATGATATGCTAATTTTTTGAGATAGGAATGTTGGGTTTTCATGAGCTGTATGCCAAAATCATCAATATTAAAACAATAAAAGGCTTGAACTACTTTATCACAATATGCTAATTTTTTAAGAATGACCTGTATTGATGACTACAAGGGTAGAGGAACAGGATTTATTTAAATGTCCGACCTAACTCAAATGTTTGCATGGGGTCAAGTAAATTATATTTATATGTGAACGGATATTCAACATTAATGGTTTTTGTTTCTTTTTTAGGGTGCTACTGCCACAGCTTCCTTGCCAGAAAGTGGTGCATCCCTTGCATTGAGAGCTTTAGGTTGGGGATCGCTGTATGCCTGGTGTGGAGTGGGACTTATCAGTTTGACTGTATGGAAAGTACTTGGAGTACACAGTGTGAGTATTTAACACGGGTTAACTATGGTATCCTTCAATATTTATTGAACATTCACAGGTGGCTTTCTTTTCTTGTTAATGCTTTAAAATATTTACATTTTTATCTAAACCTAGAACAAAAGTGAAATATTTGAAGCTTAACTATGCTCTGATGTGGTGGCTACATTAGTTTTCTTTATTTATGTGATTTTTTTTTTTTTACTTTTTTTTTTTTTTTACCTTGTGTTTCTGCCATTAACACCTTTTCTGTCCTGGGGTGACAACATTAATTTACTAGTACACTATATCAGGACAATGGAAACGGAACTTCAGAAACCTCCGTTTCCTCTTCTCTGTAACCTAGAAAGGCAAACTTTTATAGTGCTCAGAATGAGCTGGGAACAGTAGCGTTTGATAACAGCGAGCAGAGATCATGGAAACTCATCAGCTCATTTCTAGCAAGATCAACAGGTCTTTTTTTTTATTGTCATTTATCAAACAATTATAACAAAATGCTTTCAATAGTTTGCAATACGAGTGTTGCTGGTGCAAGTGAAATTATTCTATAATAGTGGGTGTGCTGCAAATCAGAAGAAAAGGGGCAAGACACCCAATGGTGTCTAGTCCTTAAAAAATGAATGTGATATGTGGATTGCGCTCCCCTGGTGGTTCATCTGTCGCCACCTATTTCTGGGTAATAATTTTAGTTATTAACCCCAATACATATCCCCTCCATCGGATAAATATTAATGTGTATAAATATGTGCCAAGTGCTTATATACAGATATTCTTCTCAGAAAAAATGCAAAAAAAACACCACTTATAAAATAGTGCTATTATAAAGCCTGTGCTCCCCTATGCCAGATTCAGAGGATCACTACCTCAAGGACAAGCAAATATTATAGTAACCCCAAAGAAATTCTAAATATATATATGAAAAAAAAATATATATGTGACAATTAGATAGAGGATTTCTAGATTGGTCCTCTTCTCATTAAAGTCCCAATGTGCTAGTCAAGTGCTTGTATGAATGCTTCTCCCGGGAGATGTTATAACACAACGAAATTTCACCAATTCAGTGATATTCCTGTCACTGCTAGAAATGGCCACTCACCAGATCTCATTCAATAAATGCCTTTGGTTCATTCCCAGGATAACCACTCCTCTTTTACGTATTTTCACCAACTGCCAGATGCTTTGGATGTACTAGTGGGGTTTCTTTCCCTCCTACAATGGCTCACAAAAAAAGAGGAGTGCCCCTTATGGTGTAGTACGTAAAAAATGTATTGGATACTTAAAAACAGGTACGTATTGCACTCACATTTGGTTGTGCCCGTATGCCAGCACCAAGCTTCTCCAGCCGTGTATGCAAAACAGGTGAAAGATAAAAAGCCATTCCTCTCGTGTTCCCCTTACGCCTATCTCACGATCAGCGCGTGGTTCCGTAGATGTCAGCAGCCTCTACGCGTTTTGCAAAGTATATTGCTTCCTCAGGAAGCCTCTTCCTCCCCAGCCATTACGCCTGTCACACCGATATATGTTCATGGCTAAGGAGTTTTGTATTCTTCCTCCCCAGCCATTACGCCTGTCACATCGATAGGTGCATGGCTAAGGAGTTTTGTATTACTCCTCCCCAGCCACTACGCCCGTCACACTGATAGGAGCATGGCTAAGGAGTTTTGTACTAAGGCAGGCGGAGTCTTTTGGGGAAACTGGTGATGTTTATCCTTGGGTTATTTCTCTAGAAACTCACCAAGTCTTTTGTTCTAGGTAAGGTCCTGGACCGCTCTGTGGCATCGGCTGTGCCTGTGCACAGGTGCCCTTTCCATCTCTGGTACAAAGGGGGCCTCCTCTCTGACAAAGGAAGTCATTTCATATAGGGGTGACCTTGCTGTAGCCAGGGGTTTCTGGCATCGGTGGAGATAAAGGATGCTGCCTCTGTGTCTCAGTTTTGTTTCCTTCTCACCAAAATTTCAGGTAATTTGCAGTATAGGACTGGAATTTCAGTGCAGGACCCTCTCATTCATCCTGTCCACAGCCCAAGTATTCTTGAGGGTCTTGGGCTGATTTTCATGCCTTTGGAGATCCAAGAAAGGGACTATTGTAGGTTATGTAGGTTATTGTAGGATGTTTTGTTCGGCATCATGGGCACAGCCAGACGCTCACAGTACGCTCTTTGCAGAGGTGTGGCTGGATTTTTATCTTCAGAAATCAGTATTGGTGTCAGCTCAGAAAATTCCTGATTAAAAGTGGTCCTGCGTGGCCCCAAAACCCCCCTGTTGTTTTTCTGTGATGTGATGATCATATAAAGCATTGGACCCTTTTTGGTGTGCTGGTGACATATCATTTGCTCCTAGTGTTTCTGGTCTCCAGCCGGTGATCGCTGGATCAGCCTTTTCCAGGTATGTGTGCGTTGGAAGTATTTCTCTGAACTTGACTATATAGATGCGGTCCTTGCAAGGGTACTACTTCCTAGGAGATGTGCCTTGCATTATGGAATCAAGTTGTTTCTCTCAGAACCCTGAGGTTTTCCCTCAATTTGTCTCCACATGATAGTTGCCTTGTTTGAGGTGGTTCTTTTGACTCAGTTTCTTTTCTGTTTACAGCAGTATGTTTTGTTGGCATGAGATGGTAGGAAGCAGTCTTGGGATTCTCCAATGTCCCTACACCAAATCTGTAAACAGGTGGATTTCTCAAATAAGGTTGGAGGTAGAATTTTTTTTTCTTCCCCTATTATGGAGAATGTTCATTACAGTAGCCAGCTTAAAGTGGTTGTAAAGGCACAAGGTTATTTCTATGTATGAAGGTTTGCAACATCGGTCCTACATCCATCCGACTTTCATGAACAGGATAGTACTTTGATCCGACTTTGTGATAGGCTGGCTTGTCCTTTGACCAATCAAAACAATCCCAGAGTGAGATAAATTCCTTTTACTGCTGCTGTAATCACAATGTCGGATGTCAAAAGTCGGATGGTTAGGACAAGGGTCCTACTTTGATCCGACTTCAATGATATTCAATGGGCTGAAGTAGGATCAAAGTCGGCCCAAAGTAGTACAGGGAGCATTTTCAAATTTGGACCGACATGTGTCATACCAGTTAAGACGTCTCTCATAGGGAAACATTGATTTTCACACGTCATGCGACATGAGCTCCCAATGTCGGAGCGTTTGTCAGGCCAGTGTGAACCCGGCCTGAAGCTTGAATTGGAAAAAAGACTGGACGTCATTCTGTCTTGGGTGAAGCTGTCCCCTGTACATGTTCCAGGGTTAGGGTTGGCTTAGATGTCTGTCAGAGGCTTTAGAACAGGGCTCTCCAGCTGTTGCGAAACTACAAGCAATAGCAAGATTGACAGTTACAAGCATGACTCCCACAGGCGGATGCATGATGGAACTTTCAGTTTTAGCAAAAGCTGGAGGGCTGCCAGTTTGAGACCCCTGCTTTAGAAGATCAGGTCTGTAAGGCTGCAACCTGACCTTTTTTCGTTGCACTTCTGCTTAATTTTATCAGCTGGATGTAATGCCGCGTACACACGATCACTTTTCGGCATGAAAAAAAACTTTGACCATTGAGGTTCCCGTTCAGCTGTCGAAAAGCTCATCGAGCCAAATTTCCCCATAAAACAACGAGGAAATAGAGAGCATGTACACACGACCGGTTTTCTCGGCAGAATACGTCTCCCATCGAGGTTCTCGCTCGATTCGGCCGAGAAACTCGGTCGTGTGTACGGGGCCTAAGTTTTTCCAACTTCATCATTAAAAACGATGTTGCCCACACACCATCGTTTTAAAAAATGATGAGAAAAACGCAGTGACGTACAACACGTATGACGGCACTCTAAAGGGGAAGTTCCATTTAAGCTCCCGTCTCACAACTTGCTTCTGAGCATGCGCAGGTTTAAAATGTTGTTTTTAACGTTGTTTTAGCCCACACACGATAATTTTTTACAACCCAAAAAGCAACCATTTTTAAAACGATGTTAACCACTTTAGCCCCGGACCATATTGCTGTCCAATGACCAGAGCACTTTTTGTGATCCAGCACTGCGTCGCTTTAACTGACAATTGTGCGGTCGTGCGACGTGGTTCCCAAACAAAATTGGCGTCCTTTTTTTCCCACAAATAGAGCTTTCTTTTGGTGGTATTTGATCATCTCTGCGGTTTTTATTTTTTGTGCTATAAACAAAAATAGAGCGACAATTTTGAAAAAAATGCAATATACTTTTTGCTATAATAAATATCCCCCAAAAATAAAACAACATTTTTTTTCCTCAGTTTAGGCCGATACGTATTCTTCTACATATTTTTCGTTAAAAAAAAAATCGCAATAAGCGTTTATTGATTGGTTTGCGCAAAAGTTATAGCATTTACAAAATAGGGGGTCGTTTTATGGCATTTTTATTAATATTTTTTTTTACTAGTAATGGCGGCGATCAGCATTTTTTTCAGTACTGCGACATCATGGCGGGCACTTCGGACACTTTTGACACATTTTTGGGGCCATTGGCATTTTTATAGCGATCAATGCTATAAAAATGCATTTTATTACTATAAAAATGCCATTGGCAGTGAAGGGGTTAACACTAGGGGGCAGGGAAGGGGTTAAGTGTGTTCCTGGGTGTGTTCTAACTGTATGGGGGGTGGCCTCACTAGGTGAAATCACGGATCTTCTGTTCAGAAGATCATCGTTTCCCCCGCTGACAGGACAGTGAGCTATGTGTTTACACACATAGCTCCCGGTCCCCGCTCTGTAACGAGCGATCGCGTGTGCCCGGCGGCGATCGTACCCGCCGGGCACGCGCGCGGGACCTGGGGGCGAACGGGGACACGCGTGCGCCGCCTCCGGCGGCGAGCACGTGCCCCCTAGCAGCCACTTTAGAGCGGGCGCATAGCTACGGGCTCTCGCCCAGCAGTGCCACCGTCCCGCAGTAATATGACGGCGGGCGGTCGGCAAGTAGTTAAAAAATGCAGCATGCTCAAATTTTTTTTAATCGTTTTTCAGAAGATGAAAAACGATGTGAAGCCCACACGATCATTTTAAATGACGTTTTTAAAAATGTCGTTTTTTTTTTCATGCCGAAAAATGATAGCGTGTACGCGGCATAAGAGCCACTAAGGATCATGCTTTTTGGGGCAGTGTTTTCTGCAGGCTGCTGTAAAATTTTTTTATTTTTTTATTTTTTTATGGCCTGTTGGCGATGCCTGTATCTCCCTCCCCTCATGAGCATTGTTTCGGGAAATCCTTATGAGTAACGGATAATATTGTTGTGGCTCTGTCCTGTGATGTACGATAAAGAAAACTGGATATTTGTACTTGCCTCTAAAATCAATTTCTTGGAGTACATCCCCATACACAGGGGTATTAAGATTTATTTATTTTTATTTTTTTGCCAAAAACATGTAGGAGAATACATTTTGGCTTAAATTTAAGAAGAAATTAGATTTTTTTTTTTTTAATATATATATATATATATATAAAATATTTTATTGGATGTTTTATAGCAGAAATTAAAAAAAAAAAAAAATTTTTTCGGTTGTTTTAGTTTATATAATAAAACCCGAACCCAGTGGTGATCAAATACCACTGAAAGCAAGCTGTATTTGTGTGAAAAAAAAAATTGTATAAATTTTGTTTTGGTACGTTTCATGACCACACAATTACTAGGTAAAGTAGTGCAGCACCAATTAGCAAAAAATGGTCATGAAGGGGGTAAGTACCTTTGTTGAATTCCCCTGAATGTGTTTCCTGAGTATGTCTTTTTAGAAGGTTGTCCCTCTCTTGCTGTAGTCTTTATTTATTTTTGAGCTATTGTCCTGGGAATTATTTCTGTCTGGTATGATTTTTTGTTATCACTACCAAGTACTACTTTCTGTTATGTGATGCAGTTTGTGATACTTGCCAAAACCTCTAAGTGAACCTTGGAACAAAAACTAATATAGAGAGGGTGTGTTTTTCCTTTTTTTTTCAGGAACTTGTACATGCTGGGAGATTTTCCAGCTTTAGATTCCTAGCAGCAGAGTAAACATACTTTGCTAAGAAATGTACTGTTCACACTGCCAATGATGCCTAGTTGATGTCAACATCATACAAACATATTGTAAAGTTTCTACTGGGTATTCTCTAAAGAACTAAGCAGGTGTAAATCGTGATTAGGTATGTGTTCTCTGTGTTAATTTAGAAGTTAAATGTTCTTATGTGTAGGTGATTGGTTCTCAAACCCAGAGCCAGTCACCTCTGAACAGTCTGTGTCCCAAAACTGCCATCTGGTACCTGCACATCCTCACTGATCAGTTTCTTAACTCTTAGCTGTGCCAGGATAGAGAAGTCTGAGATGATATACAGCTTGTTGTCATACCTTCTGCACTACTCTCCTGTACATACTGCCTACCGTCATACTTTCTGCACCACTCTCCTGTACATACTGCCTGCCATCATACTTTCTGCACCACTCTCCTGTACATACTGCCTACCGTCATACTTTCTGCACTACTCTCCTGTACTTACTGCCTACCGTCATACTTTCTGCACTACTCTCCTGTACATACTGCCTACCGTCATTCTTTCTGCTCTACTCTCCTGTACATACTGCCTACCGTCATTCTTTCTGCTCTACTGTCCTGTACATACTGCCTACCGTCATACTTTCTGCTCTACTCTACTGTACATACTGCCTACCGTCATTCTTTCTGCTCTACTCTCCTGTACATACTGCCTACCGTCATACTTTCTGAACTACTCTCCTGTACATACTGCCTACCGTCATTCTTTCTGCACTACTCTCCTGTACATACTGCCTACCGTCATACTTTCTGCACTACTCTCCTGTACATACTGCCTATCGTCATACTTTTTGCACTACTCTCCTGTACATACTGCCTACCGTCATACTTTCTGCACTACTCTCCTGTACATACTGCCTACCGTCATACTTTCTGCACTACTCTCCTGTACATACTGCCTGCCGTCATACCTTCTGCACTACTCTCCTGTACATACTGCCTGCCATTATACCTTCTACACTTCTCTCCTCTACATACAGCTTGCTGTCATACCTTCTGCACTACTCTCCTGTACATACTTCCTGCCGTCATACTTTCTGCACTACTCTCCTGTACATACTGCCTGCCGTCATACCTTCTACACTTCTCTACTCTACATACAGCTTGCTGTCATACCTTCCGCACTCCTCTCCTATATATACTGCCAGTTGTCATACCTCCGCACTTCTCTCCAGTACTGCCTGCTGTCATACCTTTCTCCTGCCTGCTGTCATACCTTTCACGCTCCCCTCCTGGTCATACTGCTGGCTGTTATACCTTCCGCACTCCTCTCCTGTACATACTGCTTTCTGTTGTGTGCTCTGGTCTCCTCTCCTGTACATATTGCCCACTGTCCTCAGCACTTATATTCTTTACATACTGCCTGCTGTCATAACCTTCATGCTCTTCTGCACAGATTGCCTGCTGTCTTGCCCATTTCGCTCATCGTGCATATACAGCTTGCTGTCATATCATTTGCACTGTTCTGCACATGATGCCTGTTGTCATACACTCCTTTCCTGTACATACTACCAGCTTGCATACTTTTCACACTCCTCACTTCCACATACTGAAAGATAAATTATTACAATTTTTTTAGCATTGTTTGCAATATTCCTAACCTCGCCCATCGTGGAATAGGCTCACTTTTGCTAGTTAGTATAAAATGAAAATCTAGCTGAACTGTTTTCTAAGTTTAGGATAAAGTGAAAAGATGTTGGAACCTCTGTTAGCTATTTTTGTTTTCTGTGTACATGTTGGGATTTTATATAGAAATAATGCTTGTGCCCTATCCATATTAACCACTTAACCACTTCCTTACTGGGCACTTATAGCCCTTCCTGACCAGGTGAAATTTCAGCTTCTGGCACTGCGTCGCTTTAACTGACAATTGCGCGGTCGTGCAAAGGGGCTCCCAAACAAAATTGGCGTCCTTTTTTCCCCACAAATAGAGCTTTCTTTTGGTGGTATTTGATCATCTCTGCGGTTTTTATTTTTTGCGCTATAAACAAAAAAAGAGCGACAATTTTGAAAAAAAGTCAATATTTTTTACTTGTTACTATAATAAATAGCCCATTTTTTTAAAAATAAAATAAAAAAAATTCTCAGTTTAGGGCGATACGTATTATTCTACATATTTTTGGTAAAAAAAAAAAAAAAAATCGCAATAAGCGACTGGTTTGCGCAAAAGTTATAGCGCATACAAAATAGGGGACAGAATTATTAATAATTTTTATAATTTTTTTTTTTACTAGTAATGGCGGCGATCTGCGATTTTTATTGGGACTGCGACGTTATGGTGGACACATCGGACACTTTTGACACATTTTTGGCGCCATTCACATTTATACTGCGATCAGTGCTATAAAAATGCACCGATTACTGTATAAATGTGACTGGCAGTGAAGGGGTTAACACTAGGGGGGCATGGAAGGGGTTAAATGTATTCTGGGTGTGTTCTAACTGTGTGGGGTGACTGGGGGAGGTGACCGATGCTGTGTCCCTATGTACAAGAGACACAGATCGGTCACCTCACTCCCTGACAGGACGTGGATCTCTGTGTTTACACACAGAGATCCATGTCTTGTCCCTGTAACCGCCGATTGCGAGTGCCTGGCGGACATCGCGACCGCCGGGCACGCGCATCGGCATCTCTGGAATGCAGCGGGCACGCGTGCGCCGCCGGCGGGCACGCGGGCGCCGCCGGCGGCGCTCGCGCGCGCGCCCTCTAGTGGCCATTAGAAGCACAGGGCGCATATATGCGCCCTGTCAGAGATTCAGGACATCCCGACGGCCGCATATATTCGTACGGCCGTCGGGAAGTGGTTAAGGACCGCTTCCTGCACATTTACGTCGGTAGAATGGCATGGCTGGGCACAAGCACGTACAGGTACGTCCTCTTTAAGTGCCCAGCCGTGGATCGCGGAGCGCGCCCACGACCCGGCCCAAAGCTGCGGGACCCGATTGCCACTGGAGTCCCCGGAGCTGAAGAACGGGGAGAGCTGTTCTTCACCGTGGCACCATGATTGATCGTGTGTTCCCTTTTATAGGGAAACACAATCATTGAGGTCACACCTACAGCCACACCCCCCTACAGTTAGTAACACAAATGAGGTCACACTTAACCCCTTCAGCGCCCCCTTGTGGTTAACTTCCAAACTGCAATTATCATTTTCACAGTAAACCGTGCATTTTTAACGCATTTTTTGCTGTAAAAATGACAATGGTCCCAAAAATGTGTCAAAATTGTCCAAAGTGTCCGCCATAATTTTGCAGTCACGGAAAAAATCGCTGATCGCCGCCATTAGTAGTAAAAAGAAAAATAATTAATAAAAATGCAATAAAACTATCCCTTATTTTGTAAATGCTATACATTTTGCGCAAACCAATCGATAAATGCTTGATGCGATTTTTTTTTTTTTCACCAAAAAATAGGTAGAAGAATACGTATCGGCCTAAACTGAGGAAAACATTTTTTTATATAAATTTCGGGGATATTTATTACAGCAAAAAGTTAAAAATATTGCATTTTTTTCAAAATTGTCACTCTTTTTTTTGTTTATAGCGCAAAAAATAAAAACCACAGAGGTGATCAAATACCACCAAAAGAAAGCTCTATTTGTGGGAAAAAAAGGACGCCAATTTTGTTTGGGAGTCACGTCGCACGACCGCGCAATTGTCAGTTAAGGCGACGCAGTGCCGAATTGCAAAAACTGGCCAGGTCCTTTAGCTGCCTAAAGGTCTGGGTCTTAAATGGTTAAAAATATTTTGCCTGGTATTTGGCTTTAATTTAAATGGACAGGTCAAGAGAGGTTGATTTCTGCATAGACAGAATGGAAAGCACTGGCCTAACAGTCGTCTTTATTTGTTCCACTGTTCAGAATCTCTTAATATACTTGTATATTATATTGCTAAAATAGACCACACATGTTTTCCTCAGTGGTAAAATTAAGCTTTCAGTCTAAAGAGTTGTGTTTAGAATGTCATAAGGTGAGTCATCTAGCCTTCACGGACATAAATTACCTAGAAATACTTTGAAAAGCCTGGAAGATATATTTTCATACTGGCTACATCTGGAGGCCAGGAAACATTTTTATTATGCTGCAGCGGAGAGCTTTCTCCAGGACTAACATTAAGGCCGTCTCCTCCCTTTGTCCTATTTAGCCTGGGTGTATGATATTGCAGCTGAAAATATCTCATTACAGAGTACTTGAGGCATGAAAACAAATGTCCCGAGAGAACCGCATATATGAAAGGTTCCAGGCAGAAGTGTTTATCTTGATGTCATGGTTACTTCTAGGAACAAAATGGGAATAAATAACATTGTATTTGTAAAGCTATTTACCCAGCATATATATATACGAAAAAGGGGAAATTGGTTTATAAACAGTATATACAGTAAAACCTTGGTTTGAGAGTAACTTGGTTTGAGAGCGTTTTGCAAGACAAGCAAAATGTTTTAATACATTTTGCCTTGATATGCAAGCGATGTCTTGATACAAGAGTAGCGTCATGTCACAACTGAGTATAAAAGAGAAGTGAGGAGCCTCGAAGTGTAGCAATATGGTTACGTTTAATGAAGGTGCAACATTTAGCAACTTATTGCTACACTTAGAGGTGCCTACCTTCTCTTTTATACTCTGTAAAAAAATGCTTTGATATACAAGTGCTTCGGATTACAAGCATGTTTCTGGAACGAATTATGCTCGCAAACCAAGGTTTTACTGTGTATGTTAAGGTCAGGGCAAAACATTTAAAAAAAAGATTTCTTTTGAATATATACTATTCTCAAAATAGCCAATACAGCCAACAGGTGACGCTTTAGATTTTGTTTATATGTTTACCTGTTTTGTTAAAGTGGAACTCCAGTAGTTTTTTGGTTTATTAAAAGTCAACAGCTACAAAAACTGTAGCTGCTGACTTTTAATAAACACCCATGTTCCAGCGATGTGATCACCCTTCCCACCCCTTCCCATGGGCTTCTCTCCCAGTGTCGGCATTTCAACTGTGGGTACCCGGCTGTGACAGCATTGCAACTTCAAAGCCGGGGGCCCACGTGCATCTGCGAGTCGGGCTGCGCAATGTGAATGGTACTGCATTCTTCTGGGACCTGTGACAGATTGCCTAGGTGATCTGAGCAGAAGTGGGAGCGGGTACCTCTCAGAACAAAGTGCCATTTGTAGAAGAGTAGCGGGATGGAGGCCTTAAAGTGGTACTTCGCCTTTTGGGTGGAGACCCGCTATAACCACTTGCCAAACTGCTCACGGGAGATATACTGCAAGTGGGTGGGACAGACAGGCTCTGCGGCGTACTCCTGGTTTCTAACCTGTACTGTGATTGGACACAGCTTGAGTTTTTCAGCAGATTTCAGCCAATGATTTAGATTGAAACCTGCTGATTGGCTGTGGCCAACCACAGCACAGAGTTCTGTGTTGACAACAGAACTCTGTGTGCACGCAGAGATTCTTCTCCCTGAAATCTACTCTGATTTTAGGGAGAAAAAGTAGACAGATCTGTTAGTAAAAGCAGCACACAATACACTTGTTAGGCACACAGTTAACTTCTTGATTTCCTTTTAAGTTAACCCCTTTCCAGTAAGTGCCATAAGTACAATATTAGTGCAGTATTATCACTATATTAGCATTCCCCCTAGCCAGGGTCAGTTAGTGTTAGATTGTCTGTCTGCCACACTATCACAGTCACACTTTAAGTCACTTATCATCATCATTATTAGTATAGTGTCTGTATGGATCAGGATCTTGATCACTATCAAAACTATACTAGTGTCCGCAAAAGCGCATTTTTTTTTTTTTTTTTTACCAAAGACGTAGCAAAATACATTTTAGCCTAAATTTATGAAGAAATTCGATTTTATTTAATATGTTTTATAACAAAAAGGAAAATATTATTTGTTTCAAATATTCTGTATTTTTTTTCCTTTTACATAATAAAAAAACAGTAGCGATCAAATATGTACATCGTTTTATGTACATCCCAAAACACTATTTAGGTATTTTCAGCCTAAAAATTGTTTTTGGTTAAACGTACTTTATTTGGCACTTCATGGTCTGCTGCAGCACCGGTGAGGTGGCAGAGGCCTTACAGCTGCTCCTTGGGAAGGCCACTTTACTGGTGTCTTCCAGGAAGATCTTAAAAATGCGCTGTATGAGATCTATCTCAATTTGCATTCAATAGCAAACTGACCTAGATTTATGATACATGCACAGTTTAAGGTTTTTGTACAAAGCATGCATCATACTATATTCAGTGATCTCCTATGGCACATTTGCCAGCACTGTACAAGATCTCGCTTGGTTTGGTATTCAACATAGAAAACTGAAACATGGCACATGTGGGAGATCAGGCAAGACGTCATAGTTTCAGGTAAGACGTCATGGTTGGGCCAGTGCCGAATCAGGAAGTAAAAGCTGGCTGCCGATAATGTGTTTTCAAAAGATTGTGGCAGAGGTTTTCTATACACAGTGGTAAACACACCAAAGAAGCTGCAATTAAAATAAAAAATGCAAGTAACCAATACAAAATTGAATGGATTTTGTAATCCGTAATCCTCTTGTCAGCTTAAGTTGGGGGGAGGGGAGTGCTGCTTTAATGCATTACCCATAATTTTGGATGATAACTTTTTTCACTGCTTTGCAAGTGCATGCATTTTTATTTATTTTTTGACTTCATCTTTTTTTTTAATCTTTAACTGGACTGTCTTGTCTTTTATATTTAATGGGTAATGTATAGATAAAAAAAATCTCTCATATATATATATATATATATATATATATATATATATATATATATATATATATATATATATATATATATATATATATATATATACATATACATACATACATACATACATACACAGTGCCTTGCGAAAGTATTCGGGCCCCCTTGAACTTTGCGACCTTTGCCACATTTCAGGCTTCAAACCTAAAGATATAAAACTGTAATTTTTTGTGAAGAATCAACAACAAGTGGGACACAATCATGAAGTGGAACGAAATTTATTGGATATTTCAAACTTTTTTTAACAAATAATAAACTGAAAAATTGGGCGTGCAAAATTATTCAGCCCCTTTACTTTCAGTGCAGAAAACTCTCTCCAGAAGTTCAGTGAGGATCTCTGAATGATCCAATGTTGACCTAAATGACTAATGATGATAAATAGAGTCCACCTGTGTGTAATCAAGTCTCCGTATAAATGCACCTGCACTGTGATAGTCTCAGAGGTCAGTTTAAAGCGCAGAGAGCATCATGAAGAACAAGGAACACACCAGGCAGGTACGAGATACTGTTGTGGAGAAGTTTTAAGCCGGATTTAGAAACAAAAATATTTCCCAAGCTTTAAACATCCCAAGGAGCACTGTGCAAGCGATAATATTGAAATGGAAGGAGTATCAGACCACTGCAAATCTACGAAGACCTGGCCGTCCCTCTAAACTTTCAGCTCATACAAGGAGAAGACTGATCAGAGATGCAGCCAAGAGGCCCATGATCACTCTGGATGAACTGCAGAGATCTACAGCTGAGGTGGGAGACTCTGCCCATAGGATACTGCACAAATCTGGCCTTTATGGAAGAGTGACAAGAAGAAAGCCATTTCTTAAAGATATCCATAAAAAGTGTCGTTTAAAGTTTGCCACAAGCCATCTGGGAGACGCACCAAACATGTGGAAGAAGGTGGTCTGGTCAGATGAAACCAAAATCGAACTTTTTGACAACAATGCAAAACGTTATGTTTGGTGTAAAAGCAACACAGTTCATCACCCTGAACACACCATCCCCGCTGTCAAACATGGTGGTTGCAGCATCATGGTTTGGGCCTGCTTTTCTTCAGCAGGGACAGGAAAGATGGTTAAAATTGATGGGAAGATGGATGGAGCCAAACACAGGACCATTCTGGAAGAAAACCTGATGGAGTCTGCAAAAGACCTGAGACTGGGACGGAGATTTGTCTTCCAACAAGACAATGATCCAAAACATAAAGCAAAATCTACAATGGAATGGTTCACAAATAAACATATCCGGGTGTTAGAATGGCCAAGTCAAAGTCCAGACCTAAATCCAATCGAGAATCTGTGGAAAGAACTGAAAACTGCTGTTCACAAATGCTCTCCATCCAACCTCACTGAGCTCGAGCTGTTTTGCAAGGAGGAATGGGCAAAAATTTCAGTCTCTCGATGTGAAAAACTGATAGACATACCCCAAGCGACTTACAGCTGTAATCGCAGCAAAAGGTGGAGCTACAAAGTATTAACTTAAGGGGGCTGAATAATTTTGCACGCCAAATTTTTCAGTTTTTTATTTGTTAAAGTTTGAAATATCCAATAAATTTAGTTCCACTTCATGATTGTGTCCCACGTGTTGTTGATTCTTCATAACAAATTACAGTTTTATATCTTTGTTTGAAGCCTGAAATGTGGCAAAAGGTCGCAAAGTTTAAGGGGGCCGAATACTTTCGCAAGGCACTGTAGTTCTGACCTGAACAGCATTCAGGGCCCCACCCCACAACCTCACCAGTTGCAGAGAACGCCTCATACCAGTATGGCTGTGTTTGGACGCAGCTCCTGACATCCAGGGCTGCACCACACGCTCTCCCCTGGCTTCTCCTACCGCTCTCTCCGGTTCTCCCCCTGGTCCGCCGCTCTCTGCTCACGGCAAGGGAAGCCCCTAATCAACAGGGCTCTCCCACCTCCCCGAGCTCCGTTGGCGGCCGTCCTTTTCAGGATAAGCCGTGGCGGAGGCCCTCGCGCCACCTCAGGAGCCATTTGCGGCCGCCGCACTTAGGAAAGGCCGCAGCTTTACCCGCTACCTAGCGGCGCGCCTCACCATTCTCCTGCCAGCACCACATTAATCCTCCCCGGACACCAGCAGAACCCCCCAGCCACCACCAGCTACCCCCTGAGCCGCCTCCTCACATAATCCAGCCGCGTAGCCCCCGGCGGTGGCTCGGTATTCCCCGGCTTGGCGCCCCCCCCCCCTGATACACCATTCACCTGCCAGCTGCACATCAATCCCCCCCGGACACCAGCAGGACCCCCCACTTCCCTAGGGCTAGAACTGCATCCCGGCAGCTACCGGTGCACGCTTTCTAGGAGTAGGATGTGTGGCCCACGGGATGTAGATAGGTAGGGCCCCCTCCACCCCCCCTGCTTCATCGCCGCAACCGAGTGGGCCCCCCGCACCTCCCCTCCAGATACCAGCCGGCTACCCCCTTGTAATTGGGTCACCTACCACCCTCTCCTGACTCAATAACTACCAGTTGGCAATCCCCCCCCCCCCCCTCGAGGTCACCACCTTGGCTCTTTGCAGCCGGAGTGGTGGCCATCTTGCAACACCCAAGCCCCACTCCCCCTTTCTCAATACCATTTGAACTTGATCCAGGGTTCGCCCGATCGCCTCTCAAGGGGTCAGGAAGGAATTTTTTTCCCTGACGTAGCACGGCCAGTTTTTTTTTTGCCTTCCTCTGGACCAAGCCAGGATCGAAGATTAAGTTAATCCTTGAAAATCCTCCCCTCCCTCCTCCCCCTGGTGTTTGGCGACTATGGTTAATCTGCAATATTCTGCAGAAACCATTGGGGATCTGAGGCAATTTGCCGCAATACTACCAGCCATCACTAAAAAAGCCCTAAAAACTGAGCGACTTTTGAGAATCGATCGACGATCGACTATCAATCTCAGCCGTTTACCCCAGCCTAAGCATATATCATGTGCTTTGATCAACACAAGATCGGCAGTAAAACAACGACTGGAAATCCATGATTTCCTTCTACAATACGATTTAGACTGCCTCTTTATTACAGAGAGCTGGCTCACAGCTGACTGCAACACCATTCTAGGAGAATTGGTGCCAGAAAACTATCGTATTATAACTGAAAACAGAATAGGGCAAAGAGGAGGAGGACTGGCGGTGATCCATAAGACTCATCTTGCGATCACTAAACCAGTCCTTCAAAACCCTCTTCAATTCATGGAAACCCTTACCCTGCAACTACAAACAAACTCCCAGGAGACCGTCCGGATTCTACTCTGCTATAGGCCACCTGGCCCAAAATCGCAGCTTCTCCCATCATTGACGGACTTTATCTCCACCTATACCCTTAACAGCAAACACCTTTTGCTGCTCGGGGACTTCAACCTCTGGGCAAACTCCCCACAAGACCCCGTTGCCGACGCCTGCATTGATCACTTTAAAGGATGAGGGCTACAACAACTAGTATGTGGGCCCACACATGCTTCAGGTCACACACTCGATCTTATTTTCAGACAAGATCTGGAAATAAAAATCTTGGAAAATGAACCATTGCCATTGACAGATCACCATGCAATTAAATTCATTATTTCCGATTTCCCACCCTTAACTAAAACATCAAATCCAGTGACAACACACTGGACTAGATGTCAGAAGAAGCTCCACTCGGAACTCTTCAAAGCCACGTTAAGGAAAAAAATAAATACAATTCAGCCGCATCAAACGGCTGAAGAAACACTGGATACCATAAACACAGCCCTATTACAGTCAGCCGACTTAATAGCGCCGAAACGCAAAACCCGCATCTGGAAAAATAACTCCAGCTGGTTCAACAACCAACTGGCGTTACTGAAGCAAGAGCGCAGAAGGGGCGGAAGCCGCCTGGAAAAGAAGCCCTTCAGATGAGAACCTCATCGTCTACAAAGCAACAACAAGAAAATACCACAAAGAAATCTTCAAAGCCAAGAAAACTATTTTTCTAAGGCTATCAACAGCGCCCTTAATCGCCCATGCAAACTCTTCAAGCTGGTCACTCAGACCATGAATCCAGGATGTCTTGAAGCCCCCAATTCGGACTCACAAGAATTTTGCAATGAATTGTCAGATTACTTTATTAATAAAATCGAGGGAATCCGACAAAGCATTCAGCAAAATAATTCCCCCCTTAACCCTCCCCGTAATTATTTACACAACACCTGCAGTAATTCACCACAACCAGGTAAGTTCACGCTGGAACCTATCTCTGTCCATGCCACTAAAAATATCATTGTTACTTTGCGTAACAGCACCGCACCGAATGATATCATCCCCACTAAACTGCTAAAGGAATGCGCCGACATCCTGGCACCTCCTATCACGCAGCTTATCAACCAATCTTTCAGGGAAGGCATAGTGCCCTCCCAGTTGAAGGAGGGTATAATTTGACCCATCTTGAAGAAACCCAACCTGGACCCCAAGGACCCACTCCACCGTCGTCCAATAACAGGCCTAAATGTACTCTCAAAGGTAATGGAAAAGTAGTGGTACAACAGCTGCAACAGCATCTAGATACCCACAACCTACTTGATCCATTTCAATCGGGATTCCGGCCTGGACACGGGACGGAAACCGCATTGCTCAAAATATGGGGCGACGCTCTCGAGGCCGCAGACGAAGGAAAATCTTGTCTTCTGGTTCTGTTGGACCTAAGCGCAGCCTTCGACACAGTAGACCACAAGCTTTTATTGACTCGGCTAGCTGAAGTAGCCAGAGTCGCAGAAGGCGATTTATCTTGGTTCTCCTCTTTTTTGGAAAACCGATCGCAAATAGTGAAGTTAGGACCTTTCACTTCTGAGAAACGCACATTATCGTGCGGAGTCCCTCAAGGATCCCCCCTGTCGCCGGTGTTATTCAACATCTATCCTCGCCCTCTTTTTGAGATTATTAGCAGCCAAAAACTGCTTTACCACTCATATGCAGACGACACGCAACTGTATTTCCGCATTTGCAATAAAAAGGATCATCACCTCAATCTAGAGACATGCCTCTCTTTGATAGAGGACTGGATGACAAAGAGTTATCTTAAACTCAACGGAGCGAAAACAGAACTTCTCCTGTTTCACGCCAAGCGTAATCAACCTGCAACAACTTGGACCCCCCCCGCCCATTCTGGGCAAAATCATCACCCCTAGCGCCAAAGTCAAAAGTCTTGGGGTCATCTTCGACTCCTACATGACAATGGACGCACAAATAGGGTCAGTAGTCAGCGGATCTCACCATCTGCTGCGCCTACTACGCAGACTTACTCCTTTTATTCCCAAGGAAGACATTGCAGTCGTGGTGGGAGCAATTGTAAACTCAAGCTTGGACTATGCAAATGCCCTTTACCTCAGACTCCCCAAGTACCAAATCGCTCGTCTTCAAGTCGTTCAAAATACGGCCGCTAGACTTGTGACTGGGAAAAAACCTTGGGAATCAATCTCACCTTCACTGAGAACCCTTCACTGGTTACCAGTAAAAGACAGAATCACTTTTAAAGCACTCTGTCTAACGCATAGATGTATCCATGGGAATGCTCCCCATTATCTATGCGAAAAAATAAAAGCTCATAATCCCAATCGCGTTCTGCAATCCACCAATCAAAATCTACTCCAGATACCGAAAGCCAACTACAAGTCCAAAGGAGAAAGGAGATTCGCGGTCCAAGGTCCCAGACTATGGAACGCTCTACCAACCAGCATTCGGTTGGAGGAGAACCACTTAGCGTTCAGGAGAAAGATCAAGACTCATCTCTTTTGATATCAAAGGAGACAGGAACAACAAGCGCCCAGAGACGATTAAGTTTGCATGTGCTGCGCTATATAAGTTTTCATTCATTCATTCATTCACAGACTGGAGGTCTGTGCTAGGAGTCAGGTGACTCCCAAACCTCTGTGAGAGAAGACAGAGTGGATGCGTCTCTCTGCAGGAGGCAGAGGTCATTACTGTTGGGGCAGCTAGAAGCTGTGTGCTTTAAGAAGATCAAGCGTTGTGTGCGACCAGTAGGCTCAAACGCTGTGTGCGGATAAGTCGATGTGTGCAAACCAGATGATGTGTGCGACACTGGAATTTTTTTGAAAGATACAAGAATGATGGAACCCCCCTGCGAGGGCTCTTTTTGTATCTATGAACTTTGATGCTTTTAAATAAAAGTGGGCTACCAGGCCCCTAAAAAACTTAGTTCTGGAATGGTCTACTCACTGAAAAACGCACCTACCATTGGAGTCTGATTCCCCAATCCTACATATGGTGGATTGCTGCTGGCAGTTTGGAAGAGTTCCAGATCCGCATACCAACAAAACAGTGAGTAGAAAGCAACTGTGCGTTTTTGCAGCAATGCTATGATGAACAGCCTATATGAACTGGAAGTTAGGTTTTCTGCTGTGAACTTCTGGTAGCTGTGTATTGCAGTCAGGAGAACTGCATTTCACAGGAGTTCAATTAATGGACTGTGTTTGCATACAGGTGGTATACCTGTCAAAGTGATTTTTTTGAGAAGATATAGCCATTTGGGAACGCCCAGTGAATGGATGATTCAAGTGGAATCGCAGAGAGTGAAGTCTGCGTTTGAAACTGTGCTGTTTGCAAGTCTTGGAGACAGTACACCAACATTTTCCTGTGTTAAAAAGGAACTGTGTGATAAACCATTGCCCTGTTTGCAGCGATGGGAAGGTCATATAGCAAACAGAAAGCAGGGTTTGCTGAAACGAGAAACAGAATTTTATGTCTGGAGGGGTTGTTACCGACAACAAGCCCCAGACTCGTGCAAAAAGCTCTTGGCTGCGTTGAACCAAGTTAAAGGGGAAGTGCATGCTGTTGCCCCTAGCAACGCTGGTGCAGGCCGGCCAGCTATCAATGTGAAAAATTTAAAAAGTGAGCAGATGGGTGCAGTTGCCCATAGCAATGCCTATGATGTCAGGTCAGTGGACCGCAAGACAAATATATTGCCTACAGGGAGTTCTGGCAAGTTTAAAGCAACGCCGCTTCATGGAGAGAGAAGTCTGCGTGTGTCGGAGAGCCAGCAACATGCAGCTGGGAGAGCACCGTTTCGGTTGGCAACCGGAGAAAAGGTGTCAGATGCAAGTGAAATTTTGCGTGTTGGCAGAGTGTCATCTCCCTTATGGCCCATACACACGATCCGAATATCGCCTGACGGATCGTACTTTCTTTCCCTAGATTCTGGGGTGCAGTTGAAAGTGATGTTGCTGAGCAGAACTCTTTGTCGGTGGGCCAAGTTTCCTTTTCAGATAGGTTTGCAGTCACCCCTGGAAACAAGAAATCTTCTGTTGTGTCTGCAGGGGATGCTAAACAGTGGGAGATGCCTGCTGTAATTTCATCCTGTGGCCACCAGGGGAGTTCAGTGAATATGCAACTGTGAGACAACGCCCTCAAGTGAAGACCGAGTTACCGGCTACAAGATATGGTAAGACTGTTGCAATTTGTGAACCAAGAGAAGTAGCAGTGTGTCCGGTGAGGAGATCTGCAGAAGTTGTAAAGATGGACTTGCTGCACTGTGCTACCCAGATCAGTGGGGAGACACAGGTTAAAGCCCTGCTTGCAGCAAGGTCAAGGTCTGAAATGGACATATGGACTATGGGTGCACCTAAGGTAGTCCAGCAGAATGTTGAGAGAGATGGGTTAGGGGTGACCAAAACAGTTAATGTGTCATGCTCCCTAGCGATAGAGACAGCTACTGCGGAGTTGCCAAGGGAAACCGCCAAGGAGCCTGTATTGGTAAGGCAAGTGGTTTCCCAGGACAACTGTGAAGCCGCCCTAGTGGGCAAAATAATTCCTTTAGAGAGGAAGGGTGATGTGCTGAGTCGCATGCAGGGTGCCATGCGTTCTGACAAAAGTCAATCTGATCGAGATTATAAAACTGCTATGTTTATGAATGCTGATGTTGAAGATATGGCTGATGATACTTGTGGTAATGTGATGCTTAATAAGGTAGGGGTGATCGCTAAGCAGGATATGCGATTCCCCTTAGTAATGGTACATAAGGCTGCAGAGGTGTCCTTAGAAACCGCCAGGGAGCTCTGTGTGTTGGAGCCAGAGGTTGCCGGGGACAACTGTGGTGCCGCTTTGATGGATAAGAGGGTACTTGACCTTGGTGATGTGAAAAATGGTACAACTCAAATGTTTAAAATTGTTTGTAGTGATAATGGGTTACTACGGTCTGTCACTGCTGGCAGAAAAAGTTCTCATGAGTTTAATGAAGCGCCACCTGAGCAAAGTTGTGAAGTTATGTTATTGCACCCTTTTATGTTTAAAAATGTGTTTGCAGTGGATAACAGTGAAGTGGACACAATTTCTGCTGTGCTAAAGGGAGAGACTGCAGGGCCGGTAGACACGGCTGCGTTGGCTTTTGCAGAAGTTAACCCTCTCTCGTTGGAAGGATCTGAAGGGGGCGCATGCATAACAGAGGTTTTGTCCACAGCAAAAGAGATTAGAAATGTTGAGCTTCAGGATGGTGGGGTAATGGATAGCGATTTGGAATCGCACAGTGTTGCTGAAAGTGAGAGGATGAGTGTGACACATGCGATTTGCAGTGCTCAGGGGAAGCCGCAAGTTTTGTCAGTTGCCTCTGAGGTAGAGGTCTCTTTAAATGACTCGGCCTCTCACACTTTAGCAAATGAGCCCCTCCACATCGTTAGTAAAGAAAAACTTCCTAGAGTTCTGTGTTTTAGATGCGGCATGTCTAAAAATAACTGAGATATTGTTGCAATTGAAAACCTTTCCGATGTACGCCTGCATGTATCCACAGCAGAGGAGTGACGTGGTACTGCGTACTACCAATCGGTGGACACAGGTGGTACCGGCGTTGTTAAGCAATGTTGATTAAAATTGGTTGCTGTACTGTTGGTTAATTTTTGTGTAAGGTTGTCTCACAGTTCTCTTCGAGAGTGCTTCCAGCGGCGGTTGTGTGCAGAAGGCGCTCAGGAGAATTGTCAGAAATAATAGACATAGTGGAAGTCTCTCTGTGTGCTGATGTGATGGAGTGCGTTCCTACTGGTGAGGTACGGCTGAGCAGTGGTTGGTACATGGCGCGCGTACTGTCTCACCCTCTAGACCAGGGATCCTCAAACTACGGCCCTCCAGCTGTTGTAGAACTACACATCCCATGAGGCTTTGTAACACACTGACATTCACAGACATGACTAGGCATGATGGGAATTGTAGTTCCTGAACAACTGGAGGGCCGTAGTTTGAAGACCAAAAGCCACCTTTTGCTTTGATTACTGCTTTGCACACTCTTGGCATTCTCTTGATGAGCTTCAAGAGGTAGTCATCTGAAATGGTCTTCCAACAGTCTTGAAGGTGTATGATTGGTTAATCATACACCTGACTCTAATCCTACAAAACCCCTGACTTTGTGAGTGAACAAAGTGTGCAAGTGTAAGAATTTAAGCTGGTTTGAAGTTGAAGGGTAATTACGCCAAAAATGTATCTGATTTCAATTTTTCTTCTGTTTGCTCACTTTGCATTTTGTAAATTGATAAAAATAAACAATTAGACCTTTCATTGGGTGTCTGAAGGAGAGCCGTTATCTGGCGAGACTGTCAGTACATTGTTTACCTGTCAGTGCCTGTTTATTGACCACCCTGCTACTCTTTACCTTCACACAGTTGAAATGAATCCAAGGGAGAACAGTGCATACACCAGCATTAGAAGTTATAACATTTGCTCCTAAAGTATACAGTATGTGTTTATGTACTGTGTATATATAAATATCTAATATTATATACACATAAATATTATACTGTATATAAGGCAAAACTGGGATTAGTGGCAAAGTGCAAGGGATTTTCTGTCACTTGTTGTTTTATTATGGAAAATAAAGTGAAGGGAAATCTCCACAAGTGTTGCAAAAAATTGACAGGGGGTCATACCTCTCCTTTACGCTATTCAAAATGAAAAAATAAATTAAAAATGTTGGCTCTAGTTCTAAAATTATTCATTGGAATTTTTTTTACTTTTTTTCACATATGGAAGTAGTTTTATAGGTTGTAAGATGTTCCACTCTATTTAAACCCAGGTCTTATTTTGGAAAGCTGTTTTTCTAATTAAAAAAAACTGGAAAAATACTGTTTTAAGAAATTCTACTTGAAACCAAAATGAACAAAGCAGTCAGATTTTTCTTTAGCAAATCTATTGGGAAATGTTGTGTTGATCTTTAAATATATAATGAGATGTGAAAAATTATGCAGGAAATACTACCTTAAATAGAAGAAGGATTTCTATTTTAAAGCATTACAAATTCTCCCCCTGGATCAGAACCATTGTACATTCAGTGTACCGTGCTAAGGCGTTATCATATACCACACGTGCCTTGGAGAGGACGGCTCATATCAAGTGTACATGTGCTGCAACATTTGGATAATCGCTTTACAAACAAGCCGAAGGAAACGGTGTGTATTTGTTTCCTGAGCTATTTTTGTCCCAGTGAGCCCTAAGAGACGCAGAAGAAAAACAGGAACATGCCTGTTTCTGATCGCCTCGTTCCACAGCTAATCCGTGTAATTCATTACCAGCGAGTCAGCATCCTATTCCCTGCAGTCATACATGAAAGACATGGCCAAGTTAGAGATGAATCCCCATTGGCCCTCATGACGCTGATGCCACTCAGTGTTCTACTTCAAAGACATAATCACTAGTTCCCACATGAACAGCGTGAAAGTATTTCCACCAGTTACAAGACAAAAATAGCACGCTAATGGAATCTTGGGCTGAATTTTTTTTTTTTCCTTTTCTGAAAAAAATAAAATATATATTTAGAAAGCAATCTAACATATCTAAAAAATACTTGTATTTCCTCAGGTGCCATAAGTTTCTGTTACGTAAACAGGCGTTAGAAAATATTTTTTTATTTTAAGTATCTGTAGCATGATTGTCTTTTTTTTCTTGTATTACTTTTGTATGCATTTTTTAAATCTTGACTAGGTTATCAGGTTTGTTCTAAACCTATATTTGCAGTGGGCAGGGGTCCTTCTTTGATATGGCTATAAATATTATTCAGCTTTTCGGCCAAGGTTGGTGTTTTGGCAACTAAAGTGAATCCACTCTCGGAAGAACCTATTGGAAGACTAGAAAAAAAAGTCAGGGTTGAATTGCTTTAGCTGGCTATACCAGAGTTTGACAAATTTGCTTGGAATCTAGGAGTCGGCTAAAAAAGTTACGAGCCAGAAACATGCCCCGAAGCGCGCAGAAGCGAACGCATACGCGAGTAGCGCCGGCATATAAAAGCGGTGTTCAAACCACACATGTGAGGTATCGTTAGAGTGAGAGCAATAATTCTAGCCCTAGACCTCCTCTGTAACTCAAAACATGCAACTTGTACAATTTCTTTAAATGTTGCCTATGGAGATTTTAGAGGGTAAAAGTTTGTCACAATTCCACGAGTGGACGCAATTTTGAAGTGTGCCATGTTGGGTATCAATTTACTCGGCGTAACATTGTCTTTCACAATATAAAAAGAAATTTGGCTAACTTTACTGTTGACTTATTTTTTAATAAAAAAAGTGTATTTTTCCCAAAAAAGTGCGCTTGTAAGGCCGTTGCGCAAATACGATTTGACAGAAAGTATTGCAATGACCGCCATTTTATTCTCTAGGGTATTAGAATAAAAAATATACATAATGTTTGGGGGTTCTAATTAGAGGGAAGGAGATGGCAGTGAAAACACAGGGTAAGCTAAATTGGTCTTGTCATGCCAACGGCCACCACAAGATGGCGAAAGATCACAGAGGGAAGCAGAGCCGCGGCCTCAATTACCGGCTCGCGCAATCACATTGCGGGGGCGCACAGAAACACAAGATCTCCTGTGTCTCTGTGCGCCCCCAGCTCCCCCGTGATCGTGTCGGGTGGCGCCCCTGGGTAATTAAAGCCGCGGCTTTGCAGCCTTCTGCAGGCCTATGCTTCCTTCCCCAGGTGCCAGGTCCCTAATTCTAGTCGCAATTGCGCCCGGATTTTGTCGAGCCCTGGGCTATACAGTAGAAGAATTTATTTTTAAAACTTTCCTGTTATAAATGTTAGATTTTTGAATTGTTAGTGCGGTCAAATCTATCTTTGTTTTTGACCCCAGTGATGAGATTAAAGGATCAGAATTATTTTTTTTTAATTGATTTTCAATCAGGAAATGTTCCTATTTCCAAAATAGAATATTGAAAGCAAACTAAATTTTGAATGTACTAATGAATTCTTGTGTGAACGTTCATTTGATATCTACTAGAACAGTGATGGCGAACCTGGGCACCCCAGATGTTTTGGAACTTCATTACCCATGATGCTCATGTACTCTGCAGTGTAGTTGCGCATCATGGGAAATGTAGTTCCAAAACTACTGGGGTGCCAATGTTCGCCACCACTGTACTAGTGTATGGCCTGTTTTAGTCCGCTCGCAGTTCCAATACTCCTGCTAGGATCAGCAGAATAAATATGATTATATGATTTGACAATTTAACATATACACATTGCCAAAACCCTGATTTCGTATGCTGTGTTCAGTTTAACGCAGCATCTCGGCAGCACTGGTAGAGATGCTTTGCCCATTGTTTTTTTTTCACATGGGTGGACTCTGCCATCAGATCTGTCCGCTGATCGCCACTGAGCAGGTGGATGAGAGGTCCGCTTATGCAGTGTGGACACGGACACAGCCAGCTTTCCTCTATGGGTGGTCAGATATAAATGGACCGCCTGTCCACTTACATCCAACTGCCATCAGATCTGATCCGCCAGTCTCATAGGGAATGGATCCCCCATCTGTCTTGTTTTTGGTGAATAGGATCGAATTAGATGTCGGCAGATGTAAAGAAACACATGAGGGCAATGGATGCCCCGATCAGGTCCACCAAAAAAAAACTGACTGGATTGGCCCACCCATGGGAAAGGGCTCTTATGTGCAGAAACATTTCAAGAACTTCAACCAAATTTCGGTTTCTAAATGTTAAATTTTTACAAAATTTACAGTAGGTTGAATGGCACCTTTTGACCTGAGAGGCAAATCATTTGGCTTATTTCACATCAAGTATAAGTGGATGTGTTGAAAAGCTTGGTATGGTCTCAGAGGATGATAATCTATAAAAAAAATTCACTCTATATTATAGTACTTTATGAGCTAGAGGGGAATATCTACACAGAGCAGAGGGAAGTACAGTATCTCAGAGCGCAAATACACCTTTACAGTAAAGAAAATTTAAGCTGAAGTTTAGCTACAGCTTTAGTCACATCACCTACTGGTAATGACGTTCGTCCCTCATTCTGCAGATAGCTAGATCATAAACAAATCTCCAATGCCTGAATGCCTGTCCTCTTCCTGTCTCTGAAGTTCCTGACACTACAATGATTAACAGCCCCTCCTTCCTCCTCTTCTATTCAAAAAAGTTCTTCCATTGATTACACTGATTGTAACACAATCTGTTAATGGGGGAGATTCTGATCAGTCACATGATTCTGTCCTCCATTTACAGATCCTGTTATACACAGTGCAATCAATGAAAGAACATTTCTCAGTGGAGGTGGAGGAAGGAGGGGCGGGTCCCCATCGGAACATCTGTATTGCTGTTCTGCCTAAAGACCTAAAAAATGTTAAAGCTTTTCCAACACTACTGCAACTGATGTGTGTAAACTTCATCTTGAGTTATTAACCACTTCAGCCCCGGACCATATTGCTAATCAATGACCGGGCCACTTTTTGCGATTCGGCACTGCGCCGCTTTTTCTGACAAATACGCGGTCGTGCGACGTGGCTCCCAAACAAAATTGTCGTCCTTTTTTTCCCACAAATAGAGATTTCTTTTGGTGGTATTTGATCACCTCTGCGGTTTTAATTTTTTGCGCTATAAACAAAAATAGAGCGACAATTTTGAAAAAAAAAATGAATATTTTTTACTTTTTGCTGTAATAAATATCACAAAAAATATATAAAAAAAAATGTTTCCTCAGTTTAGGCCGATACGTATTCTTCTACATATTTTTCGTAAAAAAAATCGCAATAAGCGCTTGGTTTGCGCAAAAGTTATAGCGTCTACAAAATAGGGGATAGTTTTATGGAATTTTTATTAATATTTTTTTTTTTTACTAGTAATGGCGGCGATCAGCAATTTTTATCGGTACTGCGACCTTATGGCGGACACATCGGACACTTTTGACACATTTTTGGGGCCATTGGCATTTTTATAGCGATCAGTACTATAAAAATGCATTGATTTCTATAAAAATGCCACTGGCAGGGAAGGAGTTTACACTAGGGGGCGAGGTAAGGGTTAATTATGTTCCCCATGTGTGTTCTAACTTAAGGGGGGTGGGACTGACTTGGGGAAATGACTGCTCGCTGTTCATGCATTGTATGAACAGACGATCAGGCATTTCTCCCCCTGACAGGACCGGGAGCTGTGTGTTTACACACACAGCTCCTGGTTCTCACTCTGTAACGAGCGATCGCGGGTGATCGCGCCCGCCACGCACGCGCGTCGGGACCAGGGCCAATTTTTGCGGCGCGCACACGCCCCTATTGACTAGTTCGCGAGATGACGTATAGCTATGTGATCTCGCGCAGCCGACCTGCCGACGTATAACTGCGGCGTCTGGTCGGCAAGCGGTTAAAGGTGTTGTAAAAGTAAACATTTTTTCCCCTAAATAGCTTCCTTTACCTCAGTGCAGTCCTTCTTCACTTACCTCATCCTTCGATTTTGCTTTTAAATGTCCTTATTTCTTCTACTTTCTGTCTGTAACTCACCACCGTAATGCAAGGCTTTCTCCCTGGTGCGAAGTGTCGCGCTCGCCCCCTCCCTTTAGGGGGGAGGGGGCGAGCAGGAGAGTCAGGACGCCCACTAACACAAAGCTCCTTTATCTGCAACGTAGAGAGCAAGCCTGACTCTCCTGTAGTCAGCACGCAACCCCTTTAAACTTTGCATAAAAAAATTTCCACCCACCGCAAAAAAAAAAGGAAAAAAAATCTCCACCTGCTGGCTGGAAGTGAAAATACTGAATATTATAAATAATGTATTATATTTACCAGACTAGAAAAATAAAAGCATATTTTGCCATCTGTAATAAATACAAATGCAGATGAAACAACAGTAATGCTCTATATCTGTAGTCATTTTCTTTCTAAGTCACATTGTTTCTTTTTGTTACGTATTTCATTTGGCATCCTAGAATTAGTCCTAAAGTATCTGTTATTAATATCACTGAAAAATCCATCTTGTCATATGATCGTGGTCATTTGATTTTGTCCAGCAATGTGAAAAACAAGCATTCCTCCTTCCTATTGATTTTCAAAGTTTCTGCCCTGTGCGTGAAGTAAACTCAGTAAACAGATTTACAAAAACTGTAGATAAAAAATGCAAATTGTATTCAGTAATCTGTCATGTTTATAATGACACAAAAATTAAATTTCTGATGCAAAGCCTTGCAAAGTTATTCACAAATGAAATACAGTTTATTTGTAATTTAAATATTTTTAATGCCATGCTACAAAACAAACACAAATTTGCATAAACACAGTAAATACAAAAATAAAATAATAGCTATCAGGAGAAAGAGAGGAATATGTTTAGGCTGAATAAAGTTAACACAGGGTTAATGAATGTTTAAAGATATTAATGTTTTATTAAAACAAATCCTGTTCGAGATTGATAAAACTGATATAATGTGTAGATCAAAGGAGATACTATTCTCTGTACATGAATGTACTAATCCAAATACAGTGTATTGTTACAATGTATTAAAGTAGAACTATAGGCTAAACTTGGGATAGAGTAAGATAGGGTTGTAACCCCTGTCATATTTTTTTGCCATCTGTGTCCCTTTGAGAAGATTTCCCTTCACTTCCTGTCCCATAGCCAAAACAGGAAGTCCCTGCAAATTAAGGGAATCTCTTGGGGCTCCCCAGGACGCCAGAACTGGTCTCAGTACGACAATTTCCCCTCTATTACTGTTCTAGGGACAACCCAATATTTGGATTTTATTTTATTTAAAATTTTCAATGATAATTGTAAACGGGAAAAATAGGGGGAGATTTACTAAAACTAGTGTACTTAGAATCTGGTGCAGCTGGGGGGCGTGTCCGGATGCAATAGAGAGAGGACGTGCTGTAGTGGAGCTCCGCTATCCCCGCAATAATCCACAGCCATCCGGAGCTTTCCCCTTTCTACCCAGGTCATATACCCTTGTCCTAGGGCATCCCCTGACCTACCCGGTACCTTTTTTGGACGTCCAGGGCTCTGATATCGGCCCGGCTGCGGGCTCCAGCTCCGTCTGTGCGGCCGCCATCTTGGGGCCTACTCAGCCACAGTAATCCTCGGCTGTCTACTATCTGCCCACCCTCCTGCGGCGTCCACACCAGCCATCCCAGGGCACCACCGATACAGCGGGGATCCAGTGTCCGACGTCCCGGGTGGCTGCTAGCCCCGTGTCCGGCCCGCGGCGGGCTCTATCCCCGGGAGTACGGCCGCCATCTTGGGGCCTACATAGCCTCCACATCCCCTTCTCTCGAGTGCCGAGATCCACACTGAGGGTGTCGATCAGGTCCGGAAGCCCTCCTGGAGACATCCTCGGCCAGCGTGGTCGGCACACAGACTGCTGCGGGGCCTCTCAGGAGAAGGAGCTGTGATCGATGCTACCGGAGTTCAGGTAGGAGCCAGCCATCTCATTACACCTTGGGCCCACCAGTGACTTCCTCTCCTCCCTTGCACACACCGCACAACAAAAGCCCAGGCTAAGGGGAGCCCAGTGTTGCCATTTTCAGTGATTGCCTTGCCATACCCCTGCAGAGGAGAGTGGACATACTGCTACACCCTCTGCTCCCTGGAATAAGTGGGGTGGCCATCTTGCTGCCCCCACCAACACTGTTGCAGGAGCTGTTCAGTTCCCTGGACTAGACAGTCATCTTTAGTGACACTTATTGTACCCACCTTCTACCAGAGACCCCCCTCACTACTTTGGATGGGGCTGCAGCTTGTGTCACATTCAAGAGCAACCTTATTGCTATACCCCACTGTCTAGAGAAACAACAATTCATATGCTCCTGATCCTTACCCTATCGGTGTCCCGAAACCTTCGCTTTGCAAACAGCCACTTAATTGCATTAAAGCAAATCTTTTGCCCGAGATAATGGATCAATAATGTACTGAAAGACACTCCCACCAATAAGTGGGGACGCATGCATGGCGCGATGCAGTTCACCATCAATTAATAAACACCTCATAGATCAAGCAAGGATTTTACTCATGCTGTAAGGCAAAAGCACCCAAATCAACTTTATCTTTCACATACACCCTTGCAGTTCACACCTGTGCATGCCGTCGGGCAAGAAGGCGTATATCCGCCGTGCGCATCAGCACTCTCTGGTTACATACTCTCTGCGCAACAAAGAACAGAGGAAAATGTTGCAGAAAAGCAACGGCTCATCGCCGGTTCAGTTTTCCTCATCTGCTAACACTCCTTTGCAGAATTCTGCTTCCTCACAAAATAAAAATTAGCCCTACGCTCAGATCACAAAAGCTGATTGGGACTCCAGTCTAACTAAGATTTATGAAAAACTTGTGGACAAAATACAGTGTGAACTTCAAAAAACAACACACACACTCACACAAGAAATAGCAACCCTGGGAGGTCGCACCGACGTTTTGGAAACCAAACACGACGAACTATCACTTGCGCATAATGACCTCAGGAAGGACTTTGAACTCTTAGCCGAAAATTACACATACTTATAATCACAAGTGGAAGATTTGGACAACCGAAACCGAAGGAACAACCTAAGGATTCGTGGAATCCCAGAGTCGGTTGCCGATCTGATGCCGGCAATCTCCAAACTGTTCCACAATCTCCTTCCTGATTCACCTCCATCCTCTTTTGCATGTGATAGAATTCCCAGGGCCCTACGCCCCAAACCGCCCCCAGATAAACCTCCACAGGGTATCATTCTCTGTTTGAAAGATTACATCACAAAAGAGAACATTTTAAGAGCATCAAGGAATATGCACAACATCGAGTTGGATGGTACCAAAATTCTAATTTTCCCAGACATCTCTCAAGCTACCCTGGAAAGGAGACGCAAAATGAAGGAGGTGACTTTGGTTCTTCAATCAGCTCATATTAGGTACCACTGGGGATTCCCGTTTAAACTTACGGTTCCCCACAATGGTACCACCTACACGGTCTACAACGTCTCAGAGGGCAAAGATCTCCTTATAAAACTGGGCCTTTTAGATCCGAGTGCTGATACAAGACCTCCCTTTACTCCCCATATTTCACCTATCTGGGCCACCCCAGCTACACGTCGTGACCAGAGAAGATGGCGACAACCATTCAGAAACCTAGACGCATGAACATTCAAACACAAAGCGGTCTTTCTTTATCGTACATCACGGGACACAGAGCGCATAGCCATTACATATGGGTTATATGGGTACCTTCAGGTGTGGACACTGGTGTAATCAACTTCACAGGAAGTTCCTCCCTATATAACCCCCTCCCACTGAGAGTGCTTCAGTTTTTTCGCCAGTGTCTTAGGTGTTGGTCACGTCTAGCTGTCCCTCGGAGGTCTCGGGACCCAGGATAGCTAGCCGGATCCGTCCGAAGTGCTTCAAAGCCAAGGTGTACGGTACCCGGGCCCTGCTGGAGTGGGGTTTTGCCTATAATGCCTCTCCTTGGAGGGCTGGATTCTGGGCTCCAGTGCCTTAGTCTCTTCCAAGAACTAAACGCTACTGATGCCAGGATGCTATATAGGTCCAGGGGTGTGGGTTCCTTAAACACAGGACCCCGGTCCCTGAAGGTCCGAGACAATACCCACGGAGATGGGGGAAGATTGGGCCTCTTGCAGTTTGCAATACCCTGCGGCGTGGAGCAGGTAAGAGGGAACCTGCGGGACTTGGTTCGACAGTAGGTATCCCCCTGGGGGTTCTGGGTTGGCTAACAGTATGCTTGTGCATCAGCCACTATCTCCACTATGTCTGTGTGGGCAGGATGGGATACTAATGTTTACCCAGATAACATGTAGATATATGTATACTTGTGTAAGATATATATTTGCTACTCACCCCAGGTCTGCTTGTTAGCATTGATACTGCAACCCCACATGTTTTTAAAGAGGAAAGTGCTGGTAAAACTCCTGTTTCTTAGGAAGCCTGGGGACAGCTTCCTCTCTGTGTGTGCACTACAATAAGATTAGTGCTTACCTGGTGTCTGTTGGTGCTGCCTGGCGCTGGTCCATGTGTTTCCTCTGCTCTGCTTCCTCCATGTGGTTTCAGCGTGGGGGGGTGCGCGCGCGTGCACGCCGCCTTTTATAGCGTCGGCGTGCGTTGGGGGGGCGGGCCAGCAGCGTCAGGGTCTGTTTAAAGGAAAAACTTTTTCTCTGGCTGGTCTTTCCCTCCTGGAGGCAGAGGAAGAAGGATACAGAGCGTGCAGCTGGGTCTTTTGGCCACACAGGGACACCTAGTGGCGGTTTTGTGGATCTTCAGGTCTAGGACTTAGTTCCACTATTGACCAGAAAAAAAAAAAAAAAAAAAGGAAGTTTTTTTGCTTAAAGGGACTCAGCCTTAGATCCAGCAGTATCTGAGTCTACCTTGGACTCCGGCTAACGGGCATTGGTGTGTCAATACTCACAGGTGTCCTCAGTATTGCCACCTCCCAGGCGGGTAAAAAAACAAAACAAAAAAAAAAAAGATTTTTTTTGGAAAAAAAAAAAAAAAATTTTTTTCATTTTCCTCATACCTGTCCTCATATTGGTTACTCCTAGCTGCAACAGTCAGGTGTTGGCTATAGGGGTGACTCAAGGTTGTACAATGGCTCCAAAGGGATCTGGACCAGCCAAGGCTGCTAAAGGTGCCAAGAAGCAAAAGGGGTCTCCATCGGGGTCAGAGGATTTGGGCCAGGCTTCAACGGCCCCACCCTCGCCAGTTAGAACACCGAGTGGCATAGTACAAGAGCCATTGGGGGTGCTGGGGGCAGAGGCGGCCCCCGATCCACCCATTCCCGTTTACGTGACGGAAGAAATGCTAGCAGCCACCATGAGTGGGCTAGAGAAAAGGTTAACTGCGTTGTTTGCCCGTCCTTGGCCAAGTAGCAAGCGGGCTAGATCCCCCTCACCCAGTGTGGGGTTTTCAGATGCGGAGGTCTCCTCTTCAGAGGAACGGGACCCACAAGGGGATCAGGCAGACCCAAGTCCCGACGGTTCAGACAGGGAAGGTTCCACTATAGATGAATATTTCTCGGCCTCTCAAGCGGAGAGCCTGTGGATCCAGTCTTTGACAGATATGGTTCGCACTGCCTTTAAACTTCCAGTGCCAGAACTAGTAGCCCCGGAGGTTTCCTCATTGGGTTCTTTAAAGGCTCCATTAACTTGTGCGTCTTTCCCAATGCACCCCCTTCTGCGGAACGTGATTTACCAGGATTGGGCTCGACCTGATAGAATCTTTGTCCCTCCTAAAAGATTCTCTATTCTCTATCCTATGGAAGAGGAATATTTAAAGAAATGGGCACTCCCCACAGTGGACGCGGCCATTTCCTGCGTGAATAAATCCCTGACCTGTCCGGTTGAAAATGTCCAGATGTTCAAGGATCCGGTCGATATCAAGTGGAAAAAGTACTTCCTTACCGGTCAAGAAAAGACCGCGTGGGCCCACGTTTAAACGACAGGCCATTGTAGGCTCGGCCCCTTCGACTTCTCGTCAGTATCGACGGCCTCCCGGGCGTCCAGCGGTTAATAGCCGCCCACAGGGTCAAGCCGCGGCAAACAAGAGACCCTGGTCTCGCAAACCGGCTAAACCAGTCATCAAATCAGATTCATGAAGGGGTGCCCCCACTCTCTCGGGTGGGGGGAAGACTTCGGTTTTTCTCCGAAGTCTGGAAGGCCAGAATTCCCGACTCTTGGGTTCGGTCCGTGGTAGCCACGGGATACAAACTAGAGTTTCGAGAAATCCCCCCTCCTCATTTTCAGGGGTCAAGTCTTCCAAGCGACCCATTAAAAAGGGCCTCTCTCGTAAAGGCGTTGGATCGCCTATTGCTCCAAGGAGTAATTGTAGAAGTACCAACCCAAGAATGGGGTCGGGGATTCTACTCCAACCTTTTTGTTATACCAAAACCCAATGGCGACGTCAGGCCTATATTAGACCTCAAACGCCTAAATCGCTTTCTAAAGATTCAGACCTTTCGTATGGACTCCATACGTTCAGTGACAGCCAGCCTGCATCAGGGCGACTTTCTAGCATCTATAGACATAAAGGATGCATATCTGCATGTGCCGATTTACCCAGCACATCACAAGTTTCTTCGTTTTACGATAAATCAAAGTCATTACCAGTTCGTAGCCCTCCCTTTCGGGTTGGCAACAGCTCTGCGGGTATTCACAAAGGTGTTAGCCCCGGTGCTAGCCGTCCTAAGGACAGAAGGCATCTTGGTCCTGGCATACCTGGACGATCTCCTGGTTATCGACAGATCAGCTTCCAACCTCAATCATGCAGTAGTCCGCACGGTGCGGCATCTAGAAGAATTCGGGTGGATTGTGAACCAAGAAAAATCAAGGTTACAACCCACAAGACAGTTGGAATATCTAGGCTTTCGGTTAGATACAGAATGCCAGAGGGTATTTTTACCTCAAGAGAAGATCAGGTCGTTGATTCAAACGATTCAAATAGTCTTAGGCAAAAAGAAGCCGACTATTCGCCTATGCATGCGACTGCTGGGAAAGATGGTGGCCGCCTTCGAAGCAGCGCCCTATGCCCAGATCCATACCAGAGTTCTTCAGGCAGCTATTCTCTCTGCTTGGAACAAGTCCATACAGGCATTAGACCGTCCATTAGTTCTTTCCTCAGGGGTCAAGCGCAGCCTGTACTGGTGGCTGATCCCTCAAAAATTGTCAAAAGGGAAAACCTTTTGCCCCATCACGTGGAAAATAGTAACCACAGATGCCAGCCTAACAGGTTGTGGGGCAATCTTAGGAAAACGGACCCAGCAGGGACAGTGGTCAGAGGCAGAAAGTCTGCTTCCCATCAATGTCCTAGAGATCAGAGCTGCTCGGTTGGCCCTGGTCGCCTGGACTCTCCCCCTGCAGGGTCTGCCAGTAAGGATACAGTCCGACAATGCCACGGCGGTGGCATACATAAACCACCAGGGGGGCACAAGGAGCCTAGCGGCTCAAAGGGAAGTAAACCTGATTTTCTCATGGGCCGAAGCCCATGTACCCTGCATCTCAGCAGTGTTCATCCCAGGGATAGACAATTCTCAAGCAGATTTTTTGAGTCGTCAACAGTTACTCCCGGGAGAGTGGTCTCTTCACCCCCAGGTATTCCAAGAGATTTGCCAAAGATTCGGAGTTCCCGATGTGGACATCATGGCAACAAGATTCAACAAGAAATTGGACAAATTCGTATCCCGAGCCAGGGACCCCTCGGCCTACGGGACCGATGCGTTGGTTTGCCCCTGGCACCAGTTTTCTCTCCTGTATGCGTTCCCTCCACTACAGATGATTCCCCGCCTTCTACGAAGGATCAGGGTGGAGCGCAGGCCGGTGATCCTGGTGGCCCCAGCCTGGCCCAGAAGGGCTTGGTACGCACTCATCGTGAGGATGTCAGTAGGGGCACCGTGGCCACTCCCCCTGCGCCCAGATCTGCTGTCTCAGGGCCCGATCTACCACCCTGCTTCACAGCAGCTAAATTTGATGGCTTGGCGGCTGAATCCCTAATTCTTAAGGGCAGAGGCCTCTCAGCCCAGGTCATATCTACGTTAATTCAGGCTAGAAAGCCAGTCTCTAGAAATATCTATTACAGAGTCTGGAGGACCTATGTGGAGTGGTGCGAGTCTCAAGGAGGGCATCCTCGCAAGTTTTTTATTGACAGGATCTTGCGATTCCTCCAGGTTGGCGTTGACAAGGGGTTGGCTCTTAGTACTCTAAAGGGGCAGGTGTCTGCCTTATCGATATGGTTTCAAAGGCCTTTGGCCACGCATTCGCTTGTGAAAACCTTTTTGCAGGGGGTCTTGCATGTGAATCCCCCTATTAGAGCTCCCCTCTGCCCCTGGAATTTAAATCTGGTCTTGTCAGCTTTACAAAAGCAGCCGTTTGAACCTCTGACAGAAATCCCTCTTGTGCTGCTAACCCGAAAGTTGGTTTTCTTGGTGGCTATGGCTTCGGCCAGAAGGGTCTCCGAGCTGGCAGCCTTGTCTTGCAGGGAACCGTACCTGATTCTGCATAAGGACAGAGTGGTTCTGCGGCCTCAGCCTTCTTTCCTGCCTAAGGTCATATCCAGTTTTCACTTGAATCAGGACCTAGTCCTACCATCCTTCTTTCCTACTCCCCAGTCCAGAGAGGAAAGACTGCTTCATACTTTGGACGTGGTCCGAGCCATGAGGGTTTATCTCAAGGCTACAGAGAAGATTCGGAAAACAGATGTGCTTTTCGTTCTTCCGGATGGCCCCAAAAAGGGTCAGCCGGCTGCCAAGTCTTCCTTGGCTAGGTGGATTAAGCAGCTGATTTTTCAGGCCTATGGTCTGAAGCGCGTTCCACCTCCCTTATCAGTTAAGGCCCATTCTACGAGGGCCATGAGTGCCTCTTGGGCGGCACACCATCAGATCTCTATGGCACAGGTTTGCAAAGCGGCAACCTGGTCTTCCGTACATACGTTTACTAAATTTTATAAGTTGGACGTCACAAAAGCTACGGACGCAGCATTTGGGCAGGCGGTCCTACGGGCAGCAGTATAGAATCCTCTGGCCCGGATTACGCCCCTTTTTTCTGTTGGTGGAGCTATTTTTTACCTCCTGATATATTTTCTGTTTGGCTAATTTTGGCCTTACGGTCTCCCTCCCCTCATGGAGCATTGCTTTGGGACATCCCATATGTAATGGCTATGCGCTCTGTGTCCCGTGATGTACGATAAAGAAAAAAGGATTTTTAATAAACAGCTTACCTGTAAAATCCTTTTCTTGAAGTACATCACGGGACACAGAGCTCCCACCCCTCTTTTGGGGAACATTGTGTAACCTCAGAGAAATTGCTTGCTACAAAACTGAAGCACTCTCAGTGGGAGGGGGTTATATAGGGAGGAACTTCCTGTGAAGTTGATTACACCAGTGTCCACACCTGAAGGTACCCATATAACCCATATGTAATGGCTATGCGCTCTGTGTCCCGTGATGTACTTCAAGAAAAGGATTTTACAGGTAAGCTGTTTATTAAAAATCCTTTTTTTTCTTACAGTAAACATTTTCCCCAGTTTTTTGTTCGGAAATTTTTTCTCCCCCCCCCCTTTTTTTTCCCCCTCTTCTCACTCTCCCTCTTCCCCCTTACCTTCACATTGTTGCATGACTTAAACAAAAGTTATATCAATTTTTAGTTTGATTGACAGTTTGACTGTACATCGTTCACCAGTTTGCATTTTGATAATATGTTCAACAAGTCGCTGTATGCCTTTACACATACATGCAAAGAACCCCCCCCGGTGAAATATTCTATATTTACAAAATTTTGAAAAGGTCAAATAAAATGTTTCTAGTATACCCAGTGTATCGCTTCGGAACGATATGGTCCTATACTGATTGGATATTTTTCAGTGGTCCATCATCGCCTCGACGCTATAGTTCAGTTACCTTATCCTCCTATAATTCACACGTTTGAGTTCAACATAATACCCGTTATTGAAAGGGCTACAGAAATTCTTCTAGATTATATTTTAAGGAATATATTGTTGTATTGTAAATATGGATATTCAGAGAGTGACACGGTCGCCACTAGTTTTTTTTCCCAACGCAGGTATTCTTCCATTTATAATGTCAATATTGTTTATCGTAACATTACCACTTCTATTTCACTATATGCTAGACCTTAGTCTCAGCGCCCATACACCATCATGTCATAACTACCACCGTTCTTTATTACTAATACAATGGGTCTCAGAGTGATCTCCCACAATGTCCAAGGCTTTAACTCGCCCCAAAAGAGAAAGAAAGCCTTTCTCCACTACAAAAGGCTAGGTGCAGATTTAATTTTGATGCAGGAAACGCACTTTGCATCGGATAATCACCCCAAATGTTTTGACAAAAATTACAATCAATTTTATTGTACCACTTACAACTCTAAATCTAGAGGTGTCGCTATATATGTTAGGAACTCTGTGATTTTTGATGTTCAAAATGTCTTTAAGGACCCAGACAGTCGTTATCTGATTCTGAAAGGCTCAATTAAGGGACGTTCCATTAGTATTGCCTCTGTGTACGCCCCCAATGATGCCCAGTCTAGCTTTTTCAATAAGTTTTTTGAAACATTAGACAATTATCACTCGACTCATCTTATAGTCAGGGGTGATTTTAATGTAGCGGCTCATTCTGCTTTAGACAGGAGCAGAGTTGTTGTCCCCTCTAAGGCTTTCCCCAAATCATTGAACAGAACACTCTATAACCACCAATTAGTAGACACCTGGAGAGCCCATAACATTGGCATAAAGTCTTACACATTCTACTCCCATCATAATAGCTTCGCCCGTCTAGACTACATCTTCTGCACCCCAATCCTGCTGGCCAATTCTTCCAATGCGGATATCCATATATGTCCGTGGTCTGATCATAATATAGTCTCCTTTGATACTTCTCTAGTCAACACAACACACTCTTGGAGATTGAATAATTCCCTACTCACAGACCCATCTAGCAATCAACAAATCCTATCGCACCTTGAGCAATATTTTACGCACAATGTAACACCCAACTTGTCTCCTGCAACTATATGGATGGCACATAAAGCGGTAATGAGAGGCCACTTGATAAACATTGCCTCTATCAAAAATAAGGCCAAGCCTGCAGATATTAGATCCCTCACGAAAGAGTTAGACCACTTATACCACAGACACAACCAAAATCCCTCTAATGATCTCCTTAAACAGATCCAAGAGAAACGCACTTCCTTAGACTCTTTATTAACTAATGACACAGAAAAAGCTCTCAGATGGTCAAAGGCTAGATTCCTCCTCAACAGCAATTCGTATTCCACCATGTTTGCTAGAAAGTTAAATCACTCTATGAAACCCGCACACACATACAAACTAAGGAACTCAGCTGGTAACATTGTGTCCCATCCAAAAGAGGTCATGAAACTGTTCACAGACTTCTATAAAAAATCTCCTTTCTTCGCCCCAACCACATCCCAAACAATCCTCCCTAGACTGGCTTAATGACATTTCATTACCCACTCTTACTAGAAATCAAATCGATTCCCTTAATGCCCCGTGTACAGATATGGAGGTAAACAGAATCATCGGTACGTTAAGGACATCCACAGCCCCAGGCCCCGATGGCTTTTCCTCTTCTTATAAAAAATTTGCCTCTACCATTTCCCCACACCTTACTAAATTATTTAATAATACTTTACAGGGTGGCCAATTCCCTCCTGAAATGCTTTTGGCTAACATGTTCTTGCTTCCCAAACCAAATAAAGACCACTCCACCCCCCAAAATTACCGCCCAATATCGGTTATTGACAATGACTTAAAAATATTTGGCCGTATCTTAGCAGACAGATTATCTGCTGTAATCTCCCCTTTAGTAGACCCTGACCAAACGGGCTTCATTCCTAACAGACAAATTACAGATAACATACGACTGACTGCTAATATCATTCAGGACTCCAACTTACACTCCAAATCCACACTTTTGCTCAGTCTGGACATTCATAAAGCATTTGACAGTGTAAGCTGGTCATATCTCGACACCTTAATCCCCAAATATGGTATCATGAATGAATTCCTTGGATTCCATGGATTTAAGGCTCTCTATTATAACCCCCAAACTCGCATCAAACTCCCAGGCAACAACTCTGACTTTTTCCCCCTGACGGAAGGCACTAGACAGGGTTGTCCACTCTCCCCCCTACACTTTGCCCTTGCAATTGAGCCCCTCGCATGTGCTATCAGAAACAATGTTGACATCAAGGGTTATTCTAAAACTACGGCCCTCCAGTTGTTCAGGAACTACAATTCCCATAATGCCTAGTGATGTCTGTGAATGTCAGTGTGTTACAATGCCTCATGGGATGTGTAGTTCTACAACATCTGGAGGGCTGTAGTTTGAGGATCCCTGTTCTAAAGGCTTCAAAGAATACAAACTGAGTCTTTATGCGGATGATGTTCTCCTGTTCATTTCTAACCCTCTTATCTCCCTACCCAATCTGACTAAAACTCTAGACATATTTCATGACCTATCAGGCCTGGGTGTAAATCTATCGAAGTGCTCTGCTTTACCAATTAATATCCCTTCAACCTTAATAGCCTCCCTTAAGGATAAATTCCCATTTAATTGGCATGTCGATTCGTTTGGTTACTTGGGCATCCAGATTACTCCCCTGTATAACTCTATGTACCAAGCAAACTATCCCCCCTTATTTACCAAAATCAAAAATTTACTTAAACTTTGGTCATCGTACCGGATTTCATTCTGGAGCAGAATAGTCGCTGTTAAGATGATGATACTACCCAAGCTTTTGTTCTTTTTTAGAGCCCTCCCTCTTATCTTACCCAAAAAAACACTAGACTCACTTCAAAGAGAGACTAACAGATTTATTTGGCAGAACAAGAAACCTAGATTTAGTTACTCTCTTATGTTTAGACCTCCCCTAAAAGGTGGCCTTGGCATCCTTAACCTGTGGCTTTATTACTTATCTGCCAGATTTACCCAACTAGCCCAATGGTATGCCTCTCCACTCCAAATTCCTTGGCTCCTGTTCGAGGATGAGTCTATCCTACCTTACAACCTACAAGGACTCCTCTGATCCAAAACCATCCCACCACAAAAAATAAGAACGCTAAACCTTATTGTCGCCCCTTCGCTCCAACTTTGGATCAGACAGGTCCCAAAGTTTAAGCTATCTTCTGACACTCCCCCCCCCTGGCATCATTCCTAGGTGACCCGCGTTTTTCCCCTCTAGATAGATCTCAAAGTCTAAACTCACTAACGGTTTGGAAGTCACATAACCTAACCCACTTAAAATCGCTCTCTCACCTTAACGCATTTCTCACTTTCCCCAACCTACAAACAAAATATGATCTGTCTCTTGGAGAATTTGAAAATTACACAAAAATTAGAGAGTTCTATCAGAAATACTATTCACTTACACTTCATCCCCCTTACACTCAATTTGAACACATCTGTATCTCTTCCCCTCGTGATAGGGGCTTGATCTCCGGAATATACAAAAACTTGAATGAAACAAACATGCCTGAGAAGTCACATCCCATGTTACAATGGGAATCGGATTTAAACACTTCATTCACTCTGGAGCAATGGGATATAATTTTCGTTAACCTTCACAGATGTACCAAAACAACATCTATCAGAGAATCAGCTATTAAAGCGGAGCTCCACCCGCATTTTTTTTTTTCAAAGTCGGCAGCTACTAACAGTGTAGCTGCTGACTTTGAATAAGGACACTTACCTGTCCTAGGCACCCGCGCTGACGGCCCCCGCCGATGCCGTTCCTCGATCCCGGCACCGCCATCCACAGTCAGGGAAACAGGCAGTGAAGCCGTGCGGCTTCACTGCCCGTTTCCTACTGCGCATGTGCGAGCGACGCGGCGCTTTGTGAATGGTCCGGCTGCTTTCTGGGATACACACAGTTCCCAGAATGCAGCGCGGCCCATTCACAAGAAGAAGACACCCAGAAGAGAAGGAGGAAGAAAACAGCACCGCGGATCATGAGGGCAGATTCGGGACTTCCGCATAGCAACAGCCTATTTAGGGTGAGTATTTTTTATTTATTTTTTCCATTTAATTTTTTATTTATTTTTTCAGATTTTTAAAAAAAATATATATATCAGGGTGGAGCTCCGCTTTAAATTACTCTATAGATGGTATCTTACGCCAACTAAACTTAATTCATTTTACCCTTCACTGTCTCCACTCTGCTTCAGGGGATGACCCGCCCATGGCACGCTATTGCATATATTTTGGCACTTTCCCCATTTAAAGGACACATGGCACAAGGCCAGGATTGTGATTGACAAAATTGCCGGCCGTAATATCCCTCTTACACCCCCAATCTGCCTCTTATTCTGCCCGATTAAAGATATTCCAATATCAAGCACAAGGCTTATCCACACATTTCTCATCTCAATTCATTGGGCCATAGCCTTTAATTGGCGCTCCACTTTGGTACCCTGGCCACAGATTCTCAATCGTATGACAAACATCAAACTCTCAGAGAGAATTCACCATACGCTATATGATTCTATGCCCCAATATCAAAAAAAAAAATGGTCTCTCTGGGACGCCACACTTCTGGTTCAAGTTTAATTAGTACTAACCACAGCCCTTTCTTTCTGTACAATGTTAATTACCAATGATACCTGTATACATTTCTGCACCATCATCGTTATTCTTTTTTCTTGTGATCCTTGACCTCTTCTACAATAAAATCGTTTGTAAATCTGGTGCAGCTGTGCATGATAGCCAGTTGTCTTCTAACTTCAGCTTGTTCATTTAAAGTGGATGTAAACCCAATTCATTAAATTTGAGCTGGGCACATATATCTGCAGTGTTTTGTCATCTCTCTTCAAAGAGCTAAGTCCCGTAGCTCTCTCCTGATCCGTTTCTCTGTTTTCAGCCTGATAACTCCTGACAAATTCTCGGACACATCAGATAAAAGCAGCCTGAGATTTCTGTCAGGAGAGGTTGCTATAAATAGATTAGCAGGCAGCTGGCCCTGTTACAAAACACCTCTTAGAATCTCTGCCAATGATGAGAGGGGGTCTGTGCCTTTTTTTCCAATCGGCAATTTTAGCTACGGTGTTTCCCAGAAAATAAGCCCAGGTCTTATATTAATTTTGGCAACAAAAGACACATAAGGGCTTATTTTCGGGGTAAGTCTTACCATGCACTATGCTGTCTTCTCTCTCCCTGCCTGACAGGAATCCCCAGTGTGAACCGAGTTAAAATGCTTGTAAAAATCCTATAATCCACTCTATTACAGTAGTATATAATGTACTAAGTTTTGTAGGTAAAGTTGATCCGGGGTAAATCCGATTGCCTTTCGGGGGATCAGGAAGGAATTTTTTCCCCTCCGGTAGCAAATTGGATCATCGCTCTGCTGGGGTTTTTTGCCTTCCTCTGGATCAACTGTGGGTATGGAGTTGGGTGTATGGGAGGATGTACTGTGTTTTACTTTGTTTTATTTTTATTTATTTTTATGGTTGAACTGGATGGACTTGTGTCTTTTTTCAACCTGACTAACTATGTAACTATGTAACTATGTAACAATGTGAGTGTTTCTGTAATATAATTGTGCCAAATACCTTCTTTATAGTGCTGCTCTGCGCTACTGTGCCCCACTGGAGCTCTCTTCCCTGCATTTATATTACAGAAACACACATATTGTACATTATATACTACTGTAATAGAGTGTGTTATAGGATTTTACAAGCATTTTAAACTAGGGCTTATTTTCGGGGTAGGGCTTATATTGCAGCTCTCCTGGAAAAATAACACTAGGTCTTTTTTTGGGGGGGAAACACTATGTTGGCTGTATGTCCAGACATCACACTCTGTATTAAACACTTAAAGCAGAGCTCCACCCGCATTTTTTATTTTTTTTTCAAAGTCGGCAGCTACTAACAGTGTAGGTGCTGACTTTGAATAAGGACACTTACCTGTTCTAGGCGCCCGCGCTGACGGCCCCCGCCGATGCCGATCCTCGATCCCGGCACCGCCATCCACAGTCAGGGAAACAGGCAGTGAAGCCGTGCGGCTTCACTGCCCGTTTCCTACTGCGCATGTGCAAGCGACGCGGCGCTTTGTGAATGGTCCGGCTGCTTTCTGGGATACACACAGTTCCCAGAATGCAGCGCGGCCCATTCACAAGAAGACACCCAGAAGAGGAGGAGGAAGAAAACAGCACCGCGGATCATGAGGGCAGATTCGGGACTTCCGCATAGCAACAGCCTATTTAGGGTGAGTATTTTATTTTTTTTCCATTTCATTTTTTTATTTTTTTTCAGATTTAAAAAAAAATATATATATCAGGGTGGAGCTCGGCTTTAAGACCCGGACCATTATGCAGGTAAAGAACCTGGCCAGTTTTTGCGATTTGGCCCTGCGTAGTTTTAACTGACAATTGCGCGGTCGTGCGACGTGGCTCCCAAACAAAATTGGCGTCCTTTTTTCCCACAAATGGAGCTTTCTTTTGATGGTATTTGATCACCTATGCGGTTTTTATTTTTTGCGCTATAAACAAAAATAGAGCGACACTTTTGAAAAAAATTCAATATTTTTTACTTTTTGCTATAATAAATATCCCCAAAAATATATTTTTTTCTCAGTTTAGGCCGATACGTATTCTTCTACCTATTTTTGGTAAAAAAAATCCGCAATAAGCATTTATCGATTGGTTTGCGCAAAATTTATAGGGTTTAAAAATAGGGGATAGAAGGGAGCTTTGGTGGCTCAACGTGATTGGCACTGCGCTGACAAGCCATTCACCTCTGCAGCCAAGGGTTCGGATCCCGGTCTCGGCTACATGTGAATTGAGTTTGGTGGTCTCAGCCCGGCTCCCGGTGGGTGTGCTATGCAAGGTACGCCTGTGCTTAGTACGCCCACCCCCCCCACAAAACCACCACACTTGCACACACACGAAATTGGTTTAACGCACACAGACTTTGGCCATGCGGTCTCCTAAAATAAAAGAGAGGCGAAGGACCTACGGGGCTGGCTGGGTGGGCTAGGCCCCCCCACTCCCTCATAGGGGGAGTCCCTCTGCCCCATTGGGGTCCCGTTGGGCCCCAGTTGGGCTCCCAAGAGGAGCAGGTAGGGCGGGGTGAGTGGGAGGCCCCCCTCACACCCGCCATTGCCACCAGGGGCATGGAGAAGGATGGCGATTGCCTCCGGGGGGAGGGTCTTCCTACTCCCAACTTCTGCAGTCCGACTCCTCTCTCTCGAGTTCACGCACAAAAATACATTTAAAAAAAAAATAGGGGATAGTTTTATGGCATTTTTATTAATAATTACTTTTTTACTACTTACGGCGATCAGCGATTTTTTTCGTGACTGCGACATGGCGGACACATCGGACAATTTTGACACATTTTTGGGACCATTGTCATTTTCACAGCGAAAAGTGCTTTAAAAATGCATACTGTGAAAATGCAGTTTAGGAGTTAACCACTAGGGGGCGCTGAAGGGTTTAAGTGTGACCTCATATGTTTCTAACTGTAGGGGGGGGGGGGGCTGGAAGTCAGTGATAGTCTTTATTTATATCGGGGAACAGACGATCACTGACATTGCCACAGTGAAGAAAACGGGGAAGGTGTGTTTACACTTGCCTCTCCCCATTCTTCAGCTCCTGTGAACGATTGCGGGACACCGGCGGCGATCGGGTCCCGTGGGCGTGGTCACGGAGCTTCGGACCGGGTTGCGGCGCGTGCAACCCACGGCTGGGATCTTAAAGTATATCAGTGTATATCGGCGTTAGGCGGTCCTTAAGTGGTTAAACAGGAAGACAGAATTTCCTAACATAATCTGAACTTTCTAAACAGTATACAAATGTGAAGAGAGCAGATATGGATGTAAAACCTAGGGAGATTTTTTTTATACTTTATTGAATGAACTGTTCAAACAGTGCTCCTGAAACACAGATCATCTGGCAGTTTCCCCCCCAGAGAACTACCTACAGCAATCTCTGGAGTGCATGCCGGAAGTGCCTGCAAAGAGGCTGTAAGGGGGTCAGCAACACTAAATTGCAAATAACCATTTCTGCTAACCAGTTGCATATATGTCTCAGCAGGTAGGCTTTATTCCTTGCTGTCACACATACATGTCACTGTTTTGTGTTGGAAGTGCACTCAGCTATGTGACTGTGACTCACAGAAGCTCCATTGACATAGTGACGATTGGAAGGCGGTAGGATGGACCCAAACATGTAAGTGATCAGATGATTAGGAAGCCCAGGTGCCATATACCCTGGTGTTGTGAGTCCCGAACTTTGCCCCTTCCCCAAGGGATTCCCCACCCTCTATCCATCTCACACCCAGTTTCTCTCAGCCTGGGGGTAGTCTCTGGACATATTTGTAGCCAGAATCAAGGATCCAAATGCCTTTGTAGTGGATGCACTGGTGACCCTGTGGGATCAGTTCTGCTTGGTTATCACCTTCCTTCTGCTATAGATTCTACTGCTTTGCAGGATCCATATGGAGAACATCCTGGTGGCCCCAAATTGATCCAGAAGGACATGGTACATGGATCTTCTCTGACTCCTGAGAGACACTCCATGGGCACTTCTAGACTGGCCAGACCTACTGTCTCAGGGTCCAGTCTACCATCCTGGTTCACGGTCGCTGACTTTAATGGCTTGGCTGTTGAAACCCAAGTCCGCAGAGGGCATTGTCTTTTTGACTCTGTTATTCATATGCTGCCTAAAGCTAGGAATTTGACCTCTCACAAGATCTATTTTTGCACTTGGAAGGCTTACATGGCATGCTGAGAGGCACGGAAGTTGCAACTTAGGCCGCGTACACACGTCCGAGGAACTTGTCGGGCGAAACACATAGTTTTCCTCGTCGAGTTCCTTGTTAGGCTTGTCGAGGAAATCGACAAGCTTGCTTTGCGTACACACATTAAAGACCAAATCTCCTCGTTCTCAAACGCGGTGACTTCAACACATACGACAGCAGGGGAAGTTCGATTCCACTGGCACAACCCTTGGGGCTGCTTTTGCTAATCTCATGTTACTGAAAAGTTTGGTAAGGAGCGTGGAGGTGGACCCGGGCCGACTCTTGGGGCCCGTGCTCCACCTCAGGACGCTCTGGCGTAGATTGTCCCGGGCACATAATCTGAGCTCGGATCGGTCCCTCCTGACCTCTTTTCTGTTCAACCCTAGGATGCCTGATGGTCTGACTCACCTGATGTCTTCGCCCTGGGCGATGCGTGACCTCTTCCATTTTGGCCATTTGGTGGACCCTATAACCCGAAAACTGCTCTCATTCTCTGATCTACAATTTATTTTTTTAACTTGCCTCACCAGATGATTTATGGGTATCTGCAGATAAGACACTATGCACAATCATTCGCCCCAAAGCTCCAATTCTCAGCGCCGGCGCCTTTCTAAAGGCTGGTACTGGAGGGATCTGCTCGCCGCGGGCTGATATCAGATATATATCAGTTGCTGAACTCTCGCTCTTTCCTCACCCAGAGTAGGCATGTATACATGCTTCGCTGGGAGAAGGCACTCGGGGAGGAGATTCCGGAGGCGACGTGGCGAACAATCTGGTCTCAGGCAGCTAAGAGCTCTCTCTGTACACTGTACAAAGAAAATGCCTATAAAGTACTGTATTTTTGGTATATGACACCGGATGTTCTCCATGCTATCTATCCATCCAGCTCAAACAGGTGCTGGCGCTGCCAGGGAGCCAAGGGAACCTTGTATCATATTTACTGGACCTGCCCCAAGATAGTACCGTTTTGGACGGTAATCCCCCAGAGACTGGTATCTCGTCTCCTGGGGGTGCCAGTTCCCTGGTCCCCGAAACTATTTTTACTGGGGGTATCGCCCCTGCAAATCCCCAAAACCTCCAAAAAACTGCTTAGGCATGTACTGACGGCCGCGAGGTGCCTAGTTGCCCTCCATTGGAAGCGCCTGTCCCCCCCCCCCCTCTCAAACTGACCTGTACGCCAGGATCAAAGATGTTGAGCTCATGGAAAAAATGACAGCCAGGTTGCAGGATAGATTGGAAATGCATGACGCGATCTGGGAGGAGTGGCATCGTTGTGAGGATCCGCCCTGAGCCATGGGTCGAGCCCCTCCCCTTCTCCCCTTATATCCCTGCGTCTGCAGTCCCCCCTTTCCTTTTTCTTTCTTTTTCTTCTTCCTCTCTTTTTTTTTTTTTCCTTCATTTCTCTCCTGACCCTTTCCTTTTTATTGTTGCTGTGTTATTTGTCCCTGTAACACAGGCGTTTCTTATACGAGTGCTATAATATAACATATGGCAGAATGTGTTTGTGGTTTGGTTGCTTACGTGAGGAGCAGTTGAGCTTACCCTGATTTCTGCCTTGTAATGTGTTGAAATGTGCTATGCACTGTATTTTCTACTGCTCTGCTGAAGTTTTGTACAATTTTCTCTGCGGCACAGGGGTCACCCTGTGTCTAATAAAAACTGTTATTTAAAAAAAAAAAAAAAGTTTGGTAAGAGACATTTTCACTTTTCAGTCTGTTACAGCGTGACAAATGTGCTATTTCCATTACAAACGCTACTTTTACAGAAGGTGTTCGGGTTTCTTAGCATACACACGCTCGAGTTTCTCGTCGGAAATAAACACAATGAATGGTAGGTTGCTAATTGCTCCTGTGTTAATTCATCATTGAAGCATAGTAAACTTGGTAAACGGGAATGCTTTGTACAGAGGCATCTATTCATTCATCTGCAGCTGAGACTTTGTCTGAGCAAATGACCTCAGTCCCTTTTTCAAAAGAGACAACAGGGGTCTAAAGTTTCATAAAAGTCCCCCCCCCCCCCAACTATTTAAAAAAGGAAATCGTAACAAAAAAAAAAAATAGTTGTTCATGCCAGGCATTATAAATACAGTGTATGCCCAAGCTAGGCTGTTTACTTGCACGGGGATGCACAGATTTTCTGTGCATCCCCATGCAGGCAGTCCTATTTATGTCAGTTGAGATGCAGCAGCTGCGTCGACACAGCCGCCGCGCCAAATTTGACATACATATGAATGTGGGTGCAGGTCCCTGAACTCCCATTGTCTGCGTTCAGAGCTGTGCGCCCAGACCCGAACTGATGTCAGATTGGTAGCAGCGTCTGCATCCCAGTTAACAGGAATGGGACTGCCTGCATGGCGATACATGCAACACCTTATCACCCCTGTGTTTGTGTAAACACAGCCCTCACAGGGGAGTACACTTTATTTTTTGCCTTTATTTATTTTTTTATAGCACCTCAGCCTTCACCAAGAACTAGAGACCCGCTCATGGTTCCATTGCTTCCAACGTCTCTATTAACGGTTTTGCATCATCTGTGTTATTTCCTTTGCACTATTTTCTTATTGTTTTTTTTTTCCCTTTCCTTCTCCTTTTACTCTACTCTTCCTCATTTTTACCCTCTTCCTTTCCCTTTCCCCTCTCTACACCTCCCGTCACCCACCCCCTCTATGACTTCCCTCCCCTCCCTCCTACCCACCCCCTCTATGACTTCCCTCCCCTCCCTCCCACTCACCCTCCCCTCTCTCCCTCCCCATGGTTTGTTCCTAGGTCTCTCTTTCTTCTAACATTTTCTTCAAATATTCCTCCGACAACTTAAAGTCTTCCCACCGTCTCCATTTTCTATTATCTTGGTCAAGTTGGCCTTCGTCGCAGCTACAGAGATAATCCAATCTGTTATAGTTTTCAATCCACGCAAACCATTCTTTTATATCCGGTTTGTTTTTATTTAGCCAGTTTTTTGGGATTAGCCCTTTAGCCGCGTTTATTAGTTGAGGGAACAATGTTTCTCTGTATCTTTTATTGGAGCCTTTTACATCTTGAAACACACAGGCGTGAATACTATTATCTAATTTTTTCCCCGGTTATTTCTTTTACGACTTCCTGGATTTCTCGCCAGTATTCCTTTATTTTAGGACATTCCCACCATATGTGTGTAGTTGTTTTGGTTTGTCCGCATTCCCTCCAGCACAATGGGGAGCTATCTTTATTAAATTTGTTTATCATTTCAGGAGTCTTATGCCATCTTGAGATACATTTGTAGTTAATTTTGATTGTATTTATGTCTGTTGCGGTGTTATGTACAGATGCTATTTATTCTTTCAAGTTGTTGATCTTCAAATTTCTTATTTATTTCTATTTCCCATTTCTCTATAAAAACAGGTTTCCCTTGTGTCTCTGCATCTGTCAGTATTTGATAGATTCTTGATATCACATGCTTTACTGGTGTTTGTGTAGAGCACAATTTTTCTATTGGAGTTAAATTATTTTTGTCTCTTAATGGTGTGGGTATTGACTTTATCAGATGTGTTAGTTGTAAATATTCCCATTGATTAATATCCCACCTGTTTTCTTCATTTATCTTCTGAAGTGTTTTTATTTTCCCATGTTCTGTAATATCTTTTAGTTGTGCCGGCCCCATTTTGTTTCCCAACCGTGTTTCTTTTCCTGGTATAAAAAAATTACTGTTCGTAAGTGAAGTTAAAGGTGAGTTATAAATCCATTTCTTCTGTTTGTGTAAAACATCCCATACTTGAAAAACATTTTTTGTTAATTCGTGCGTGTCTCCGTTTCACCTCTCTATATTTACGTGGTATCCATACATTTTTATACAGTGCTGTTTTACTTATACTATTTTCTATTTGAATCATTTTTTTCCTGCTCTTTGTGTTTGTTTCCCCATTCTACTATTCGTGCAATAATCGTGGCTCTATAATATCTCTGTATGTCTGGTGCTGCTAGCCCGCCATATTTTTTCCTTCTTGTAAGTATTCCAAAATGTATCCTTGATGTTTTGTTATTCCATATATATTTTATCAACATTGTTTTTATGATCTTAAAGAAGCTCTGGGGGATTGCTATGGGTAACATCTGGAATTTATATGTTATTTCTGGGAGGATGACCATCTTAAAGGCAACCTGGTCAACCTGGTCTAGTCCCGTTGTACATTTCAAAAGGGGCTGATACTTTACCATTTACCTTGACCTTGACCATAGCCCTTGGTCTGTTATACAAGTTTTGTATCCAATGCCTAATTCTAGGACCCATACCCAGATGTTGAAGCGTTTCCATCATAAATCCCCAGTTCACCCTGTCGAAAAGCTTTCTCGGCATCTATCGCCAGGATTAGGACTGGGGATTCTACGGCCTTATTTTTCTGAAGCAATAATATAGTTTTTAGGGTGTTATCTCTGCCTTCTCGTCCCGGTATAAACCCAGTCTGATCTGGGTCTACCCACTCAGGCATTAACTCATTTAGTCGTGTTGCAAGAATTTTTGCATATAGTTTTGTATCAGTATTTAATAGGGCTATTGGCCTATAACTGGAACATAATGTCTTTTCTTTGTCGGGGTTTGGTAGAATGGTGATATGGGCCAATAAAGATTTGTGTCGCATTTATTTTTCTTCTCCAATTTGATTGAAGTACTCACATAATCTCGGGATCAACTGTTTTTGACATTTTTTGTAGTATTTGATGGTGAACCCATCTGGTCCAGGGCTTTTCCTGGTCGGTGTTTCTTTTAATGCTCTTATGATTTCATCTTGTGTAATCTCTGTTTCCAAGGCTGTCATACGTTCTTCTTGTATTTTTGGCAGATTAAAATTTTTAAATATTCTTGTATTTTTTCTTTCCTCTTCTCTCCTTTTGTGAGTCTTCCTTTCCAAATGCGTAGAATGTACTGTAATATGTATGAAATGCGCTTGCAATGTCTACTGTTTTATTCATCATTTCACCTCTTCCATTCTGAATCTTCTCTATATAATTTAGGGACTTATTACGCTTTAGCATTTTTGCAAGATGTTGATCTTCAATTATATCTTCATTTAATCTCCAGACTCCTTTTCCCATCGTTTCCCTGTTAACTTTTAGTTTTATTGTCACTGGGGCGTGATCTGATAGTGTAGCTATTTCTATATTCGATTCCGCAACTTCCACCAGTAAACTATGTTCAATCAATATATAGTTCAATCTTGAATACATTACATGTACTATTGAGTGATAGGTATAGTCTTTTACACTTGGAAGTTGAATCCTCCATATATCTACTAATTGATGATCAAATTATTTTCTTTTTAATCTTTATAAGTCTTTTGTTTCTGTGTTCACTACTGTAGAAGTGGAGTCTAGTTTACTGTTCATATTGAAATTTAAGTCCCCTGCCAATATAATAAGTGCCCTTTTTTAAATTCGCCAAGTTCCTTTAGGATCTCTAGCAAGATTTTTTTAGGATGCTTATTAGGGCCATATACATTGGCCAGAGTATATTTTATGCCAGAGATAGTTCCTATCAGAAACAAGAATCTACTGTCCGGGTCGACCTTCCTCTCTTCTATCTTGAAACCAACATTCTTCCCGAAGCCAATTGCCACCCCTTTTGCCCTTTTTATAAGGGTGTCACCATAGTACCATATAGGGATTTCCTTTGAGTATAATTTAATATTACTCTCTAGTGCCAGATGTGTTTCCTTCAAAAATATTATTTCAGCTGCCTTTTTTTCTAGTTCCCGCATTACCATATGCCGCTTTTGTGGAGAGTTGAGTCTTCTGACATTATATGTTATAAATTTTATTGAGCCCATTTTTCTTTTTTCTTCTTTGGCTGCTTCGTCTTTCTCCAAACTTCCTTCCTTTCAGCCTGAACAGAGATGGAGGGAACCCGGGCCCCGTTTTGCACCAGGGGTTCCTCCCGCCCCCTATAGCGACAGACAGGAGGTCGACCACAAATTGTGTGTTTTGTTTTTTCCTTTTTAAACAAACCATTCTTCATGAGGAAGCGATATTTCGCTAAACTGGTCGGGCGGAACGTGTACTGCACCGGGATCACCCTCTGCTGATTACACATATTCCACACCTATTGGACGGGTATCTGGTTTGTTTTCGGCCGGAGCACCAGATTATTATGCTATCTAGCACTGTTACCATGTAAGTGTGTTTCTTGTTTTTATTTTTAATACATTTTATCTACGGTTTTACACTATTGTGGTCCTGTATGTGTCTTTCATGGTCACACGGCAACCAAGTCTTTCATCTATCGGATTGAAATGGTGATCGATATTGAACTTGCCCATAAAACCTTCAACTCCTTCAGTGATAATCTACATGCTGTCTGGGGTCCTCTTTTGATTAAGGGACCACCGGAAATCTGGTTAGCAGATATATTATTCTATCGATGGAGGATTTCTTCTATCAGCTTGTCATCACAGCTCATGGCTATATATGCAGACTTTTTTTCTATTCACTGGTGAAAGGAAGTACCTTGTGTTTTTAAGGACTTTTAAGTTTACAGCAATTTCTCTGTTTGATGCTTGTCTCATGGTGAATCATCAACATCATGAGCTTTTGGTTTCAGCATCGGTTTTGATTATATTTTAGCGCATCTTGTTCTTTTTTCATTCCCTTTCTACCCCCTTGTTCCCTCCCAAACCCTCTACACCCTCCCCACCCCCCCGATCCCTTTGCACTTTTTGATGTTCTAGACCCATGGTTTTTGCAGGTATCAACCTTACCTGCCTACTAAGTGCGCCGAGGTGGCGAACTGTCTGGCGCTATTGTCAGCCCCCTTTGGGCGACACAAGAGCTCTCCACAAGTCCCGATCTCCAGCCCCCTTCTATCTATTTCTTGTTATTCCTCCCTGCCCCTTGCCTCTGTTACTGTTCCTCCCCCCTCATGACTTCCTCCTGGAAACTAAATGCCAAACCTCTTTGTCCTGCATTTTCCCTTCTTGACTCGTACTACTCCCTCTTAAAGCTTGAGGTACAGGGATATTCAGTTTTCCACAGAACTCCTGTACTTCTTCGATGAACCTGAGTTTCACTGTTTGACCGTTCTTTTTCCCCACCAAGCATGCATGGAAGCCCCAGTTATACTGGATCTCATTTTATTGTAATGTTATCAGGGGTTTTAATGTCCGCCTTCTCCTTAGTGTGTCTTGAGATAAGTCTGGGTATATTTCTAATGATTTTTCTTCGTATTTTAACGGTTGCTTCCCCTTCAAACTTCTCCATATTTGTTTTTTTTCCTCTAGTTTCTCAAACCTTACTATTATATCCCTGGGACTCTCTGTGGGGATTCTCATGGGTCTCCTTATCCTGAAAACTTCTTCGATCTTTATGCTGTTTATTTCTTGATTTCCCAATAAGGGGTTAAATATTTTCTCCATGATTTCTTTCAGATCTTCTTTCTGGGGGTGTTCAGGGAGCCCTCTAATTCTCAGGTTCCTTCTCTTGTTTTTATACTCTTGTTCTTCCATCCTGTAAGCTTGTTCCCGCTGTTCTAATCTAAGGGATTTTATTTCTCCTTTTAGATCTTTTATCATGTTTGTGTGGATGTCCGCTTTATTTTCCACCTTTTCTACTCTAGTAAGTAAATGTCCCACATCATTATGAATTATAGCTATCTCTTTTTTCAAAGAAGACTCCAAACTTTTCAGTGATTTTTCCAAGGCTGCAAACATGGATTCCATATCGCACTTCATTGGGGGTTTGTACTTACTTTGTTGTTCCTCTTTTCTGATCTTTCTACCTCCCCTTCTATTTCAACCTCTATTTCTTCTGTGTATAAGCTTACTTCTGGTACTGTTTTACTTTGAGTTTTCTTTTCCCTTTTCTCCTTTATTTCAGTTTGCCATCCTTTAGTAGTCTGCTTTTCTGCACCTTGATTATTTCCACTTGAGCCCAATGTCACATATTTGGTCATAGGCCCAGGGCTTACGCTTACAGGGGGTGATTTTGGTACCACTCCCCCTCTCCCTGATTTCCCCCACCAGGGGAGTACACTTTAGTTGACTTGACTGCATGGTGTGAACTAGAGCCATTGAAATACATGGAAAACACTGTGCATGCATTCTGTGCAGAAAGAAGCACATGGAACTGAGCGGAATTGCGTCTGGTGTTAACTGGCCCTAAACAAAGTTTGTTTTGCAAAGATTTAAATTTATTTAAAATAAAAAGTGTTAAAAAATCACAAGTATTCACAGCCTTTGTCATGACATTCAAAATTGAGCTCAGATGCATCCTGTTTTCACTGATCATTCTTGAGGTGCTTCTACAAATTGTTTGGAGTCCACCTGTGGTAAATTCAGTTGATTGGACATGATTTAGAAAGGCACACATCTGTCTATATAAGGTCCTACAGTTACCAGTGCATGTCAGAGCACAAACCAAGCCATTAAGTCAAAAGAATTGTCTGTAGACCCCTGAGACAAGATTGTATGGAGGCACAGATCTGGGGAAGGGTACAGAAAAATTTAGTGAGCACAGTGGACTCCATCATCCATAAAATGTAGGCTGCCCAGTCAAACGGAGCGATCGGGGGAGAAGGGCCTTAGTCAGGGAGGTGACCAAGAACCTGGAGGTCACTCTGAAAGAGCCCCATTGTTTCTCTGTGGAGAGAGGAGAACCTTCCAGAAGAACAACCATCTCTGCAGCACTTTACCAATCAGGCCTGTATGGTAGAGTGGCCAAACAGAAGCCACTCCTCAGTAAAAGGCACATGACAGCCTACCTGGAGATTGCCAAAAGGCACCTGAAGGACTCTCAGGCCACGTACACACAACCAAATAAATCTGCTCAAATCGGTCGGACAGACCGATTTGATCAGATTTGTCTGCTGGCTGTTTTTGGTTTGATCGCTGTACACACGATCAAACCAAAATCCCCGCGGGCAGACAGCGCGGTGACGTGGCGGTGACGTGGACGCCGCCACGTCACCACACTAGGAAGTAAAACACTTCCGCGCATGCGTCAAATCCATTCGACGCATGTGCGGGCAGATATGTCTGCTGGTTAGCGTACTAACCAGCAGACATATCGGTCCAACGGGTTCCGAGCAGACAGATTTTAAAGCATGCTTTAATATCTGTCTGCTGGACAAATCCGTCTGCTCGCCCGTACACACGATCGAATCTGTCTGCTGAGACAGTCTGTCAGACCGTTTCCAGCAGATAGATTTGATCGTGTGTACGCGGCCTCAGACTATGAGAAACAAAATTCTCTGGCCTGATGAAACAAAGATTGGACTCTTTGGCCCAAATGGCAAACGTCATGTCTGGAGAAAACCAGACACTGCTCATCACCTGGCCAATACCATCCTCATAGTAAAGCATGGTGGTGGCAGCATCATGCTGTGGGATGCTTTTCAGTGGCAGTAACTGGGAGACTAGTCAGGATCGAGGGAAAGATGAATGCAGCAATGTACAAAGACATTGATAAAAACCTGCTCCAGAGCACTATGGACCTCAGACTGGGACAAAGCTTCATCTTCCAACAGGACAACAACCTTCAGCACACAGCCAAGATAAAAAAGGAGTGGCTACGGGACAACTCTGTAAATGTCCTTGAGTGGCCCAGCCATAGTCCAGACTTGAACCCGAATGAACATCTCTGGAGAGATCTGAACATGGCTGTGCACCGACATTCCCCATCCAATCCAAACAAAGACCTACGTAAAAATCCAATCTTTTTACATCCGTAGTATTTTTTTTTTTAGCATTCAGTTTTTTCCCCCAAGGGATTCTCCTAATTTGTAGGAATTTCCTCTCACTTCCTGTTTGTACAGGAAGTGAAATTAAATCTCTGAAATGGGACACATATGGTAAAAAAAATATCTGATTGGGGTTATAACCCTCTCTCTCTCCAACATGAAAAAAAAAAAAAATTTTGCTTATAACTTTAACTTGCCGCCCCCTTGTTTTTTTTTGTTTGTTTTTATGTACGTTTTGGCTATAGAGGAGATGTGAAAAAATTTCACCAGGGCTTTCATTTCTATGTGTGGCCCCATTGGGAAGATTCTTCCTCACTTCCTCTTCCTGTGATGTAGCATAATTCGTTCCAGAAGAATGCTTGTAATCCAAAGCACTCGTATATCAAAGCGAGTTTCCCCATTGGAAATAGTGGAAACTCAGATAACCTGTTCCAGTGGCACTGCTAGTGTATGCATAACCGCGTTTAACCAGAGGTGGTGGGGCGCCAAAGACATTCGGAAGCATTCAGAGTCGCTCAGATGCACTCTGAGTGGCTCGGAGACGCTTGAGTGCACTCGGAAACACTCGGCAACCAAGTGTTTCTGATCAGCTCCAAACAAGTGTCCATACAAGTCAAGGGGAAAGCAAAATCAGCATGGTGGTGGCAGCATCATGCTGTGGGATGTTTTTCAGTGGCAGAAACTGGGAGACTAGTCAGGATCCAGGGAAAGATGAATGCAGCAATGTACAAAGACATTGATGAAAACCTGCTCCAGAGCACTATGGACCTCAGACTGGGACAAAGCTTCATCTTCCAACAGGACAACAACCTTCAGCACACAGCCAAGATAACAAAGGAGTGGCTACGGGACAACTCTGTAAATGTCCTTGAGTTGCCCAGCCATAGTCCAGACTTGAACCCGAATAAACATCTCTGGAGAGATCTGAACATGGCTGTGCACCGACATTCCCCATCCAACCCAATGAAGCTTGAGAGTTCATGCAAAATAGAAAGGGCGAAGCTGGCCAAAAATGGGTGTGCCAAGCATATACCCAAAAAAGACTTGAGGCTTGGTAATTGATGCCAAAAGTGCTTCAGCAAAGTATTGAGCAAAGGCTGTAAATAATTGTGTACATTGGATTTTTTTTTTTTTTTTTTATAAATTCGCAAATATTTCAAACAAACTTCTTTCGCATTGTCATTATGGAGTATTGTTTGTAAAATTTCGAGGAAAAATGTAATTTAATACATTTTGTAATAAGGCTGTAACATAACATACTATGGAAAAAGCGAAGCGTATGAATCCTTTCCAGATGCATTGTATGTGTTGGGACTACCAGGGAGGTGAAGCCTCCATCAATCAACATCTTCTATCTTGTCCGCATAAGATGTAGCAATAGGAGGACATGCCGTAGGAGGGAGGGGGGAGACTGTCATTTACTACTGTATATACTCCCAAAAACATTTTTTTTAAATATTTCTCCTTGACTTAGTTCAGTCAAGGAGAAGTATTTAAAAAGAAAAAAGAACATTTTATAAAAAAAAAAAAGTGATGCAGTTTTATTAACACTGCCTACAAACCTAAGTATTTTCTGAGAATTTGGTTTCATTTCAATGAACAGAGGCAAAGCTATTACCACGGTCAAGGTGAATAATCTTGCTTTTATCAGCATGTCATTGTACTTGCCATTTAACTGGCCATGTTCCTATTTGTTAAGATTGTTCTGTAGTATGTCACCATCCTGCTGAAATGTAATCCTTTGCTTAATTTTGTGTCATCACCAGAAAATGGCAGATAAAACAATGACAAATTGCTGTACTCAGCACTGGTAACTGTTGTATATCCCTAACCATCTGTCTTTTTGTGAAATTTTTATTTTTGTAAGAGCGCGGTGTAAAATGACTCACTGCATAACAAAATTTAATTTTCTTCCGTAGTATTTGTAAGCTCTTTTTTAATACTAGGATATTATGAGGGGGAAAAACAAAGACCTACGTAAAATCCAATCTTTTTACATCCGTAGTATATATATATTTTTTTTTTAGCATTCAGTTTTTTCCCCAAGGGATTCTCCTAATTTGTAGGAAGTTTCTCTCACTTCCTGTTTGTACAGGAAGTGAAATTAAATCTCTGAAATGGGACGCATATGGTAAAAAAATATCTGATTGTGGTTATAACCCTCCCTCTCTCCAAAATGAAAAAAATATTTTTGCCTATAACTTTAACTTGCCGCCCCCTTGTTTTTTTTTGTTTGTTTGTTTTGTTTTTATGTAAGTTTTGGCTATAGAGGAGATGTAAAAAAATTTCACCAGGGCTTTCATTTCTATGTGTGGCCGCATTGGGAAGATTCTTCCTCACTTCCTGTTCCTGTGATGTAGCATAATTCGTTCCAGAAGAATGCTTGTAATCCAAAGCACTCGTATATCAAAGCAAGTTTCCCTATTGGAAATAGTGGAAACTCAGATAACCCATTCCAGTGGCACTGCTAGTGTATGCATAACCGCATGTAACCAGGGGTGGGGGGGCACCAAAGACATTTTGGAAGCATTCAGAGTCGCTCAGATGCACTCTGAGAGGCTCAGAGACGCTCGAGTGCATTCGGAGTGGCTCGGAAACACTCGGCAACCAAGTGTTTCTGATCAGCTCCAAACAAGTGTCCATACAAGTCAAGGGGAAAGCAAAATCAGCTTGAAGCAGGTCAGATTCGCCTGGCAATGAATTCTGAATGGGCTCAGAAGTTTTCCATCAATTCTAGCCTAAAGCCTGTTGTTACAGGACCTAAGTGTACATATTTATTTTTTTCTTCACTAAAAGTTGGTGTTACTAAACCCAGGACCCTGCAGTGACTATATCTGGTCTCCCACAGTACACAGAACATTGAAATGCAATTATTTTAGTAAATATAAACTGCTAAAAATCTTTTCTCATCTCTCATCAGCAGTATATAGCAGTCTTGTGACTTCAAGTTCCTGGTAAAGTTTGTAGGAGGAGTTTTCATACTGCATGGAGCTTTCCTATGAGGCTGCAGGACCCCTGACCCTCTGTCTGGATAGTGCTGATTGGCCCTGTGCTGATCACATGCATCCTCCCAAGAAAAAAAAAATCTCTCTAGCAATACACACCAAACTGAGCATGTGCAGCCTGACTCCAAAGGGGAGATCTTAAGGGGGGTAGCCTGAGTATGCTCTGCATTGGCACCATGGTCACTATGTCTGATGGACAGGATGCCCTGAAATGTTTCCCCCCATCACTTGATCCCCCTAGCTATCTATGTATGTTTGCTAGCTACCTGCTGCTCGCTGGTTGAAGATCTTTTTTATAAAAAAAAAAAAACAGATCTGTCTCTAGGCTAAAGGGACTCCTTAGGGGCCTGTTTTAGCCTTACCTTGCCGGGATTCAAAATGTGCCGCCTGATGCATCCTCCAACCTGCATTCCTGGGCTCCAGAGTGCGTCTCCTCCTGGGCTCTCCTCCCCCGACAGTCGCGCACGCGCGCATGCATATAGAAAATTTTCGCGCCGTTCGGGAGGGGGGGGGCGGGGAGCGTGACTGCAGTGTAGAGTGGGCGTGCCTTCAATTGCTGTTATACACAGCAGGCGCGTTCTTAGCTCAGTTCAGAGCTGAGCTGGAGAGAGAGGACGTAGAGCTGGCAGCACAGTGACTCCCGGTGGCGAGAAGGGGTACTACATGCTGGAGTCAGCTCCAATACTTTTTGTTAGGCCAAAATCCCCTTGGCAACAGGTTGAATGCTGGCAAACATGTTGGGGGTGGGGCTGTATGTGGTGAATAATATTATAAAAGAAAACATACTGAGCCCCACCGTTTTTTGGGCATTAGTGATCCTATTGTCCCCTAAACCTTATTTTTTTGTACTCCTGGCTATAACAGTCTGTTGTTGTAAGCGGAGTCCTTCGGTTTTGTATTATGGCTTCCAAGGGTTCAGGATCAAAACACAAAAAAAAAAAAAAAAAAAGACAAAGGGGTTCCTCCTCTGGTTCTGATGATATGCCAATACTTTCCCCACAGGTTATTCCTATAGGGGTCACCCTGGATAAGCCATTAAGGGGGTCTGGTGCTGAGGCTGGCCCAGGTCGGCCCAACCCTGTGTTATCACAGAGGAGATGCTAGCCGTCACCCTAGGGGGGCTAGAGAAAAAAGGTTAACAGCTATGATCGCTGGCTCTTTTTCTGGCAAGAAGCGGACTAGATCCCCATCGCCAAAAGGGACAGAACCTAGAGGATCTACCACTGAAGAATCGTTTTCAGCCTCCCAGACGGAGAGTCTGTGGGTCCAGTCTTTGACAGGCATGGTCCGCTCGGCATTTAATTTGCCATTTCCAGAGCCTCAGGTTCCTGCGGTATCCTCTTTGGGTTCTTTTAAAAGCGCCTTTAAGCAACGCAGCTTTTCCGGTCCATCCTCTGTTAGAGGAATTGGTTTTTCCAGGATTGGGACGACCGGACAGAATTTTTTCTGCCGCCTAAAGCTGACGAGAGGGTAGTCTTTATGCACGTCTGCCAGGAAATATTTGTGCTTGCAGGCACTCTTTCCCCTGACCAAATGCTCTTTAAAAGGGGCCCGGATGGCTCAGTCGGTAGAGCATCGGACTTTTGGTCTGAGGGTCCAGGGTTCAGGTCCCGGTTCGGGCACTGCTTTTCAACTACCCGTGAGGTCCTTGAGGCCACATCTCCCGGAAAGCGCCCGATCTCGTCTGATCTCGGAGGCTAAGCAGGGTCGGGCCTGGTTAGTGCCTGGATGGGAGACCACCTGGAAGGTTTTCTGTTATTTACCCTATGGAAAAGACATTTTTCTAAGAAAGGGGGCGCTCCCAACTGTGGACGCAGCCATCTCATGGGTGAATAAATCATTAACTGGCCTAAGGGGAAACATACAAATGTTTAAGGTCCCGGTCGATAAACGTTTAGAGACACTTTTTCCAGCATCCCTGGCTACAGCCAGCAGTGGCTGCAATTGGAGTTTTGTCAGGCGTTAAAGAACCAGACAAAACAGATGCTTAAGACATCCCTGCCCAATAGGCAGAGGAGTTATTGGATATTCCCAGAGCTCTGTGCTTTGCGGTAGAGGTTATAAAAAGACTCCATCCAGCAGGCGTCTCGTTGTCACTATTTTTAGTGCATATGAGAAGGCTCTTATGGTTGAAGAACTGGGCGGCCGAGCCCCATGTAAAAGACTGCTGGCAGGTTTGCCCTTCCATGGAAAGATCTGGATAAATACATTCAGACTGTTTCAAGTGGCAAAAGTACCCTTTTACCAGTCAAAAGAAGTTCCGGGGTCCTGCGTTTAAAAGGCAGCTCCCCCCGGTTCCGGGGCCCTCAAATTCCAGGCAGTACGGACCTCCTGCGCGATCAAACTTTTAACAATGGATCGCAAGGACAGGCCTCTGGGGATCGGTCCCCGACAGAGGGGGTCCGATCATCTGTGGCCGCAGGCTACAGATTAGAATTTCTAAAATTTCCTCCACAAGGAAGGCCTCAATGCGGGCGGCATTGGATCATCTGCTTTACCAGGGCATAATGGTAGAGGTACCAGCCCAAGAACAGGGGCTAGGTTTCTATTCCAATCTGTTTGTCATACCAAGGCTCATCGGCAATGTCAGACCAATTTTGGACCTAAAAGGTTTAAATGCTTACCTAAGGGTTCGCTCTTTCCGGATAGAATCTGTTCGGTCAGCAGCCGCCACACTCCAGAAGGATCTGGCTTCTATAGACATAAAGGATGGTTACCTTCATGTACCAGGTCTTTCAGCCACATCAAATATTTTTGTTTTTACGCTTCGCAGTGATACAGCGTCACTTCCAATTCGTGGCGCCCCCCTTCGGGCTGGCTACGGCCCCCGGGTATTCACAAAGGTCCTAGCTCCTATTCTAGTCACTCTAAAGGATCCAAGGGATCTCGGTCCTAGCATACCTGGACGACCTCTTAATCATAAGATCACGCGCTTCCTTGGTGGAATGCGTAGTAGCCCTCATGGTTCAGTACCTCGAGAGGTTCGGCTGAGTCCTAAACCGGGGAAAGATCAGCATTTCAACCTACAAAGCAGTTGAAATATCTCGGCATGAGATTAGACACAGAACAGAAGATGGATGTTCCTGCCCCTGGTAAAGGTCGAGGCTATCAAAAGATTGATTCAGTTGGTTCTAAGCAAAAAAGAACCAACTATTCGCCTATGTATGCGATGGCCATGTTCGAGGCGATACCACACGCTTCCACACTCGTGTCCTACAGGCAGAAATTCTAGCAGCTTGGTTCTGCCCAGTGGTCTGGAAGGCTGGAGAGCGGTTTTGAACAAGTTCACTCGCCAAGGAACTTGGGCAGAGGCGGAGAGGCAGCTGCCCATCAAGGTCTGGGAGTTCAGAGCGGCTCGGCTAGCCCTCCTGGCATAGACATCCAGATTACAGGGGTCCTCGGTGAGAAGTCATTCAGACAATGCCACAGCGGTGGCATATAGGTGAACCACCAAGGGGGAACCAAGAGTCAAGCCACTCAGAGTGAGAGGAGCTTGGTTTTTCGGTGGGCAGAGGTTTATGTACCCTGCATATCAGCGACATTCATTCCCGAGGTGGAGAACCTGCAGGCGTACTTCCTAAGTCGCCAAACCCTGTCGCCGGGGGAGTGGTCTCTGCATCCACAAGTTTTTTCAGACAATCTGCCAGAAGTGGGGAGTGCCAGACGTGGAGGTCATGGCATCAGGATTCAACAAGAAGCTAGACAGGTTCATGTCTCGAACGAGGGACCCTATGGCCTGCGGAACCGATGTGTTGGTTTGCCCTTGGCATCAATCATAACTTCTATATGCATTTCCCCCACTGCAGTTACTACCCCGCCTGCGGCGCAGGATCATAGCACAGGCCGGTTATCCTGGTAGCCCCAGTTTGGTACCGGAGGGCATGGTACTCACTAGTCCTGAAATTGGCAGCGGGAGGCCCTTGGACTCTTCCTCTAGGGCCAGACCTACTCTCACAAGGCCCGATCCTCCACCCTGCATTACGGCGTCTAAATTTGACGGCCTGGCAGCTGAATCCCTGATTCTCAGGGGTAGAGGTCTGTCTAGGCAGGTAATCCCTACCCTCATTAAGGCTAGAAAGCCGGCCTCCAGGGTAATTTTGTTACAGGGTTTGGAGGGCCTACGTAGGCTGGTGTGAGGCTAAGAGATGGGTTTCCCGCAAGTATACCATTGATAGAGTATTAAGTTTTCTCCAGCTAGGAGTGGATAAAGGCCTGGCATTAAGCACGATCTAGGGACAGATTTCAGCCTTATCAGTGTGGTTTCAGAGGCCGCTGGCCGCCCACTCGCTGGTTAAGATCTTCATACAGGGAGTCTTACGTGTTAATCCTCCGGTCAAATCACCACTTTGTCCATGGGACTTAAATCTTGTTCTGTCAACTCTACAGAAACAACCCCTTGAGCCGTTGGCTGAGGTACCTTTGGTTTTACTGACTAGAAAGTCGGTATTTCTGATCACCATAGTTTCGGCCAGGAGAGTATCGGAATTGGCAGCCTTATCTTGTAAGGAACCATATCTCATTTTACATAAGGATAGGGCGGGGTTCCGTCCTCATTCTTCCTTTCTACCAAAGGTTATATCCAGTTTCCACCTGAACCAGGATGTGGTACTTCCATCCTTCTTCCAAAACCCACCTCTAGAAAGGAGGGGTTGCTGCATACGTTGGATATTGTCAGGGCCATAAAGGCCTATCTTAAAGCTACAGAGAAAGTTCGGAAAACAGATGTGGTGTTCGTTTTACCGGAAGGGCCCAAGATGGGTCAGGCAGCTGCTTGATCCACCATCGCAAGATGGATTAAACAATTAATCGTTCAGGCCTGCGGTTTGAAGAGGTTGCCTCCTCCTTTGTCGGCAAAGGCCCATTCTACCAGGGCCATGGGCACCTCCTGGGCAGCACATCATCAGATCTCTATGGCTCGAATATGCAAGGCAGCAACGTGGTCGTCAGTCCACATGTTTACAAAATTTTATCAATTGGACGTAAGAAGGAATGCGGATACAGCCTTTGGGCAGTCAGTACTACAGGCCGCGATTCAAGCTCCTCAGGATCTGAGGGGGCTCCCTTGATTTGATTTGAGATTTACATTTCTTGTTTAAGTTGGATCTACTAGTATTTGAGTATACCTCAATTAAATCCTTTTTTGGAAGATGTCTCCCTCCCCTCATTAAAGCATTGCTTTCGGACATCCCATATAGTAATGAATATGCTGCTCTGTGTCCCGTGATGTACGAGAAAGAAAAAGAGATTTTTTAATACAGCTTACCTGTAAAATCTTTTTCTTGGAGTACATCACGGGACACAGAGCTCCCACCCCTCTTTTGGGGAACATTTTTGGGAGGCATACTGCTTGCTACAAAACTGAGGTACTTCCTCTATGGGAGGGGGTTATATAGGGAGGGACTTCCTGTTTGAGATTGCCAGTGTCCACACCTGAAGGTACTCCATATAACCCATATAGTAATGAATATGCTGCTCTGTTTGCCGTGATGTACTCCAAGAAAAAGATTTTACAGGTAAGCTGTATTAAAAAATCTCTTTTTTGAGGTCTACCACCTTCTTGGTCAAAGCAGTGCAGATATGATAATAGACAAAAAACATAGAATAATGAGCATGAGTTCCATCACTTGTTTTATATTTATGTCATCTCTTTTGATTCCTGCAGCTTAAGGAATTCCGGGAGAAAATGCAGTCTATATTTCCAGCTGTGCCTAGGACCCAAGAGCAGCCTTCCACTTCTGAGCCATTCAGCCTGGAAAGCCTCCTGAAATCGAAATGATGTATCGGCACGTACCTGATGGTATCAACTTTATAGTCTGGTTAGCGGAGCAGCTTCTGAAGTTACTTGGCTACACCCTATATTGCATGAAGTTCATTTATGAATGATGAATGTGCATTTCATATATGCAAAAGGACTTCTGGACCCTTACAGATGATATTCTACGCATATTTGTTTCCAAATGGAAATGTACTTCTACTTCTTTAAGAAGGTTGTTATAAAAGGATTATTTAACAACTGTAATAGTGTAAAGAGTGGGTTACCTTAGTGACTTCTGAGTTCTTAAAATGATACTTCAAAGCCAGACATCATCAAATAAGTGACTTCATGAACAAAATAAATGATTTATCTCTACAGATATAAGAGTTTAGAAAAAAGAAGAAATCAACAGCTCAGACTTCCCTCTCTATTTATTGCTGTTACCTGCTAGTCCCTTACTCGTCCTTGGCGGATAAAGGAGCTGCAGTTTAGGGTCAGAAATGGAAGTTACTTGTCTACCTTTTAGGAAGGCCTACAGTATGGATAATTGTAGGAGCCACAGTACCAGAAACTGTTCTGCTTCTCCCAAGGAAAACCCTGGTAATTGCAATCACTGAAAACCAGGAACCAAACTTCCTACATTCAACCTCCTATAAACACAGTGAGAGGGATTTAATAAAGTAGATCTGAACCTGATTACTAAAATTGTATAAAAGCTGCAACACTGTAATGTAATTTTAAAAGTTTTCATTCTTTTTTTAAATATGCAGCTTTCATTAGAAAAAACCTGGTGATCCTGTTATAAAGGTCACTTGCTCTTGTCTCATAAATGTGTTCCTGTGTTGCCACCTTGTAATATGCACCCCTGGTTGAGACTACAAGCGGCCATGTTAAGGCCGCGTACACACGATCGGTCAAACCGATGAAAACGGTCTGATGGACCATTTTCATCAGACCAAACCGACCGTGTGTGGGCGCCATCGGTTATTTATCCATCTGTTAAAAAAAAGCAAACTTGTTTTAAATTTTAACCGATGGATACCTAACCGATAGCAAAAAAAATATATAATTTAACCACTTGTCATCTGCCCACCGTCAAATGACGGCGGGCAGACGACTTCATTGTTCTGACATCACGTCATATGACGTGATGTCCCTTTAAAGCCGCGGGCGGGCGCGCGCGCGCGCACCCGCCGCTCTGCGGGGATCCCGTGCGAGTGCCCGGCGGCAACGATCGCCGCCGGGCACACGCGATTGCTCAGTAACTGAGCTGGGACGTGCAGCTCTGTGTGTAAACACAGAGCTGCACGTCCCTGTCAGGGAGAGAGGAGAGCGGTTGTGTCCCTTGTACATAGGGACACAATCGGTCACCTCCCCCAGTCACCTCCCCCTACAGTTAGAACACTCATAGGACACACATTTAACCCCTTCCCCGCCCCCTAGTGGTTAACCCCTTCACTGCCAGTCACATTTATACAGTAATCAATGCATATTTATAGCATTTTTCACTGTATAAATGTAAATGGTCCCAAAAATGTCAGAAAAGTGTCCGAAATGTCCGCCATAACGTCGCAGTCCCAATAAAAAAATCGCAGATCGCCGCCATTAATAGTAAAAAAAAAAAAAAATGCCATAAACTATCCCCTATTTTGTAAACGCTATAAATTTTGCGCAAACCAATCGATAAACGCTTATTGCATTTTTTTTTTACCAAAAATATGTAGAAGAATGCGTATCGGCCTAAACTGAGGGAAAAAAAAAAAATTTTATATATTTTTTGGGTTATTTATTATAGCAAAAAGGAAAAAATATTGCATTTTTTTAAAAATTGACGCTCTATTTTTGTTTATAGCGCAAAAAATAAAAACCGCAGAGGTGATCAAATACCACCAAAAGAAAGCTCTATTTGTGGGAAAAAAAGGACGCCAATTTTGTTTGGGAGCCACGTCGCACGACCGCGCAATTGTCAGTTAAAGCGACGCAGTGCCGGAAGCTTATATTTTGTCTGGGCAGGAAGGGGGTGTAGGTGCACAGTAGGTAAGTGGTTAAAAGTTAAAAATCCATGCATACTCAGAATCAAGTCGACGCATGCTTGGAAGCATTGAACGTCATTTTTCTCAGCACGTCGTTGTGTTTTACGCCACCGCCTTCTAACACGATCGTTTTTTAACCAATGGTGTGTAGGCACGACTGACCATCAGTCAGCTTCATCGGTTAACCGATGGAAAAAATCCATCAGACTGTTCTCATCTGTTTGACTGATCGTGTGTACGCAGCCTTAAGATAACACTGCATAGGCATGGCTCATCATTCTTACTACCAGGACGTCAGAACAGAGCAATGCTATCCATATTCACTGTACAGTGCCACAACACTGTGTGACTCACTTCCTGATTAAAGTCCTGTAGCTGATCTACAAGTTTCGGGTTCCCTGAAGTAGTCATGGATTGCAAAACATGTAGGGTAAAATCAGTTGAATCGTGACTTTCAGCCTGAATTGAGATACACAGTGCAGCAGCAGTGTGCACCTCATATGGCCATTTATATTTGAAAGTTATGTTGATAGTGCTAATACATTATGAAAATGTGAAGTTACATATTTTTTTCTGGTTTCATAATAAAAATATTATCCTATGAATGCTTCTGTTTTTTTTCTGTGTCTCAACTGAGAATTACTAGATTATTAAACCAAGTTTACCTGGGGCTACCCTTTGGTGGATTATGTGGATTACAATTGGAAATGTAGGGGTCTTTTTATAAAGCATGCATTGCATGCATGTCAGAAATATTCATGATGCAAGCTGAACGAAATGTCACAATTTTTTTAAGAGAATAATGCCCGTATCATGGGCTCCATATAGTGGCCAAAATGTGGTATAGTTTTCTGTAATACCTCAGTGTGGAAACCTTACAATATTTCCCTTCAGTGCAGATTCTACCTCGTCTGCTCCATAAAATAGAGCAACCAAACTGTCCCAGAAGAATCTGGTGTGTGTAAACACACAAATCCCTGTTGCTGTCAGAGAGGAGGTGACAGATTATGTGTCTCTACAAAGTAGTCACAACGATCTGTCATCTTTCCTAGTTAGTCCCATCCCCACACAGTTAGAACGCAGTAAGGAAACACACATTTAACCCCTTGATCGCCCCCTAGTGTTAACCCCTTCTCTGCCAGTGATGTTTATACAGTAATCCGTTCATATTAATAGCACTGATCGCTCTATAAATGTCATTGGTTCCAAAAATTTCTCAAAAGTGTCCACCGCAACACCGCTAAAAATCGCAGATCACCACCATTACTAGTAAACAAAAGAAATAATAAAAACGCCATAAAAATTACACAAATTTTGTAGACACTTATTACGATTTTTTTTTTTTTTTTTTTACAAAAATATGTTTTTTTTTGTTTATAGCGCAAAAAATAAAAACCGCAGAGGTGATCAAATAACACCAAAAGAAAGCTCTATTTGTGGCAAAAAAAAACAAATTTTGTTTGGGTACAGCATTGCATGACCGCACAGTTTGTCAGTTAACCCCTTCCTTAATTGCCCCGGACACCCGCGATTGCCGATGATCACGGCAGGAGTGTGGATCTGTGTGAGGAGACCAATGCTGTGTTCCCAGTACAGAGGAACACACATCGGTCTCCTCCCCTTGTGAGTCCCCTCCCCCCTACAGTTGTAACACACTTTAGGGAACATTTTAACCCCTTCAGCGCCCCCTAACGTTAACCCCTTCCCTGCCAGTCACATTTACACAGTAATCCGTGCATATTTATAGCACTAATCGCTGTGTAAATGTGAATGGTCCTAAAAACGTGTGAAAAGTGTTCGCCGCAATGTCACGGTCACAATAAAAAAATCACAGATCGCTGCCTTTACTAGTAAAAAAAATTATAAAATAAAAATATCACCTATTTTGTAAACGCTATAACTTTTGCGCAAACCAATCAATATGCGATTATTGCAATTTTTTTTTTCACCAAAAATATGTAGAAGAATACGTATCGGCCTAAACTGAGGGAATTTTTTTTGATATTTATTAAATAAAAAAGTAAAAAATATTGTGTTTTTAAAAAAAATTGTCGTTCTTCTTTTGTTTATATCGCAAAAAATAAAAACCGCAGAGATGATCAAATACCACCAAAAGAAAGCTCTATTTGTGGGTGAAAAAAACAAAGATTTAGTTTGGGTACAGTGTTGCATGACCATGCAATTGTCATTCAAAGTGCAACAGTGCTGAAAACTAGAAATTGGTCTGGGCAGGACGGGGGTGAAAATGCCCTGTATGGAAGGGGCTAAAGTGACTCAGTGTCAAATTGTAAAAAAAGTGCTCTGGTCAGGAAGGGAGTAAAACCTCCTGGGGCTGAAGTGGTCAAAGACCAGAGTTGAAAACAGGAGGTTATAACAGGGGTCATAGTACCTGTGTAGTGTGATTGTGTACCTGTGTATTGTAAGTACATGAGTGCTGTAAATGCATGTGGGCTGTATTGAGTATTAGTGTCAGGTAGTACCTGAGTGTTGTCTGAATAGTGTGTGTGGATCTTTAGTACTTGTGTATTGAGTGTGCACGTTGGTCTTCAAATACACGTTGGTCTGCGAGTACTTGTGTATTGTCTTGTTGAGTATTAGTGTCAGGAAGCTAGTTGTTAGGTAATTTGAACAGGGTATAATCCCCAATCCTCATTAAATTAGTAGGTACGATGCCCGGCAGGTGTGGAGATGCGACTCGGTGTACATCTTGCGGCATGTATGTGTTCCTTGATCATCTGATCGAGGGTGAATACTGCTGTGCAAAATGTAAGCACATTCTTTCAGGTTCTGAATCTGGGGAAAGAACTGTCAGCACTGACAAGACCCTTCATACTAAAGGAGAGCCGGGAACGTACCCTACAGGTGACGGCAGGCGCCAGCACAGAGGTGGGATAGAGTGAAAGAGGTGCATTCCCTAGAAAATAGTAGATGGGTGACAGTCAGGAAGGGTAGAGGGGTAAGTGCCAGAGAGAGGCCGATCCAGGGCTGGAGCATCCCAATAAGTACGCTCTATTGAGTGACATTGGTGACAAGGTCAGAGACGAGCACTGCTGGAGTTGAGGGACTCTCCTAGCTGCTGGGGCAAGAACTCCTCTAGTGATAGTGGTGGGGGGGAGCAAAGGGAAATGAAAGACAGATTCTGGGAAGGACATATAGGGCAATCTGTAACAAAGACCTAAAGTGCCGAACTGTATGTTGTCTACCAGGCGCTCAGGTTTGGCACAGATCTGGTGGACAGATTACTCGGACAGGCTGGGGAAGACCTGGCTGTCATGGTGCATGTTGGCACCAATGACAAAGTCAAAGGTAGATGGAGTGTCCTAAAGAACGATTTTAGGGCACCTATTCTCAGGAATACTACCGGTACCTCGAGCTACACCAGAAAGGCAGAGGGAGATTAGGGAAGTAAACAAGTGGCTGAGGAGCTGGTGTAGTAAGGAGTGGTTTAGGTTCCTGGAGGACTGAGGCGACTTCTCAGTCGGTCACCAGCACTATAGAAGGAACGGCCTGCACCTAAGGGCCCTTTCAAACTAGCGGACGAACCGTCCGCTAATTACAAGTCCGTTAATGGGCCCCTATGTGAGTGCATCCGCTAACGTCCGCAAGATCCGCATCCGTTTTTTCGGATGGAAGAATGTCCTATTTTTCTTCCGTCCGGTGGAACGGATCGGATGCAAACAGACAGACGGTCCGTTTCCATCCGATTCCCCATAGGGGATAGCGGAGGAGAGACAGGGCGGTCCCTGCATAGTGTGCGGGGACCGCCCGACAGCTCAGCGGAGACCCCCCGCTGAGCCGACAGACACACGGAGCGGACCGAAAAACGGTCCGCTCCGTGTGAAAGGACCCTAAATGAGGAGGGTGCAAATCGGCTGGGAGTAAAGATGGCTAAAAAGTTAGAGGGGTTTTTAAACTATGCGACGGGGGGAGGGTCCAGAGGTAGAGATAGTTAGTGAGGAACATATTCCAGAGGATAGTATTGGGGCATTAGTGGTAGGTTGACTAAAGTACATAAACCCAAGGTAAGTATATCAACCAGTCCTAGTTGCAATCTCGGAACACCCAATAAGAGGATAGTATGCGACTGGTCTAAACTACGTAGCATGTTCACCAGTGCCAGGAGCCTGGCGGACAAGATGGGTGAACTAGAGATACTGTTGTAAAAGTAGGATTTGGATTTTGTGGGAATTTAAGAGACCTGGTTCAACAGCTCTCATGATTGGCTGGCAACCATTTAGGGGTATACCCTTTATCACAGGGATAGAGAGGGTAAAAAAGGTGGAGGGGGGTATGCCTATATATCAAGAATAATGTACAAGTGAATGTGAGATGACATCACTAAGGAAACTAGGGAGGAGGTAGAATCCTTATGGGTAGAGCTCCAAATGGATGAAGCTAGGGGGTAAATAATACTGGGAGTATGCTATAGACCCCCTAACCTGAGGGAGGAGGGGAGATGGATCTTCTATCAAAATTCGGATTAGCAGCAAGGATGGCGAGGGTTATCATAATGGGGGGTTTTAATTATCCAGACATAGACTGGGCAGAGGAATCAAACATTCGTCTATGGTTTGCCAGTTCCTAAATGTCTTGCAGGACAATTTCATGGGTCAGATGGTAGACACACCAACTGGAAATAAAGAGTTACTGGATCTACTGATTACCAACAATACAGACTTGATTACGGAGGAAATTTAGGAAACAGCGATCACAGGTCAATTGGCTTCAGTATAAATCACACAAATAAGAAACATAAGGGGAAAACAAAGACACTGAATTTCAAAAGAGCCAACTTCCCTAAACTACAAACCTTGTTAGAAGGCATAAATTGGGATAAAATCTTAGGAACAAACAACAAGGATTAGAGATGGATGGATGGCTTAACTCCAATGTAAAAATGCATATAAAACCAAAAGTGGATCGCCCCCAAAAGTGGGTCATGAGTGCACCGCCACCGGTGCGCTCGCAACGCGGTCCAAAGCTCCATGGCCGCGCTTGCAGGACCCACAGACCCGATCGCCGCCGGTGTCACATGATCGGGTCACAGAGCTGAAGAACGGGGAGAGGTAAGTGTAAACAAACCTTTCCCCGTTCTTCCTAGTGGCTTGTCAGTGATCGTCTGTTCCCTGTCATAGGGAACAAAGATCAGTGATGTCACACGCTCAGCCATGTCCCCCTACAGTAAGAATCACACACTAGGGCACACTTAGTCCCTCCAGCAAACCTAGAGGTTAACCCCTTCACTGCCTTTGGCATTTTCACAGTAAGCGGAGCATTTTTATAGCACTGGTCGCTGTAAAAATGACAATGGTCCCAAAAATGTGTCCGCCATAATGTTGCAGTCATGATAAAAATCGCTGATCGCCGCTAGGGGTGCAACGGATAAAGAAACTCACGGTTTGGATCGATCCTCGGATCAGGAGTCACGGAAAGAAAAATTTTCAAATGTACAGATAAAAAAGTAATCTCCTTAAAATGACCACACCGTATAAGCTTTGATCTCCATAAATAGTATCAACATTCCCTGCACGTATTGCCAAAAACGGTGGCAAATTAAATAAAAAGATATTAAAAAAAAAAAAGTTTGCATACAAAAGATTGAAGGAGGAAAGGTGCACTATTATCTTCCAAAATCATACCATTTGTTGATCTAGTGCAAGCCTGTGGAAGAAAGCCAGGGATGTGCTTCGAATTATGTGCTTGTATTTAACTAAATGATCATGACACTGTGCTAAGTGTTGCCAACTTACTTGCCTTTTTAGAATTAGAATGTAGTTGAGTCCCATCTTGCTCCATCTAGTGTACTTGCCAGAGCACAGCGTAACATGGCTCCCCGCCTCAGAGCGCTGACTACAGAAGTCAACGCGCTGAGGCGGGGAGGCGTGTCATGCTGTGCTCAGGGCTCTGGCAAGCACACTGGGTGGAGCAAGATGGCCACCGCTCCAGAGCTAGGCCGAAGCCGGGGACTTTCCTAGGCTCCGGAGCGCTCCGCGGATCGCGGGGTGTGCCGATCTGAACGAGGTGACCCGTTCGGATCACAGATCGGTGACAATCCGTTGCACCCCTAATCGCCGCCATTAGTAGTAAAAAATGACATAAAACTATCCCCTATTTTGTAGATGCTATAACTTTTGCGCAAACCAATCAATAAACGCTTATTGTGATTTTTCTATCAAAAATATGTAGAATACGTATTGGCCTAAACTGAGGGGAACATTTTTTTTTATATATTTTTTGGGGATATGTATTATAGCAAAAAGTTAAAAATATTGCATTTTTTTTCAAAATTGTCGCTCTATTTTTGTTTACAGCGCAAAAAATAAAAACCGCAGAGCTGATCAAATACCACCAAAAGTAAGCTCAATTTGTAGGAAAAAAGGGACTTCCAAAATGTTGTTTGGGAGCCACGTTGCATGACCGCGCAATTGTCAGTTAAAGCGACACAGTGCCCAATCGCAAAAAGGGGCCTGGTCCTTTAGCTGCAAAATGGTCCGGGGCTTAATGGTTAAGTATGTAAAAAAGAGAGGACAGACCATATTGGCCCCATAAGGAATGAGGAAGGACATCCAAAGGATGGGGAGATGGCAAAGATATTGAATTTATTATTCTCCTCAGTCTTCACGAGGGAATCAGGGGGCTTCAGTAACCAAAACTGCAGTATTTATCCTCGTGACACATCACAGGAAGCACCTCCATGAGGACGGATATAAAATTAGACTTGGGAAACTTAACATTAATAAATCACCAGTACCAGATGACTTGCAACCCGAGGATACTTAAAGGGGTTGTAAAGGAAAAAAAATGTTTTCATAATAAGCATCTTTTACCTGCAAATATTCCTCTTTTCACTTCCTCATTGTTAGTTTTTGCTCAGAAGTTGCTCTATTTGTTCTCTGTTCTGTTCACTTCCTGCTTGTCTGATTATTACTCACCACCGTGAAGGGAGGCTTTACTGCGGTGGTCAGTGACATGCTCACCCCCTCCTGGGAACTACATCTGTGCGGCAGGACGCTCTCTACGTGTTAGAGACTTCAAGGAGGTGTGAATTACTCGGCGTGCCGCAATGCATACTGGGAAATGTAGTTGTTACATGAACGAGCGCCGCAAACCAGGAAGTGAATGAGAGAACAGAAGCTAGAACGCCGGAGGTGATATAGATGAAGGAATTTAATAGGTATTTACTTGTTTTTTAACAGAATCATTACACTATTCTGTCTGTCTACCTTGTAGACATTAATTTTAGGCAACATTTTTTTTTCTTTACAACTCCTTTAAGGAACTCAGTCAAGTAAATGCCAGACCATTGTTCCCAATTCTTACTGACAGTCTACTGACTGGAATGGTAACAAATGATTGGAGAAAAGCTAATGTAGCACCAATATTTAAAAAGGGCCCAAAATGAATCACTGGGAATTACAGACAATACAAGCTCTTGGAGGGGTTGATGTACAAGATTTTAGTAATGAGAACAGTATTATTAGCAGTATTCAGCATGGACTCATGAAGAATTGTTCTTGCCAAACCAATCTATTAACCTTCTATGAGGAGGTAAGTTGCCATCTAGATAAATGAAGGTCTGTAGATGTGGTGTATCTGGATTTTGCAAAAGCGTTTGGCACAGTTCCCCATAAATGTTTACTGTACAAAATAGGGTCCGTTGACATGGACCATAGGGTGAGTACATGGATTGAAAACTGGCTAAAAAGGCGAGTTCGGAGGGGATTATAAATAGGGAGTACTCGGAATGGTCATTGGTGGGTAGTGGGGTCCCCCAGGGTTCGGTGCTGGGACCAATCCTATTTACTTTGTTCATAAACGACCTGGAGGATGAGGTAAACAGTTCAATCTGTGTATTTGTAGACGATACTAAGCTAAGCAGGGCAATAACTTCTCCGCAGGATGTGGAAACCTCGCAAAAATATCTGAACAAATTAATGGGGTGGGAAACTACATGGCAAACGAGGTTTAATGTGGAAAAATGTAAAATAGTGCATTTGGGTGTCAAAAATATGAATGCAATCTATACACTAAGGGAGAACCTCTGGTGGAATCTAGGATGGAAAATGACCTGGGGGTGGGGGTCCTAGTAGATGATAGGCTCAGCAATAGCATGCAATACCAAGCTGCTGCTAACAAAGCAAACAGAATATTGGCATGCATTAAAAAAGGGATTAACTCCAGAGATATAACAATAATTCTCCCTCTCTACAAGACTCTGGTCCGGCCACACCTAGCATATGCTGTCCAGTTCTGGGCACCAGTCCTCAGGAGGAATGTACTCGAAATGGAGAAAATACATTAATAAAGGGTCTGGAGGATGTTAGTTATGAGGAAAGGTTGCCAACACTGAGAAGAGACGCTTGAGAAGGGATATGATTTCAATTTACAAATACTGTACTGGTGACCCCACAATAGGGATAAAACTTTTTTGTGGAAGGTAGTTCAACAAGACTCGTGGCCACTCATTAGAATTAGAACAAAAAAGGTTTAACCTTAAACTACGTAAGAGTGGCAAGGATGTGGAATTCCCTTCCACAGGCAGTGGTCTCAGCGGGGAGCATCGATAGTTTGAAAAAACTATTAGATAAGCACCTGAATGACCACAACATACAGGGATATAAAATGTAATACTGACATATAAAATCACACACATAGGTTGGACTTGATGGACTTGTGTTTTTTTTCAACCTCACCAATTATGTAACATCAATATAAAGAGAAAAAAGCTGTGCTATGTTTGAGAACCTGTACCACCGGAAAAGTGAGGATAGAAAGTGCCTCCACCAGAGTTCACACTCATCGCTAATTATCAGAGTCACTAGAATTTTCCACCAGCATTATCACCGTCACCATTCTCATCATCGTCGGCGCATCTGCTATCATGGGTAACATGAAATACTCAGCAAAAAACATTTGGGGTCTAAGGACAACCACCTTAACATTACCAGATGCCACAAAAAAAGTACTACAGAAAGAGTAACTGTTAAGAACTGATCGACCGTCAAAAATAGGAATGCCTACATTTCAGCTACAACACTTATGCTCCTTGATCAACACTAGATTCGCAGTAAAGCACAGACAGGAAATCAACGATTTCATCATTCAACACAACATTGACTGCCTCTTCATCACAGAAAGCTGGCTAACATTGGATTGTAACACCATTCTAGGAGAACTGGTGCCAGAGAATTATGGTATTTTAACCGAAAACAGAGTAGGGCAAAGAGGAGGAGGCCTAGCAGTGATCTACAAGGCTCACCTCTCGCTCACCAAAACAGATTCACAAACCTCACTACCATTCATGGAAATCCTCACTCTGCAACTTCAAACAAATCCCCAGGACACCATTCACATACTACTCTGCTATAGACCACCTGGACCAAAAACGCAGCTCCTCACTTCACTGACAGAATTCATCTCCGCCTATACCTTAAACATCAAACATCTCCTGCTACTTGGGGACTTCAACCTCTGGGCCAACTCCTCACAGGACCCCATCGCCGAAGCCTGCATTGACCACTTGGAAGGATTAGGTCTGCAGCAACTGGTATGCGGGCCCACACATGTTTCAGGTCACACTCTCGATCTTATCTTCAAACAATATATGGATATCACCATACTGGCAAATTAGCCCCTACCCTGGACAGATCACCATGAAATCAAATTCAAAATCACTATAAACGCCCTCTTAAAAAAACGACAAACCCGTTAACAACACACTGGACAACATCCCAGAAGAAGCTCCACTCGGAACTCTTCAAAACTACATTATTGAACAAAATAAAAACAATAGAACAATGTCAAACAGCAGCGGAAACACTCAACTCCATCAACAAAGTTCTACTACAGACAGCAGACATAGTAGCTCCGAAACATAGAACGTTCATCCGGAAAAACAACTCTGGTTGGTTCAACGACGATCTCACGTTGCTGAAGCAAGAACGCAGAGGAGCGGAAGCAGCCTGGAGAAGAATCTTAACAGAGGAAAACCACATCATTTACAAACTAATTACTAAGAAATTTCACTAAGAAATCTTAAAAGCAAAAAAAGATAATTTTTCTAATGTCCTCGCAAAAGCCTGCAACCGTCCAAGCGAACTCTTTAATTTAGTTGCTCAGACCATGAATCCAGCCTGCCTAGAGGCTCTGAATTTTGAATCACAAGATTTTTGCAACAAATTATCATATTATTTCATCAACAAAATTGAAAATATCCGTGAAATTATTCAGCAAAAGAGAACCTCTACCCAGCCCCCTTTCAACCAAAAAGGCAATATTAATACAAATATGCCGCAATCAACAAAATTTACACTAAAGTCTATCTCCATCGACACCACCAAAAATATTATCGGTACCCTGCGAGACAGTACATCACCTAATAATATCATTCCCACTAAACTGTTGAAAGAATGTGCCGATATATTGGCACCTGCTATCACACCCCTCATAAATCAATCTTTTAAGGAATGCATGATGCCGACCTCCCTGAGACAAGGCATAATTAAACCTATTTTAAAAAAAAACGGGCTCGACCCCAAAGACCCAAACCATTGTCGTCCAATAACAGGCCTAAACATCTTCTCCAAGGTAATGGAGAAAGCAGTAGTGCAACAGCTACAACACCATTTAGACACCCACAAACTACTGGACCCATTTCAAACGGGTTTCCGTCCTAGTCATGGAACGGAAACAGCACTTCTCAAAATATGGGATGATGCTCTTGAAGCTGCAGATGAAGGAGAATCTTGTCTTCTGATACTGTTGGACCTAAGTGCAGCTTTTGATACAGTAGACCACAAATTGCTGCTGACTCGCCTAGCTGAAGTAGCTAGAGTGGCAGACTCGGATCTACCCTGGTTCTCCTCCTTTCTCGAAAACCGATCACAGAAAGTGAAACTAGGTCCTTTCACTTCTGAAAAACGTACGGTGTCATGCAGCGTTTTCAGTTCTTTCCACAGATTCCAGATTGGATTCAGGTCTGGACTTTGACTTGGCCATTCTAACACCTGGATATGTTTATTTGTGAACCATTGCATTGTAGATTTTGCTTTATGTTTTGGATCATTGTCTTGTTGGAAGACAAATCTACTTCCCAGTCTCAGGTCTTTTGCAGACTCCATCTGGTTTTCTTCCAGGTCCTGTATTTGGCTCCATCCATCTTCCCATACATTTTAACCATCTTCCCTGTCCCTGCTAAAGAAAAGCAGGCCCAAACCATGATGCTGCCACCACCATGTTTGACAGTGGGGATGGTGTGTTCAGGGTGATGAGCTGTGTTGCTTTTTACGCCAAACATAACGTTTTGTTTTGTTACCAAAAAGTTTGATTTTGGTTTCATCTGACCAGTGCACCTTCTTCCACATGTTTGGTGTGTCTCCCAGGTGGCTTGTGGCAAACTTTAAAGCGGAAGTAAACCCATCGATTTAACAGTTTCAAAAAGCAGTTACATTTCCGGCATGCCGGGATTGCCAACTGTCACATTGGTTGTGCTCTCAACCAAACTGTCAAACCATCCAATGGCTGGTGTCATAACTGATCACATGTGCAGCATCATGGCAGTTGAAGATTAAACATACGCCAAGATGGCAGCTTCCTTGCCTGAAAATGATACGTGGGTTTACTTCCATTTTAACCACTTGCCCACCGGGCCTGTTTTTCAGATTCGGTGTTTACGAGACTAAAACTGTTTTTTTTTGCTAGAAAATTACTTAAACCCCCCAAACATTATATATTTTTTTTTCTAACACCCTAGAGAATAAAATGGCAGTCATTGCAATACTTTTTGTCACACCGTATTTGCGCAGCGATCTTACAAGCGCACTTTTTTTGAAAAAAATTCACTTTTTTTGAATAAAAAAATAAGACAATAATAAATTTGGCCCATTTTTTTTATATATTGTGATAGATAATGTTACGCCGAGTAAAATGATACCCAACATGTCACGCTTAAAAATTGCGCCCGCTCGTGGCATGGCGTCAAACTTTTACCCTTATAAATCTCGATAGGCGACGTTTAAAAAATTCTACAGGTTGCATTTTTTGAGATACAGAGGAGGTCTAGGGCTAGAATTATTGCTCTCGCTCTAACGATCGCGGCGATACCTCACTTGTGTGGTTTGAACACCGTTTGTTTTCATATGCGGGCGCTACTCGTGTATGCGTTTGCTTCTGTGCGCGAGCTCGTCGGGATGGGGCGTTTTAAAATTTTTTGTTTTCTTATTTATTTTAAATTAGTTTATAATTTTATACACCAAAATAAATAAAAAAATTATCACTTTTATTCCTATTACAAGGAATGTAAACATCCCTTGTAATAGAAAAAAGCATGACAGGTCCTCTTAAATATGAGATCTGGGGTCAAAAAGACCTCAGATCTCATATTTAGGCTTAAATGCAAAAAAAGAAAAAAAAATATGTAATTTTCAAATCTCAGAAAAAAAAATGTTTCTTGAAGACGCTGGGCGGGCCTGACGTTTTGACGTCACTTCCGCCCAGCAGAGCTATGGTGGACGGGTGGGGGCGATTTTTCCCTCACTCGTATCCCAACACAGCTGCCGACAGGACCCGATCCCCTCCGCCGCTACCGACGGCTCCGGTAAGCGGCGGAGGGCACGGGAGAGGGGTGGGCCCTCTCCCGCCACCGATAACGGCGATCTTGCGGCGAATCCGTCGCGGAGACCGTCATTATCGTGTACAGCACTGCCCACGGAAAAGATGGATATCTCGGTTGTGGCAGCAGCTGCTGCCGTTACCGAGATATCCATCTTTAAAATCATGACGTCTTTTTACCATGACGCCGTGGGCAAGTGGTTAAACAACACTTTTTATGGATATCTTTAAGAAATGGCTTTCTTCTTGCCACTCTTCCATAAAGGCCAGATTTGTGCAGTATATGACTGATTGTTGTCCTCCCACCTCAGCTGTAGATCTCTGCAGTTCATCCAGAGTGATCATGGGCCTCTTGGCTGCATCTCTGATCAGTCTTCTCCTTGTATGAGCTGAAAGTTTAGAGGGACGGCTAGGTCTTTGTAGATTTGCAGTGGTCTGATACTCCTTCCATCTCAATATTATCGCTTGCACAGTGCTCCTTGGGTTGTTTAAAGCTTGGGAAATCTTTTTGTATCCAAATCTGGCTTTAAACGTCTCCACAACAGTATCTCGGATCTGCCTGGTGTGTTCCCTGTTCTTCATGATGCTCTCTGCGCTTTAAACGGACCTCTGAGACTATCACAGTGCAGGTGCATTTAAACGGAGACTTGATTACACACAGGTGGATTCTATTTATCATCATTAGTGATTTAGGTCAACATTGGATCATTCAGAGATCCTCACTGAACTTCTGGAGAGAGTTTGCTGCACTGAAAGTAAAGGAGCTGAATAATTTTGCACGCCCAATTTTTCAGTTTTTTATTTGTTAAAAAAGTTTGAAATATCCAATAAATTTTGTTCCACTTCATGATTGTGTCCTTCCCACTTGTTGATTCTTCACAACAAATTACAGTTTTGTATCTTTATGTTTGAAGCCTGAAATGTGGCAAAAGTTCACAAAGTTTAAGGGGGCCGAATACTTTCGCAAGGCACTGTATGTTTTCACTGGTTAATGCCAAAGTTGAAGTTGAAAATCGCGATAAAATCGTGGCCGCAAAATCGCACGACTTTGAAGTCGTATAAGGGTGAAAGGGGCCTTAACGGAACTTAAGTGGCCCTATTGTTTGATGTATCAATCACAATGTGTAGAATCAACAAATATTTTAAATATAGACATATAAAAAATATAGAATTTTATTTAACATCAGGTAAAATATATAGATATCTATGTAAACAAGACTAGTGGCTGATCAACATGTGCATAAACATAACATAGCAAAGAAGATGTAATATTCATAGATCCAGGATTGCCGTGATATTAATACCATGGGAGGTCCATGGGCCACAACCGACACGTTTCAGAACCCCTTTTTTTCTTCAGGGTTCTATATGTAGATAGAACGTGTTATTTGTATAATAGATATCATAGATATAATTTCTATAAAAGATAACATATAAACAGAAAATACATTCATTGCTTGTTTTTATAGTTACAGCCAAATTGAGACTTACATGTTGACAGAAGTTAATGGAAAGGAAGTTAGCCACAAAACAATAAAAACCGACAATAAAGTCCATCCAGAGGCATAATAAAGTTATTAAATAAAGTAAATGACAAACTTTAAAATTATTAACTGTAGCCCAACACTAAGTAACACTTTTTAAACAGTTACAGCAACAGTTGTTTTTTTTTTTATTTGAATAAAAACTGGCCTTTGTAAGTACCTCTACCAATGGTAAATGTCTTGTCCCAGCCCCTGTAACTGTCACTTATTCTACACAGTTTGACCTTTTACAGCAAGTGGACTAGTAATAGACCTGTTGGCTTTAACAACAGGAAATAAAACTGTAATGTTGATCACAGACTCCATCATATATGCCTTTTTAATTTTTTCCTCTATATTTCCTTTTTACACATATATTGGCATCCAGCAAAAAATGTACTTTAACCACTTGCCGACCAGTGCACGCACTTTTACATCGGCAGAATGGCACGGACAGGCAAATGGGCGTACAGGTACGTTCCTTTAAATTTTCTGCCATGTGGTCACACGCGCGCCCCTGCCGCAAGCTCCGTGATCGTACCCACGGACTCGATGTCCGCCGGTGTCCCGCGATCGTACAATGGGGTGGCAGAACGCATGCATGTATAAACAAGGCATCTCCCTGTTCTGCCTAGTGACAGGACACTGATCATCTGCTCCCTCTCATCGGGAGCAGCGATCAGTGTCCTGTCACAGTAACCCCTGCCTCCACACAGTTAGAAGCACTCCCTATGACACACTTAACCCCTTCCTAGCCCCCTAGTGGTTAACCCCTTCCCTGCCAGTCACATTTATACAGTAATCAGTGCATTTTTACAGCACTGATCGCTGTATATATGTGAATGGTCCCAAAAGTGTCTGATGTGTCTGCCATAGTGTCGCAGTCACGATAAAAATTGCTGATCGCCGCCATTACTAGTAAAAAAAAATAATATTAATAAACATTTTATAAAAAATTTAAAACTGTCGCTCTATTAATAAAAACCACATAGGTGATCAAATACCATCAAATGGAAGCTCTATTTGTGGGAAAAAAAGGACGTCAATTTTGTTTGGGAGCCACGTCGCATAACTGCACAATTGTCTGTTAAAGCGTTGCAGTGCCGAAAAAGTGGCTCGTCATTTGGCAGCCAAATCCTCCAGGGCTGAAGTGGTTAACAGACAAATAAAAGTTTAGTAATGTATTTTCCATTATTTCTTCCAAAAGACGAATAAAGGCATGTAGCTCACCTCAGAACATATCACTAAACAAACATCACACTGCTCAGTAGCTTCACAATGAATCCTCTGGAAATCTGAACAATGTTGTTACCCCTCTCTGCCCTACATATTTTGTCATTGAAGACTTTGTCAGCATCTAGTCTAGTTCAGACAGGTAACAACATCACACAGGTTTTCCTAGGATGTATGGTTAAACTATAAAGCAGTATGATGTTTGTTTAGTGAACTCATGTATTCTTTTTTAATTTTTTTTTGAACCCATGTATTCTTATGTTAGTACTTCTTTTTTGTGAGTTTTCAGTTAAAGGCTGTTGTTCTGTTAAATACTGTAGCTGCTGACTTTTAATATTAAGACACTTATATCCAGGGATCCCGTGATGTCCGCACCCCAGCCGATTTTTCAGTCGGCTCTCGGTTGCTGCCGCCGCAATTCCTCATTGGGGAATCCGGCAGTGAAGCCTTGCAGCTTCAAAAATGGTTCCCTACTGTGCATGCGCGATGCATGCTGAGCTTTCTGAATGACCCGACGGCACTGAAAAGAGGTGGAGGGTCGTACTTCTGGGGAAGTAGGGACAAGTACCTGTCAAAAACAAGTATCTGCCCCGAAAAGCGCCAAATGTGGCAGCGTAGGGGATAGCAAGCAAACAAGCGCAACTTTCCCCTTTTTGGGTGGAGCTCTAGTTTAAATTTAGGAGCTTTTGGCATATTAAAGTGAACCTTAATACCGCTCTACATGTTACATGTAGAATTGCGCTTCTTCAGGAGCACATAGATCTATTAAATATATGAGAAAAACATCACATAAGTATACAATTCACATCCATATTATACAATAACAAAGTTCTAAAAAGCCGGTCCCCAATAATAGAAAGACATGATATACCGTCAGAAAGGCTTGACGGTACGGTCTTTTTGACGATATATCTTGTTTATCTATCATTAGGGACCGGCTACCCTGAGCTGCAAGCCCTTCTTTCTATCACCGGATTAATTACTTTTAAATCAAAATATCTGTTGGTATACATCACCAATATATGTTTTTATCTATATGTTTGTGCTTCGGGTAGAGCTCTTTCTTCCGCTGGATATCTCTTGCTTATCAGCAATCCACAATGTTAATTATCTGTGGTTGACAGCTACTTGGTAAGCTCTGTTCCTATAAATTATATAGCTTTACTTGTCAGTACTTAGTTGTATGTTAGCAGCAGTTTTAGGTTATGGCCCATTGGGTCTCTGCATCCATCAGTACAGAATCCCCCTTAGTTAGTACACACACCCCCCCATCAGCATAGGCAGTCCTCTAACCGAGTCCCCCCCGCACATGTCACGTTCAGACCTCAGAACAGCGTGGCCGCAGATACACGTACAGCAGTGTGTGTCCCTCTGGCGCCTCCTCCTCACTGAATGTAAACACAGAGGAGGAGGCGCCGGCGGCTTCAGGACTGATCAGCGGGCGGTGTTAGCGGTGCCCGCACGGACCACACGTCTGCACCCCCCCAAACACCCATTAAAAAAAAATTCCTCATAGTCGGGATGGTGTCACCCCTCTAGCGGGTGTCATCCGGGTGCGGACCGCACACCTCGCACCCCCTAGCAACGCCTCTGCATGCATGGGATTCAACTGGGTCACCTCAATATATCTCTATATAGTTTTTCTATTTTTCACCCATAGATTTTATAATTTGAACTGTGTGGTTCTGACACGTATTTATAAACATCTGGCACTGTTTTCTAGACAATCTACTTTATATGTAAGTACTATTTATAAATTTGAAAATATATATTGATGAACTTTTCTATACTCTATTTTAATCCCAACTGGCTATTTTTTATACGGATACAACGTTGTTATTTATAGATTTGGCCCAAGTGAGGGGCTTTGCTTTTTGGCCCCTGGTTGTCTTGTGGGGCAGTTGCTGTATTTGTTGGGCTTCATCAGAACGTCTTTTGTATTCATTTTTTTGTAAAAAATATACTTATGCAATGTTTATTTCATATATTTAACCACTTGCCGACCGCCGCACACACATATACGTCAACAACATGGCACGGGCAGGCAAATAGGCGTACTGGTACGTCCCTTTAAATTTGCTGCCCATCAGGCATGTGCGCGCCCGGAGTGTGCCTCCTGAGTGTGCTCGCGGGTCACGAGAACGTGATTTGTAAACAAGACATTCCCCTGTTCTGCCTAGTGACATGCCACTGATCTACTGTTTCCCGTGATCGTAAACAGTGATCAGTGACATGTCTCCGGTAGCTCCTTCCCCTAACAGAATCACTCCCTAGGGCACACTTAACCCCTTTAGCATCACCTAGTGGTTAACCCCTTCACTGCCAGTGTCATTTTCACAGTAATCAGTGCATTTTTATAGCACTGATCGCTGTAAAAATTACAATGGTCCCAAAAATGTGTCCGATGTGTCCGCCATAAAGTCGCATATAGCCGCCATTACTAGTAAAAAAAATAAAATAATAAAAATGTCATAAAACTATCCCCTATTTTGTAGACGCTATAACTTTTGCGCAAACCAATCAATATGTGCTTATTGCAATTTTTTTCTCCAAAATATGTAAAAAAATACATATTGGCCTAAACTGAGGAAAAAAAAGCTTTTTAAAAAAAAAAATGGGGATATTTATTATAGCAAAAGTAAAAAATATTGCATTTTTTTCTCGAAATTGTCTCTCTATTTTTGTTTATAGTGCAAAAAATAAAAACCGCAGAGGTGATCAAATACCACCAAAAGAAAGCTCTATTTGTGGGAAAAAAAGGATGCCAATTCTGTTTGAGAGCCACGCAATTGTCAGTTAAAGCGACGCAGTGCCGAATCGCAAAAAGTGGCCTGGTCTTTACACAGCCAAATGGTCCGGGGCTTAAGCAGTTAATAGTTAATGTGCTCCTGAAAAAGTGTAATTCTACGCATAACATGTAGAACGAATTTCTGTACGGCCTCATATTCTAATCCAATCACTCCACATCGATATTCCCAATTGGTTGCCATTATTGTGTACTCAATCACCGCACCATTAGGGTTTATAAAATAGTTGTACTTTCTGGAGGATTTATCAGAGTTTATGGGGTCACCTTCCTTGTATTTTATATTCTATAATCTATTTACAATTACTCAATTAAAAACTTTAATTACTTTACATATTGTTAACTCGTGTGCCTACAAAGTCCATTTTTATAGTTCCAAACCTTTTCTTACAAGGACTGTAAGCTTACCATTTTATTTAGTGACAGGAGCTTTCACAAAGCGTGTCCGAAGCCATGTTTTGAAGCAAGTGTAAACTAGCCCTAAGTCATTAGATAGGCAGACAGGCAAAGAAATTGCTAGTCAATTCACATGTTATGCCCCGTACACACGATCGGAATTTCCGATGGAAAAAGTCAGACGGACTTTTTCCATCGAAAATTCCGACTGTGTATATGCCTCATTGGTGTAATTCCATCGTAAATTCCGATGAATTCTATCTGAGTTTAGATAGACATGTTCTCTTTTACTCCGATGGAATTGTGTGAATTTGGTCGGACAAAGGTCCGATCGTGTGTACAGGGCATAGGTTATCAGCCTGTTAGAGTTAGGCTATATGGTCAATATTTTTTTCTCTAGTGATACATTTAAAGCCCATCTCAAGGCTTGTCAGATTCTTAACCCTAACCTTCCCCCCCACTCTGCTAGAGAACTATTTTATTATGCTGTCATGAGAATATCTTCCTGAAGACATTATTTTCCTGGGGTGGTCTGGTTCCCCCAGTACACAAATAGCTGGCTTTAGTAACAGGTCTCCCTTATAGGAAATGTCTATACGACAGTTGATATATGTAATTTCCTGACAAATTGATGGTGAAAAGTGCTAGGGGGCAGATTGTTTAATTTTAAAATTAAACATTACATTTTATTTAACATTTAGAAAACATATTTAAATTACACAAATCTCTCTGGATAACTGTTTTACCAGGGTTGTCAGTTGTTTCATTGGAATCACATTTCCCAGACTGCAACTGAGACAACTACACGTGTATAAATCTCAAAGTAGAATGTAGCCTAGACTTAGTCCAGACTGCTGTAAGTTTTTGTTTTGCTGAGCACTATAACTAGCATTAAAGTTATAAATTACAGCTATCAGTTAAACTGTTAAAATTCTAGTAACAAAGCATTAACGTGCTCCCTGTTAGTGGCTTTGATGTCAGAGATATCTGAAATATACTTTGGACAAAATACATGAAAGAATTTAATTTATGTACCGTAAGTAATTAGAAGTTTGCACTGTGTGTAAAGCATATGCATATGTAATATATAGCCCAAAAAAAATATAATTATGTATTTTTTCATAGATTATGCTATAAAGTAACTAACTATAGTTCACGCATCAGCATTGCTGCTCTACCATTACAATACAATAAAACACCATTAGAGGGAGCCATTGAATTGTTTTTAAGTCAGATTTTTTTTTTTCGTCAGATGTCTTTTTTAAATACATAACTTGCAAGAAAATGATGATTAAATGGACTATATTACAGGAACACTTAACAATGAGAAAAGTGTCTTGAAATATAAAATGAGAGGGATGTAAAAACACTGTAGCAATTGAGAGTGAGTCAGCAAATGACAAAAAAATTAGGTAAGGGTGAATTTATAAGAAATGTTAAATCGCAACAGTTATCATTTATAGAAATTGCTGTACAATGTCTTAGGACAAATGTATATTACTAAAGGCTTCATGAACAATGAAGATAAAAGAATAACTGTTCTTTCAGAAAAATAACCCCTTCCCCAGATGCCTACTTACCGGAATTGGATCCCAAAGCCCAGCTGAAATCTTCTCCTGTCTACAGCTACACAGTCATGGCCATATGGGGCATTCTCCAAATACAGAAGACCAACTCATAGAAGTCTGTAGGGATTGATTACACAGGTATGTCCAGAGAAAAGGAGATTTTGGCTGAGGAAGCAAAAAATTGCTGCGGGCCGTGGTCTTCTGATTCAGGCAAGTATACATCAAGGGGTTTACTTTAGCTCATGGAAGAGGTAGGCCAAAATGATAGGTGTATTTCTTCTGCTCATCCTGTGGCTTGACACCAATAACTTGTTTATTTTCCCCAAGGTAGACTTGTGATAGCCTGGGGGTATGTTTTGTGTCAATATTTTGAGAAGAATGAACCCCTGACTTATAAAGATCAGCTGGCATTGCATGGAACTGCAAAATGTTATGGCAGGCTGTTTTGTTTAGGATGCCAGTCACTGACCTTGGATCCAGCAAAAGAGCCCCATCATGTTATTACCTCCATGTTTGACTGTCAGGCCACGTACACACGATCAGACCGGTCCGATGAGACTGGTCCGACGGACTGTTTTCATCGGACCACGCTGAAGTGGTCTGATGTGCGTACACACCATCAGTCCAAAATCCCATCGGGCCAGAACGTGGTGACGTAGAACACAACGACGTGCTGAAAAAACGAAGTTCAATGCTTCCAAGCATGCGTCGACTTGATTCTGAGCATGCGCTGGTTTTTGGCCTGATGGTTTTGTGTACTAACCAGATTCAGGTGTCCGTCGGACAGATTTTAAAGCAAGTTTTTAAAACTTTGGTCCGACGGACAACGGTCCGATGGGCCATACACACGATCAATTTGGTCCGATCTAACTGGTCTTCAGACCAGTTTCATCGGACCGGTCTGATCATGTGTACGCGGCCTTAGTGTCACACACTGTGGAACCATCTTTTTGCCCACTTGGTGGCACAGAAAAAAACCTTGCATGATGAACCAAGAAGTTAAAATTCTATTCAGTTAAAGTGATAAAGGAACTGCAGTTATATATGTGTAAGAAAGGTTATCCAGTAGAAGTGTTCAAGGTATTGCAGGTTTAAAGCGGGGAAAAAAAAGTATTGAACATGTCACCATTTTCTAGGTAAATATATTTCTAAAGGTGCTATTGACTTAAAATTTTCTCCACACGTCAATAACAACCCATGCAATTCATACATACAGAGACACCAACAGAAATAAGTTCAGAAATTAAGTTATGTGTAAAAAAATGAAATGACACATGGAAAAAGTATTGAACGCAATAGAAGCCTCCTCTATGGAGAAACTAGTCGCAGGCATTGCTCAGGTGTAATTTTGGCCCATTCTTCCACACAGTCTTCAAATCTTGAAGGTTCAGTGGGCCTCTTCTATGAACTCTGATCTTTTTTTCCTTCAATAAATTTTCTATTGGATTCAAATCAGGTGATTGGCTGGGCCATTCTAGCAGCTTTTTTTTTTCTTTCTTTGAAACCAATTGAGAGTTTCCTTGGCTTTATGTTTGGGATCATTGTCTTGCTGAAATGTCCACCCTCGTTTCATCTTCATCATCCTGGTAGATGGCACCAGATTTTTATCAAAAATGTCTTGGTACATTTTTCTATTCATCCTTCCTTCAATGACATGAAGTTTGCCAGTAACGTATGCTGAAAAACAGCCCCACACCATGATGTTCCCACCTCCAAACTTCCATGTTGTTATGTTTTTTTGGGGTGATTCAACACTTATTTTACACTATATATATATATATATATATATATATATATATATATATATATATTTACACACACACACACACAGACACTCACCAGCCACTTTATTAGGTACACCTGTTAAATTGCTTGGTAACACATATTGCTAATCAGCCAATAACATGGCACCGACTCATTGCATTTAGGCATCTAGATGTGGTGAAGATGACTTGCTGAAGTTCAAACCGAGCATCAGAATGGGGAAGAACAGGGATTTCATTGATTTTAAACATGGCATGGTTGTTGGTGCCAGATGGTCTGGTCTGAGTATTTCAAAAACTGCTGATCTATTGGGATTTGCATACACAGGCATCTCTAGGTTTTACAGAGAACAGTCTGAAAAAGAGAAAATATCCAGTGAGTGGAGGTTGTGTGGACAAAAATGCCTTGTTGATGTTAAAGGTCAGAGTTGAATGGGCAGACTGGTTTGAGATGATAGAAAGGCAACAGTAACTCAATAACCACTTGTTACAACCAAAGTATGTAGAATACCATCTTTGAATTCACAACAGAAGACCACTCCGGATGCCACTCCTCTCAGCTCAGAATAGGAAACGGAGGCTACAATTCACACAGGCTCACCAAAATTGGACAATAGAAGATCAGAAAAATTATGCCTGGTCTGGGTTAGAATTTGGCGCAAACAACATAAAAGCATGGATCCATCCTGCCTTGTATCAACGGTTCAGACTGAAGGTGGTAGTGTAATGGTGTGGGGGATATTTTCTTGACATACTTTGGGCCCCTTAGTACCAATTGAGCATCATTTAAACGCCATGACCTGCCTGAGTATTATTGCTGACTATGTCTATCCCTTTATGACTACAGTGTACCCATCTTCTAATGGCTACTTTCAGCAGGATAATGCACCATGTCACAAAGCTCAAATTACCACTGTACTTTCAATGGCCTCCAATACCAGATATCAATCCAATAGAGCACTTTTGGGATCTGCAGCAACTGCGTGATGCTATCATGTCAATATGGACCGAAATCTCCATTTTGAGCAGTAAGTATGTCAGTCTGGATTGAAGTTTTTAAAGTATTGTTTATTAACCTTACTGTTCAAAATAATTTATCAAATGGTAGTCCTACTTAATATATAAGTCACCAGTAACTTGAGCACTGGAAATATTGTGTAATTTCTGCATTATTCTTTAAAAAGTCTACACCTGGGTCGTGGCCAGAATGTAAAAGTGGGCAAACCCACTCAGCAGTAGCTTCTGCCATCTATGGTAATTATCCTGCTCTAATCTGCTTCTTATCCTGATCCAGCAAGCTTCTCCCTCCTAGTTGGAGAGCTGACCCTGTTCTCCCCTAAAAGAGTAGTTCCGACAAGAAGCAGGCCTCCTCCGGCCACCAGAGCTCCTTTCCAGCTACACAGGTGTCGGTCATCTTGCTTGCCACCTCACCTCCTGCCTCTTCTGTGGCCATGCAAACAGAGATGTGGATCAAGCTCTTCATGGAGACTGATTCAGGGGGCTCCTCTCCCTCAGTGGCTGCATAACTGCTAGAGGACCCTGCAACAACAACTACCCTTGTGGCCATTAAAGCCAGTAAGTCCTCTCTAATGTCTAAGGTCGACACCCTAGCTTTGGAATGTGGATTGATTCTGTGGCCGTTTAACCATTGCTAAATGCTGCATGTCACTGTGGAGGACTCAAACCCATCAAACACCCAGACCTAGGCTGAGCTTCAGTGTGTGGTCAATGTGCTCATGGTTCGCTCCAAGGAGAACAGGGCCCACAGTAACAATATTAGGGTATTTGAACTGCCAGAGGGAGCTGAAGACTCTAAACTGGTGGTCTTTACGGAGTCCTTCTTTAAGCGCCTGGTGTTTCTCCACATACTCGGATGTGGAAAAAAACCCTAACGTGGCTCATTTTTACACCTATCCTGACCTTGTTTTGTGGACCAGGTTTGGAATCAAAATGCTTCAATACATGAAATGGGATTCTGCTGACCTTTGATGAGTGTAAATTCTTATATCACTTGTCAAATACTTAGCTGTTTAGATGCTTACAATTCTAGCATGCCTTTCAAACGCAATTTTGGACAGATTACCTCACTTTTAGTCTCTCCTATACCCATAATGCCTTCTATTGAGGTTTGCCTTTTGAGCTTGGTGGAGTCTCTAGCTCCCTGTCAGGGAAATGGAAGTACTGGCAATCTTGCCAGTAGAAGAAATGGCCGAAGGCTGTGTCAGGGAAATGGCTGTGGAAGTACTGGCAATCTTGCCAGTAGAAGAAATGGCCACCAGAGGCACATCATGTGACAGGTGGATCTTCCTGCTGGTCTATAAAACGCTGCCATTGTCTGATACAAACTGCTGGATTGTCTTCAGGTTTTCTGTGTCTCCAGTATTCTGTTTATCCTGAATCTCTGGCTGACCCCTGGCTTACGTCTGAACCAAGGCCGGAGCTACCACTAGGCGGATTAGGCGACCGCCTAGAGCTCACTGTTGCCTAGGAGCGCCCGACCGCTATTACTCCTGCACTGTCCTCCACAAAATGCTGACAGGCGGCAGCGTCCTCAGCCCTGACATGTCAAGCAGTGTCTCTAGGCAGACCCCCCCCCCGCACGCGGGGCTCCAGTTCTCTGCTTTGAGTGAGTCTGACTGACATCAGCGTGTGTCACAAGTGGCATAGATAGGTCCCGCACTCGCCCCCTCCCCCCAGCCTGGGCGCCCTCCGCTGTTTAATGTGATGTGTGATAAATACACACAGTACTGTCTGTGATCATCTCATCTCCTGTGTCAACAAAGGTCCGTCCGTGTCCAGCAATCAATGATCCTCCTTTTCAGCAGAAAGAGCCGACTCACATGAGGCAGCAGCAGCCCCTCCCTTCTCAGCTCTCTCTCTGTCCAGTGTCCGCAATGACTGGCAGTCTGTGTGTGACAAGAGGAGGTGTACCGTCTGTACCGTCTGCAGCACAGCGCCCCCTGGCACCCCCCCTCTCCTGAGTCCTGTCAGTCACAGTGTGTGGAGCCTGATGTCGCGCGATGTATTATGGGATTAGTAGTACTGGCGGTTCCCGGGGCTTGGGGGGGACAGGTGAGGTGGGGCATTGAAGAGGCACCGTGCCAGTGCCACTGTACAAGGGTTCACCTTTCAAGTTGGTGTGGTGAGTAAAGTAAAATTTTTGTGTATGTGATAACAATAAAAAAAAATTAAATGTATGTGCGTATAGTAAAATATCTGCCCCCTCCCCCCAGAGCTTGATTTGCATTAATTGACACTGATGTGATTGATCGGACGCGAGTGTGGCTATATTTGATGGACGCGAGTGTGGCTGTATTTGATGGACGCGAGTGTGGCTGTATTTGATGGACGCGAGTGTGGCTGTATTTGATGGACGCGAGTGTGGCTGTATTTGATGGACGCGAGTGTGGCTGTATTTGATGGACGCGAGTGTGGCTGTATTTGATGGACGCGAGTGTGGCTGTATTTGATGGACGCGAGTGTGGCTGTATTTGATGGACGCGGGGGTGGCTGTATTTGATGGACGCAGGGGGGGGCTGTATTTGATGGACGCGAGTGTGGCTGTATGTGATGGACGCAGGTGAGACTGTATTTGATGGGCACAGGTGAGACTGTATTTGATGGGCACAGGTGAGGTGGAATTTGATGGGTGCGGGTAAGGCTGTATTTGATGGGCTCAGCTGAGATGGCGTTTGATGGGCACAGGTGAGATGGAATTTGATGGACGTGGGTGAAGCTGTATTTGATGGGCACAATTGAGACTATTTGATGGGCATGGGTGAGACTGTATTTGATGGGCACAGATGAGGCTGTATTTGATGGTCACAGGTGATATGGCATTTAATGGGCACACGTGAGATGGAATTTGGGCGCTGGTGAGGCTATATTTGATGGGCACAAGGCTGTAAGGCTGTATTTGATGAGTGCTGGTGAGATGGCATTTGATGGGCATAGGTGAGATGGAATTTGATGGGAGCCGCTGAGACTGTATTTGATGGGGCGTGGGTGAGGCTGTATTTGATGGGCATAGGTGAGACCAGGGTTTGAACAAATTTGCTTGGAATCTAGGAGCTGGCTAAAAAAGTTAGGAGCCAGAAAACGCACCCCGTCCCGCCGAGTTTGCACGCAGAAGCGAACGCATACGTGAGCAGCGCCTGCATATGTAAACGGGTTTCAAACCACACATGTGAGGTGTCGCTGCGATCGGTAGAGCGAGAGCAATAATTCTAGCCCTTGACCTCCTCTGTAGCTCAAAACATGCAACCTGTAGAATTTTTTGAAACATCGCCTTTGGAGATTTTAAAGGGTAAAAGTTTGTCGCCATTCCACGAGCGGGCGCAATTTTGAAGCGTGACATGTTGGGTATCAATTTACTCGGCGTAACATTATCTTTTACAAGCTAAAAAAAATGGGCTAACTTTACTGTTTTATTTTTTAATTAAAAAAAGTGCATTTTCCCCAAAAAAAGTGCACTTTTCGCAAATACTGTGGGACAGAAAGTATTGCAACGATCGCCATTTTATTCTCTAGGGAGTTAGAATAAAATATATATATATAATGTTTGCGGCCTTCTGCAGGCCTAAGCTTCCTTCTCCGGGCGCCAGGTCGCTAATTCCAGTCACAATTGCGACCAGGCGCCTGGATTTTGTTGAACCCTGGGTGAGACTGTATTTGATGAGCACTGGTGAGATGGAATTTCATGGGGACAGGTGAGAAGGCATTTGATGGGCGCTGGTGAGGCTGTATTTAATGGACAGAGCTGAGACTGTATTTGATGGGCAGAGATGAGGCTTCATTTGATGAGCACTGGTGAGATGGCATTTGATGGGCATTCCTTACAGTCAAAGATGCCTGCTTATGCAAGTGAAAGTGCAATGTGTTAAATATGGGGGTAGTGAAAATCAAATAAATAATATGCAAAACAATTAAAGGTGCATAAATATATAAGGGTGTATGGATATTAATATCATAAATGCAAACAATGATCCATATATCATACGGTGCTAGATTAAAAATAAATGCTAAACCTTAATTAATAGTCCATAACTAAGTGCGGATATGTTGGCTGAAAACTGCATATATATGCCACAAATATATCATAGATGCAAACAATGATCTATATATCATATGATGCAAGATTAAAAAATAATAAATGCTAAACCATAATTAATAGTCCATATTTAAGTGCGGATAGGTTGTGAATGCTTTGTACCCCAGGAGGGGGTCTCTGATCTGGTGAGTGCGGGATACACCAGAGTACAGAGGAAGAGGGCATCAGTGAATCACCAGTCAATTTTCCTTAATCTTGGCACTTAGCACCTTGGCACGTTTTACCAGCACTTTATTGCATGCAGTTTACAGCCAACCTATCCGCACTTAAATATGGACTATTATGTTTTAGCATTTATTATTTTTTAATCTAGCACCCTATGATATATGGACCATTGTTTGCATTTATGATATTAATATCCATACACCCTTATATATTTATGCACCTTTAATCGTTTTGCATTTATATCTTTAGCATATTTATTTGATTTTCACTACCCCCATATTTAACACATTGCACTTTCACTTGCGTAAGCAGGCATCGTTAACACTAGGAGGCGCCAACACCTATATACTTTTTTCCTTTCATATTTTTATTCTACCTAGGTAGGATATACATGTAGGGGCTGCCACCTTAAAGCGGAGGTTCACCCAAAAATCAACTTTCTGCCACTAGATCCAGCACACTGCTGACATCTGCAGTATGCTGGATTTTTTATTTATTTTTTGTACTTATCGTTTTAGCGCTCTTTCTTCTCCGGCTCCGAGCGGGGATTTCTGCGGGGAGTAGGCGTTCCTAAAACAAGCGCAGTTGATTGACGGGCTTGGATAGCGCGTCACGCCTTCCAAAAATATCCTAAAGTGACACTTGCCTGTTTACGGCGCTATACGGCGCCTGCACCTGCAGTGTAGAGCTGACTGCGCAGGCGCCGTAAATTGCAGAGTGTCACTTCGGGTATTTTCGGAAGGCGTGACGCGCTATCCAAGCCCGTCAATCAACTGCGCTTGATTTAGGAACGCCTATACCCGGAAGGATACGCCGCTCCGTGCCGGAGAAGAAAGACCGCTAAAACGATAAGTACATGGGCAGGGCAAAGGGGGTAGGGTCAGGGGTGGAGCCAAGGGGGGCAGCAAAATTAAGTTTCGCCTAGGGTGTCAAAAATCCTTGCACCAGCCCTGGTCTGAACCTGTTTATCTCCTCGCATCTGACCCCGGCTTGGCTGACTACTCTATATCTTCTTCTCCTGTGTATGACCCGGCTTGTTCTAGTACATTCCTTTGGACTGATTCCTGTGTATGACCCTTGGCCTGGCTCCAGACTTCATGCTTGTCTTACTTACGGTACCGCACCTGAACCCCTACCCTGCACGGCTACAGAGTCCGCTCTTCCAGCACACCCCAGCTACCTTGCCTGCATCTACCTAGTCAGCAGCAGTACTGGCAACCTGTGCATCTTTGGGCCCCGCACTCCCTGTCTCATTCCCAGGGGTGCGGTGCACTTAGCCACAAGGGGCGCCCTCTCAGCAATCCGGCCTCACACCAGAGACTTGATAGTACAATCCAGCCATGTCTGAGGTCGGCAGAGGTGTGTCCCCATTAGAGGCTCTGTGCCAACAAGCCGCAGCTTTGGCCCATGAAGTCCAGATACTGCAGGAGGCACGACTTCAGCTTGAAGGTCGTTTCCAACACATGACAGAGCCATCTGCTCCTATGGAACCAGCACCATCTTCTACCTACTCCCCAGCATCCGTCCAAGGACCAGCCCCAGCGACACTGACGATGGTGGCTCCTCCTCCAGAACCCCGAGTTCCAATCCCCGAACGATTATTTGGAGATCGAAGGAAGTTCAGGTCCTTCAAAAATGCCTGTTTACTACACTTTACTTTGCAACCCCGGACTTTTGCTCTAGAGACTGTTAAGGTCGGGTTCCTCATTTCTCTGTTGTCCGGTGACCCCCAGACCTGGGCCCACAACCTATGGGAACAGAAAAGCCCGGTTATTAGCACGGTGGACTCCTTCTTCTCAGCCATGTCACAGCTCTACGAGGACACTGCCGAGGCCAATCTGCACTCGCTACAACAGGGTTGATGCGGCCAGTGGAGGACTATACCGTGGACTTCCGCCGATGGTCTGCAGACACTGACTGGAATCAAGCGGCTCTAAAACACCAGTTCCGTCTGGGTCTTTCTGAGTCCCTCAAGGATGAATTAGCCAGAGTCGGTATCCCCACTACTCTTGGGGGCCTCATTAAATTGGCCATTCAACTTGACCGACGCCTGCGGGAGAGACAGTCAGAATGGTCTCGGACCCCCAGGCCTGAAGTTCTTACTCCTTCTGCACCTCCGCAAGTAGGCCTGGTACGATCGGCACTGACCCCTGACGAGAGACGTCATCGCCGCCAAGCCAACCTTTGCCTCTATTGTGGAGGAAACGGTCACTTTTTATGCAACTGCCCCATAAGGCCCAAGAAGCCACTGTCTTACACCCCAGCATACTTTCAGGTTTCTGGAACTTCTCCTTCCCATATTGTTCTTCTTATTACACTGCAGTTAGGGAAAGAGGAAGTGCAGCTCTGTGCGATAATCGACTCTGGGGCATGTAGCTGCTTTGTGGACTTAAACCTGGCAAAGAAACTTGACTTGCCCATTCTCCAAAAGAAATGGGGGCTGGAGGTTCGCCTGGCAGATGGCACAATGCCTAGTTCCGGTCCTGTTACCCTAGAGACTGCTCCGCTTCTTGTCACTACTTCTGATGGCCATCGGGAATTTCTTCGCTTTGACGCTTTGTGTTCACCTATCTTCCCAGTCATCTTGGGGATCCCCTGGCTCCAAGCACACAACCCGCAGATCAATTGGAGTACCAAGGAAGTTTTGTTTACCTCGCCCTATTGCCAGCAGCACTGCTTCGTTCCTGAATCTGGAAGTATCACCAGCTGCCTGACAGTTCAGCCCAAACCTGCCAATAACCAGAATATACCACCAGCCTATCAAGAGTTCTTGGATGTTTTTGATAAGAAAAAAGCGGATAACCTACCCCCACATCGGTCATACGACTGTCCTATAGAATTGCTCCCTGGGGCCGAAATCCCATTCGGACGCATTTTCCCTCTCTCTGAGACAGAACTAGGAACTCTACGACAATACATAGATGAAAACTTGGCAAAGGGGTTCATCCGTCCTTTCTCCTCTCCAGCCAGTGCCGGCATTTTCTTTGTAGAAAAAAAAGATAAGACTTTGAGACCATGTGTTGATTACAGGGACCTCAATAGGATTACCATTAAGAAACCGCTATCCACTTCCACTCGTCCCTGAGCTCTTTCAGAGATTCCGCACCGCTAAGATATTCACCAAACTTGATCTACGGGGGGGCCTACAACCTTGTTCGTATCCGCGAGGGTGACGAGTGGAAAACGGCTTTTAGAACGCGGTTTGGACATTTTGAATATCTTGTGATGCCTTTTGGTTTCTGCAATGCCCCAGCAACATTCCAACACTTTGTTAACGACATTTTCCGGGAATATCTAGATTACTTCGTCATCATCTACTTGGATGACATTCTCATATTCTCGGCTACTCTGGAACTCCATCGGACACATGTCAAGACAGTGTTACTCACACAAAGAAAACATGGACTTTACGTAAAAGCGGAAAAGTGTGATTTTGAAAAAGAATCAATTCAGTTTCTTGGGCTGATCATATCCACTGGAGGGGTAGCTATGGACCCGCAAAAGGTACAAGCGATCCTGGATTGGCCGACTCCATTAGACAAGAAGGGGGTACAGAGATTTGTAGGCTTTGCAAATTTCTATAGACGATTTATCAGGAACTTTTCCTCCATCATTTCACCAATCACCCAAGCCACCTGCCTACACACCCGGTTCCAGTGGTCTCTAGAAGCACAATCCGCTTTTGAAAAACTGAAGTCTCTGTTCATCTCAGCCCCCATCCTGCAACATCCTGACCCTGCTCTTCCCTATACTTTGGAGGTTGATGCCTCAGAAGTAGCCACTGGGGCAGTGTTATCACAACGCCAGGGTCCCAAATCATTGCTTCACCCTGTAGCTTTCTCCTCTCGGAAAATGAGCCAGCCAGAGAGGAACTACGACGTAGGTGACCGCGAACTGTTGGCTATCAAAACAGCCTTGGAGGAGTGGAGATATCTTCTCGAAGGGGCCTCTCACCCTATTATGATATTCACAGATCACAGGAACTTAGAGTATCTCCGCACGGCCAAGCGCCTGAAACCCCGACAAGTTCACTGGGCCCTGTTCTTCTCGAGATTCAATTTTCACATCACATATCGCCCCGGTTCCAAGAACGGAAAAGCTGATGCCTTGTCCCGGATGTTTCCTGACACTCCCGAGGAAACTGTTCCCAGTACAATCCTATCTCCACAAAACTTTCTCATGATTCAACCTGATCTAAGGTTCTCAATTGAACAAGCGTCCGTCCAATGCCTGGAACCAGAGGCATCCTCTTTAAGAAGTCAGGGAGGGTACCTTTGGTATCAGGACAAAGTCTTTGTTCCACAATCAGCCAGAATCCAGGTCTTAAAGACATTTCATGACCATCAACTAGCTGGGCACTTTGGGGTACGCAAGACAATGAATCTCATCCAACGTTCTTTTTGGTGGCCTACTTTGAAATCAGATTGCCGGGAATACGTTAGCTCCTACACGACCTGCCAGCGAAACAAGGGGTCCAACGTTAAATCTCGGGGTCTGTTACGACCACTGCCGGTACCAGAACAACCATGGAAGAAAATTTCAATGGACTTTATAGTAGAGCTACCTCCCTCCGACGAGTTTACAACTATCCTAGTAGTGGTGGACCGTTTGTTCAAGATGGCCCACTTTTTGCCCATGATAGGTACACCATCTGCTGTGGACACGGCAAAAATTTTTATAAAAGAAATTGTCAGACTCCATGGCCTACCTGATAATATTGTGTCCGATAGAGGGGCACAATTTACCTCCCGATTCTGGAGAGAACTCTGTAGGATGTTGTCAATCGAGCTATGCCTATCCTCGGCCTATCATCCCCAGAGCAACGGTCAAACTAAAAGAACAAACCAGACCTTGGAACAATATTTATGTTTTTTCTGCTCTTTCTCCCAGGATGATTGGATTTCATTACTCCCGTGCGCAGAATTCGCATACAATAATTCAGTACATACTTCCACCAATCAGTCACCTTTTTGGGCTAATTATGGGTTCCACCCCTCATTTTTACCTAATGTCATTCCAGAGGCCTCAGTCCCAGCACTCCAAGACAGGATAAACTCTATCCAGACTAACTACCAAACCCTTCAGCTAACCATGCAAAGAGCCCAGGAAAACTATAAGAAACAGTATGACAAGAGAAGAAGAGGAAACCCCACCTTTAAAATTGGTGATGAAGTATTCCTCAGCAAATCTCAAGCTTTCTTGCCCCTCCCGAAAGTTGGGACCTAGATTCATTGGCCCATTTAGGATCAGACGAGAAATTAACCCAGTAGCTTTTGAACTGACGCTACCAAGTTCCACTTCCTATAAGATCCTCCCAGTATTTCATGTTTCTCTGCTTAAACCTGTTATCTCTAGTCCATTTCCAGGGAGAAAGGAAGTTCCTCCACCTCCAATCGCTGTGGGAGATGAAACCGAGTTTGAAGTAGAAGCCATCCTGGACTGCCGTCGGAGAGGTAGGACTATTTAATTTCTCATAAAATGGAAAGGTTATCCGGTAGAAGAGAATTCCTGGGAACCCGAAGGCAATATACATGCCCCTAGACTTCTGCAGAGGTTCCGTGCCCGATACCCTGAAAGATGGGCCCGGCTGGGCATCCGGAGGCTGCCCCTTGGGGGGGGCACTGTCAGGGAAATGGCCGCGGAAGTACTGGCAATCTTGCCAGTAGAAGAAATGGCCGAAGGCTGTGTCAGGGAAATGGCTGTGGAAGTACTGGCAATCTTGCCAGTAGAAGAAATGGCCACCAGAGGCACATCATGTGACAGGTGGATCTTCCTGCTGGTCTATAAAAGGCTGCCATTGTCTGATACAAACTGCTGGATTGTCTTCAGGTTGTCTCCTGTATCCTGTTTATCCTGAATCTCTGGCTGACCCCTGGCTTACGTCTGAACCTGTTTATCTCCTCGCATCTGACCCCGGCTTGGCTGACTACTCTATATCTTCTGCTCCTGTGTATGACCCGGCTGTAGAACATTCCTTTGGACTGATTCCTGTGTATGACCCTTGGCCTGGTTCCAGACTTCGTGCTTGTCTTACTTACTTACGGTACCGCACCTGAACCCCTACCCTGCACGGCTACAGAGTCCGCTCTTCCAGCACACCCCAGCTACCTTGCCTGCATCTACCTAGTCAGCAGCAGTACTGGCAACCCGTGCATCTTTGGGCCCCGCACTCCCTGTCTCATTCCCAGGGGTGCGGTGCACTTAGCCGCAAGGGGCGCCCTCTCAGCAATCCGGCCTCACACCAGAGACTTGATACTCCCACAAACACCATGCGCACTCTCTTTACCTCGTCATTATTTTATGCAAGAAAGCTGATTATCCTGTCTGGAAAAAGACCAAAGCACCAACGGTAACAGCCTGGAAATCGCTGATGAACAAGGCTCTTTGCTTCTATAAGGCCGCATATTATTATACAGGATTTATATAGCGCCAACAGTTTACACAGCACTTTACAATATAATATTAAAGTAGGGGTGCACCTCTAAAATTTGACAAGGTTTGGGGTGGATGGATCTCCTTCACATCAATCACCTCTTAATAGAGTTAAGTACCTGGTCCTTGTATTTTGGGCATCCTGTTTTAACGCTCACTAACCTAAGAATTGACCTTGAATGGGGTCCCTCTGTATACAATATCAGCCACATGTAATTCTGATATCTACATTTCTTTGGATGGTCTTGAATGGGTCATCTCCTTTCTGTCTAGCTTAATTGACAATCACAGGGTTGAGATATTGTGTGTGTATTAATACACATCTTAATATATGTACTATTGGGTGTGGAACATATTATAAATGGTCATTGAATTTTAAATGTTAGCCTGTCTTGTGGTGGACTTTTTCTTTGTTTTTCTTATTATTTAACCAAAAACAACAATAAAAATAAACACAAGAAAAAAGTCTCAAGTTTTTCATAACCCAGAACCACCTTCTGGGACTGGTACGTATCGCTGTTTGCATAGTTAAAAGGAGTATCCTCTTCTTCAAAGTAAATTTTGGACAAATAGTTTTTTTTTAATAGGCGCTTCTTAGCAACTTATTTGCAAACAAAAAAAAAATATACCATTGTAAATCCTTTTGTTTGGAGTAAAATTTTGAATAAACTGCTCCATCATAAATCCTTCACAGGAGTTTTATGACAAAGTTCAGGAGACTGTAACCTGAAGGTATGCAGGTGAGCAGAATCAGGGCTTTGTACATAATGGTGAGGATTCCATTCATTTTATAACGATCTACCTTTTTATACCATCTTGGCTTTGTTTTATTAACTAGTGAGCATGCAGGATACTAAATGTCTGACTTTACTGCCCCCCTGCTTGTTCCAGATCAGCGACTTAATGATCGGGTAGACAGCCTAGAGCATTTTATTATATAAAATAAGCCTAGAATAGCATCACATGTAAGTCCAAGTTAACAGGTTACCTGTAGGTGGGATATGATTTGTTCACCCTTGAAAAATTGCTACCTCTAGCATAAGGCACTACCACGGGGGACATGTACTTTTAATACCATACAGTGGGAGAGGGTCTTTTTATATGGCATGAAGGGGAAACACTGAAAATATTATATTAATTTGTTTCCTATTACAATTCATTTCAGGTTAAATGCCTGGCATAAAGCCTGGGAGGCCAGGAAAGGGAGGAATTGATTATATACTCGGTAACACTTGCAAACTAATCTGCATATGCAATATTTTACAGAAGTGGCTGCATTTTGCCAGCCAATCCTACTATGCAATGCATAGCAATTCCCAGCTGTCATTTTGACAGCTGGTAGTTGCCGGTAATAGTAGCATGGGGAGCAGGAGACAGATGTAAGTAATTTGTCCTAAAAACTTTGTTGAAGGTTTTTAGAGCATATGTCCTATGATTAGGGTCATGAAGTCGTTAAGTTTCCTATAGTGCTATAACAGCTTGAATAATCAGGGTTCTTGCATTTAATATGTTGGATGATGCCGTATGACAGCTAACTTAACTACTTTAGTGTTTGGAATAATTTTATGCCATCATTATTAATATTCACAGTACAATACGATGATACAATCAATATACAGTATAGTATAACAAATTATCATCTTGATAGAATAGTATCTCTGAATGCGAAGGAGCAACATTTAGAAACAGTGACAAATTAAATACAATAGGCTGTATCAAATTACAAGTACTGTATGTTCATATATTTTTTAGATATTATAAAGATTAACTGTAACATAATTTAGAGTGGAATAAAACAGTTTTTATGAAGGTTTATTCTTTTATCAGATCCATGCTTGTCATGCATCATAACATTATGACAGATTCCCGGAGTGGGAACAAACTTATAAATGACATATAAATGAGTATTAGTGCATATGTATGAGTTTCTGACTCATTTAGAGACATATTAGTGCCCATGAGCCTCTAACCCTGTAATTTGAGCATGCATCTGCATTTTGCGCATCATGTATATTAATGTGCAACACAGAGACAGTTATTCATTGTTTTGAAGAATAATGCAACAAAATCTTTACACAAAAGAAAAAGTCTGTCTTATCAGCCTTAGGCCCCTTTCACATTAGCGGACGAACGGTCCGCTAATTACAAGTCCGTTTACGGACTTGTAATGTGTCCCTATGGGAGCGGATCCGTTAGCGGATGATGCATCTGCTAATGTCCGCCTAAGATCCGCGTCCGTCTGGATCCGTTTTGCGGACGGAAGAAAACCCTATTTTTCTTCCGTCCGGTGGATCGGATCGGATGCAAACGGACAGACGGTTCGTTTCCATCCGATTCCCCATAGGGGATAGCAGAGGAGAGACAGGGTGGTCCCTGCACAGTGTGCGGGGGCCACCCTGTCTGCCGACAGCTGAGTGGGACCCCCCGCTGAGCCGACGGACAAAGAGGCCTTACCAATATCCCTGCCTTGTTCTCTTTTTATGTATCTCTTGGCTTTGGATACTATGAAGGCTCTGAAAAAATGTGTTTGTACAGAGCTAAACACATCTGTAATATAACCTTACCTAACCTCAGCAGCTGGCTTTTAAAGTGAAAAACCATTTACCCAACAAAATGTGTATTTATGAAATATGTTGTGCTAACTGCAAATCAGTCAATCAATCCTATCCAGTGCTTTAAATCATATGCTCTGTAGCAAGGATGTACCTAGAGCATTTGACACCCTGGGCTGATCAAATTTCTGGCACCCCCACCCATGTTAAAATGTAAAAACACCCCACTGTGCCCCCTGCATACCTCTGCATCCTTCAATATCTCTTTGTCACTACTGTGTACCCCCTCTCCACAACTGCACCTCTGAACCCCTTTACATTACATGACACCCTGCACCTCTGCACCCCCTTTACATTACACAGCAACCTGCACCTCTGGACCCCTTTACCATACAAAGCACACTGCATCACTGGACCCCTTTACACTACACAGCACACTGCACCTCTGGACCCCTTTAGATTACACAGCACCCTGCAACTCTGGACCCCTTTACATTACACATTCCCCTGCACCTCTGGACTCCTTTTCATTTTTCAGCCCCCCACAGCTCTGGACCCACTGCATGTTACACAGACCCCCACCCTTCAGTGTAGACCCCCATTCAGCACAGATCCCCCCTTCAGTGCAGACCCCTCTTCAGCACAGACCCCCGTTGTTTAGTGCAGACCCCACCTTAAGCACAGACCCCTCCATTCAGTGCAGACCCCCTCAGTGCAGACCCCCCTTCAGCATAGACCCCCCCTTCAGCACAGACCCCCTATTCAGTGAAGACCTTCCATTCAGCACAGACACCCCCGGTGCACTCCCCATTCAGCACAGACTCCCCATTCTGTGCAGACCCCCCCATTCAGCACAGGCCCTCCTCAGTGCAGACCCCCTCTTTTCAGTGCAGAGCCCCCTTTCAGTGTAGACCCCCATTCAGCACAGACCCCCCCAGTGCAGACCCCCCTAAAGCACATACCATCATTCAGCACAGACCCCCAATTCAGTGCAGACCCCCTTTAGCACAGACTCCCCTTCAGTGCAGACCCCCTATTTAGTGCAGAGCCCCCCTTTAGTGCAGATCCCCCCATTCAGCACAGACGCCCTTCAGCGCAGACCCCCCTCAGTGCAGACCCACCTTCAGCACAGACCCCCTATTCAGTGCAGAATCCCCTTCAGTGCCGACCCGCCATTCAGTGCAGACCCCCTTTAGCGCAGACCCCCCCTCTGTGCAGTATATTTTTAAATGTACTGTTGACATAAAATTTTCACCACATGTCGGTAGCAACCCATACAATCCATACATACAAGAAACCAAGCAAATAAGTTCAGAAATTTAATTATGTGTAATAAAATGGAATAACACAAAAAAGTATTGAACTGAAATGTATTTAATACTTTGTTCTTTTGTTGGTATGAGCTTCAAGATGCCTCCTCTATGGAGAAACTAGTCGCATGCATTGCTCAGGTGTGATTTTGGCCCATTCTTCCACACAAACAGTCTTCAAATTTTGAAAGTTTCCATGGGCCTCTTCTATGAACTCCGATCTTTAGTTCTTTCCATAGATTTTCCATTGGATTCTAGTCAGGTGATTGACTGGGCCATTCTAGCACTTTTTATTTTCTTTCTCTGAAACCAATTGTGAGTTTCCTTTGCTTTGTGTTTGGGATCATTGTCTTGCTGAAATGTCCCCACTCGTTTCATCTCCATCATCCAGGTAGATGATGAAGTTTGCCAGTACCGTATGCTGAAAAACAGCCCAAGTTATACATTATGCACACAATGCATACAGAGTTTTTTTTCTGAATATATTTCAAAAAAGGGCAATAAGAGTTGTTAGATAAAATGAAGGCAATAAGAGCTGTTAGATAAAAGGAAATTATTCTTAATGAACACCAATAGATTTTTCTGACCAGCTGAAACAAAGTCTGAGTATTTAGACATTTTGTAGCAAATTTAATAACATTAATAAGATATTCATCTGTGACTCAAATGCGTAAAAGCAAAATGTGGCAATTAGCCAAGGAAAATGAATTCTCACACATGGTGCAACATCTAATCTGATATATGAAGACTTAATGGCAAAATTGAATTATTCTAACAATATTCCAAACAAACTTTTTTTTTCTTTATTCAATTAAAATATAACAATCCCAAACAGCAGCTGCCGCTGCGTAGTACTTTGCCAGTACAAGAGCTGTTCCTTGATGACCTACGTTCTGGGCACTCTGGAATATATTCTTTCTGTATCTCTACCCTTAGTAGAAAAGTATATTGGTAAAACACCCCCTTAGTAGGGATAAGCTTCGTGTTCGATACGAACGTATGTTCGACTCGAACATTGTCTGTTCGTACGTTCGTCGAAATTCGAACAAAACGGGTCGTTCGCGCCAAATTCGAGTGACACGCAACGGCTCATAATTCACTGCTGCGTTGCGCGCTGATGATTGGCCAAGCATGCTGTATGTCCCGCATGCTTAGCCAAACACAGCGCACAAAAAACGAAGAGCCATAATTGGCCAAAGCCTGGGTGGCTTTGGCCAATTATGGCTCAGGGCTTTAGCACACGCCCCACACTATAAAAGGCCGCCTTCCGGGCGGCCTCGTGTAGTGTGATCCGGCTTGTTACTGAGAGCAGTTAGAGAGACTGAGAGATTGGGCCAGATTCACAGAGCGATTACGCCGGCGTAACAGGAGATGCGCGGCGTAAGTCTAAATTTGCGCATGCGTTTCGATGCTCCGCATCCCCAAAACGAGATACGCAAGAAATCTACTTTTTTTTGTCTGGTGTAATTTCGATAGACAGGCGCATCTGTGCACGCAAAACTGCGCTAGACACACCATTGATTTGCTATTCAAATATGCTAATGAGGGAGTTACAGGGATCCACAAAAGAACGTTGTTGCAGCGCAGGCTACGCGCTGTGCGCAACAGCTGCACGGCCTGTCTAAAATTAGACCATATAAAAGGTGGTATAAAATTAGACAAATCGTCTACATGTCAGAGAAAGCAACACTGTTAGTGAGGAGCTGAGCAGTCACACGTGTTGCACAACAATCTGTATGCCAACATGCCGGTGGCATCCATGCTCATAGCTATACTACTGACTTTAGATGAGCAAAGAAGGAGGAGAGCATGGAGGAGGGCACGGAGGAGGGCACGAGAGAGGATTTTTTTTTTTTTCCAAAAAAAATTTCTTTGCTTTTATAAACATTTTGACCAGAAATATACATACATATATACATCAATACATAACATACATACAAATTACAAACACGGTCTCACTATCTTTCAATAGCCCTTTAAAACCTTGATAGATATAATAATCTAATCTGATACAAGCCCCTCACTCTTCACTTGATATATCACACACGCATAGACATCTTTGGCATGAGAGATTCTGAGGTGTCTCGCATCTTCAGATTCACCCCTCATGCCATCCTGGAATTAATCACAACCCTGCAGGAGCCCAACACCAGCCCAACACATGACACCACCCATGACACCCATGACAGCTACATATACAATCCTAGCCCCATCCCCACAGATTTCGAACAGAACATGTATGGGGACAGCTGGCTGGTTGGTGAGTGACATGGGTGGCAGGCATGACTGTCCCCCCATGATGCTGAAATCACAAGGGGCACATGCACTACTAACATCCTTCTGTCTTATCCCTTTAGGGTGACTCTGCATATGCACTGGGACCCCATCTCATGACTCCTATACGGAACCCCCCATGGTACCCTGTTGTATTCCCCAAACTTTGTATGCCAGATCATCGGTGCATGTTGCATGCTGCACAACTTCGCAGTGAGAAAGGGCCTGCAGATTGACATAAGTGATGACCTGACCCCTGAACCAGACAATCCCCCCCTAACCGAGGCTACCCCGTCTTCTGAGGGAAGAGCAGCCAGAAGCCAGCTCACATTAGGCATCTTTGCACGTTAAACACACACATTAATCATGGCACAATGAGAATGCATGCATGCACACCACTGTGGTCCCTAGCACAGACACATGCTGGACTTGTGAGCAGCAACGCCACGCCACGGCTCCAATTATGTCACTGTACATTCATACACCATTCACACGGACCTGGGGATCACTTCTCCCTGGTCCTGGGGAACCCTTCTCCACCAAAACTCAGGGTGACACCCCTTTTCCGGCAGGAATATCATCCCCACATTCCAAAAACATTCACAACACACAAAAAAAAAAAATGTCCAGCAAAAAAAAAAATTCAAAAAAAAAAAAAGGGGGGGAAACAAATTAATGCCGCTGGCGTGAGCCACGCCTGGGGCGCCCAGGGTCACGGCCCCGGCTCCTCAGGGGAGACTCATGGGGAGGGGGGGGGGGTAATCCGGGGAAGGAGGAGCAGCCCCTGGTCTCTGCCCACCTGGCGGCCTGCCCTCCAAGGCCACGGCAATTCTGTTCAGGCCAGCACCTAGTGTTGCCGTGTTGGCCTGGATAGCCTGGGTGAGGGCCCTCACATCCTGCCCAACGTCTGCTGTTGTAGTCTGCAGTACGTTTAGGCAGTTTGTAAGAGCCCGGGAGTGGCAGTCCAGGTCCCCAAGCGTATCCTTTATGGAGGACAGGCTCTCCTCCATCCACCCCAAAGTCTGTCTGACCTGTCCCAGATGGCTTGTGGCCGGGGAGAAGGGGAGGCCCTTGGGAGAGGAGCCCTGTTGGAGGAGTGGAAGGGGCTAGCCCTTATGGAGGGCTGGCTGCTGCCAGCCAGAGAGGAAGACTCCTCCAAAAGCAACAATCTACTGGCTGACATGACATCCTCCTCCTCCTCAAACTCCTCCTCCTCAACCTCCTCCTCTGCAACCTCCTCCGAGGACTCCGGCCTTGTCGGGGGGTCCTCATCAGGCTGTTGTTCCTGGGATGGTGCGGTCAGCCCAGATGGCCCAGCACCCTCCTGCACATCTGTGGATGACAAAACATTCACAGGTTGGAGGATCCACACACTTGCCACATATTCCCTTTCACCCCCCCCACATGCTACACACCTGATAGGGCAAAAAAACCTTACCTGGTATTACGCCTTCATGACTGGAGTCATAGCCAGGCAGGCCCTCCACCTGTTGTCTATGAAAGGTGTGGGCCAGCGCACGCTCCTCCGCTGTCAGCCTAACAGGGCATGGTGGGCCCCCTCCTGTGCCCCTGGCCTGGGCTGCCATTTTGGCCAGCTTCTTTCTGACCAGACGCCGGAGGTCATTGATCTTCTTTTCAATCCCCGACCGTGTCCGGGTCTCCCCCCCGATGCATTCACCTCGGCAGTACAGTGCTGCAAGATCTCACGCCTCCTGGCCGGGGGATGTTGGCACTCTCCGGGCCATGGAGGAAACGCCCATATTGGGTAATGGCCGGGGCAAGAATTTGTTTCTCCCCCAAAGTAAAATTTAACTTCCTCTTCCTCTCAGTCATACTTATACAAAAACTCTCTCCCAAACAATCAGCAAAAATCACTCACAAAAACAAGCAGGAAAAATCAAGCAACAAAACAAACAAACAAAAATCTATCAACCAAAAAGTCTCACAAGCAGTCACCAAAAAACACTTTCAAATATCTTCTACAAAACACTAGATCAAACAAATCAGGGGGGGGGGTTAAATGTTCCTATGTGTCCTGGTGTCAGTGTGCTGTTGTGTAGACTTACTAGGTGATGTGATCTCTCCTCAGCGGTGGTCGAAAAAACCGCAGAGGGAGCGATCACATCACTTCCTCCTTCCTGTGTTTACACAGGAGGAGGAAATGACACGCAGGGGGAGCGCGCGGATTGGCTGAGAGCGATCCGGAGGGGGCGGACAAAAACCAACCGCCGCCCCCTCATCCCGGATCGCTTGGCCAGGTAACCGGACCGCCGCATGTATGGGGGGGTCCGATCGGACCCCCGAACCCCCCCAAGGCACCAACGTATATATATATGTTGATGTGCCTGTTGGTGCCATTCTGCCGACGTAAATGTACATGTGGCGGTCCTTAAGTGGTTAATAGCACGTAAACGCATTTACTGTAAGTGCACGTTTGCTGTTTAATCGCACGTAAATGCATTTACTGTAAGTGCACGTTTGCTGTTTAATCGCACGCAAACGCATTTACTGTAAGTGCAAGTTTGCTCTTTAATAGCACGTAAACGCATTTACTGTAAGTGCAAGTTTTCTCTTTAATAGCACGTAAACGCATTTACTGTAAGTGCACGTGTCCTGTTTATTTGCACCTAAGCGCATTTGCTGTAAGTGCACGTTTGCTGTTTAATTGCACGTAAACGCATTTATTGTAAGTGCAAGTTTGCTCTTTAGTAGCACGTAAACGCATTTACTGTAAGTGCAAGTTAGCTCTTTAATAGCACATACACACGTAGGGCCAGATTCAGCAAGACTTGCGCTGGAGTAATTCGATATGCGCTGCGTAACTGTGAATATGCGCCGTCGTTTCTATGTGGCCGTACCCACCAAACTAGATGCGACAGAAAATGGGCCATTTCCGATCGGCTTAACTTTCCGACGCCAGAGTCTCGTCAGCGCATAATTTCGCTTGGCGCATCAGTCGCGCCTATTGATTTCCCCTGCAAATATGCAAATGAGGGAGATTTCCCGATTCGCGAACGGATTAGCACCATACGCTGGTTACATGCGCCGCGCGTATCTCGTCCGTCCGGCGCAAAGTTATTTCTACAAATAGCTGCTTTATCTTTACTCCAGACGGCCACAGGTCAGCAGGAGAGCAGCTACAGCAGCAGCGTTACCGACGAAACTAGCAAGCTGAACAACCACACTTGCAAGGACAACACCTCTGTGTGACAACATGCCAGGGGCAGTCGCGGTCCTAGCACTAGTACTGGGTCCCCCGGTACGGAGGAGGCGGGCATGTGAGAGGATATACCGCACGCGCATGAGCCTCTTTGGCATGGGGGATGAGGAGGTGTATCGCCTCTTCAGATTCAGCCCAGATGCAATACTTGAACTAACCACAACCCTGCAGGATGACATCACCAGCAAGACACACCGCTCACAAGCAGTGCAGCCACTGGTGAAGGTACTGGCAACACTTCATTTCCTAGCAAGTGGATCATTCCAGCGTACAAGTGGAGTGGTGGCTGGGATGTCACAATCCTCCATGAGCAGATGTGTGCACCAGGTTGTCCCCGCAATCCTCAGATGCATGTCCAACCAGTTCATCAGACCCACCACTGAGGAGCTGCGGCTGAAAGCAATGACAGATTTCTACAGCATTGCCAGATTCCCACGCACTGTGGGGGCCATTGATTGCACACATGTGGCCCTTCAGCCCCCCAGTGCCACAGAGCACATATACCGCAATCGGAAGCATTGGCATTCCATCAACGTACAGGTGATAGCTGATGCCCAACGCCTCATATGGCACGTCCGTGCCAAACACCCCGGGTCCAGCCATGACAGCTTCATATACCGTCAGAGTCCCATCCCAGCAGAATTCGAGCAGAACATGTATGGGGACAGCTGGCTGGTTGGTGAGTGACATGGGTGGCAGGCATGACTATCCCCTCCCATGATGCACACATCACAAGTGGCACATGCATGACTAACATCCTCCTGTCTTTTCCCTTACAGGTGACTCTGCATATGCACTGGGACCCCATCTCATGACTCCTTTCCGGAACCCCCAAACCAGAGGAGAGAGAAAATACAATGAAGCACACATCAAAACCCGTGCAGTGGTGGAGCAAACATTTGGGCTCCTGAAGTCCCGTTTCTGCTGCCTAAATAAGTCTGGGGGGACCCTATTGTATTCCCCTACCTTCGTGTGTCAGATCATCGGTGCATGTTGCATTCTGCACAACTTTGCCATGAGAAAAGGCCTGCAGATTGAAATGCGTGATGACCTGACCCCCGAACCAGACAGCCCCCCCCCTGCCAGAGGAGACCCATTCAGCTGATGGAAGAGCAGTCAGGAGGGTCCTCGCCGTAGGCATCTTTGGACAATAAACCAAAACATTAATCACACAGACAATGCATGCATGCACACCACTGATGTCCCTAGATCACACACACCACATCCACATCGCATTGGATTAGCCCAAGTCCAGCATGTAGGACTTGGGAGCAGCAACGCCAGCGTCAAGGCCCCAATGATGTCGCTGTCCATTCATACACCTTTCACACGTCATTCACACAGCCGTGGGGTTAACTTCACCACCACGGCCGAGGGTGACACCCCTTACTGGCAGGAGTGCCACCCCCTCACATTCACACACCATTCACACTGCAACATGTGCAGTATCAAAAAAATAATAATCTCATATCCAGAGCATAATCACAAAAAGAATAACTCATAACCTGAGCATTAAGATTAAATGAAAAATCTCATAAACTGAGCATTTCAGAAAAAAAAACTCATGTCCTGAGCATCAATCCAAATAAAAAAAAAAAAACATTATCTGGGATGCCGGGGGCTTCTTCTGGCGGCCCCTCTCTGGCTCCTCAGCTGCCTGGATGGAGTGGGTGGGGGTGGGGGGGCATCTGGAGGTGGCTGATCCCCGGGTGGGCCACTCCTGGCAGGTGTGGCCTGCCTGCCCTCCAAGGCCACGGCAATCCGGCCGAGGTACGCACTGGTCTGGGCCTGCACCCTGAGCTGCTGGGCCTGCATCCTGAGCTGCCGGGTGACCTGATAATGCTGGGCCTGCCGAATCAGCCTCCCCTGGTCCCGGATGGCAGCAGTGTTTGCCTGGACGGCTGAAGTGAGGTCCCTTATGTCACCCTGCACCTCCCCCAGACTGGTCACCACTGCAGCGCAGTTGCAGCTCACATCCTGCACTGCCGAAGAAATCTGGGCCACGGAGCACAGGCTGTCAGCCACTCTGTCCAGGTGCCCAACTATGTCCCCCATTTGCTGGGTCTGCCTGGCGTGATCCCTCGCCACCTGGTCCTGGACCAGATCAGACACACCCCTGGTCTTATGGGTGGCCTTCCTGGGGCCAGTAGATGTTTGTCCCCGGGGGGATGGAGTCACCCTTGAGGGGCTTCCTATAATGGGGGAGGGGATCTGAGAGGGTCCTGCAGAAGAGGAGGACTCCTCCAACAATAAAATAAAGTCCTGCTCTGCCCCAACAGGCTCCTCCTCAACGACCTCTGCAGGTGTGGTGTGGGCACTCTCCTCCTCCACCTCGGTGTCTTCACCACCCAGGGGCACAGGCACTGGGTGCCGTTGGGGGGATGGGGTGGACTGGCCGCCGACAGATGATGGCCCAGCTCCGTCATCTGTGGATGACACAAAGCAGACACATGTTGGTGGTCCCACACACTTGGCACATGTACCCTCCCCCCCCACATGCAACACACCAAATAGGGGATAAAAAACACTTACCTGTCCTGGAGCCTTCCTCCACAGAATCATAGCCTGGTACCCCCTCCAATTGCTCCCTCTCCAAGCAGCGGGCGACCACCTCCTCCTCTGTGGTCAGACTGACCGGACATGGGGGTCCACCACCTGTGCCCCGCTCATGGCTCCGAATGGTGGCCACCTTGCCACGGACCTTGCGCCGCAGGTCATTTATCTTTTTCTGGATATCACCAGCAGTCCGGGTGGAGTACCCCAAGACATTCACCCTGCCAGCAATGGTGTCCAGGATGGCCTGCTTCCTCTCCCGGGTGGTCTTCCTACTTTTCTTCCCATGCAGGAAATCATTGTAAGCCTCCATAGCTGAGATGACCACAGAGACCTCCTGGGCATTAAAATTGAGGTTCCTCCTCTCTTTGGGGGTAGCGGGAGCAGCCATAACAGAGCAAAAGTATATTCCCTGGGGTAGGGGGAAACGGAAATACTTTTGCGCCGGAATGGCGCTTCCGCTGGCGCTTTTATACGCGCAACGGAACACATTGCGCTGGCGTTTCCCGTGAAGTGGTGCCGACGGAAGTTGTGAGCATGCGCACAGGGGGCCGAGTGAAGCCTCACTTACTGTGCATGCTCCGTAGATGATGTGCTGAACGTAAGCCTCTGCGCTGGGCTCCGCCCATCATTTACATATGATCACACTCACTTCCACTTGCGTCGGGTTACGCCAGCGCATTATCGTTACTCTGGCGCAAGTTTACGCGCAAGTGCTATGTGAATAACAGTACTTGCGCCGAAAGTTTCGGCGGAGTAACGTAAATGAGAAACGTTACTCCAAAGTAAAGAAGCGCCCATCTACCTGAATCTGGCCCATTTACTGTAAGTGCAAGTTTGTGCATTAATAGCGTGTAAACGCATTTACTGTAAGTGCAAGTTTGCGCTTTAATAGCACGTAAACACATTGGCCCAGATTCACAGAGAATTAGATTCTCGTAGAGTATCAGAAATACACTACGCTGCCGTATTTTACCTGGCTCTACGTGGAATCCAGGTAGATTTTGTCCAGTAAACGACGGCGGCGTAGTGTATTTCTCCCGTCGCAATCCATCTACGCGAGTAGGGGGCGTGAATCATTTAAAATAGGCGCGTTCCCGCGGCGATCGAACTGCGCATGCTCCGTTCGCAAATTTCCCGCCGTGCATTGCGCGAAAACACGTCGTTACGTCATTCGTTGTTTGAGTAGCGTCGTTTACGCACAATCCTCGTCCCGAACGAGTTACGTAAAAAATAAAAATAAAATAAAAAATCGACGCGTGAACGACGGCCATACTTAACATGGGCTACGTACTGTTAGACCAGCAAAAAGCTGGTCTAACAGTACGTAAAAAAAAATAGACGAAAGCGATTGCGAAGACCACTCGTATCTTCGTGGATCGCCGTAAAAACACATTTGCATATCCCGACGCATGAAAACGACGCAAACTCCTCCCAGCGGCCGCAAATATATCGCAGCGTAGATCCGCAGGCTTACGAAGACGTAAACCTCTCGGATCGAAGCCCGAAGCCGCCGTATCATGGTTTGAGGATTCAAACTAGTGATATGGCGCGCGGAATTTGAAATTACTCCTGTCTAACACCAGTTAGACAGGCGTAATTGCTTTCTGAATCTGGGCCATTTACTGTAAGTGCACGTTTGCTCTTTAATAGCACGTAAACGCATTTACTGTAAGTGCAAGTTTGCTCTTTAATAGCACGTAAACACATTTACTGTAAGTGAACGTTTGCTCTTTAATAGCACGTAAACGCATTTACTGTAAGTGCAAGTTTGCTCTTTAACCACTTAAGACCCGAACCAAAATGCTGCTAAAGGACCTTGCCCCTTTTTGCGATTCGGCACTGCGTCGTTTTAACTGACAATTGCGCGGTCGTGCGACGTGGCTCCCAAACAAAATTGGCGTCCTTTTTTCCCCACAAATAGAGCTTTCTTTTGGTGGTATTTGATCACCTCTGCGATTTTTATTTTTTGCGCTATAAACAAAAATAGAGCCACAATTTTGAAAAAAATGCAATATTTTTTACTTTTTGCTATAATAAATATCCCTAAAAATATATATAATTTTTTTTCCCTCAGTTTAGGCCGATACGTATTTTTCTACCTATTTTTGGTAAGAAAAATCACAATAAGCGTTTATCGATTGGTTTTTCGCAAAATTTATAACGTTTACAAAATAAGGGATAGTTTTATTACATTTTTATAATTTTTTTTTTTTACTACTAATAGTAGCGATCAGCGATTTTTTTCATGACAGCTACATTATGGCGTACACTTCGGACAATTTTTTTTTTTTTTTTGACAGTAAAAGTTTTTTTATTTTATTGACATACCAACAAGTAACAGAAAATAATGACAGTTGAAAGGAAACATGCACATTCAGTCGCATAATGCAGTTATAAATTGGTCACAGAAATCAAAGGAAGTACGATGTAAAGGCCATAAAGTCATACGGACGAGTGAGCAGAACCCAAACCAGCAGAACCCTAAGACCGGGGGGGGGAGGGGCAGCTAGCCCGAGGCATCAACCCAGCTGGACCATATCTTGTCGAACTTGGTCGGACAGTTCCTGCTCTCGTATGTGATCCTATAGAGCGGTAGAACCTTATCAATCGCCGCTCGCCACGAGGCTCCCGTAGGAAGTTCCTGACCCCTCCAGCGGAGGAGTATCTCCCTTCTGGCGTAAAATAGAGCAAATGTGATGCACAGCTTGACATATCTATCTCCCTCAATTTCACCCAGATAACTAAGCAGGAATATGCGAGGATCCATAACCAAGTCTACTCCACACAAATTAGACAGGGTGTCAGCTACCTCCCTCCAAAACGTGCTCAGCTTCGAACAGGACCATACCATGTGAAAGAACGTCCCGGTGTCAAGCAGACACCGGGTACAGAGCGGGCTCCTAGAGGGATAAATCCCCGCCAACCTCTGTGGTGTGTAGTACGCTCTATGCAAGAATTTCAGCTGGATAAAACGGTCTCGGGAGGCTATCATAGAGGGGATATAGGAGAAGACACAATCCTCCCACACCTCCTCGTCAAGGTCAGGGATGTCCGCGCTCCACTTACTCAGGGCCCCAGTCGTGTCCACGTCATAAATCACCGTGAATCGGAGGTAAAGCGAAGAGAGAGGGCTTCCCATCACACTTGAAATCAGCAGGCACTCAACGGAGTCAGACTCGAGGGTCACCGGGCTTGGGAATTGCGAGGTAAGGGCATGTCTGAGCTGCCAGTATCTAAATTGGAAGGAGAGGGGAAGGTGGTAAGTCCGTCTCAACTCCTGGAATGCCACAATCCTACCGTTCGGCATCACATGCCGGAGGGTAAGGATGCCTTTTTTTGCCCACAACGCAGAATCAGGGATCTTAGAAAGGTGGGGAAGAAGGGGATTGGCCCACAAAGGAGTGTGGGGGGAAACCGATCCGGGCTTAATCATCTTGACCCTGGAGGAGCGCCACACTAATAGGACAGTCTTCATGGGTGCAGTGACTGACGGGTGGGCCTTGGGGCCCCTAAAAGCCAGATTGGAAAGCGCCGCATAGGAGCCCAATACCGATGCCTCCAACGCGACGGCCGGGTTTTGTCTGGGTTGGGAGAACCACCATCGCACCGTGACCAGCACCGCCGCCCAGTAATATATCAAAAAGTTCGGAAGCGCCAGCCCCCGGCTCGACAATGGAAGATAGAGAATCCGCCGCGCCACCCGGGGCGGACGCCCAGCCCAGACAAAGGTTGTGATCACACCATCCAGTTGTCTAAAAAACGACCGGGGGATAGGGACCGGGGTTTGCCTAAAGAAATATAGGAGCTTGGGTAGGTATATCATTTTAATTAAGTTCCCACGCCCGACCGATTTAAGGGGAAGGTTTCGCCATGTCGCGCATTTCTTAGTTAGCTGCTCCAACACCGGGAGGACATTATTAGCAAGGTAGCTCCCCCGCTCCAAACCCACCCGGACCCCCAGATAGGTAAACTCCTCCACCCAGCGAAGAGGCGTATGCGAGTCCACCCGGGGCACCGACGGGTGGAGCGGGAAGAGTATTGATTTGTCCCAATTGATTCGGATCCCCGAGAACTGACTGAAATTATCAAAGTGGGCAAGGGCCTTGCGCAGGGAGGGGGAGGCGTCCGCCAGATACAATAAGGAGTCGTCTGCATATAAGGACAGTTTTTCCTCCAGGGGACCCACCCGGATTCCCCTAACCTCGGCGTCTCCCCGCAAGTGGGCAGCCAGGGGTTCGAGCGCAAGGGCGAACAGCCCCGGGGACAACAGGCAGCCCTGCCTAGTCCCCCTCCCCAGGGAGAAGGAGTCTGACAGGGTGCCGTTAGTGCGAACGCGGGCCCTGGGATGGTCATAAAGCATGCGAATCCAAGAGAGGAAACGGGGGACAAGGCCAAAGCGGGAGAGGACCATCCAGAGATAGCCCCACTTGACCGAGTCGAAGGCCTTCTCAGCGTCGAGTGAGGCTACCACACCCGGCGCCCCCGGCCCCGCAATCGCCAAGTGCGTGTGCAAGCGACGCAAATTGATATCTGTACCTCTGCCCGGCATGAAGCCCGTCTGGTCCGGATGGACCAAGGCCGTGATGACAGAGTTCAGGCGGTTGGCCAGTACCTTCGCAAAAATCTTAGCATCGACATTGAGAAGTGAGATGGGTCGATAGGAAGAACAAAGGGCAGGGTCCTTACCGGGCTTGGGGATGACCACTATTACTGCGTCGCTCATGGAATCGGGGAGAGCACTGGAGTCCGACGCCTGAGACAAGAGGGACAACAGTCTAGGGGCAAGATCCTCCCCATAATTCTTATAGAATTCCACCGGGAACCCATCCGGGCCCGGTGTCTTCCCCCCCTGCATCATCTTCAGTGCCCGCCGAATCTCCTCCAATTTGATCGGAGCATCCAGTTTCCCCGCCGAAGAGGAGGTGAGGACAGGGACATCCACAGCATCCAGGTACTCAACCAAGGCAGACTGCTCATACACCACTCTGGAGCTATAGAGTCTCCGGTAGTACGTGGCGAAGCATGCATTAATCTCCCCGGGAGTAGAGTGGGGGACCCCATCATGGCCCATAATTTGGGCAATGGTGGTGACCCCGACTGTTCCATAGACAGCCAGGCCAGGAGTCTACCAGTCCTCTCCCCCTGCTCAAAGATGCGCTGCGACTGGTGAAGCATTCTCTTCTCCGTCAGGGCCGTCCGTAACAAAAGAGTCTGTCGCGTCAATAGCTGTAGCTGTTCATAGTGGTGAGGGTCTCGAGTCCGAACATAGAGGGACTCCTGTCTAGTCGCATCTCCCTCAGCCCTAACCAAGTCCGCCCGACGCTCCCACCGCACCGCGGCGATGATTGATTGATATTGTCCCCTGGAAGAGGCCTTAAAGGCATCCCAGACAGTGTTCGCAGCCGCCGTACCCGGGTTGTCAGACCAGTACTGTCGGAGAGATTCATGAAACCGAGGCTCCACCTCCGCGTCAGTGATCCAGAATCGGGAGAGTCGCCAGAGTCTGTCGGATGGGTCAGTCGATACGGTCAGGGATAGGAAGAGTGGTGCATGGTCTGAAATCCCCCTAGGGAGGATGAGGACATCCCGGACTCTAGGCAGGACCGGGGCCCCCACATAGGCCAGGTCTATTTGAGAAAAGGATTTATGAGTAGCGGAGTGGCAGGTAAAGGCCTTGGTGGTCGGGTGTCTCCACCGCCATACGTCAGTGAGGCCATACGTGTCAGCCCAGGCCGCCAGTCCTCGACGGGTCGTGCCAGGTCTGGCACAGCGGTCTATGTCAGAGTCCGGGATAAGGTTAAAGTCGCCCAAAAGTACAACATTGTCAGAGGGGAACTGTGCCAATTTAGTTGCAAGCAGAGTCAGGACCCCCAGGGAGGCAGGTGGTGGCAGGTACAAGCCCACCAACACCCATGGCAAGCTATGGATCAACGCATATAATATCACAAACCTGCCATCTGGGTCGGGAACCAGGTCAAGTAGCTTAAAGGGGAGTGATTTAAGGACAAGGACAAGGACACTGACACCCCTAGCGTAGCTTGAGTAGGTGGAATGGTAGTGGTGTCCCACCCACGGCTTCTTAAGGCTGAGAGTCCTACTCCCTATCAGGTGCGTCTCCTGTAACACACAGACATGGGGATGGTACTTCTTAATAAATTGAAACACTAAGGAGCGTTTGATCGGGGAATTCAGCCCCCGTGTGTTCCAGGAGAGAATGTCAAGCGTAGCCATGCGGTTCAGTGAGGGGAGTGTTGCAAGGATCCACTTCGGACAATTTTGACACATTTTTGGGACAATTGTAATTTTCACAGCAAAAAATGCATTTAAATTGCATTCTTTACTGTGAAAATGACAGTTGCAGTTTGGGAGTTAACCACAAGGGGGCGCTGTAGGATTTGAGTGTTCCCTGTATGTGTTTACAACTGTAGGGGGGTGTGGCTGTAGGTGTGACTTCATCGATCACATCCCCCTATAACAGGGATGATGGGATCGATGCTGCGGCCACAGTGAAGCACTCCACACTCCTGAGCTTCGGACCGGGTCACAAAAGCGTGCCACGGCCGCGCGCCCGTGACCCACGGCTGGGTACTAGAATCAAAGTATATATACATTGATGTGCCCAGCCGTGCCATTCTGCCGACGTAAATGTGCAGTAGGCGGTCCTTAAGTGGTTAATAGCATGTAAACGCATTTACTGTAAGTGCAAGTTTGCTCTTTAATAGCACGTAAACGCATTTACTGTAAGTGCACGTGTCCTGTTTATTTGCACCTAAGCGCATTTGCTGTAAGTGCACGTTTGCTGTTTAATCGCACGTAAACGCATTTACTGTAGGTGCAAGTTTGCTCTTTAGTAGCACGTAAACGCATTTACTGTAAGTGCAAGTTTGCTCTTTAATAGCACGTAAACGCATTTACTGTAAGTGCAAGTTTGCTCTTTAATAGCACGTAAACGCATTTACTGTAAGTGCAAGTTTGCGCTTTAATAGTACGTAAACACATTTACTGTAAGTGCACGTTTGCTCTTTAATAGCACGTAAACGCATTTACTGTAAGTGCAAGTTTGCTCTTTAATAGCACATAAACGCATTTACTGTAAGTGCAAGTTTGCTCTTTAATAGCACGTAAACGCATTTACTGTAAGTGCAAGTTTGCTCTTTAATAGTACGTAAACGCATTAACTGTAAGTGCAAGTTTGCTCTTTAATAGCACATAAACGCATTTACTGTAAGTGCATGTGTCCTGTTTATTTGCACCTAAGCGCATTTGCTGTAAGTGCACGTTTGCTGTTTAATCGCACGTAAACGCATTTACTGTAAGTGCAAGTTTGCTCTTTATTAGCACGTAAACGCATTTACTGTAAGTGCACGTGTCCTGTTTATGTGCACCTAAGCGCATTTGCTGTAAGTGCACGCTTGCTGTTTAATCACACGTAAACACATTTACTGTAAGGGCAAGTTTGCTCTTTAATAGCACATACACACATTTACTGTAAGTGCAAGTTTGCTCTTTAATAGCACATAAACGCATTTACTGTAAGTGCAAGTTTGCTCTTTAATAGCACGTAAACGCATTTACTGTAAGTGCACGTTTTCTCTTTAATAGCACGTAAACGCATTTACTGTAAGTGCAAGTTTGATCTTTAATAGCACGTAAACACATTTACTGTAAGTGCACGTTTGCTCTTTAATAGCACGTAAACACATTTACTGTAAGTGCACATGTCCTGTTTATTTGCACCTAAGCGCATTTGCTGTAAGTGCACGTTTGCTGTTTAATCGCACGTAAACGCATTTACTGTAAGTGCAAGTTTGCTCTTTAGTAGCACGTAAACGCATTTACTGTAAGTGCAAGTTTGCTCTTTAATAGCACGTAAACGCTTTTACTGTAAGTGCAAGTTTGCTCTTTAGTAGCACGTAAACGCATTTACTGTAAGTGCACGTTTGCTGTTTAATCGCACGTAAACACATTTACTGTAAGTGCAAGTTTGCTCTTTTATAGCACGTAAACGCATTTACTGTAATTGCAAGTTTGCTATTTAATAGCACGCAGAGCTTTTTTTCTTAGAAAATAGGTGCAGGAACTCAACCACGACCCTGTTCAGATTTCACAAACAGTAGAAGGGTCTTAAAGGGGCATAATACCAGGATTGCATTACATACAGAGTGCAGAGTTCAGGGAGGTTACTCACAGAGTGTAGAGATGTCACTTGTAAACACAGAAACCAGACTTCTGTGTTTACAAGTGTTTGTGGTGACCAGGCACCAAAGGGTCTGAGCCAGAGGTGGTGGAACTGAGTTCCCCCAAGTTCCCCCTGAAAAAAAGCCCTGATAGCACGTAAACACATTTACTGCAAGTTCACGTGTCCTGTTTATTTGCACCTAAGCGCATTTGCTGTAAGTGCACGTTTGCTGTTTAATCGCATGTAAACGCATTTACTGTAAGTGCAAGTTTGCTCTTTAGTAGCACGTAAACGCATTTACTGTAAGTGCAAGTTTGCTCTTTATTAGCACATACACGCATTTACTGTAAGTGCAAGTTTGCTCTTTAATAGCACGTAAACGCATTTACTGTAAGTGCAAGTTTGCGCTTTAATAGCACGTAAACACATTTACTGTAAGTGCACGTTTGCTCTTTAATAGCACGTAAACGCATTTACTGTAAGTGCAAGTTTGCTCTTTAATAGCACGTAAACGCATTTACTGTAAGTGCAAGTTTGCTCTTTAATAGTACGTAAACGCATTTACTGTAAGTGCAAGTTTGCTCTTTAATAGCACATAAACGCATTTACTGTAAGTGCATGTGTCCTGTTTATTTGCACCTAAGCGCATTTGCTGTAAGTGCACGTTTGCTGTTTAATCGCACGTAAACGCATTTACTGTAAGTGCAAGTTTGCTCTTTATTAACACGTAAACGCATTTACTGTAAGTGCACGTGTCCTGTTTATGTGCACCTAAGCGCATTTGCTGTAAGTGCACGCTTGCTGTTTAATCACACGTAAACGCATTTACTGTAAGGTCAAGTTTGCTCTTTAATAGCACATACACACATTTACTGTAAGTGCAAGTTTGCTCTTTAATAGCAAATAAACGCTATTCTGAATCGGCTGCAAAGGCTATGAATGTGGTTTTCAGTAGCACATGGTTAAATGCTCTGAAGAGATAGTTCATACCAAATCACCTTTCCAGATAGTTTACTCAGTCACAACTCACATGAAAGAAGATCTGGCGATGTTTATTCGTCGTATGATCCGTAGGATTCAAGTTACAACAGGTAAAAGAACGATTCTTCCATGCAGGTATAAGAGGAACATACAGGTCACATGAATGTACAGCATAAAATGACTGATACAGAAAAGAAGGGGAGGAGAAAACTCAGCAGCATGGTAACTACGGAATCCCACTAGGGACAAACTAGATTACATTAAAGAGACAGTACATAATATTAAAAACAATATCATGTAACATGACACTCCCCGCCTGAAATCTTTAGATTTCAAAGTCTATTACATATGTAAAGATAAGTCCCAATGTCAAGAAGTCCAACTTGAACCTGTAGGGGAAGAAACGTTAAAGTAAAACTGGTGTGTAAACCATAGATACGAGATACCCGGCACCTCCTTTGGTTATCTTAATCTCAACCTTTCGAACCTTTCCGTCATCGCTGGGTGTCAGGCGGCGTACACACGGCCGAGGTTCTCGCTGAAAACCAGCGAGAACCTCGCTGGAATGCACATTCCAGCGAGGACCTCGGCCGTGTGTACGGTCTCAGCGAGCTTCCCGTCGGGAAGCCCGTCGAGCCGAAATAGAGAGCACGCTCTCTATTTCCTCGACGGCCCGCCTGGAAGAATGGCTGGTTGCCATTCCCGACGGGCGGGTCGCCGAATTCGACGGCCGGGAGAGAACCTCGACGGGCGGAACGATGTGTTCTGCCCGTCGAGGTTCTGGGTCGTGTGTACGCGGCCTCACGCTTGTTACAAGACCCAAAGGCCACTCATTGCGACAGACTTCTCTATCTTTTAGAAGAACAAGGTCGCCAACTTTGAGGTTAGGCTTGGTTGTTTGCCATTTGGAACGGCTTTGAAGGGTATGCAGGTACTCTTTTCTCCAGCGATGCCAAAACACGTTGGCTAGGTGTTGCACCCGTTTCCATTGACGCCTATAGATATCCTTCGGGTCAATCTCGGCAGAAGATATCACGGTAGTTCCAACCTTCTGAGTAAGGAGTGTGGCTGGGGTAAGGATCATTGGAGCGTCAGGATCAGAAGATACTGGTACTAGAGGCCTTGCATTAATGATGGCGGATACTTCTCAGAGAAAGGTACTCAAAGTCTCATGAGTCAATAGTGAAGACTTGTGGTCCTGCAAAATGGAATCGAGAATTCTTCGAGCGATTCCAATCATTCGCTCCCAGGATCCTCCCATATGCGAAGAATGTGGTGAATTAAACAGCCAAGTACATCCATTGTTTGCTAAGAAATTGCCTAGTTGAAATTCTTTACAGGCTCCGATGAAGTTGGTACCACAGTCGGATCTTAGCTGCTTGACAGGTCCTCGGATGGAGAAGAATCTTCGTAAAGCGTTGATGAAACAAGACGAATCCATCGACTCGATCACCTCAATATGTACAGCTCGTATGCTGAGACAGATAAACAACACAGCCCACCTTTTGCTATTGGCTGCTCCACCGCAAGTCCTACGAGTTACCACAGTCCAAGGACCAAATACATCAACTCCAACATAGGTGAAGGGTGGATCTGTACTTAGGCGATCAAATGGCAGGCTTGCCATTTGTTGTAGTTGGTGTCTACCTCTTAATTTGCGACACTTGACAGCGCCTTCTGTAAATTGTCGACCTTGGTGTTGTATTAGTTCGTGATGGTGCCGGATTAGAAGAGTGGCAATGTGGTGCTGACCTGGTATGATGATAGGGTTTTGTTCCTTGCTGCACAGGTCATATTTCTCTATTCGACCTCCAACTCGTAGCAAGTGATTGTCATCGACTACAGGGTTCAGATTAAATAGTGAACTACCCTTTGATAGAGGTATTCCACCTTTGAATCTGTGCAACTCTTCCATGTACACTTCTTGTTGTACACAGCGAATGATAACCCTTTCCGCACACTCAATTTCCGTTGCAGTAGGGAGGTTGGTACAGATATGCCAGCCATGACATTCTGAAGTTGAGCTCCTTTTAAAACAATGGGCAATGTGTATCAAAAAGGCAACAGCCCTAACAGCTGATGACCAGGTTGAAAAACGTTCAAAACGATGCGACTTGAGTTTTTGTTCTGAACTCGCAGAGGTATGCAGTGTGGTGTACATAGACCTGATTTCTTTATCATCATCAGGATGTACCAGTTCATAGGTAGTGTCCGTGGAAATTGAGTAGGAGTTTTCACAAAGAAATCTTGGAGGCGACAGCCACAAGCAGTCGAGGAGAGCTGATGAAGATATAGCTCTTGTCCCACAATCGGCAGGATTTAGATCAGTGGGAATATGATGCCATTGCTTTGGCAAGGAGAACCTTCTGATGCGTTCTACTCTATTGCTGACGTACACGTAAAATTGTTTAGTTTGGTTGTAAATGTAACCAAGCACTATCTTGCTGTCTGTGTAAAATGTGAAGGAATCAATTTTAATGTCCATCTCACTCTTTATGACTTTGGCTATTTCCACTGCTAGCACAGCTGCACAAAGTTCAAGTCTGGGTATGGTATGTGCAGGTTTTGGTGTTAGCTTTGTCTTGCCTAGAACAAAGTTGCAGTGTACGTCTCCATTAACTCCTGAGGTCTTCAAATAGGCCACTGCAGCTATAGCTTCAACTGATGCATCTGAGAAAATATGGATTTCCCGGCTGAGATGGAGACTGGGGCATAGCAACGTGGAATTTGGAGCTGTTCTAGTGTCTTCAAAGAACCTCTCCATTTCTCCCATCTTTGTTGTTTCTCAATAGGTAACGGAGTGTCCCAATCTATGTTATCAGTAGTAAGCTGTCTTAATAGCATCTTACCTTGGGTGGTGACTGGGGCTATAAATCCCAGTGGGTCGTAGATGCTGTTCACTATGGACAAGACTCCTCTCTTGGTGAATGGTTTGTCACAGGTTGACACTTGAAAGGTGAATGTGTCTTCTTTGATGTTCCACAGCATGTGAAGGAATCAATTTTAATGTCCATCTCACTCTTTATGACTTTGGCTATTTCCACTGCTAGCACAGCTGCACAAAGTTCAAGTCTGGGTATGGTATGTGCAGGTTTTGGTGTTAGCTTTGTCTTGCCTAGAACAAAGTTGCAGTGTACATCTCCATTAACTCCTGAGGTCTTCAAATAGGCCACTGCAGCTATAGCTTCAACTGATGCATCTGAGAAAATATGGATTTCCCGGCTGAGATGGAGACTGGGGCATAGCAACGTGGAATTTGGAGCTGTTCTAGTGTCTTCAGAGAACCTCTCCATTTCTCCCATCTTTGTTGTTTCTCAATAGGTAACGGAGTGTCCCAATCTATGTTATCAGTAGTAAGCTGTCTTAATAACATCTTACCTTGGGTGGTGACTGGGGCTATAAATCCCAGTGGGTCGTAGATGCTGTTCACTATGGACAAGACTCCTCTCTTGGTGAAGGGTTTGTCAAAGGTTGACACTTGAAAGGTGAATGTGTCTTCTTTGATGTTCCACAGCAGACCTAGACTTCTCTGCATAGGGGGCGTGTCTGACCCAAGGTCAAGGTCTTTCACACTGGCAGCATAGTCCTCAGGGTGAAATGCATTCATTAGCTCTTTGCTGTTAGATATAATTTTGTGAAGTCTCAAGTTTGCTACAGATAGCATCTCCTTTGTTCTGGTAAGAAGATCAATTGCTTCTTTAGCAGTAGGAAAGGATTTGAGTCCGTCTTCTACGTAAAAGTTCCTTTCAACAAATTGACGAGCGTCTGATCCATACTCAGCTTCTCCAAGTTGAGCTGTCTTTTTTAGTCCATAGATTGCTACAGCTGGAGAAGGGCTGTTCCCAAAGACATGCACTCTCATTCGGTAATCAATTACCTCGTTGTTGATGTCGTTGTCCTTGTGCCATAGAAACCTGAGGTAATTCCTGTTATCTTCCTTGACGATGAAGCAGTGGAACATTTGTTGAATGTTGGCCATCACCGCTACAGGTTCTTGACGAAAGTGAATTAGGACTCCAATGAGGCTGTTGTTCAAGTTGGGTCCTGTGAGGAGCGTGTTGTTAAGTGAGAAGCCTCCGTGTTGGGCACTGGAGTCAAAGACAACTCTGATTTGGTCTGGCTTTCGTGGGTGATACACACCGAAGGAAGGGAGGTACCAGCATTCTTCTCCTTCTTTCAATGGGGGTGCGGGTTCGGCATGACCCCTATCAAAGATATTCTGTATGAAGTCCACAAAATGTCTTTCCATCTCTGGCTTCCTGCTTAAGGTATGCTTTAAGGAGGAGAATCTTTTAACTGCTTGATGTAGATTGTTCGGTAGCTTCTCTCTCGGGAGGCGAAAGGGTAGGGGTGCTACCCAGCTATTGGAATCTTCCTGAAAGAACTCATTGTCCATTACTTTAAGGAATTCTTTGTCTTCTGCCGAAGGAGCTAACATGTCATCTTCACTGCTTACATTAAAAACTGTAGAACCAAAGCTGTCATCGTAGGTGCGGGAAAGGTTTGTGTTGCAATGTTGCAACTTGCAGCTAGTTACCTTCTCCTTTACCCAGTAGTGATGTGGGCATGGCTCAAAGTGAGTATTACGACCATTTGGCAATACATTTGTCTTGAATGAAGAAATGTTAGTAGGATTTTTCATTTTGCCTATAAAGACGTTGCCTATGATGACCCAGCCTAAGTCTAGGTACTGGGCGAATGGGGCCTCTGAGGTCCGCTGACCTGTCTGTGTACCTTGTGGATCCTTAGAATATCTCTTCCCAGCAGAAGAAGAATATTAGCATCTTTGTCAAGTGGTGGGATTTCACTTGCTATTGACCTTAGGTGAGGGTGGTAGAAGGCAACTTCTGTTGTAGGTATTTCTTCTTTGTTGGCTGGTATCTGGTTACACTCTACAAGTGTAGGTAAGGGTAATTGTAGGTTGTTTTCTAGGGAGGACACCATAAATCCATGGGCCCTTCTTCCAAAAACCTCTGTAGTTCCACTACAAGTGCCTAAGGTGTAAGGGTGAACCTCTCCTTTTATGAAAAATAGATCGAACAGTTCTTATCGGGAAAGTGATCGATTGCTTTGATCATCTAAGGTAGCATACACCCTTAAAGTCTTTTCTGGCTGATCCTTGTGATGAATATTCACTAGGCATATTTTAGCGCAAGACTTGTCACGGTGGTCTTCCCAACAGACTTCAGTGCATGAAGAAAATACCATGGTGGAATTAGGTACCTTATCTGTACTCTTCCTGCTGTGATTCTGCCCAGGAGAAAGGTTTGCAGGTAGTGAAGGATTGGACTCAAGAGGATGGAGTGCTTGCACATGGTCCTCGGAACCGCACTCTGTGCACTTGATAGGGATTTTACATTCCTTGGCAAAGTGGTCGGTGGAAGCACAGCATCTATAACATACCCCAAAAGTCTTTAGCAGTTCTTTTCGTTCTTGTAGGGGCTTCTTCCTGAAACCAATACATTTTTTGAGGGGATGAGGCTTCTTGTGGATGGGACATAATCGGTTTGGGTTTTCAATCTTGCCGCTCTTGTTTGAGGCGGGAGCTAAGGTGGGAGTGGGAATAATGTCTGTCTTCTTAACAGACACGGGACCTCTGCGGTTCCTGTAGCTAGTATGTAGGTCGTCACCTTTAGGTGAGGGAGTATTGAACTCACCGAATGCAAAACTAGGATCGTTCTTGGTGTCAGAAATGTTCCTGACAAAATCGCAGAAGTAGGAGAACGGGGGAAAGGAAACCTTGTTTTCCCGTTTGTATGATGACCCAACTTGGATCCACTTTTCTTGTAGGCCATGCGGAAGCTTGCAAATGATAGGGTTAACTCCTCGAGCAGTGTCCAGGTAACTGAGGCCAGGTAGCTTAGGGTCGTTTTTGGCGAGCTGGACTTCGAGAAGAAGGTCACTGAGTCTCTGGAACTCTTTATTGTCCTTACCAGATATCCTTGGGAAATTTTCCAATCGTTTGAGCAATGCACTCTCTATGGCTTCAGGACTACCATAAGTCTGTTCTAGACGCTCCCATGCTGCGGTGAGACCTGCAGTTGGATTGTCGATGTAGACTGACCTGAGGCTCTTGACACGCTCTGTAGACTGTGGGCCAAGCAGCCCAATCAGCATATCCAGCTCACGGTCGGCAGTAATACCGATACCGCCTATTATAGCTTTGAAAGCGGCTTTCCAGCTTCTGTAGTTTTCAGGATGGTCATCAAAGTTTACTAGGCCTGACTTGGTGAGCTCACGTCGAAGTAAGTGCTTTATGAACTCTGTTGTATCGGTTGCCTCTGACTTTACATAGGAGGCTGTTGGTTGAATGTTGTGGATTGCGTTGTTTATGGTATTGTTGTAAAGAGACGTGGGAAGATATGGTGCAGCAAGGGCATTCAGCTGAATTGTTGGGTTAAGGTCTGGAACAGTACTGTTAGCAGGAGGTTGGTGACTAGCTTGCAGATTAGTGTGCCGTTCTGCGACATATGTAGGATCAGCATGACAGTCGGGAGATGCACTGAGGTGATTTTGCATGTAGGAAGTGGCTGGAACAGCTTGTACCTGATGGTGTGGTAAAGTCCTTGCGTTGCCGTGAAACGTGGAGGTAATTGAGTGTTCACTGCCGTGGTTTAGAACATAGTTCTTAGTGCGTTCGAAAGGATCTTCTACATCTGCCTTGACGCTGACCCTTTCGCTAGCGTTTTCATCAGCACCGATAGCTTGTTCCAAAACCTTTAGTTTTGCTGCAGCTGCCTCGTAGTTGCTCTGTTCCTTTAAAGCTTCTATTGCTGCCCTTTGATGTGCTGCCTCGGCTTCCATTACTGCAACCTCAGCTTCCATGTCTGCTCTCTTTTTTTGCATATGCGGCTTTTACTTTGATAGCCTCTGCTTCGGTGCGGGCATTTATTAGCTGTTCACTAAGCGTTGAGTGCCTTGAACTTCGGGATCTAGAGGAACCTTTAGAACGTCTGGTGGATACAGATTTGTGAGATACAGTGTCCTGTGGCAGCATTAATTTTGCTTCTGCCTTTGCTTTAGTTCGCTGGATAAAGCTTTCTCTTTCCTCATTAAGAAGCTGGGCATTGTTAAGTTGCTCTAAGGACTCCTCAGTGTTGATGCTTTGCAGAATAGTTTTATATTTATTGCTTGTAGTCTGGTACAGTTCATATGAAGCAGAGAGATGCTTTATGGCGCCCTCTAGTTGCAGTACCTCATGGCTGGGACATGAAATTACATCAATGTGGGTGAGGATTTTATCCCAAATCTGCTTCAAACTGGTTTCTAGTTCAGTTCTCATGGATTCATAGTTCTCTTTAACCTTCCAAGTGGGTTTCACAGAGCGTTTGGTCAATGCAGTGGACTCTGGGTCCTCATCCTGGCTTTCTCTGTGTGAAGCATGCTGTGGTGTTTCATCACACACTGAGCCCTTTCCACTCATGATGGCCTGCAGTACACAGGCTTGGCTGTAGCAGTGAAGAGTGTCTGTATACTGTGAGGAGCTGTAACAAGCTGTGCTGGCGTTGTATGCAGAATTCTCATGCAATACACACAGTTACACTTCACTATGATCTGTCCTGTGACACAGTTATCTCTGTGCAGGCTGCTGGATACGTTCTTTTACTATTCTGAATCGGCTGCAAAGGCTATGAATGTGGTTTTTAGTAGCACATGGTTGAATGCTCTGAAGAGATAGTTCATACCAAATCACCTTTCCAGATAGTTTACTCAGTCACAACTCACATGAAAGAAGATCTGGCGATGTTTATTTGTCGTATGATCCGTAGGATGCAAGTTACAACAGGTAAAAGAACGATTCTTCCATGCAGGTATAAGAGGAACATACAGGTCACATGAATGTACAGCATAAAATTACTGATACAGAAAAGAAGGGGAGGAGAAAACTCAGCAGCATGGTAACTACGGAATCCCACTAGGGACAAACTAGACAGGCATTAAAGAGACAGTACATAATAATAAAAACAATATCATGTAACATGACAAACGCATTTACTGTAAGTGCAAGTTTGCTCTTTATTAGCACGTAAACGCATTTACTGTAAGTGCACGTTTGCTCTTTAATCGCACGTAAACACATTTACTGTAAGTGCAAGTTTGCTCTTTTATAGCACGTAAACGCATTTACTGTAAGTGCAAGTTTGCTCTTTAATAGCACGTAAACGCATTTACTGTAAGTGCACGTGTCCTGTATATTTGCACCTAAGCGCATTTGCTGTAAGTGCACGTTTGCTGTTTAATCGCATGTAAACGCATTTACTGTAAGTGCAAATTTGCTCTTTAGTAGCACGTAAACGCATTTACTGTAAGTGCAAGTTTGCTCTTTAATAGCACATACACGCATTTACTGTAAGTGCATGTTTGCTCTTTAATAGCACGTAAACGCATTTACTGTAAGTGCAAGTTTGCGCTTTAATAGCACGTAAACGCATATACTGTAAGTGCACGTTTGCTCCTTAATAGCACGTAAACGCATTTACTGTAAGTGCAAGTTTGCTCTTTAATAGCACGTAAACACATTTACTGTAAGTGCACGTTTGCTCTTTAACCACTTAATACCCGCCCACCGTGAAATGACGGCGGGCGGGATACTCAATTATCCTGACATCACGTCATATGACGTGATGTAAATTCAGGCCGCTAGGTGGCGCGCGCACGCCGTCGGCGCCTCGCACGCGCACCCATCGGGTTACTAACAACACCGTGCCAGTGCCCGGCGGCCCCCTACAATAAGAACACATCTAGGATACACATTTAACCCCTTCCCCACCCCCTAGTGGTTAACCCCTTCCCTGCCAGTTACATTTATACAGTTATCAATGCATGTTTATAGCATTGTTCACTGTATAAATGTGAATGGTCCCAAAAATGTGTCAAAAGTGTCCGATGTGTTGGCTATAATGTCGCAATCCCGAAAAAAAATGCAGATCGTCGCCATTCCTAGTAAAAAAAAAAAATCATAATTATGTCCCCTATTTTGTAGGCAATATAACTTTTGCGCAAACCAGTCACTATACGGTTATTGCGATTTTATTTTTAATTTTTTTTACCAAAAATATGTAGAAGAATACGTATCGGCCTAAACTGAGATCAATTTTTTTTTTTATGGGATATTTATTATAGCAAAAAAATTTTGTGTATTTTTTCAAAATTGTCGCTCTTTTTTTGTTTATAGCGCAAAAAATAAAAACCGCACGGGCGATCAAATAGCACCAATAGAAAGCTCTATTTGTGGGAAAAAAAGGACGCCAATTTTGTTTTGGAACCACATCGCACGACCTCGCAATTGTCAGTTAAAGCGACGCAGTGCTGGAAGCTAAAATTTTGTCTGGGCAGGAAGGGGGTGTAGGTGCACAGTAGGCAAGTGGTTAATAGCACGTAAACGCATTTACTGTAAGTGCAAGTTTGCTCTTTAATAGCACGTAAACGCATTTACTGTAAGTGCATGTGTCCTGTTTATTTGCACCTAAGCGCATTTGCTGTAAGTGCATGTTTGCTGTTTAATCGCACGTAAACACATTTACTGTAAGTGCAAGATTGCTCTTTAGTAGCACATAAACGCATTTACTGTAAGTGCAAGTTTGCTCTTTATTAGCACATACACGCATTTACTGTAAGTGCAAGTTTGCTCTTTAATAGCACGTAAACGTATTTACTGTAAGTGCAAGTTTGCGCTTTAATAGCACGTAAATGCATTTACTGTAAGTGCAAGTTTGCTCTTTAATAGCATGTAAACACATTTACTGTAAGTGCAAGTTTGCTCTTTTATAGCACGTAAACGCATTTACTGTAAGTGCACGTGTCCTGTTTATTTGCACCTAAGCGCATTTGCTGTAAGTGCACGTTTGCTGTTAAATCGCACGTAAACGCATTTACTGTAAGTGCAAGTTTGCTCTTTAATAGCACATAAACGCATTTACTGTAAGTGCACGTGTCCTGTTTATTTGCACCTAAGCGCATTTGCTGTAAGTGCACTTTTGCTGTTTAATCGCACGTAAACGCATTTACTGTAAGTGCAAGTTTGCTCTTTATTAGCACGTAAACGCATTTACTGTAAGTGTACGTTTCCTGTTTATTTGCACCTAAGCGCATTTGCTGTAAGTGCACGTTTGCTGTTTAATCACACGTAAACGCATTTACTGTAAGTGCAAGTTTGCTCTTTAATAGCACATACACGCATTTACTGTAAGTGCAAGTTTGCTCTTTAATAGCACGTTAACGCATTTACTATAAGTGCAAGTTTGCTCTTTAATAGCACGTAAACGCATTTACTGTAAGTGCACGTTTGCTCTTTAATAGCACGTGAACACATTTACTGTAAGTGCACGTTTGCTCTTAATAGCACGTAGACACATTTACTGTAAGTGCAAGTTTGCTCTTTAATAGAACGTAAACACATTTACTGTAAGTGCAAGTTTGCTCTTTAATCGCACATAAACGCATTTACTGTAAGTTCAAGTTTGCACTTTAGTAACACGTAAACACATTTACTGTAAGTGCACGTTTGCTGTTTAATCGCACGTAAACGCATTTACTGTAAGTGCAAGTTTGCTATTTAATAGCATGTAAACACATTTACTGTAAGTGCAAGTTTGCTCTTTAATAGCACGTAAACGCATTTACTGTAAGTGCACGTGTCCTGTTTATTTGCAGCTAAGCGCATTTGCTTTAAGTGCACGTTTGCTGTTAAATCGCACGTAAACGCATTTACTGTAAGTGCAAGTTTGCTCTTTAATAGCACGTTAACGCATTTACTATAAGTGCAAGTTTGCTCTTTAATAGCACGTAAACGCATTTACTGTAAGTGCACGTTTGCTCTTTAATAGCACGTGAACACATTTACTGTAAGTGCACGTTTGCTCTTAATAGCACGTAGACACATTTACTGTAAGTGCAAGTTTGCTCTTTAATAGAACGTAAACACATTTACTGTAAGTGCAAGTTTGCTCTTTAATCGCACATAAACGCATTTACTGTAAGTTCAAGTTTGCACTTTAGTAACACGTAAACACATTTACTGTAAGTGCACGTTTGCTGTTTAATCGCACGTAAACGCATTTACTGTAAGTGCAAGTTTGCTCTTTAATAGCATGTAAACACATTTACTGTAAGTGCAAGTTTGCTCTTTAATAGCACGTAAACACATTTACTGTGAGTGCAAGTTTGCTCTTTAATAGCATGTAAACACATTTACTGTAAGTGCAAGTTTGCTCTTTAATAGCACGTAAACACATTTACTGTAAGTGCACGTTTGCTCTTTAATGGCACGTAAACACATTTACTGTAAGTGCAAGTTTGCTCTTTAATAGCACCTAAACGCATTTATTGTAAGTGCAAGTTTGCTCTTTAATAGCATGTAAACGCATTTACTGTAAGTGCACGTGTGTTGTTTATTTACACCTAAACGCATTCAAATGTCTGGAAGGACAACAAAGAGAGGCAGAGAGTCACGAGGGCAAGCAGGCTCTGCATCTAGAGGCAACGCTGGTGGTGGACGCGGTGCATCCTCTTCAGCACGTGGCAGTGGCCAGTCGTCCTTTTTTTCGGGAGCTGGCCGTGCTGAGCCTCAACATGCAGAGAAATTAGTAGAGTGGATGACCAAGCCGTCCTCATCCTCTTCATTCTCTCTCACACAGACTGATGTTAGTTTGTCTGGCAAAGCAGCTGCCAAGGCTTCCTCTTCTTCCCTCTGCACAATGGCATCACATAATCCTTCCCTAGTCCCACCGTGTCCTCCTGAGGAGTCCTCCGAACTGTTTCAACACAGTGTTGGGTACATGCCGAATGAAGATGCGCAGCGTTTTGAAGTCTCCGATGATGGAACACAGATAGAGGAAGGCATTTATGTGAGCCCAGGGAGAGGGGGTGGCCGAGAGGGACAGCAATCTGAAGTGATGTTCCCCCAGCTGGAGCATACTGCCAGGTTTTCGACAGTGATGAGGAGAGAGGGGATGATGAGGTCACTGACTCTACGTGGGTGCCTGATAGGAGAGAGGAAGAGGAGGAGGACGACGAGGCACAGGCACATCTCCAAAGAGGCAGGATGCCCTCCAGGGGTCAGCTTAAGGGCACACCAACTGCATTACATCACATTTCTACGCTTGTGCATGTCGCTGCTGTGTCTGAACGGTACAGCAAAAGTTCTTTGGTGTGGGCCTTTTTTTAAACATGTCCATCAGATCGTACCTTTGCTATTTGCAACATATGTCGCAAGCGTATCTCGCGTGGCCAAAACATCATCCGCTTGGGCACCACATGCTTGGCCAGACATATGTCGACCTGCCATGCAGCTCGTTGGCAAGCATACCAGAAACACCCACACCAAAGACCAAAGTGGACCTCCCCTTGCCCTTCTGGGACCTCCAACCCCACTAGACCCCGAGTCCTCTCTGAAGCCTGCACTGAAGGTGTAGAAATAGGTGTGTCACAACCTAGTAGTAGTGGTACATGCAGGCAATCTACTGATAGTACCAGACAAATTTCCCTGCCCCAGCAGCTGCAGCGCCAAAATAAGTACTCTCCCAGCCATCCACATGGGCAGCGGTTGAATGCTAGCTTAGCGAAATTGCTAGCACTTCAACTGCTACCTTTTAGTTGGTAGATTCTGCCCCCTTCCGTGAGTTTGTGGAATGTGCAGTACCTCAGTGGCAAGTACCCAAACTTTTTCTCACGAAAGGCGATTCCGGCTCTCTACCGGCATGTGGAAGGCAATGTCCATGCCTCGCTGGACAGGGCGGTCAGTGGTAAGGTGCATCTTACCGCTGACTCATGGTCCAGCAGGCATGGACAGGGATGGTACCTGTCTTATACGGCACATTGGGTGACTCTGCTGGCAGCTGGGAAGGACGCAGGGCAAGGTACAGTAGTTTTGGAGGTTGTTCTGCCACCACTCCTCCAAAACACTACTATTGGTTGTGACACACCTCTCTCCTCCACCCCCTCCTCTTCTTCTTCCTCTGTGGCCTCTTCCTGTGGTGATGTTTCCTCTGAACCAGCAGTGCTCCGTAGGCGTACGAGGGGCTACGCAGCAATGCAGGCCAAGAGATGCCATGCGGTGCTAGAGCTGGTGTGCTTGGGAGACAGGAGCCACACTGGGAAAGAGGTTCTGTCAGCTCTGCAGGGGCAGGCTCAGAGATGGTTGACGCCACGCCAGCTGAAGCCTGGAATGGTGGTCAGCGATAATGGCACCAACCTCCTCTCTGCCCTGTGACAGGGAAAACTCACCCATGTGCCCTGTTTTGCGCATGTCCTGAATTTGGTGGTGCAGCGGTTCTTGGGCAGGTACCCGGGCTTACAGGATGTCCTGAAGCAGGCCAGGAAAGTCTGTGTGCATTTCCGGAGGTCATATAATGCCACTGCTCGGCTGACAGACCTCTAAAGGGAATACAACCTGCCCAAGAACAGCCTAATCTGTGACATGCCCACCAGATGGAACTCTACGTTGGCCATGCTGCAGCGGCTGCACACGCAGCAGAGGGCCATCAATGAGTACCTGTGCCAATATGGCAGCAGAACTGGGTCAGGGGAGCTTGGTTTTTTTTCACCACGCCAGTGGGCCTTGATCAGGGACGCATGCACTGTCCTGTCACCATTTAAGGAGGCCACGAAGATGGTGAGCAGTGTTGTTGGAGCACACGCTACGTGGAATAATGGACAGGGTCCTTGAGGCAGAACAGAGGGAGGAAGAGGAGGACTTCCTTACCTCTCAAGGCTCCCTTTATCCAGACAATGGTCCTGCTTGCCCACCTAGCACACAGGAAGCGGAGGAGGAGGAGGATGATTGTATCAGCAGCATGGAGGTGGAGCCTAGCATCAGCAGCAGCAGTCTTCAAGGGATCATTTACAGTCCCAAGGAACACGTGGACTTTTACGTGGCTGGGATGAGGTGGCTGCGGATCCTGTCGTCCTCAGTGACCCAGTGTTGTGTTGTGCCTAAGGCCCAATTTTTCTGCCCCTGTTTAACAGGGGCGTCTAATAACAATTTTTGATGCAATACTTTGCACGTGGCTCTTTATTGCGCTCCAATTACAGTTTTTGGGAGGGGCTGCAGTGTTGTGTTGTGCCTCAGGCCGTGTACACACGACCGAGGTTCTCGCTGCATTCCAGCGAGGACCTCGGCCGTGTGTACGCTCTCGGCGAGCTTCCCGTCAGGAAGCCCGTCGAGCAGAAATAGAGAGCACGCTCTCTATTTGCTCGACGGCCCGCTGGTTGCCATTCCCGACGGGCGGGTCGCCGATTTCGACGGCCGGCAGGGAACCTCGACAGGCAGAACGATGTGTTCTGCCCCTCGAGGTTCTCTGCCGTGTGTACACGGCCTAAGGCCCAATTTTTCTTCTCCTGTTTAAAAGGGGCGCCTAATAACAATTTTTGATGCAATACTTTGCACGTGGCTCTTTATTGCGCTCCAATTACAGTTATTGGGAGGGGTTGCAGTGTTGTGTTGTGCCTAAGGCCCAATTTATCTGCCCCTGTTTAACAGGGGCGTCTAATAACAATTTTTGATGCAATACTTTGCACGTGGCTCTTTGTTGCGCTCCAATTACAGTATTTTTAAGGGGTTGCAGTGTTTTAGGCAGCATTGATATAATAAGAAGACAGACATTGTGGAGTATCCAAAAATATTTATTGTATAACACTGAAAATGTGTGATTTTCATTTTTTTTTTAAATATCAAAATAGAAATTGTTCATTTATTTTTTATTTTTAACCACTTGACCACTGGGCACTTAAACCCCCTTCCTAACCAGACCAATTTTCAGCTTTCGGTGCTCTCACAATTTGAATGACAATTACTCAGTCATACAACATTGTACCCATTTGAAAATGTTGTCCTTTTTTTCACACAAATAGAGCTTTCTTTTGGTGGTATTTGATCACCTCTGGGTTTTTTATTTTTTGCGCTATAAAAGAAAAACGACAGAAAATTCTGTAAAAAAAAAAAAAAAAAACTTGTTTCTGTCATATTAGCAGGTTATTTCTCACACACAGCATATGCATACCACAAATTACACCCCAAAACACATTCTGCTATTCCTCCCGAGTATGGCGATACCCCATGTGTGGGACTTTTACACAGTGTGGCCACATACAGAGGCCCAACATGCAGGGAACGCCACCAGGCGTTCTGGAACACCCAGACCAATTCTGACATTTCTCTCCTACATGGAAAAATCATCATTTATTTGCTAGAAAATTACATAGAACCCCAAAATATTATATATGCTTTTTTAGCAAAGACCCTAGAGAATACAATGGCGGCCGTTACAACTTTTTATCTCGCACGGTATTTTCGCAGAAATTTATTGAACGCGTGTTTTTTTAAAAACTGTTTTGTGCTTCAAACAAAACAAAACAGTAAAGTTAGCCCAATTTTTTTTCATAATGTGAAAGATGAAGTTACGCCGAGTAAATAGATACCCAACATGTCACACTTCAAAATTGCGCACACTCGTGGAATGGCGCTAAACTTCGCTACTTAAAAATCCCCATAGGCGGTATTGCAGAGTATCGCGCAGGGTATTGCAGAGTATTGGGGTATTGCAAAGTATCATGCAGGGTATTGGGGTATTGCCGAGTATTGGGGTATTGCCGAGTACTGGGGTATTGCCGAGTACTGGGGTATTGCCGAGTACTGGGGTATTGCCGAGTATTGGGGTATTGCCGAGTACTGGGGTATTGCCGAGTACTGGGGTATTGCCGAGTACTTGGGTATTGCCGAGTATTGGGGTATTGCCGAGTACTGGGGTATTGCCGAGTACTGGGGTATTGCCGAGTACTGGGGTATTGCCGAGTATTGGGGTATTGCCGAGTACTGGGGTATTGCCGAGTATTGGGGTATTGTTGAGTACTGGAGTATTGCCGAGTATTGGGGTATTGCCGAGTACTGGGGTATTGTTGAGTACTGGGGTATTGTTGAGTACTGGGGTATTGTTGGGTATTGTTGGGTACTGGGGTATTGTTGGGTACTGGGGGATTTCTGGGTACTGGGGGGATTGCTGGGTACTGGGGGGATTGCTGGGTACTGGGGGGATTGCAGAGCTGGGATGTTTTGAGGGATGGCTGGATCTGTGACTGCATTTGTCACAGATCCAGCCACAGCTCAGCTGCTGACACCCCGCTCCTCCCCCCCTCTCCTCGCACACTGTCATTCGACGGCGCGATCACGTGGTAAACGGCCGCGATCAGCGGCAATTTACCGTGATCCGTGATGCGCCGGGTCTTCTAGACCCGGCGAGCACGGACACTTTCGCGAGCGCGTCCCAGGGGACGCGCAATCGCGAAAGTGAAGGACCACGTCCCAGGGACATCGTCCCAAGATAACCCCGCCGCGCCGTAGCAGTAAAATGCTTATGGCGCGGTGGGAAAGAGGTTAAGACCCTTTAGATATTTTTGCATTTAAATCATTTTTTACATCTATTATTGTTTTATTATTATTTTTTTGTTTTTTGTTATTTTTTTTTTAAACTCTTCCCAGAATATCAATAAGATTTTTCAGGTTTTGGACCACCTTCTTGTTGTTCTTTATGGTCTTCAAGAGGGCGAGGTTTGTGTCCTCTATTTCATGCAGCAGCAAATTATCCCCCCAATAAGCACCTGGGCACTGTCGGTGTCTAAGCCGCCCCCAACAGCTCGTACACCTGAAATTTGGGAAAAAAACATGTATTAAAATTATGCAGGCCTACATGCATTACCTGAAGCTGTGCTGTATGACACTGACCTGATGTGGTGCCATTTTGCACTTCCTGCACATCCGGCGAGGGTGGGGCTTGGCACTGTGTGGGGTTGGTCGGCTCCACTGCTGCAGCTTGATTGCGGCCTATGAGATTGTAAAAAAAGTGATAGATGTATCAAAAAGATTAGAGGCCTGAAAGAGGAATAACAATCATTCTTCTTAAAAAGTGTCGTACAAATGTGTGTTTTTACAATCCTAAGCTTAACACAGGATTTTATCCATTACCAAAGCTGCTGCATTTCTCTATCTTTGGCCAAGTTTCCTACATGGCAAAACAACAAGTTGACACTGGATTACCTCGGTGTGACATGCTAACTAACTAGGTTGTTCTTGTGACCAACACTCAGTGCCGATCCTGACCTCCCTGGGGCCAGAAGCAAAATGACATGGCACATTAAAAATGAGAAGCGGAGGGGCGCTAACGACAGTGACATGTCACATTAAAGAAAGTTGAGAAGTGGGGGTGTTCTGCTGTCTGAAATGACATCTTACATTAAATTGAGAAGCAAGTGGTGCTGACTTCTTGCCTCTTCTCCCATGCAGCCAGCGAGTTGAGAAGCGGGGGTTAGGGGGCGAAAATGATTTCTTACCAGGCGGGGCCTCTAGTTGTGCTACTGAGTGCATATGTGTAATCAACTGCTTTGCTGAGCATACTCTCCTTTTAATGTATATTGACTTAAGTTGGATTATTTAAATCAACTTAATAACACATCTACATTAATTAAAAAATTGGTCTCACATAAAAAGGTCTTAAATAGAATGACCAACCAATTATTATGCCCACACAAACATGAACCTTCAAACATCTGTTCTTGAACTGTATATATACACAACCTGCAATAAAAAGCACATGCCACAAAATAATAAAAAAAAATATTCAGAGTACACATAAAAATTACTTACGTCTTCTGAGGCATCTTCGAAATTCTCTCCATCTGCTCTGGCTCTCGGATTTTCAAATCACTCCATCTCTTGCGCAACTTCTCCCTGGACCTCTGCACCCCGAATTTTGCATGGATACTCCTCCGTACCTTATCCATGATCTGGGCCTTGAGTTTATTGGGGTTTTTGTAAGCCCCTTTTTTGCTGTCATAGTCCTCCTTTTTTTAAATAGCCACCATCTCAACCATCTCTTCAAAGCTCATGTTGGTGGCTTTGTACCTCCTGCTCCTCCTGGTGTGTGCCTGGCCTGTCTCCTGCCTGGTTGCAGCTTGCTGTCTCTCCTCCATCATGTCTTCAGACTCCTCTCCACATTGACCAACTAAAAAGGGGCGTGGCAATCACTAGAACGAACGTCATGGGCGTGGAAACGTGTGGAGCTTCTCACATGCGTAGTGTATAACGGGATATTGCGTGAATGAGAACGTCGTTCACAGTCGGTAGAAAACGTCGGAAAAACGATCGTGCAATACGACAATACGAAACTTGTTTTTTAGACTTTATGATCAGTGGATGAGTTTGTGGGTTAGATATGGGGAGAAAGCTAAGGCTTGACTAACATTAGTTTTTTTTTGCTAAATTTTGACTTGCATAAATAATGGAGGCCTTCAGAGAACAGGAGTTCTTCACAGAATTTGTTCAAAGGGGGCCCCGGATGGCAACCCCCTTTTTTCTACAATTTTTCTTTCACAAAAAAAAAATTGATTGAGCCAAGATCTGGCATTGTAATTGCCCCCCACCACCCCTAAAATAATCGACATATTGTTGCCACACATCACGTGCGCTTTGGGGGGGCCAAGCCTGTATGGCCACAGGCTCACGGGCCACCACTGGAACATCAATGGCCTCATCACCAGGCACAAGTGTCATGTAGTTTGTTGAGGGTCTCTTTAGGAAATTGTGCAATATGCAGCAGCAAAGTATGACATGGTTCAGATTCTACGTAACAAACCTACAGTCCTTGTCTTGTTTGCACCGCCTGTATACTGCTGTTTTTTTTTTCACAAGAAATCAAGTATACTGCTGTTTAAAGTATATAGGGCCATAGGGTCTTGTCAGGGCCGATCCTCCCTATAGGCACACTATGCAAGCCGTTTAGGGCCACGCAAAGCTGCAAAGGGCCCCCAAAATTACTAGAGGCCACGCCTGGTGAGAAGTCATTTTTGCACCCTCACCCGGCTTCGAAAATCGCTGGCTGAGTCATTTCCGACAGCAGAACACCCCCTCCATCGCTTCTCAACTTTCTTTAATGTGACATGTCACTGTCGGCAGATTTTGCTTAGGGCCCCAGGGAGGTCAGGATCGGCACTGGGTCTTGTAAAGACCTGGGGGGAGTGGTGGCGGGGAAACTCATGCTATTTTTTTTCCATGATTTTTATCCATATTGCAGGGACCAAACATTACTTTGAAGCCGCAAGCAGTATTAAATTACTTTTGTGCAGGGACATTTCCAAACACGTGCCACTACTATAGACACCCAGCAGGTACGATATTTAACCACTTAAGGACCCCCGCACGCACATATACGGCCACAGAATGGCTCGTACAGGCACAAGGGCGTAAATTTACGTCCCCGCCTTCGTGCGGTTCGGGGGTCCCATCGGGACCCCCTCCGCGGCGTGCGGGGGTCCCCCTGCCTCTGGGAGCGATCGCCGACGAGCGGGCGGATGTCCGTGATTTCCGCCCCCCCCGCGATCGCTCCCAGCCAATGGGAGCGCGCTCCCATCGTGTCAGTTCCTCCTCCTGTGTTTACACAGGAAGGAGGAAATGATGTAATCTCTCATCGCAGCGCTGTTTCCCAGCGCTGCTGATGAGAGAAGACATCACAAGTAAGTGTGCACCAACACAACACTGACACACACTCACATAGGCAAATTAACCCCTTGTGATCGCCCCCCCCACCCCCCTGTCACAGTGTCACTGAATGCAGTGATCTAATCACTGCATTTAGTGTCAGTGTGACAGGCAGTGTAAAAAACAGTTAGTGTTAGGTTCAGGATAGCCCCCCCACCCCCCCTAATAAAGTTTTAACCCCCTGATCACCGCCCTAGTTAACCCTTTCACTCCCTATTGCCAGCATCACTAAGCGATCATTTTTCTGATCGCTGTATTAGTGTCGCTGTTCCCGCTAGGTAGCTATTTTTTTTTATTGCGATTTTTTTTTTACTAAAGACATGTGGCTGAATTAATTTTGGCCTAAATGTTTTACTAAAATTTAGTTTATTTGATTTTTTTTATAACAAAAAGTAAAAAAAATGTGTTTTTTTTCAAAATTGTGGCTCTATTTTAGTTTATAGCGCAAAAAATAAAAATCGCAGAGGCGATCAAATACCACCGAAAGAAAGCTCTATTTGTGGGAAGAAAAGGACGCAAATTTTGTTTGGGAGCCACGTCGCACGACCGCGCAATTGTCTGTTAAAGCGACGCAGTGCCGAATCGCAAAAACACCTTGGGTCATTTACCAGCGTATTGGTCCGGGTCTTAAGTGGTTAAAGGGATATTTTTTTTTACTTTAAGCATCATTAAAATCGCTGCTCCAGAAAAAAATACAGTTTAAAAAAAAAAAATTCCATTGATACATGTTCCCTGGGGCAAGACCCGGGTTCTCAAAGAAGTTTTCCAACAATAACTTGAATATTGGTCTTTAAAATGAGCATTTTTGAATTTGAACGTTCAAGTCCCATAGACTTCAATGGGGTTCTAAATGTTCGCGCGAACCCGCAGTCTGTTTCGACGGTTCTGGTCCGAACCGAACACGGGTATGTTCGGGTCATCCCTACCCCTTAGGTATACATGAAAATATCTCTGGAAGTTTAAAACCTGTAACAACCTTATCATCCAAAAGTTGCTGCAAAAACATGGACAGAAATAACCAAAAATCTTTTCTGACTTTCTAAGAAATGTACATGTATAAATAAAATTAAATGAAAGAAACACACCTTACCCAAATAAGTCAAAGTGACAATGACTTAACCACTTCAGCCCCGGAAGGATTTTCCCCCTTAACGACCAGAGCATTTTTGTGCAATACGACACTGCGTCGCTTTAACTGACAATTGTGCGGTCGTGCAATGGTGTACCCAAACAAAATTGATGTCCTCTTTTTCCCACAAATAGACTTTCTTTTGGTGGTATATGATCACCTCTGTGGTTTTAAAATTTTGCACTATAAACAAAAAAAGACAGACAATTAAAAAAAAAAGAAAAAATCCTATAACTGTGTGTTACATCTCTACATACATATATAGGCCCGGATTTAGAAAGGACTTACGCCGACGTATCTCCTGATACGCCGCGTAAGTCCACGGATGTGCCGTCGTATCTAGGCGCCTTATTCTTGAAATTAGATACGCCTGAATTTTGGCTTAATCCGACCGACGTAAGTCTCCTAGGTGTACGTCCGGCGTAAAGTTACCCCTGCTATATGGCCACGTACACACGATCAAATCTATCTGCTGAAAACGGTCTGACAGACCGTCTCAGCAGACAGATTCGATCATGTGTACGGGCGAGCCGACGGATTTGGCCAGCAGACAGATTTTAAAGCCTGCTTTAAAATCTGTCTGCTGGGAACCCGTCGGACCTTTATGTCTGCTGGTTAGTACGCTAACCAGCAGACATATCTGCCCGCACATGCGTCGAATGGATTCGACGCATGCGCGGAAGTGTTTTACTTCCTGGTGCGGTAACGTGTCGGCGTCAACGTCACCGCCACGTCACCGCGCTGTCTGCCGGCGGGGATTTTGGTTTGATCGTGTGTACAGCGATCAAACCAAAACAGCCAGCAGACAAATCTGATCAAATCGGTCTGACAGACCGATTTGAACATATTCATTTGCGCGTGTGTACGGGGCCTATGAGGCGCAGGCAATGCAAAGGTATGGGCCAGGGAACGACGCCATCGAATTTTACGTCAAGTACGCCGTTTACATAGTACTACGTGAACAGGGCTGTGCGTAGGTTACGTTCACGTCGTAGGCGTATCTAAGGCAGCTATTTTGACATAACTGTGAGCATGCGCACTGGGATGCGTCCAAGAGCCGACACAAATGCGCAGTTCGTTTTTTGAAGCTCAGCCCATCATTTGCATGGGTGTGGTGGGAAACTCCGCGCTGCTAGTGAGATGAGAAGAAGATTTAAAAGCAGCTGACACGGCTGATTGAAAAAAAGCAAAATCAAGAAATGGTGGATGGTAGTGCCGGACTAAACCAACAATTAGTCATAAGAAATGGGGGAGAGGAAAAGAGGAGGCAACATAGCGTAATACTGTAGTAGAGTACAAAATGTAATATGCAAATGCACTTACAGTTAAATGTAGTTTACAGCGCATGTAGAAAAATATGTTGGCGGCAGTGGAGTCTTCCCGACGCGTTTCATGTTATCACACGTCTTCTGGGGGTCGACCCCCAGAAGACGTGTGATAACACGAAACGCGTCGGGCAGACTCCACTGCCGCCAACATATTTTTCTACATGCGCTGTATACTACATTTAACTGTAAGTGCATTTGTAAACTACATTTAACTGTAAGTGCATTTGCATATTACATTTTGTACTCTACTGCAGTATTACGCTATGTTGCCTCCTCTTTTCCTCTCCCCCATTTTTTATGACTGAGAACACTTCTGAGAACCAGTTATATACCCCAAAAGCTATTTTGGGCCACTCACACCAGTCGGAAAACCAGTGTTGATCCTTTGTTCCTGAAGTGATCCCCAGGACACATGTCTGATTTACAAGCCTGCTTGACTCATGAGACATATGTTTTTTTGAGTCTACACCTTCTGGTAAGCCTACATTATCACTGGTGGAGGGTTTTACGTTTACACAAGAAGTCACTTCGTATTAGATCCTATGCTGTCATCATTCAACATTGGAACTACTACCTCTTCTTCAGCCACTCAGAGTGGACGTTCTTGTTTCACCTTAATACTATGTGGACAGTTACACTGGGTGTAATAATATATTTTATTAATTTATTGTATTAATTTACCACTCATTTGTTTCATATTTATGATTGCCTATCATGTCTGCATCTATGTGATATTACATGCATCCTAATTGTTGATTTAGCGCGACACTACCATCCACCATCATTTGCATGGGGTCACGCTTCATTATAATATATCACGCCCACTTACAGCCGACTTCCACCTACTTTGACTTACGTCGGCTTACGCCGACAACTATACGCTACGCCGGCGCGACGTTGAGCGCATATTCTTTGAGAATAGTATGCTTACCTCTTAACGTTGTGCCGGCGTAGCGTAAAGACGATGCGCTACACCGGCATAAATATACGCCGATCTACGTGAATCTACCCTATAATGTATATGGGATTTTTTCAGACTCGCATTAACATGTCTTATGTGATCTTTCAGGAGTAGGCAACAATCAATTTGTGGTGGTAACAGTTATATTGATCTAATATGGCCATGATAGGTACACGATTACACGAGCATCCCTAAACCCTTTGCGTACGTTCACCTGCAGGGCAGGGAATGCCTCAGCTGCACCTGATTGGCCTAGCACTGACAGCTTATTTTCAGGCTTGGAAAAACATGGGAATGGACCAAACCCAAAATCATCCCTAGTCTTTAACAATTTATAATTTAATCTGACATTTGATATGCTAGTTTATGGACTAAGAAATCTTGTTCTATGGAGTTATTGTATATTTTACAATATATCCTTCTCGGAATAACTGCCATTAATGTTGTTTCTACTGGATATTTTAAAACACTTCAGCACACTTGCAAACATACTCCTCAGAGACTTTGATCGAAGTTTGTATTGCCCTCCCCAGATAAAAAGAAATGGAGACTGCAGGGACATCTCATGTTTTTCAACAGAGCTAATACTAATGCTAATACTAACACACTGTCGTTTTTTGTGATGAAATAAAACAACGTTTTAAAAAACAACATTTAAAATGATCGTGTGTGGGCAAAATGTCGTTTTATGTCTTCTGAAAAACGACAAAAAATTTTTTTTTAGAACATTCTTCAATTTTTTATGTTGTTTTTCAGAATGTCGTTTTTTGTGTCATAAAAAATGATCGTGTGTGGGCAAAACGACGTTTAAAACTTTGATTTTAAACCCGCGCATGCTCAGAAGCAAGTTATGACGCGAGCTTGATTGGAACAGAGTGCCGTCGTACGTGTTGTACGTAACCGCGCTTTGCAAGAGCATTTTCATAAAAACGATGGTGTGTAGGCAACGTTTTTTTAAAATGAAGTTTGAAAAACTTCGTTTTTTTTCATGAGAAAAAACTTAGTTTTTTTACAAGACAAAAAACGACCGTGTGTACGCGGCATAAGATTCACTTTATGAGGGCTTGTGACTTGCAATATTAAATGGGAGTTTATCTTTAAATGACCTGAACTCTTAACTGTACCAGTGATCCTGTGGTTTCTATTTAGGTATTTCTCTCATTTAAACCTGTATACCTTATGCATTTTAAATTGTTTAAACTTTATGTATGTTTTGTACAGTAAATATTAGTAGTAGTTAAGCTAAGCTATGCATAAAGGGGTAGAGTGTAATTTGACATGCTATAGAAGTTTAATCCACCTTCTATTTCACTATCGCATATTAATATGCCATAAGGCACATGGCAGTTTTATTAAAGGGGACTGGAACCATGAGATATTCACACCATACAAATTATGTTGCATAGAAAATAATTTTATTAATTGATCCCACATAACAAAAGTGTATTATCGACACATCCTTAAAGGGGTTGTAAAGACAAAAATATTTTCCTCTTAAATTAAAGTCTGACAGTAGCTGATAAAGTAAAAAGTAATGTTTTGCATTATAACTAGTTTGATACCTGTTGAAATCGAGCTGTTTTATTTACCTCCGTCACTCCTGAATTGTTGTTGTCACTGACTTCCTGGTTTACAGTGCACGTTCATTCTTTCTGCATCACGGCTTAATGGGAACTACAGTTCCCATTAGGCTTAGCCTCCATGCCTGTGAGGGATAAGAGAGCATCTTCACGCAGAGCTGTAGCCATATGGAGGGGGTAAGCACATTCTGCTTTCCACCATGCCAAACAGCTCAGGTGCTGGTGGAAAGCAAGAAGTGGAGAGACAGGAAATGGCATATTCAAACCTGGATTACTGTATTTTGGAGGTCAAAAGGAAAAACGAGGTAAGTGATATTTAAATGCTCTAGCTTACAGCAATCAATTGAACTAATAAAAAACGAACCTTTAGTGTTCCTTTAAAACCCCTGTCATGGAGTATATTTACATAGAATACATGAAATACATAAATGTTACCCAGTGATGTACAAAGCTTAACAAACGCACAACAATGTTTTAGTGTGGGAGCTTGTGTCCCCCAAATTAATGCGTTTTGCGGTCTTCCGCTTCCTCAGAATTGTGCTTTTCAACTACATACAGGTGTAACGATAATAAATTGTTTATCTCTATATCCATCTACAAAAAAACAGTATTACATAGACCATATGGAGACTGGTATATAATCATATCTAATTGACCCCAATAACGTATTTTTAATATCCATATACTAACCCCAACGGGTAAAGATTGAAACACTTTGACTACTAAGAGGGGGGGGGGGTACATTTGAAAGAAGGAACCCCCACTCTAAGATAGTTTTTACATTTATTTTATTTTTTCGAAGAAAATAAGCACACAAACAACAAAAATATATACATAAGCACATTTTTCCTAGTTTTGGATAGAGTTGAAGGGTGTTCATTTCAGTCTTTCAATTTTGTCTGTGACCACACAGGAGAGATTTTACCTCACTTTCTGTCTCTGTGATGCCTGTCGCTTAGGCATAAAGGCAAGGGCAGCAGGAAACATGATCATATCTACTAACGTTAGTTATTACTATGATAAATGTGAATGAATATACTGTTGGAAATCCTTATTATGTATTATTATCTATTTAGAATACTAAAGCCCTGTACACACCATCGGTTCATCTGATGAGAACGGTCTGATGGACTGTTTTATCAGTTAACCAATGAAGCTGACTGATAGTCAGTTGGTGCCTACACACCATCGGTTAAAACAACGATCGTTTCAGAACGTGGTGACGTAAAACACAACGACGTGCAGAAAAAAATGAAGTTCAATGCTTCTAAGCATGCGTCGACTTAATTCTGAGCATGCGTGGATTTTTAACCGATGTCATGCCTACAAACGATAGTTTTTTTTGCTATCGGTTAGGTATCCATCGGTTAAATTTAAAACAAGTTTGCTTTTTTTTAACCGATGGATAAATAACCGATGGTGCCCACACACAATTGGTTTGGACTGATGAAAACAGTCCATCAGAACGTTCTCATCGGTTTAACCGATCATGTGTACGCGGCCTTACTTAAGATCCTGAGGAAGTGATTTGTCACAAAACATGCTGAGCTTCAACAAGCTACACTAACCTATACCAATCTCCTTTGGATTTTAGCAACCTTCAAGCTTACCGGCTGGTGTTGTCATACCTCCATGGCATTGGTCCGGGTCATCTGACTATATTAGTAGCCTGATTTGATTACTCATATTCATCAATGGTTTTATAGATGTTTTTCTATGGATTTATGTAATCTAAATAAAATAATTGTAAAAGGTTTTCCTAGGAAAAACACTGTGCTAACGAATATGAAAATAAATGTGAAAAAAATAGATTGATGAACCTATTATAAAAGCTGCCAGTACATAATACTCAAGATACCCAAAGTAAACAAACATAAAAACAATCAAAATACAGCGCTTAAAAAGATTTGTGATATTGGAAACATTAAATATGAAAAGGTGAATATTTCAAATCCAAAAAAATGTATTATTAAAAAATTAAATATGTAAAAGTTATTGAAAAACCAAAGTGAAATAGTTCACCAGAAGCAATAAAGTCAGTGAAAAAAAAAAATATATATATATATATATATATATATAAATATATGTGTATATATATATATATATATATATATATATATATATATATATATATATATATAATTAATGAATTATTGTAATAAAGAAGTGAAATAAGGTGCACAAATATGTTCTTCCACCAAACTGGCCACCCATATAGTGAGATGTAGTCTTCTTACCGAATCCCCTGACCGTTATTACAGCGGTCAGTAAGGCACATGGATGTTTAACAGTCTTCCCAATCAGACTCAGACTCAATCAAGAGGGTGGATGAAGGGACAGATCCTCAGAACCAGTGCTCAAAACTTTGTAAATTATGGCTCATATATAACAAAAAGACAAACAGAGAAACTCCATGGTGAAGTACTGTTAAAAAGTGGGTTTAATAAAAGCTGGGTTTAAAATGACAAGGTACAAGTAAAAACGGTGTTTCATCCAATCGAATCCTATCAGCTGGTCTCCGTGTGTGTGTATCTCTCCATAGACGTGATGACGTTCCATGCAAAATTAGGCCACTCCTACGTACGTTTCGTCGTAAATGACGTCGTCGGGGATGGGCCAATGATGCAGGAGTCATCACAGGGACCTTATATAGTGCCGAGACTCCATCTTGACAGATGGCAACAACTAAGGGCAAGGAAAGAAAAAGCTACACACTGGAGAGCGTCTGAAGGGAATACCAAAGGACGATAAAGAAATAAATAAATAAGTATAGGCAAATGACTGCCATCTTGTGGAGAAAAAAGAGAAGAGACACACAACACTAGGATCCAGCATAAAGAGAAGAGGGAGTGAACGCTGCGATACATAGCATACAAAAATACATTTAAATAATAAATGAATATGACCCATATTAAAAAAGGATAGAATTAACAAGTTAAAGGGAAATAACGATGTTAATACAAAGGACTGCATAGCGTTTCCTAAAAAGAAGTAATATTTTTTTTTATAAAACTCTTAAACATTTCCCTTTTTATTGGATAAAAAATGTTAAAAGATAAAAAATTATAAATGAAAAAAATGAAAAAATTAAAAAAATTAATGAATGAACTAAAAATAATAAAATTTGATGAAACAGTGGAAGGGAAGACTAAGCATTATTGAGGAAACAACCCAAAAGGGACAAAGCTTTTCATATTAAAAATCAACTGTCTCTGACTTGGATATAGAACGTACTTTGTTCGTACCCCTCCAAGGGGGATTACATTTTTCAATGGGTAGGAAGAGGGTACCATTGATTTGTTTGCTATGGTATTTCGCATAATGCTTTGACAGATTATGTTTTGGAAAACCTCGTCTAACATTGCCAACATGTTCATCCAGTCTTACGTGTAAAGCTCGTTTTGTGCGTCCGATGTACTGTTTAGAACAAGGACACTGGATAAGGTATACAACATGTTCACTACAACAGGTGATAAACAAATCAATGTTGTATGTCCTATTAGTTTGGGTGGACTGAAAAGATAGAAGTTTACGCCCTTGAAAGGAGTTAATTTGGCAGATGTTGCATTTCCGACATGGAAAAAACCCTTTCATATCTTGAAAGAAATGAACAGTGTTAAGGGGATCGATCACATTCGGTGCAATTTTGAGACGTAACGGAGGTGCTCCTCTGAAAATAACAACTGGTTGGTCCGGAATGACCGGACCCAGAATCCTGTCGTTTTTTTAAAGTTTTTAAAAGGTCCATATTTCCTTACTGTACATACTTTCCCCTCTCATTTAGAATTATTTGCAAGCGAAACGTCACCCTGAAATAAATGTTTATTATTAAAGAAATATTTGATACAAATGATTTAAAAAAAATACTAAATTGACCAAAACCATTGTTACTTCCCTTAAAAGCAGGGCCATGCTTTCCCTTTTTTTCATATTTGATTTATATTTGGGGAGAGCACAGCAACTTTGTCAGCCAGTATGAACAGTGTTGATGCTTTGTATGGACTATATTTTGAGTATCCAACAAATAATCAATAGTTGTAGTTTCTTCCATCAAGAAGATCTTTATTATTATCTTTGAAGGCTTAATTTCCTGTTAGCCTTGTCTGTATACTTAGTTAAATAAGTACAACATACAACCATTTTATTGGTTGGAAAATAATTTGCTCTGCAGTTCTAAGAGTTTTAGATTACATTTAGGTCATTGTTCTAGATAATTCAATATTTCACTTATTAGGTCTGTAGAGTCTGGTGAAAATTGCATTTGGTTTCCTATTAGTAACAGCATTAAGAATCATTGTCTAGTCTTTTTTTCATGTTTTTTCTTGGGGCTTCTAAATGTAGAAGGATGAACATGCACCAGAATATAAATAACTAATCATTGGTTCATATAGTTGTTAGAAATTTTAGCCCACCTATAACTGATATTTCAATATTTGGTAGACCCCGGAGAGTTAAACCACCCAACAGTTTTGTATCCTGTACATATAGGTGCACTCTGTTGGAAAGATCTTCTTGCTTGAGTTTCTGGCCATTATGAGGGGGTCCTATGTTCCCTGTAGGAATTTGTTCTTTGTTTTATCAACTGCAGAATGGAATAGGAATTACTGGAACATCGGACAAGGTTGAGAGAACTCAAAGCAAAACTCCCAGGTGGACAGAAATGATAGTCTGGTGTTTTGGCAAGGAGATTTTGCTACTGGATTATAAAGACATAAATGAAGCTAGTTGCTGACAAGCTACATATGTAATAAAAAAAATCACTTTTGGGTGGGCAGTCCCTTAGATAAAGTAGTTTGAATACTCCAGAGCGGAGCTGGGTAAGAAAGACAGAATGAGGCACACTCTCTACATCACCAATTATTTATGAAAGGATTGCAACAGAGATAATTTTTGTGGGAATTCCCACCTGCAATTGTACTTTGAAGACTGATGGCGTTCATTAGTGCTGAAAGCAGTAGCAGATTTAATTCTCAAAAACATTGTAACAATGTATTTTGGTTACAAGCTATATGAATGAAACAAATGAATCCTAAAAACATTGGGCCAGATTCAGAGAGACTTAGGCGTTACAGGAGATGCGCGGCGTAAGTCTAAATCTGCGCATGCGTATCGATGCGCCGCATCTCCAAAACGATATACGCATGAAATCAATTTTTTTTTCGACCGGCGTAATTTCGATAGACCGGCGCATCCGTGCACGCAAAACTGCGCTAGACACACCATTGATTTGCTATTCAAATATGCAAATGAGGGAGTTACGGGGATCCACAAAAGTAAGTTGGTGCAGCGTGGCTACGCGCTGTGTGCAACAGCTGCGCGTCCTGTCTAAAATTAGTACATATAAAAGGTGGTATAAAATTAGACAATCTGTCTACATGTCAGCTAAAGCAACACTGTTAGTGAGGAGCTGAGCAGCCACACTTGCAGGACAACAATCTGTATGCCACCATGCCAGGGGCATCCATGCTCATAGCTATACTACTGACTTTAATGGAGCAAAGAATTAGGAGGGCACGGAGGAGGGCACGGGAGAGGATATACCGCACACGCATAGGCATCTTTGGCATGAGTGATGGGCCATTGATTGCACACATGTGGCACTCCAGCCCCCCTGTGAGACAGAGCACATATACCGCAATCGGAAGCATTGGCACTCCATCAACGTACAGGTGATAGTCGATGCCCAAGGCCTCATATGGCATGTCCGTTCCAAACACCCCGGATCCAGCCATGACAGCTACATATACAATCAGAGCCCCATCCCAATGGAATCTGAACAGAACGTGTATGGGGACACCTGGCTGGTTGGTGAGTGACATGGGTGGCAGGCATGACTGTTCCCCCCCCCCCATGATGCACACATCACCAGGGCACATGCACTACTAACATCCTCCTGTCTTTTCCCTCTGCATATGCACTGGGACCCCATCTCATGATACCTATCCGGAACCCCCAAACCCCAGGAGAGGAAAGATACAATGAAGCACACGCCCAAACCCGTGCAGTGGTGGAGCGCACCTTTGGCCTCCTGAAGTCACGTTTCCGATGCCTGGATAAGTCTGGGGGTACCCTGTTGTATTCCCCAAACTTTGTGTGCCAGATCATCGGTGCATGTTGCATGCTGCACAACTTCGCAGTGAGAAAGGGCCTGCAGATTGACATAAGTGATGACCTGACCCCCGAACCAGACAATCCCCCCCTAACCGAGGATACCCCGTCTTCTGAGGGAAGAGCAGCCAGAAGACAGCTCACATTAGGCATCTTTGCACGTTAAACGTGCAAAGATGCCTAATGTGAGCTGTCTTCTGGCTGGGGATCACTTCTCCCTGGTCCTGGGGAACCCTTCTCCAACACAAATGAGGGTGACACCCCTTTTCCGGCAGGAATGTCACCCCCACATTCAAAAATCATTCACAACCCAAAAAAAAACAAAAAAAATTGTCCAGCAAAAAACAAAAAATGACCAGCAAAATAAAAAAAAGTCCAGCAAAAAAAAAAAAAAAAGGGGGAAACAAAATTATTGCAGCTGGCGGGACCCGGCTCCTCAGGGTGGACTCATGGGGGGGGGGGGAATCCGGGGAAGGAGGAACAGCCCCTGGTCTCTGCCCACCTGGCAGCCTGCCCTCCAAGGCCACGGCTATTCTGTTCAGGCCAGCATTTAGTGTTGCCGTATTGGCCTGGATAGCCTGGGTGAGGGCCCTCACATCCTGCCCAACGCCTGCTGTAGTAGTCTGCAGTTCGTTTAGGCAGTTTGTAAGAGCCCGGGAGTGGCAGTCCAGGTCCCCAAGCCTATCCTTTATGGAGGACAGGCTCTCCTCCATCCGCCCCAAAGTCTGGCTGACCTGTCCCAGATGGTGGGTCTGAAGGGCCTGGTCCCTTCTGAGATTGGCGGGTAGAACCTCGGCCACCCCCCTGGTCTTCTGGGACGACTTCCTGCCTCCAGATGATGCTTGTGGCCGGGGGGAAGGGGAGCCCCTTGGAAGGGGAGCCCTGTTGGGGGAGGAGTGAGAGGGGCTACCCCTTATGGAGGGCTGGCTGCTGCCAGCCAGAGGGGAAGAGTCCTCCAAAAATAATAAGCCACTGCCTGACATGACCTCCTCCTCCAACTCAAACTCCTCCTCCTCAAACTCCTCCGAGGACTCCGGCCTTGTCTGGGGGTCCTCATCAGACTCTTGTCCTGGGGATGGTGCGGTCAGGCCAGATGGCCCAGCACCCTCCTGCACATCTGTGGATGACACAAAACATTCACAGGTTGGAGGATCCACACACTTGGCACATATTCCCTTCCCCCCCCACACATGCTACACACCAGATAGAAAAAAAAACCTTACCTGTCCTCACGGCCTCCTGACTGGACTCAAAGCCAGGCAGGCCCTCCACTTGCTGCCTGTTAAAGGTCTGGGCCACCACTCGCTCCTCCGCTGTCAGCCTAACAGGGCATGGTGGTCCCCCTCCAGTGCCCCTGGCATGGGCTGCAATTTTGGCCAGCTTCCCACGGACCATTGATCTTCTTGACAATCCCCTCGCGTGTCCGGGTCTCCCCCCCCCCAAATGAATTTACCTGGTCGGTGATGGCCTGCAATATCTCCTTCTTCCTGGCCGGGGTGGTGTTGGCACTCTCCGGGCCGTGCATCAAACGCCTATATTGGGTAAGGGCCCGGGCAATAATTTGTTTCTCCCCCAAAGAAAAATTGGTCTTGCGCTTCCTTTCAGTCATATTCATACAACAACTCTCTCCCAAACAATCAACAAAAATCACTCACAAAAAACAAGCAGGAAAAATCAAGCAACAAAACAAACAAACAAAAGTTATCAACAAAAAAGTCTCAAAAACAGTCACCAAAAAACACTATCAAATATATTATACAAAACACTAACCCAAACAGTCAACAAATATCACAAAGACAAGTCACAAAGCAACAAACGCAAACAAACAACAGAACAAAAGCACCTTGCTGTATAGGAAGGGATACAAAGGGATGTACTTTTGCAAAGGAAGTGCGTTTGTGTCTGTCTATTTAAGCTCTCTGCGTAGCTCACTAAGTTGACCGTGTCCACTTACAATTTCACTGATTGCGCCGTTCCCGAGTTGTGAGCATGCGTACAGAGGTGCTAACCATGGTCTGCTTCATGTGCGCATGCACAATCCGGCCGGCCCTTCATTTGCATGGGGTCACGGCTCATTTCAATGTAACACGCCCACGTCCTTCCCAATTTGATTTACTCCGCCTTGCGCTGTACCGGCGCAAATTTCTGCGCAAATACTACGAGGATACGGTGATTGCGCCTCTACATTGCGCCGGTCTAACGTAAAGGAGGTGCGCTACTCCGGTCAAGATATGCGCCAATGTACCTGAATCTGGCCCATTGTTTGCTGATTTCATTAATAAATATATTCCAACAATATTTTACAATGTACTACTCTACAATTTTCTAGTTCACATATGCAAATCGAATTATAAGTACTTGCAATTGTAATAATTTTAAATTAAATTTGTTTCTGTCCAATACCTTATTTCCCCTTAGTTTCTTGTATTTTTTTCTTTTTGCACTTCATATGTACACTTTTTACATTTGTGTGGCGCCGATTTTCAAATAATTTAGCACAGTGGCTAAATGGTTACCACTTCCATCTGACAGCATTAGGGTCATTGGTTCAAATCCCAACCTTGGCACTACCCGTCTATAGTTTGCATGTTCACCCTGTGCCTGCGTGGGTTTTCTCCCACACTCCAAAGATATGCTGGTAGGTTAATTGACTCCTGTTTAAAGTGACCCTAGTATATGTATGGATGAACGTGAGCTAGGGACCTTAGATTGTAAGCTCCTTGAGGATAGGGACTGGTGTGAATGTAAGGCACTGCATATAGTGTCACTGCTATGTAAGTACTTTTAATAACTAAAGAATACCATTTATTGTGCCTTTTATAAATAAGGATATCTTGCACAATAAAATTGCAAGAGGAAACTGCAGATTTTCAAGCTACCATAGTTCTTACATAAAATAAAACATTATATTGTTAATATGATCTTTATAACTAAATCACATTGGTTTAGCCATGACTATTAAGCCACAAAGGCTGAGGAGTCACAATTGAAAGACCAATGACTTGACCTTATCATCTGCAGTGGGAGGCTGAGCTTGGGAAGCAACTCGATCCAGAAGACTGGCAGGCTATGACCACGGCATTGTCTAAATGTTCTACAAATGTTCTCTTCCTGGAGAACGCTTATAAAGTGTTCTATAGGTGGTACTATACCCCTGCCAGGCTGGCGAGTTTTATACCATCCTACTCCCCTTTGTGCTTCCGCGGATGCTCTCAGGAGGGTACAATGGCACATGTCTGGTGGACCTGCCCCAGGGTATGCAGATTGTGGGTTAGAGTTTATGCGTTGCTCCGCAACCTCTTTAATGCCAACTTAAGGAGGGACCCTTTTGAGGTCCTCTTATGGAAACCAATCACGGAGCTCCTCCGCCCTGAACGCCAGTTGACGGCGCATGTTTTTACTGCAACTAAATTGACCATAGCAAGGGCCTGGAAGACCCCGGGCCTCAGCTTTGAAGCAGTTAAAAACTGCATTAATGATATTATGGTTAATGAGAAACTTACTGCCGTGTTAGCGGATACCCACGATAAATTCCCTCGGGTATGGCAGCCATGGGTAGCCTACAACCACCCTTCGCGATTTGATCCAATACTACTTTCTCTTTGATTAGTCTCTGTTCCCCCCGCCCCGTGGACCTTCCCCCCTTTTTTTTTTTCCTCTTTCTCTTCGATGCTACTTGTTCATGCTATCTTTCTAGCTGGTTCTCTTTTCTCTCCTCCTCCTTTTCTTTGTTCTTTGTGGCCCGGACCCACGGGCTTGGTCCTGTTGGTCTTGGACACATGACGCATTGTTTATTTTACATTTTGAATACTGCTATCCTCTGCTATGTGCCTATTTGAATTTTTTTTATTTTTTATTTTTGTAATGTTATGTACGAATCACTATTTTGCTTTTAAGTCATACATTTACTCTGGTGTGTTCACCGGTATGTTACCTAAACCAGCATTAGTTCGATTTAGCAGGCTAATTGAGATGGTGACATTCTATAGCTGGTCCTCCGGATTCGCCTCTGGATTCCTAAGTGCTAGGTTGATTTCAAATCTATGGACTACCTTTTCTGATGTCTTATGTGATAGCTCATGGTGTGTCCTCCACTACTTTTTCATTTGTATTCCTTTCTTTTTTCTGTTGATGTGTTTCTTCAATACAACTCTTTGTACAAGAAAGACCAATGACTTTTGGCATGTTCACCCTGGTTGGGGGTCACATTGGTTTAGCCATGACTATTAAGCCACAAACACTGAGGTGTTACAATGCAAAGAACAATGACTTTTGGCATCTTCACCCTGGTTGCCAGAGGGCCTTGTCCCTACTCTGCACTGGAAGTGTTTTTTCCTGTATTTTTTTTACGCAAAAGATAAGTACAGCTATTGACATTGAACATAAGAGTACACTGAGTTTTTGTCATTGTCAGTATAAACAGTACACTAATTAATCACAGTCTACTAAAATCAATACTATTTTTAAGTATGAAAGACTGTTGTGCATAGATTTATACCTGTGTAAAATCATTACACCTGCTATTTAAAAAAGAAGTTTGAGAATGAAAAAAAACAATGATACTCACTTAGGTGGATGCAGCATCGATCCGATGTTGCATATGTCCCTCCAAGCTCTGCACTGAGAACTGAGTGTTAACCTTTAAAATGTATATTTAAGATTTAATATCTCAAAGATATGATATGGGTTAAATAGGAGTTCTTTTGACCAGAAGTGAAAGCTTCAATATAATAAACATTTATTAGAGAATTGTTATTAGTCTATCTAATACACTGCAAACATTTATAGTCTTAAGCAAGGGAGTAAATATTAGTTTCAAATACAAAGTATGTACATCACACTACAAATATCAAACATACAACATATGACAATGCAAGTATACTTTAAGTGCTGGGAGATGATCTGATAATTACCTATAATAGCGACTCCGGGCCCAGGTCATCTCATCTCTGATAACTATTGATTGGAGCTCTCTTGATATAGGACTCTCTCTCTCATTGACTAACACAGGGCTACTATGATTGGTTCTTCTGTTAGCTCTCTCCTCCCTCCGGGCGTATCTCTTCCAAATATGGGTTAGTAATAATTAGATTTGAAGAGAAATGAATTAAACCGAAGGTCGTTAACGTCTCTTGAACGGGACACTTAGCTATGCATGGAACTAGCTGAGGCAAATTGTCTCTTAGGCAGCGTACACACGAGCAGACAGATTTGAACAAATCTGTCTGCTGGGGACATATTGGTTTGATCGTGTACACATGATCAAACCAAAATCCCCGCGGCCAGACGGCGCGGTGACGTGGCGGTGACGTTGGTGCCGCCACGTCACCGCACCAGGAAGTAAAACACTTCCGCGCATGCGTCAAAACCATTCGGCGCGTGTGCGAGAAGACATGTCTGCTGGTTAGCGTACTAACCAGCAGACATGTCGGGCAGACGGGTTCCCAGCCGACAGATTTCAAAGCATGCTTTGAAAACTGTCGGGTGGCCAAATCCGTCGGCTCGCCCGTACACACGGTCGAATCTGTCTGCTGGGACGGTCGGGCCGACCGTTTCCAGCAGATAGATTTGATCGTGTGTACGCGGCCTTAAATGGGTATCTGTCCGTTATCATGGAAGAATACAAAAGCCTTTATCTAGCTAATGAAGGCCGCCTGCATAGACTACACATTCAGATGTGATCTCTTTCTGGCCTGTTTGAATATTAAGTTAGGTACACAGACGGAACTTCTCCACAACACCTTAGTCAACAGCATTTTTTATATACACACTACACATTTCTTATCCTAAATTATATATACATGTACAGATATTCCCAGTTGCTAATGGAGATTACTCATAAACTCCTCATAAGGCAACATGAGTAATTAAAGGCTGCTGATTGCTTAGTTCTCTGCCTTCTGTGAGCAGAGCACCAGGGACTGTCAGCCACGCACTCTTTGCTGTCTCTCCCTGTGCTCATTGGAGTGCTGAGCTGTGAAGGGGTGTGATTGGCTCAGGATCTCAGTGGCTTGCTGAGAGGCTGAGCCAGCTGCTGGTCCATATGGTTGGGATCCACCCAGAACCTAGACTGGCTCTGTGACATCAACTGACAGCGAGCTTAAGCCTGCTATAGGCAGAAAACCAGTCACAGGAATGCAGAACTAACTGCACTCCTGTGATCCATAGGATACATATATCCAAATTAGCTTTGGCTATACTTCTCTTTTAATGATCCATCTCTCCAGCAGTGCTTGACTGGATAGTTCCAAACAAGTTAAGGCTGGCAAGTTTAGGCAACAACCCCAACTACCACCTTTTGCCCCCAAACCCAAACTAAGTTAAAAAAAAATTGAACTTTAAGAGCCCCATTTGTTTAAATACATGTCATACATCTGTGATCACATAACACCGTCATGAGTCTTCTATTTTCTTCACTGCAGGTAGAGAGTCCTTCCTTAAGTTTCAAAGTCTGGGAGGTGAACACTTCCTATTGCCATGCTAGTTTTGGGGACCCTAGTTGCAGGGTTCTGTCTGCCTCTAGAAGACTGCACTCTTTGTGATAATGTCACAAACTGTGACCCACTTTCTGGGTCTTCACAAAGGACCCAGGACATAGAAAATGTGACAGGAAATGAATGTGTATGACTCTACCCACTGCCATTAAAACAAATAAGAAATAGTTACCAAATGATATCTCAGTGTAAAGTGTATTTAAAATGCAGTGCAGGATCTACAAGTGCTTGTACATGCAGTACCTATGTTTACTACAGTATGTTCAGTGTCCCTGGAGCTCATTATATTGGGGTTATGTTATATGCTTTTGTCAGGACGTTCAAAGGTTGGCCCACCTCCTCCACATTCTGCAATATTATATTGGATGTTCAAGTTATAGGTGGCCTTAATGTCTAATGAGGAGTTTCAGACAGAGTTATAGATGCTCTTAGTTATCTTTGCAACACTTGTAATTAGCGTATTAGAGCACTCTAGCTTTAAGGGCTCTCAGGCACCGAACATTTTAAAAGGTATGTCACATTCTGAGGGTTTCTGTTTTATGTTTCAGATGTTAGCTTACCTTAAAGTTGAACAATATGCAACACTTTTTTTTTCATTTTGGATAGAGTTGGAAGGATTATAACCCCTGTTATATTTTATTTCGGCATCTGTGTGCCATTGCAGAGATTTTCCTTCACTTCCCGTCCCAGAGCCAACAACTAGGAATTGAGAGGAAATCCTTGTATATTAAGAGAAACCCTTGGGACTCCCCGGTCACCAGAACTAATGTCCCTCTATTTTCTTTCCGGGGACAACTCAAAATTGGGGATTTTCTTTTACTTTCACTTTTAATGATAATGGTAAACAGGACAAATAGAGAGGGTGAATCTTCTTAACCACTTAAGACCCGGACCAATATGCAGGTTAAGGACCTTGCCCCTTTTTGCGATTCGGCACTGCGTCGCTTTAACTGACAATTGTGCCGTCGTGCGACGTGGCTCCCAAACAAAATTGACGTCTTTTTTTTCCCCACAAATAGAGCTTTCTTTTGGTGGTATTTGATCACCTCTGCCGTTTGTATTTTTTGCGCTATAAACAAAAATAGAGCGCCAATTTTGAAAAAAATTCAATATTGTTTACTTTTTGCTATAATAAATATCCCCCAAAAAGATATAAAAAAACTTTTTTTTTCCTCAGTTTAGGCCAATACGTATTCTGCTACCTATTTTTGTTAAAAAAATCACAATAAGCTTTTAACGATTGGTTTGCGCAAAATTTATAGCGTTTACAAAATAGGGATTAGTTTTATGGCATTTTTATTAATATTTTTTTTTTTTACTACTAATGGCGGCGATCACCGATTTTTTCATGACTGCGACAAATGGTAGACAAATCGGACAATTTTAACACATTTTTGGGACCATTCTCATTTTCACAGCAAAAAGTGCTATAAAAATGCTTTGATTACTGTGAAAATGACAATTGCAGTTTAGGAGTTAACCACTAGAGGGCGCTGTAGGGGTTAAGTGTGACCTCATATGTGTTTCTAACTGTAGGGGGGTGGGGCTGGACGTGTGACGTCATTGATAGTCTGTTCCCTGATATAGGGAAAGACTATCAATGACACTGCCACTTCGAAGAACGGGGAAGATGTGTTTACACACACCTCTCCCTGTTCTTCAGCTCCTGTGACGGATCGCGGGACACCAGTAGTGATCAGGTCCGCGGGTCCCGCGGCTACGGTCACGAAGCTTCGGACCGTGTCGCATGCGCGCCCCGGCGGCACGCGCGCGACCTACGGCTGGTTCTTAAAGGCGACGTACATGTACGTGCCATTCTGCCGATGTATATCGGCGTTAGGCGGTCCTTAAGTGGTTAAAGTGGAGTCTGCCCAAAATTGGAACTTCCTCCTCTTCCTTTCCCCCCTCCGGTGCCACATTTGACAGCTTTCGGGGGCGTCCCCACTTTGCTGCGGCGAGGTACGTCAGAAGTCCGGCCCCCCTCCTCCTTCCCCTGCTGCTGGGCCAGTAAGATAGGGCAGTGTGCTTCACGCATGCGCAGTAAGGACCAGGCGATGAAGCCGTAAGGCTTCACTGCCGTGTTCCCATACTGGCAATGGCGGCGGCAGCACCCGACAGCCGATGGAAGCATCGGCTGGGGTGACGACATTACTGGAATCCAGGATAGGTAAGTGTCCTAATATTAGAAGTCAGCAGCAACAGTATGTGTAGCTGCTGATTCTTAATTTTTGGAGGGGGCAGCACAGGCAGCAATAAAATCTGACAGGTGTTCACCCTATCCAAAACTTAAGAAAAAAAATAGTTTTGCCTTTAATTAAACTTTAATTTAGGTTATATAAACTAAGGTCCCTTTCACACTTGTACGACTTCAAAGTCGCGCATTTTACTGCGATTTTTGCCACGATTCGCGGCCACGATTTCAATGAATGCCTGTGTAAGTGCCATCAAAATCGGACCAAAGAAGTGCAGGGACTACTTTGAAGTCGGCACTACTTAAAGTCATGCCAGTATGAATGGTGTTCATTGAAAATAATGGAAAATGACTTGTCATACGATTTTGCAGTACAAAATCGTGAGACAAGTCGTATAAATGTGAAAGGGATCTAAGGCTGTGTACACACGATCAGTCAAAACCGATGAAAACGGACTGAAGGTCTGTTTCATCGGTCCAAACCGATCGTGTGTGGGCCCCATCGGTCACTTATCCTTTGGTCAAAAAAAAAGAGAACTTGCTTTAAAATTTAACCGATGGACGCCTAACCGATAGGTCAAAACCAATCGTTAGTATGCAAAAGCATGGGTTAAAAAGCCGCGCATGCTCAGAATCAATTTGACGCATGCTTGGAAGCATTGAACTTCGTTTATTTCAGCACGTCGTTGTCTTTTACGTCACCGCGTTATGACACGATCGTTTTTTTAACCGATGGTGTGTAGGCACATCAGACCATCAGTCAGCTTCATCGGTTACCCGATGAAAACGGTCCTTTGGACCGTTCTCATCGGATGGGCTGATCGTGTGTACGCGGCCTAAGAAACAAAAACCAATAATTTTTTTTCATTTGTGACGTTAGTGATTTTTTTAGAAAGACAGTATTTTGTTTGAAGGCCTCTAGGCTTTAACCACTGGAGCACAGTTCTTTCATACCTCCCTTTGTGAACTGGCTCTAAAATTTTTGACCGTATCTCTGCTCTACACGTAAATGAAAATTTTGCATGGCTTTGCTCACTGTCCATGAGCAAAGACAATCAAAACATCCTGATCTCTGCATACATGCTGACTTTGCTAAAACATATACAACAAATTGCTTGGATAGTAGATTGAGTGTCCCTAGAATATCCGTCAACTCATCCCTATTTATTGGAAATTGTGGCAAAAGGGTGATTGGGATTATGGTGTGCCAAAGAGAAAATTTACAAAAATATATATTTTTTAAAACGTAAACTTTTATTACATAAAACAGCAAAACACAAAAATGCTTCAATAAAATATGTTAGCATATGAGTATTGTATAAAATATTGTTTACTGGCCATTAGTATCCATATGCATAAGGTGGTCAATATTAGTCGGTCAATATTGGGATATGACATCTAATATTGACCACCTTATGTATATGGATACAAATGACCAGTAAACAATATTTTGTACAATACTCTACTCACATATTTTATTGAACCGTTTTTTGTTTTGCTGTTTTATGTAATAAAATGTTACTTTTTTTAAAAAATATCTTTGCAAATTTTCTCTTTCGCACCTCCACAATCCCAATCACCCTATCGCCACTAGATGCAGCAAATTATTCTTCAGTGTTTCAGACAACCCTTAGGTGTTGTGTTACGCAGTGGAGTTTGGGATGTGCTGATGGAGTTACATAGACCATGCACTCTCCGTGCTTCAGGGAGTTGAACAGCTTATATTGGATGCGCTGCCTGTTCACATACTCCCTTATAGCTTTGGTCAGTGTCCAGTTCAAGATTAAATCCCTTGTTTTTTTGGATTTGTAATGAAAGCTAGGATAAATAATACCTTCTGTTTTTAGAAGGTAATAATTTACTTTATAGAGTTTCAGGGGAGGATTCTCTGATTCCCTTTGTCCTCCTCACCATAACCTGACTGGTAATCATCTCCCATAGCTTAGCTGTAATTTTGCAAACAAATCCTCATATTTTAAAAAACAATTATAGCTAAGACAGCATCAATTCACAAAGTTATTTCAACTCTATTTATTATTTTAAACAACCTTTTTCTCTTTTCAACTAATAATATTGCATTAGGTGTGCAGTTGTTATTTTTTCACCTGCGCGTTGAAATAAAGCAGCCCATTTATAGTGAACGTGCCTCAACAGACTAGTTAACAGACACATTTTCCGAACGCTGTGTGTTTCCGAATGTGCGCTGGCCTCTACTGTACAGTACATGTTAGTGCAATGTATTGATGTGAATCAGTCCTAAATTTGTTGCAGGTGTTCAGATAATTTCTCATAAATCATTTTTATTTTCCCATGAATCAGTAATTTACCTACAACTTTATCAAGTGTCTCTATTTTCTGCTGTTCTCATAGAAGAATAGGAGATCAGAAAGGATTTTTTTAACTTGTTGGAACAAATTAGACCATGCTTTACAAGGGTTTTTTGTCTTTCTCTAGGTCAGGGGTCTCCAAACATTGTAAAGAAAGGGCAATTTTACTATCCTTCAGTCTTTAGGGGGGCCAGACAGTGCCCCGTGGGCGTAAACAATGCCGCATCTTTGGTATTAGGGGGAGAAATTGTCGGTGTCAGTGGAAGGATTGGTGTCATTTTAAGGAAAAGTGCACCATTTATGCTGTCAGTGGAAGGAATCATGCCCCATCTTTGGTGTCATTTTAAGGAAAAGTGCCCCATTTATTCTGTCAGTGGAAGGAATAATGCCCCATCTTTGGTGTCATTTTAAGGAAAAGTGCCCCATATAGTGTCAGTAGCAGGAATTATGTCCCATTGTCAGAGACAGGAATAATGCCTCAAGGGCTGTATAAAGGACAAGCAAGGGGCTAAATACGCAGTTTGGAGACCACTGCTCTAGATCAATTTTGGGTTTAGGGTTTTGTTGATGTAGGTTTTCAGTTCAAATTTTTATGTTGGTTGAACTCAAAATATACATGTCTTTTTTCAACCTGGCCAGCTATGTATTTACATACAATGCCATTCAGAAACTAGCTAGCACTCAAAGGCTTTGCTTTACTAAAACTGGAGAGTGAAAAATATGGTGCAGCTCTGCACAGAAATAAATCGGCTTCCAGATTATTTTTGTAAAAGCTTAAACAAACAAACAAGCTGAAGTTAGAGGCTGATTGGCTACAATGCACAGAATGGTATCATAGTGTTGGGGGATGTGTGGTATAAGAAGAACTTTGAATGGGAAAAGTGACAGGTTTCTTCTCAGGTATTTAAATGCAGTATTGCCAACCACTCAGAAAATGCATTGAAAGTTTATAGAAACATTGCATAATTAAGGCTTAAAGGAGTTGTAAAGGAATTATTTTATTTTTTTTGCTGAAATGACTGTTTACAGGGTTGTGACAGGAAGTCGGGTAAATCTGTGTGTGTTGTCACAGACGGGAGATATATTTCTGCCTTGTTTAGACAATACACCAATTACTATTAGGCGTCAGCTGCAGAGATGGCCAGAGAGGTTTGGGGCGTTAGAAGCCTTCAGCTGGTCAAAATGAAGCAATTAAAGCCCCTATAAAGATAGTCTAAGGATGATGACTGATTGCTGCATCCCGAGGCTTTGTGAGTGAAGGAGCAGTCACAAACACTTGTGAAGAGGTGAGGTGCTGATGGATATTTCTGTGTGAGAAATATCAAAGAGACTTTTTTGTTTTCTGCTGTAGGACCAGCAGTGTCTGCCCAGCAGTAGGCTGTGCCAGACTCCATAGGTAGGTTCCTGTGTTGGGAAGGTAGACACCCCAAGTGGCAAGGGTTTATTTTATGTTTTGTTTTGGTTATGCTGTTTTGATGCTTGCACGTGTATCCAGCAATATGGAAAAATAAACCATATCATTTGTTTTCAATCCTCCTCAACTGCCTTTTTGTACAGTTCAGCGTGTAGTGAACCCATCCAGGGGGTCACACACACCCGCTACCAAACTAAATCCCTCACAAGGGTATAGAGACATAATAGTTAACTAATTCCTTTTAAAAACGATAAAAAATAGATAAAAATCCATCATATAATGTACCTACAGTTTTAGTTTCATTTTTGCATGCTGTTTCCTGCTTCTGTGATGTACAGAGCCACAGAGCCAATACAGGGCAGTGATGGTTTGGAAAACTAAACTGATTGGTGCTGAGGGGTTTTAGACACACAGCAATCACACCTCCTTGATTAGTGACCACAGTGAGAAAGCTCCCAGTACTGTGGTTATAAGGAAACAGACAACCAGGAAGTGTGGGGATCAGAGAAGAATTACAGCAACTTGAGAGCAAAAACGAACAATGAGGATATGAAAACAGCACTGAATTAAGGTAAAGGAAGCTATTAAGATAATAAAAAAATCCTTTACAAACCCTTCAAAGGTAAATACAGAAGTTTGTAAGTTTTATGGTTTATTAACCTGACATAAGATTAACATTTTTATTTCTGTCTGCTATCAAATTTTGTAATAGTGATTATTTCTTGGGGATCATATTTATTTTGTATTTGTTTATTGTACTGATAAATAAAAAGTATCTATTTAAAATATTTTACTTTTGTAGTCTTGCAATATAAAAAAGTTAATTGATATTATAAGTCCTTTTTTTTTGCAGCCATCAGACAGAGCACTAAGCTCATTTTCACATGTTTACATGTCTATTCTTAGCTGTTGTGTTGTATACATAGTTGAAAATCTTCACACACTGAGTCAGTCAGAATAATAATATTTCAATCTCTTCTAACAGGAGAGGTTGCCCATGTCTGGCAGACAGCTAGTATTCTGCCTATTCACAAGAAGGGTTGCAAGGTAGAATCTGGCAATTACAGGCCAGTGAGTTTAACATCTGCTGTAGTCATGTGAAAACAGTATTACACTCAAAAGCAAACATTTATTTTATTGCAGCTTATCATTCGCATAGATTTGATGGCTGCAATAGTTTAATTATAAAAGGCTTTCTTTCTACTATTTTCATCTGGTGATCTAGCCAGTAAGTCTGTTGTTTTTCAAAAGAACAAGCTCTCTTCCATCTAAATCTGCTGGTACATCTGACATTCCCCTTTTAACGGTATGGCCCGTGGGACCCAGAGGCTCTTGAATGATGCGGGGTACTCCTGGTTCAGCTTCACCAATGACTCTTGGGTCTAGGGTCATCCTATGTCCACTAGGGGCATAGGATGACTGAGAAATGATATCTTGAATTACATGACATAGGACAGTAAGGATAATTCACAATGTATTGCAGGATATCTTGAAATATTACAAGTGGTTAATTCTGAACCCACCAGGTCAATAATAGTGTGATTCATTCAATGTGGGGACACATACTGTTAAGATGTTAATTAAGTCTGGCTCCTAAGATATTTCATTGTGTGATGCTAATTAACACTGTATTGTGTGAAGGTTCTATTGATGCTAATATGTGTTGTGAGTTGGCACACTCTAAAGGTCAGACGTCTGACTTATGTTTACTAAAGGAATGTGTATTGTGTAGCAGGTGAGAATAGCTTATCGTGGAGTCAGAATGTCTGTCTAAGATGTGGATTGAGGGGGACTCGTTAGTATCCATTGTATGATGTTGTGGATGGAATGTGTCATTGTCCCTTTGATTACTGCAGTATGCTTTTTACTGTATAAAAAGAGCCTGAGTTTGTCATTAAAGGATCTATCTGTTTGGAACCAGAGAACAGAGCTGTGTCTCGTTTTTTTGGGAAATTATTATGGGTCCTGTCTGATGGATTGTGGAGTGTCGATAAGCTGTCTTGGGTTGGTGGAATGGAATATCGTAACAGCGTTAACCCCTGACCGTTACACCCCTTCTCCCAAACAATGTTACTGTCCAAAGGTGCTCCCTGTACTCATTCATCCAGAGTCGGGGTACTCTGACAAAAGTAATGTGTTACTGGCCAGATCACCAGCTAAAAACAGACAGAAAAAAAAGCCTAAAAAACACACAACTTGCTCGACCCCAAGCAACATGACTTTACCTAGGGCAGATCATGTCAGACTAATTTGACAGAATTTTGACTATATCACCAATGTTTTGAACCAGGGTCCTGCTGTGGACATATCCAATCTTGATTTCAGCAAGGCATTTGATACAGTTCCACACAATAATATAATACAAAAGTTGTACAAGGTAGAACCTAACCCTTGGGTGTATGTAAATGGTAGTGTGGTTGTAAATGTTCATTCAGAATAGAGACCCATCACTAGTGGTGTATCACAAGGCTCTGTGGGTCCTATTTGTATGTGATATAAAGTTTGGTGGGCAAGGTATGTCTTTTTACTGACGATACAAGGGTGTGTAAAAAGGTTGATACCCTTGGGGGTATCATGGAACATGATTTGCTGTTGCTGGGAGATTGGTCAAATCAGTGGAAACAGTTCAGTGTTTCTAAATGTAAAATAATAGGGAAAAAGAATCCCTTGAAGTATGATATTTGGGGGCACCGCGTTGACTGGCACTACAGAGGAAAAACATTTTGGAATACTTTTTTCAGATGATTGCAAAATTAGCAGCATGCCCATGCAGTGGGAAAAGCAAATAGAGTTTCAGGATGTATCACTAGAGCAGTGTTTCTCAACTCCAGTCCTCAAGCTCCCCCAACAGGTCATGTTTTCAGTATTTCCCTCAGATGAAAAGGCTGTGGGAATTACTAAGGCAGTGAAACTGATCAAATCACCTGTGCAACATAATGGAAATCCTGAAAACCTGACCTGTTGGGGGGCCTTGAGGACTGGAGTTGAGAAACACTGCACTAGAGGGATCACCAGCAGGAGGAAGGAGGTCCTGATTCCCCATATTGATCTTTAGGTATGACTAGAGGGCTCACCACAGCAGAAGGAAGGAGGTCCTGATTCCCCATATAGATCTTTAGTTATCACTAGAGGGCTCACCACAGCAGAAGGAAGGAGTTCCTGATTCCCCATATAGATCTTTTTAACGTTGAACACAGGTTTTTATTGACCAAAGGGTGCATACATGTTAAGTATACTTTGCAAACAAACTTGGTAACTGATACATCGAGTGTCATACATTGGCTAGGTGAGGTAACAGATACAGTATCATTGTCATCCAAGGATACATTGTACATCTAAAGACCTAGGAAGACATGAGTCCGGGCATTCATTTCTGACTGATGTGATTTTGTTATGTACAGGTATTTGACTCCTGAAGCCAGCGGTCCCATACCTTGTTATATTTTTGGGGCGACCTCTGTTAATATATATACATTTCTTGTATGGCAGAGTAGCATTCACTTCCATTTTCCATTCCACTATTTTGGGAGGCGTTTGTCTCATCCATTTTTTAGCAATGATTTTCCTAACTGAAAACAGCGTCTAATGAAGAAATATTTTAGTATATTTATCCATCGTATCTGGTAACATTCCCAGAAGGCATTGTTTGGGGTCTAATGCTAGAGGTGAGCCCATTTCGTCACGTAGGAATGTCACAATTTGTTTCCACAACCCTTGTATCTAAGGGCATGCTCAGATCATGTGGAAAAACGTGCGCGTCTCCTGTCCACACATCAGACATGTTTTAGAGTGTTTGTATCTTGCCGCTCTGAGGAGTGTGTGGTACGCTGTATGTATGATATCAAATTGCGAAAGTCGATCGGATAGCTTGGGAGACACTGCTTTACAGGACTCTAGCGCTCCCAAATTCCTCATCCTCTATTGGCCCCACCTCCCTCTCCCATCTGGGTTTCAGATCGTACAGTATTTTAGTAGAAATACTGTACGAGTATTTCTGTAAAATGCATACTGTAAAATGCTGAGATCAGTTCACGGGAGTCCGTGCTCTTAATTACTGCCATAATTACATTGGGCGTGGAGTGTGGAACGGAGTCAGGAAATTGCGATTGTGTAGTTGTAGAAATCTAAAAAACATTTTGTTTTGAAGTGTAAATTCTTCTCTGAGGGAATCAAAAGTTTTTAGACGTCCATTTTCTAAGAGGTAATGGAGGTAAAATACCCCCTGTGTGGGCCATGTACTTGTATTCTGTATTTTGGCAAGCTCGGGGAGATTCATGTTATGCCATAGCGGTGTGTAGTCATTGTTTTGAGGAGTGCCGAGTTTGGAGGAGGCCCATATTTTCCTGTAGTGATGTAGCATGGTTTGTCTATTTGTCCCCGGTTCTGCCCCTCTCGAGCCCAATGCTATTGCATACAGTATATGTCTTTGGTGTGCTGTGCCCACCTTGGACATAAGAGGATGAGGAATCCCTCAATGTCCGTTGTATCCACGTGGAACAGCTGTGACAACTGTGATGCAATTTAATAGAGATTGAAGTCATGGAGGGCCGTGCCACCAAAATCCGTCGGGTTCTTGAGAGTCTGCCATGCTCATTTGTGTCTATTGGCTCCCCACACAAAGGGCTTGAATACGGCCTCAAGAGATTTGAAATGTTTCAAGGGTAGATAAACTGGGGTATGCCACAAAACATATAGGGCCAGATTCAGGTAGAGTTACGCCGGCGTATCAGTGATACGACGACATAACTCACACTTTGCGCTGGCTTATCTGTTTTCTGTATGCAAAAAACAAGATACGCCGGTTTGCAGCAAAGATCCGACAGGCGTAATTGTATTACACCGTCGGATCTTAAAGGCAGTTTTAAAATGGCCGCCGGGGGCGTTGTCGCTGATTTACGCTGAGAATATGTAAATCAGCGAGATACGGCAATTCACGAACGTACGCGGGCCTGACGCAGTCACTTTACGACGTTTACGTAAGGGTTTTGCGGTGTAAAGATAAAGCAACAAAAAGCAGGCGCATCCTATGTTAAGTATGGACGTCGTGACCGCGCCGAATTGGAAAAGTTTTACGTCGTTTGCGTAACTCGTCCGTGAATGGGGATTGACGTCATTGACGTTCACTTCAAAAACACTGTCATAATTTGGAGCATGCGCACTGGGATACATTGACAGCCGGCGCATGCGCAGTACGTTCGCTGCGGGATCGCGCCTATTTTAAATATTACACGCCCCCTACCCGCCCAATTTGAATTCCGCTGGCCCATTTTCGCTACGCCGTCGCAACTTTAGGAGCAAGTGCTTTGTGAATACAGTACTTTCTCCTAAAGTTTCGGCGGAGTAACATAAATGAGCAACGTTACGCCGGAATAAAGAACCGCTCGCCATCCTGAATCTGGCCCATAGTATCTTCGGGAGTAAGACCATTTTAATTCGATTTATGTGGCCCCAGATCCCAAGTGGAAGTTGGGACCAGATCCGTACTTTAGTTTTAACCATGGATAGAAGGGGTTCTATATTGAGGGATATGTAGTCTGTCTGGGACCTAGATATATCGATCCCTAGGTATTTAATTTCATTGACCCTTTGTAGTGGCAATCTAGTTTGGGATACCATGGGTGGGAAGCTGTCGATGGGGAGGATTTGGGACTTTTCCCAATTGATTTTTAATCCTGAGAATATCCCAAATTTTTCGATCATATGGAGTGCAGTATGCAGAGATGGGCCTGAATCTGCTAAATATACCAACGTATCGTCAGCATACAGACAGATTTTTTCAATCAGAGAGCCCAGTGTCAGACCCCTAATCTCTGGATTTGCTTGAATGGACACTGCAAGGGGTTCTGCCGCAAGGGCATATAGCAGCGGGGATAAAGGGCAGCCCTGTCTCGTGCCTCTACTGAGGTCAAACATTCAAGACGGCCACCCGTTGGCCACCACCTTGGCTGTGGGCGCCTGATATAGCAATTGAACCCACTTAATTATTTGGGACCGAAGCCATATCCCTCCAAGCATCTCCAGAGATATTTCCACTCTACCGAGTCAAAAGCTTTTGCTGTATCCAACGTCACTACAACCCAGGACCAAACCTCCTCATGCGTGGCTTGCAGATTTATAAATCATTTTTTAAGATTAAACAATGTATTACGGCCGTTCATGAAACCCGCCTGGTCCGAGTGTATTAGGGACAAGATGACCTGATGGACAGTACTTTGGCTAGTATTTTGATGTCGACCTGCAGTAGGGATATGGGGCGGTATGATTCTGGGTATCCTGGATCTTTTCCAGGTTTGGGAATGAGGACTATTGTAGCCTCAGTCATGGATGAAGGTAGTATACCAGACTTGAAGAGAAAACAAGAGTTTCGCTAAATTGGGAATAAAACTCGATGGGGAGCCCATCTGAGCCCGGAGATTTAGACCTGGAAAAGCTAGCAATTGCCTCTGTGATTTCGTCTGTGGTGACTGGTGAGGGGTGCCTCCAAAAGACCCACCTGTTCCCTGGTCAGTTGCGGGAAAGTGACCCCCTCTAAAAAGAGGGACATCGATTCCGACTCGGTAGGGGACGTCGTTGTGTACAAGTCAGCAAAGAAGTCTCTAAACATGCAAGTTACCGTGGGAGGGTCCGCTATGCGTTGTTCATCAGGGCCTTGTAGTGTGATAACCACTGGGGGCCTATCCTCACTGTGTATCAGGTACGCTAGTAACTTGCCGGCTTTTTCCCCCGTGTTCAAACATTTTTTGTTTAGAGAAGAATATTTTTTGTCTTGCTCTTTGGAACTGAAGCTGGGTGACTATTCTAGTGTTTCATTTGAGCTGGCTTGCCTTTTCGGGGGTCGAGGCTGTGGCAAAACCTTGCTCAGAGGAGGACAGGTCCGCCATCACCTTATCAAGGACAGTGGCGGAGTCAGCCTTAATTTTATTAAGGAGTCCCACACCGCAGAGGGCGACGCCGAGCTGTCGTTCTCTGCAAAGTATAGTTTCCATTCATTCTCAAGCTCGTCATCCTCTGGTAAGAGCGAGAGCCAAAATGGATTTAGACGCTAAGATCTAGGTGGTTTGTCAATTGGTAGGCTTAAAGTTAACCAGTAGGGACTATGATCTGAAAGTATTCTGGGGCAGAATGCAGCCTCAATTAGTCGCGGTATCAGTCTATGAGATATAAGTAAAAAGTCTATGCGAGACAGAGAATTGTGGGTAGCTGAAAAGCAAGAGTATGATTTCGTATGTGGGAACATGTGACGTCATGTGTCTATTAAATGAAAGTTGGAAATGAGCTTATAGAACTTAGTTTCGTTGGGGGCACTCGGGGTGGGAGGAGTCAACTGTAATCTGTCTATAGTGGAATTTAGTGTAATATTGAAGTCCCCCAACCAAACTGCAGATATGGCAGGGTGATGGGCCATAAATGACAGTCCCTCTTTAATTATTGTGATGTTGAATGGGGGCGGCACATAGAAAGACAATATGAGGATGGATTCACCATATAGTTTAGCTAGGAGAAATACGCACCGCCCCTGTGGGTCCGTGGTTAGTTCACCTAGCTCAAAATGCACTGTCATGGACTTACCTTCCAGCCTCATCCATCTTCATTTCAGGGTTCCTCCATGTTGACGCTCCGCCACACTTCCCGCGCGCGTGCACAACTGTGCACGCGCACAATAGCAGGAGCGCGCGCACGTTAGCGGGAGCACGCGTGTGCACGTTTTCTTGCGCCAAAGCACACTTTAACCACTTCCCGACCGCCCACCGCAGGTATACGTCGGCACTTTGAGGATGGATATCTCGGTAACGGCAGCAGCTGCTGCCACAACCGAGATATCCATCTCTTCTGTGGGCGGTCGGGTAAACGATAATGGCGGTCTCAGCGGCGGAATCGCCGCGAGATCGCCGTTATCGGTAGCGGACGAGCGTCCCCCCCCCTCCCGCTGCGCTCCCGCGCTCTCCGCCGCTTACCGGAGCCGTCGGTAGCGGCGGAGGCGATCGGGTGCGCTCGTCTGGTCAGCGGGGATGCGAGTGAGGGAAAAAATTTCCCTCGTTCATCCCCGTAGCTCTGCTGGGCGGAAGTGACGTCAAACGTCAGTTCCAAACAGCGTCTTAAAGAGACATTTTTTTTTAAATGTCATTTGAAAAATGACATTTAAAATTTTTTTTTTTTTTTTTTGCATTTTAGCCTAAATATGAGATCTGAGGTCTTTTTGACCCCAGATCTCATATTTAAGAGGACCTGTCATGCTTTTTTCTATTACAAGGGATGTTTACATTTCTTGTAATAGGAATAAAAGTGATAATTTTATTTTTTTTTTTTAATTTTAGTGTTAAAAATTGGTAAAATTAATACAAATAAATACGAAAACAAAAAAACATTTTTTTTAAATCGCCCCGTCCCGACAAGCTCGCGCGCAGAAGCGAACGCATACGCGAGTAGCGCCCGCATATGAAAACGGTGTTCAAACCACACAAGTGAGGTATCGCCGCGATCGTTAGAGCGAGAGCAATAATTCTAGCCCTAGACCTCCTCTGTATCTCAAAAAATGCAACCTGTAGAATTTTTTAAACATCGCCTATCGAGATTTTTAAGGGTAAAAGTTTGACGCCATGCCACGAGCGGGCGCAATTTTTAAGCGTGACATGTTGGGTATCATTTTACTCGGCGTAACATTATCTTTCACAATATGTAAAAAAATTGGGCCAAATTTATTGTTGTCTTATTTTTTTATTTAAAAAAGTGAATTTTTTCCAAAAAAAGTGCGCTTGTAAGACCGCTGCGCAAATACGGTGTAACAAAAAGTATTGCAATGACTGCCATTTTATTCTCTAGAGTGTTGGAAAAAAAAAATATATAATGTTTGGGGGTTTTAAGTAATTTTATAGCAAAAAAAAATGTTTTAGTCTCGTAAACACCGAATCTGAAAAACAGGCCCGGGGCTAAAGTGGTTAAAAGCTGGACTCAAACACCTTGCTGCCTGATCTGCAGTTTTGGAGTAAACTTCCACTTGAAACCTGATCCTGAAACCTGATCCTGAAATCCTGACTGAATCTTGACCCGGCTTGTTGACTATCCGTACCTCTCCAGACCCCGACTCTGGCTTGCTTGACTACCCTTCTGATAGGATCCACCGTTGCCAGACCCACCTGCTTGCACTACGACTACGCTTCAGTTATCCACTTTTGAACCATCATACTACCTATTGTGACCCGGCCTGCCTGACTCTTCTGTTTCTGCTTCCCGTTTACCTGCTTGCTTCATCAGCTTGTTGCTGTTGCAGTCGTACCACCTGTCAGGGTCGCTGACCCCCTCTGCTGCCACAGTGCTGTCTGCACCTGCCCGTCAGAGAGACTCAGCCATCTACATCCACTCATCACTGCATCGGCACTCCTACCCCGCTGTTCTCCGAGTCGCTGTTCACACTTCAGCGACTCGTGAACCAGAGCCGTAAGAGAGGCCTCCTACAACCAGACTCTGAACATACCAAGTACGTAACATGCACAGATTTAGCTATCAAAATTGAAACTCCCCTGGCATGGGATGTATGGGGAGAATGCAATGCCCACCCAATCCAAGGGCGGCGTAGTGCCATCTGGACGTTCCCCTCAACATGTGTCTCCACCAAGACTATCACATCAGCACATTGTCTCTTGAGGAATGTAAAGACTGCCGCACGCTTAAGCTTGTCGCTCATGCCCCTCACATTCCACGTAAGAAATTTTAAAGATGCCATATGGAGAAGATGTAGGAATCAAGCGTCCCAGGCCTTTCATGCCATATTCCCCCTGTGTAGACAGACCTTGGGCTCCCTATAATTAGACATAGATGTAGCGGGGCTGTTTCACACAACATATATGAACAATCACATAGACATAGCTCTCGTAATGTTACCTGTTCCCTTAAGTTAGCATGCACAATCAAGTTCAACCAAACTATAAACAAATTAACCCCCACCCCCACCCCCTCCCTGCCTTGCACCGTCCCCAACTGGTGCGGGCGTATTCCCTTAACTTGTATGTCCCAACAGGGAAAAACTCTGCAAAAGTACATAAAGAAGATAGCAGAGCTGGTGGGGCCTCTGAGCTCCTGAGGGGTCAAGGGGTATCTGCCATATTGGCAGGTCAGGATTAGTAAAAGTAGGTCGGTCTCCTCGTTTCCTGCAGAGGGCACCAATCGAGCTCCAGCAAACATGAGGTAGTATTGCAAATGATTGTAAGCAGAAGTAGTCATATTTGTATGCCTGGGATTTGGTCAAGCAGCTCCCTCAGGGACATTGCGGCACTCCAGCCAGGAAGGTACCTTCTCCGGATCCTCAAAGAAGACCGCATGCCCACATTCCACCCTGAGGCGAGCAGGGAAAAGCATGGAATACTTGTAGTGTTTGATCCTAAGCCTGCGCTTGGCCTCCGTGAAGCTCTGGCAGCGGCGCTGCACCTCTGTCGAGAAGTGAGGGAAAATTGCCACTGTGACATTTCCCATAGGTTTCCTTTCTCTCTCGCCATTCTCAAAGCTGCATCTCGGTCCTTGTAGTTGAGGAGTTTGGCTATAAATGTGCGGGGGGGGGGGCTCCTTGCGGGCGGGGGTCTGGTGGGCATGCGATGTGCTCACTCAACTGAAAACATGGTGGAAAAAGGCTTCTCTACCATTTTTGATTAGGAGTTGCTCCAGGATTGTGGTGGTGTCCTTACTTTCATCCCCCTCTGGCAGGCCTATAAGGTGCAAATTGCATCTCCTGAGCCTGTTCTCCATGTCATCCTGTTTAGCAAGGATTTGGTGTATTTGCTGTTGCATGCAGTCTAAAGCATGATTTTAGGGGTGGAATGACGTTTTCCACCATGCTCAGTCTGGTCTCTGTCCCCGTCACCCGGTCTCTAAAATTTTGAAAATCTTGCCTGATAAGGGAGATGTCTACCCTTACCTCCTCAATTCGCGCTGTAAGGGAGGTTCTGCATAGGGTAATTGCTTCAAGCAAACGGTCAGTATCGCATGCTGTTCGTTTTTCCCCCTGACTTCTCAGGGGTGCCATCTTCCACCGTGTCCTCCCCCTACAGTCGGCGATACTGTTCAAGCTTCGCCGCAGCTGCCTTCTGGGACTTGGAAGGTGTCATCCTAGGCAAATCAAGGGTCAAGTCGGCCACGGATCCCTGGGAGTAGGCCCAAGTCGCAGACCCTTCCTAGTGTAGTTGCCCGGGCGGATGAACAGTTAGGGCCGTAGAATCAAGGGCTAGGTGAGTCAAGGGGCCTCAGAGAGGTTATCCCCATCAGGCTGGCCAGTGACCTAGCCAGGATACGTGCAGCAAGATGGCCGATGAGCTCTGCGTGTAGGCCCAAGCTGCGACCTTTCTGAGTGCGACCTCGCGGGCCCGTGGACCACTAGGGGCTTGTGAAGTCAAAGGCCAGGTGTGCTGGAGGTCCCCAGGGAGGTAGGCAACGCTGGACTGGCTGGGAGCAGTGTTTAGGTGAAGTGGGTGCAGCAATATGGTCGCGGCCTCCGCGTGTAGGCCAGAGCCGCGGACTTGCCTAAATGCGGCCGATGGACAGCTGAGGGTTCATGTTGTTCAGGGCCAGGAGTGTTGAGAGGCTTCAGGGGGGCAATCTACATTGTAGCAATCGGCGGCCTGGAGAGTGGGTGCAGTAAGATGGCCATGGCCTGCGCGTGTAGGCTGGAGCCGCGGACTTGCCTAAATGTAGGCGAGAGATAGCTGTGGGCTTGTGTAGTTCAGGACCAGGAGTGCTGATAGGCTTCAGGGGGGGTAATCCACGTTGTAGCGATCGGCTAGCGCGGCGGCCTGGAGAGCGGGTGCAGCAAGATGTCCGCGACCTCCGTGAGTAGGCTGAAGCCGCGGATTTGCCTGAATGCGGCCGCCACGAGCAGGGGATCACCGATCCGTTCGGGCCTCTGGTCAGGTTGGAGGTCAGCGGAGTCCAGGCAAGGTATGGGAAGGTCCCCAGGCAATTATCCAATGCAGAAGGGAGGATTTTCAGAGTCAAGGAGTAATTATATCAGGAGTATTGGTCGGAGCTCTGGGCACACACGTCCTACTCTATGCTGCGTCAGGCCACGCCCCTCCATATAGATCTTTAGTTATCACTAGAGGCATCACCAGCAGAAGGAAGGAGGTCCTGATTCCCCATATAGATCTTTAACCACTTACCTACTGTGCACCTACACCCCCTTCCTGCCCAGACAAAATATAAGCTTCCGGCACTACGTCGCTTTAACTGACAATTGCGCGGTCGTGCGACGTGGCTCCCAAACAAAATTGGCGTCCTTTTTTTCCCACAAATAGAGCTTTCTTTTGGTGGTATTTGATCACCTCTGCGGTTTTTATTTTTTGCGCTATAAACAAAAATAGAGCGTCAATTTTTAAAAAAATGCAATATTTTTTCCTTTTTGCTATAATAAATAACCCCAAAAAATATATAAAAAAAATATTTTTTCCCTCAGTTTAGGCCGATACGTATTCTTCTACATATTTTTGGTAAAAAAAAAATGCAATAAGCGTTTATCAGTTGGTTTGCGCAAAATTTATAGCGTTTACAAAATAGGGGATAGTTTATGGCATTTTTTTTTTTTTTTTTTTTTTACTATTAATGGCGGCGATCTGCGATTTTTTTATTGGGACTGCGACGTTATGGCGGACATTTCGGACACTTTTCTGACATTTTTGGGACCATTTACATTTATACAGTGAAAAATGCTATAAATATGCATTGATTACTGTATAAATGTGACTGGCAGTGAAGGGGTTAACCACTAGGGGGCGGGGAAGGGGTTAAATGTGTGTCCTATGAGTGTTCTAACTGTAGGGGGAGGGGGGGGTGACTGGGGGAGGTGACCGATTGTGTCCCTATGTACAAGGAACACAATCTGTCACCTCTCTCCCTGACAGGGACGTGCAGCTCTGTGTTTACATACAGAGCTGCACGTCCCAGCTCACTTACAGAGCAATCGCGTGTGCCCGGCGGCGATCGTTGCCGCCGGGCACTCGCACGGGATCCCCGCGGAGCGGCGGGTGCGCGCGCGCGCCCGCCCGCGGCTTTAAAGGGACATCACGTCATATGACGTGATGTCAGAACAATGGAGTCGTCTGCCCGCCGTCATTTGACGGCGGGCAGATGACAAGTGGTTAATTATCACTAGAGGTATCACCAGGGGAAGGAAGGAGGTCCTAATTTCCCTATATAGATCTTTAATTATCACTAGAGGGATCATCAGCAGAAGGAAGGAGGTCCTGATTCCCCTATATAGCTCCTGCATTATCACTAGAGGGATCACCAGCAGGAGGAAGGAGGTCCTGATTTCCCTATATAGATCTTTAATTATCACTAGAGGGATCACCAGCAGGAGGAAGGAGGTCCTAATTCCCCTATATAGACCTTGCATTATCACTAGAGGGATCACCATGGGAAGGAAGGAGGTCCCGATTTCCCTATATAGGTCTTTAATTTTTACTAGAGGTGTCACCAGGGGAAGGAAGGAGGTCCTGATTTCCCTATATAGCTCTTTAATTATCACTAGAGGGATCAACAGCAGGAGGAAGGAGGTCCTGATTTTCCTATATAGATCTTTAATTATTACTAGAAGGATCACCTGCAGGAGGAAGGAGGTCCTGATTTCCCTGTATAGATCTTTAATTATCACTAGAGGGATCACCAGCAGGAGGAAGGAGGTCCTGATTTCTCTATATAGATCTTTAATTATCACTAGAGGGATCTCCAGCAGGAGGAAGGAGGTCCTGATTTCCCTATATAGATCTTTAATTATCACTAGAGGGATCACCAGCAGGAGGAAGGACGTCCTGATTTCCTTATATACAGTAGATCTTTAATTATCACTAGAGGAATGACCAGCAGAAGGAAGGGGGTCCTGATTCCCCTATATTGCTCTTGCATTATCACTAGAGGGATCTTCAGCAGGAGGAAGGAGGTCCTGATTTCCCTATATAGATCTTTAATTATCACTAGAGGGATCACCATGGGAAGGAAGGAGGTCCTGATTCCCCTATACAGTATAGCTCCTGCATTATCACTGAATGAATGAATGAATGAATGAAAAACTTATATAGCGCAGCACATGCGAAGCAAATCGCCTCTGGGCGCTTGATGTTCCTGTCTCCTTTGAGATCAAAAGAGATGCGTCTTAATCTTTCTCCTGAAGACTAGATAGTTCTCCTCCAGCCGAATACTCGCTGGTAAGGCGTTCCATAGTCTGGGACCCTGGACAGCGAATCTCCTGTCTCCTTTGGACTTGAATCTGGCTTTTGGTATCTGAAGCCGATTTTGATTGGTGGATCGTAGAATACGATTGGGATTGTGAACTTGTAATTTTTCGCATAGATAATGGGGAGCATTCCCATGGATACATCTATGCGTTAGACAGAGAGCTTTAAAGGAGATTCTGTCTCTAACTGGAAGCCAGTGAAGGGATCTCAGTGAAGGTGAGATTGATTCCCAGGGTTTTTTCCCAGTCACAAGTCTGGCGGCCGTATTTTGAACGACTTGAAGACGAGCGATCTGGTACTTGGGGAGTCCGAGGTAAAGGGCATTTGCATAGTCCAGTCTGGAATTTACAATCGCTCCCACCACGACCGCTAAGTCTTTCTTGGGAATAAAAGGCGTGAGTCTGCGTAGTAGGCGCAGCAGATGGTGAGATCCGCTGACTACTGACCCTATTTGTGCGTTCATTGTCATGTCGGAGTCAAAGATGACCCCAAGACTTTTGACTTTGGCGCTAGGGGTGATAATTTTGCCCAGAATGGGCGGCGGGATTCAAGTTGTTGTCGATAGATTCCTACGCTTGGCGTGAAACAGAAGAAGTTCTGTTTTTGCTCCGTTGAGTTTGAGATAACTCTTTGTCATCCAGTCCTCTATCAGAGAGAGGCATGTCTCTAGATTGAGGTGGTGATCCTTTTTATTGCAAATGCGGAAGTACAGTTGCGTGTCATCTGCATAGGAGTGATATAGCAGTTTTTGGCTGCTGATGATTTCGAAAAGAGGACGCACATAGATGTTGAATAACATCGGCGACAGGGGAGATCCTTGAGGGACCCCGCACGATAATGTGCGTTGTTCAGAAGTGAAGGGTCCTAGCTTCACTATTTGCGATCTGTTTTCCAAAAAAGAGGAGAACCAGGATAGATCGCGTTCTGCGACTTTAGCTACTTTAGCCAGCCGAGTCAGCAACAGCTTGTGATCTACTGTATCAAAGGCTGCGCTTAGGTCCAGCAGAACCAGAAGAGATGATTCTCCTTCGTCTGCGGCCTCGAGAACGTCGTCCCATATCTTAAGCAATGCAGTTTCCGTCCCGTGTCCGGGACGCAATCCTGATTGAAATGGGTCGAGTAAGTTGTGGGTGTCTAGATGCTGTTGCAGCTGCTGTACCACTGCTTTCTCCATTACCTTGGAGAGAGCATTTAGGCCTGTTATGGGGCGCCAGTTGAGTGGATCCTTAGGATCCAGGGTGGCTTTCTTCAGGATGGGTTGAATGAAGCCCTCCTTCAACTGGGAGGGCATTATGCCCTCCTTGAAGGATTGGTTGACAAGCTGCGTGACAGGAGGTGCCAAGATGTCGGCGCATTCCTTCAGCAGTTTAGTGGGGATAATATCATTTGGCGCAGTGCTGTTGCGCAGAGTGCCGATGATATTTTTAGTGGTCTGAATGGAGATGGGTTCCAGCTTGAACTCACCTAACTGTGGTGACTTACTGCCGGTGCAGTGTAATCGACTCCGGGGGGGGCTGGAAGAGCGATTGTTTTGCTGAATGCCTTGCCGGATTGCCTCAATTTTGGTAATGAAGCAATCCGCTAACTCATCGCAAAATTCTTGTGAATCCAAGTTGGGGGCCACAAGACATCCTGGATTCATGGTCTGGGTGACCAGCTTGAAGAGTTCGCGGGGGCGATTTAGGGCACCGTTGATAGCCTCCGAAAAGTAATTCTTCTTGGCTTCAAAGATTTGTTTGTAGTATTTTCTAGTTATTACCTTGTAGATCGAGAGGTTCTCATCTGAAGAGTTTCTTTTCCAGGCTGCCTCTGCCCTTCTGCGCTCTTGCTTCAGTAACGCCAGCTGGTTGTTGAACCAGCCGGAGTTATTTTTCCTGATCTGGGTCTTTCGTTTAGGCGCTATCAAGTCAGCTGACTGCAATAGTGCTGTGTTTATGGCCACCAATGTTTCTTCCGGTGATCACTAGAGGGATCACCAGCAGGAGGAAGGAGGTCCTGATTTCCCTATATAGATCTTTAATTATCACTAGAGGGATCACCAGCAGGAGGAAGGAGGTCCTAATTCCCCTATATAGACCTTGCATTATCACTAGAGGGATCACCATGGGAAGGAAGGAGGTCCTGATTCCCCTATATAGCTCCTGCAATATCACTAGAGGGATCACCAGCAGGAGGAAGGAGGTCCTGCTCAGCTCCTCACTAACAGTGTTGCTTTAGCTGACATGTAGACGGATTGTCTAATTTTATTCCACCTTTTATATGGTCCAATTTTAGACAGGACGTGCAGCTGTTGCGCACAGTGCGTAGCCTGCGCTGCACCAACTTACTTATGTGGATCCCCGTAACTCCCTCATTTGCATATTTGAATAGCAAATCAATGATGTGTCCAGCGCAGTTTTGCGTGGACGGATACGCCGGTCTATCGAAATTACGCCGGTCCAAAAAAAGTAGATTTCATGTGTATATCGTTTTGGGGATGCGGCGCATCGATACGCATGTGCAAATTTAGATTTACGCCGCGCATCTCCTGTAACGCCGGCGTAATGGCTCGGTGAATCTGGCCCTAAGGGTGTGAATTACGTCCAATTGGGATTAGTATTTTCAATATTAATCCCAAACCAAGACGAACACTAGGACATGACCTCAAACAGGAGAAAATGTAATATTAGAAAGTATTATTTTACTGAAAGGGTAGTTGATACTTGGAACCGACTTTTAGTAAAGGTAGCGAGTCAGTCAACAGTAAGTGGATTCAAAAATGCTTGGGACAAGACCCGGGTTCTGAACGACGTTTTCCAACATTTAATTGAATTTTGGTCTTTAAAACTACCGTTTTTGAATTCGAACGTTCGGGTCCCATAGACTTCAATGGGGTTCGAAATATTCGTGCGAACCCGCGGTCTGCTCGAACGTTCTGGTGTGAACCGAACTCGGGGTGTTCGGCTCATCCCTACTCCTGAGAAATGTGTGTCATCACTTCCCAGGATGCAGTGCGCTACCCAATTACCACTCCCCGTCCAAGACTTCCAGGAAGTAAGTGCTTGTGGGCTTCACAAGCAAAATGATAACCGTGTGGACCTAGTTTTATAAACTATCTTTTTTGAATATCTATGCAGAGCGGCGGCGGATTGTAAAATAGTAAGTGACCGGATTTATATTATAAAAACGCAAGATGAAAGGACATACATTTAAAAAATTGTAATTGTGGTTGGAACTCCGCTTTAAAATGTACAGACTGGAGGAAAGAAGGGAAAGGGGAGACGTGATTAAAACATTTAAATACATTAAGCGCCAGATTCACGTACATTGGCGCATATTTTGACCGGCATAGCGCACCTCCTTTACGTTAGACCGGCGCAATGTAGAGGCGCAATCACCGTATCCTCATAGTATTTGCGCAGAAATTTGCGCCGGTGTAACGTAAATTCCGAGGTGTAAGGCGGAGTAATTCAAATTGGGAAGGACGTGGGCGTGTTTCATTGAAATGAGCCGTGACCCCATGCAAATGAAGGGCCGGCCGGATCGCGCATGCGCACATGAAGCAGACCATGGTCAGCACCTCTCTGCGCATGCTCACAACTCGGGAATGGCGCAATCAGTGAAATTGGAAGTGGACCCGGGCAACTTAGTGAACTACGCAGAGAGCTTAAATAGACAGACACAAATGCCCTTCCTTTGCAAAAGTACATCCCTTTGTATCCCTTCCTATAAAGCAAGGTGCTTTTGTTCTGTTGTGTGTTCGCGTTTGTTGCGTTGTGACTTGTCTTTGTGATATTTGTTGACTGTTTGATCTAGTGTTTTGTAGAATATATTTGATAGTGTTTTTTGGTGACTGGTTGTGAGACTTTTTGGTTGATAGATTTTGTTTGTTTGTTTTTTTGCTTGATTTTTCCTGCTTGTTTTTGGGAGTGATTTTTGGTGATTGTTTGGGAGAGAGTTGTTGTATGAGTATGACTGAGAGGAAGCGCAAGAGCAATTTTTCTTTGGGGCAGAAACAAATTATTGCCCAGGCCCTTACCCAATATGGCCGTTTCCTTCACGGCCCGGAGAGTGCCAACACCACCCCGGCCAGGAAGAAGGAGATTTTGCAGAACATTACCGACCAGGTAAATTCATTGGGGGGGGGAGACCCGGACACGCGAGGGGATCGTAAAGAAGATCAATGATCTCCGGCGATTGGTCCGAAAGAAGCTGGCCAAAATGGCAGCCTATGCCAGGGGCACTGGAGGGGGCCCACCATGCCCTGTTAGGCTGACAGAGGAGGAGCGTGCGGTGGCCCACATCTTTAATAGGCAACAAGTGGAGGGCCTGCCTGGCTATGACTCCAGTCAAGAGCCTGTGATGACAGGTAAGGTTTTTTTTGTCCTATCTGGTGTGTAGCATGTGTGTGGGGGGGGGGAGGGAATATGTGGCAAGTGTGAGGATCCTCCAACCTGTGAATGTTTTGTGTCATCCACAGATGTGCAGGAGGGTGCTGGGCCATCTGGCCTGACTGCACCATCCTCTGGACACCAGCCTGATGAGGACCCCCAGACAAGGCCGGAGTCCTCAGAGGAGTTGGAGGAGGAGGAGTTTGAGGAGGAGGTCATGTCATCCAGTGGATTGTTGTTTTTGGAGGAGTCTTCCCCTCTGGATGGCAGCAGCCAGCCCTCCATAAGGGGTAGCCCCTCCCACTCCTCCCCCAACAGGGCTCCCCTCCCAAGGGCCTCCCCTTCTCCCCAGCCACAAGCATCAGCTGGAGGCAGGAAGTCGTCCCAGAAGACCAGGGGGGTGGCCGAGGTTCTGCCCGCCAATCTCAGAAGGGACCAGGCCCTTCAGACCCACCATCTGGGACAGGTCAGCCAGACCTGGTGCGGATTTAGAAGAGCCTGTCCTCCATAAAGGATACGCTTGGGGACCTGGACTGCCACTCCCTGGCTCTTACAAACTGCCTAAACGAACTGCAGACTACTACAGCAGACGTTGGGCAGGATGTGAGGGCCCTCACCCAGGCTATCCAGGCCAATACGGCAACACTAAGTGCTGGCCTGACCAGAATTGCCGTGGCCTTGGAGGGCAGGCCGCCAGGTGGGCAGAGACCAGGGGCTGCTCCTCCTTCCCCGGATTACCCCCCCATGAGTCTCCCCTGAGGAGCCGGGGGGCTTGGCCGTGGGCGCCCTAGGTGTGGGTCATGCCAGCGGCATTAAATTGGTTTCCCCCTTTTTTGTTATTTTTCTGGACTTTTTTTTTTTTGGGGGGGGGGGGGGTTTGCTGGAAATTTTTTATTTTTTTGCTGGACAATTTTTTATTTATTTTTTTGTGTTGTGAATGATTCCGGAATGTGGGGGTGACATTCCTGCCAGAAAATGGGTGTCACCCTCATTTGTGGTGGAGAGGGGTTCCCCAGGACCAGGGAGAAGTGATCCCCAGGTCCGTGTGAATGGTGTATGAATGTACAGTGACATAATTGGAGCCGTGGCGTGGCGTTGCTGCTCACAAGTCCTGCATGGTGGGCTTGTGCTAATCCAATTTGATGAGGATGTGATCAATTTGTGTGTTTAATGTGCAAAGATGCCTAATGTGAGCTGTCTCCTGGCTGCTCTTCCCTCAAAAGACGGGGTATCCTCGGTTAGGGGGATTGTCTGGTTCAGGGGTCAGGTCATCACGTATGTCAATCTGCAGGCCCTTTCTTACTGTGAAGTTGAGCAGCAGGCAACATGCACCGATGATCTAGCACACAAAGTTTGGGGAATACAACAGGGTACCCCCAGACTTATCCAGGCATCGGAAACGTGACTTCAGGAGGCCAAAGGTGCGCTCCACCACTGCACGTGTTTGGGCGTGGGCTTCATTGTATCTTTCCTCTTCTGGGGTTTGGGGGTTCCGGATAGGAGTCATGAGATGGGGTCTCAGTGCATATGCAGAGTCACCTGTAAGGGAAAAGACAGGAGGATGTTAGTCATGCATGTGCCCCTTGTGATGTGTGCATCATGTGGGGGGACAGTCATGCCTGCCACCCATGTCACTCACCAACCAGCCAGGTGTCCCCATACATATTCTGTTCCATTGGGGTGGGGCTCTGATTGTATATGTAGCTGTCATGGCTGGATCCGGGGTGTTTGGCACGGACGTGCCATATGAGGCCTTGGGCATCGACTATCACCTGTACATTGATGGAATGCCAATGCTTCCAACTGCGGTATATGTGCTCTGTCTCATGGGGGGGCTGGAGTGCCACATGTGTGCAATCAATGGCCCCCACGGTGCGTGGGAATCTGGCAATTCTGTAGAAATCTGTCTTTGCCTTCAGCCGCAGGTCCTCAGTGGTTGGTTTGATGATTTAGTTGGCCATGCGTCTGAGGATTGCGGGGACAACCTGGTGCACACATCTGCTCATGGAGGATTGTGACATCCCAGCCACCACTCCACTTGTTCTTTGAAAAGAGCCACTGGCAAGGAAATGGAGTGTTGCCAGGACCTTGACCAGTGGCTGCTCTGCATGTGAGCGGTGTGTTGGGCTGGTGATGTCCTCCTGCAAGGTTGTGGTTAATTCCAGGATGGCATGAGGGGTGAATCTGAAGATGCGATACACCTCAGAATCACTCATGCCAAAGAGGTCTATGCGTGTGCGGTATATCCTCTCCCGTGCCCTCCTCCTTCTTTGCTCCTCTAAAGTCATTAGTATAGCTATGAGCAAGGATGCCCCTGGCATGTTGGCATACAGATTGTTGTCCAGCAAGTGTGACTGCTCAGCTCCTCACTAACAGTGTTGCTTTAGCTGACATGTAGACGGATTGTCTAATTTTATTCCACCTTTTATATGGTCTAATTTTAGACAGGACATGCAGCTGTTGCGCACAGCGCGTAGCCTGCGCTGCACCAACTTACTTATGTGGATCCCCGTAACTCCCTCATTTGCATATTTAAATAGCAAATCAATAATGTGTCTAGCGCAGTTTTGCGTGGACGGATACGCCGGTCTATCGAAATAACGCCGGTCCAAAAAAAGTAGATTTCATGTGTATATCGTTTTGGGGATGCGGCGCATCGATATGCATGCGCAAATTTAGATTTACGCCGCGCATCTCCTGTAACGCCGGCGTAATGGGTCTGTGAATCTGGCCCTAAGGGTGTGAATTACGTCCAATTGGGATTAGTATTTTCAATATTAATCCCAAACCAAGACGAACACTAGGACATGACCTCAAACAGGAGAAAATGTAATATTAGAAAGTATTATTTTACTGAAAGGGTAGTTGATACTTGGAACCGACTTTTAGTAAAGGTAGCGAGTCAGTCAACAGTAAGTGGATTCAAAAATGCTTGGGTCAAACATATATATACTCAAAAAATTAATTGGGCAGACTCAATGGACCACTTGGGTTTTTGCCTGCCGACACTCTTCTAAGTTTCTAAGGCCGCGTACACACGATCAGTCCATCGGTTAACCGATGAAGCTGACTGATGGTCTGATGTGCCTACACACCATCGGTTAAAAAAAAAACGATCGTGTTAGAACGCGGTGACGTAAAACACAACGACGTGCTGAAAAAAATGAAGTTCAATGCTTCCAAGCATGCGTCGACTTGATTCTGAGCATGCGTGGATTTTTAACCGATGGTAGTGCGTACTAACGATTGGTTTTGACCTATCGGTTAGGCTTCCATAGGTTAAATTTTAAAGCAAGTTCTTTTGTTTTTGACCAAAGGATAACTGACTGATGGGACCTACATATGATCATTTTGGACCACTGAAACTAAACCTCATTGCGTTTTCATCGGTTTCGACCGATCGTGTGTACGAGGCCTAAAGCAACCATACACGGAACTCAGGGAGGGGTTATGGGAAGCTGTTTCCATTACGATAAGAGAAGACCTTGATCATTGATAGCAGCTATATCAGCCACTAATGATAATAACATGCAAAATCTGGCAGGTTGGTTGTACTTGATACATTCAGCCTGCCCATACATCGTTCGAATCTTGGCTGGTGCCTGCTGAACCAGCCGAGATTCGAACTGTCTATGGCCAACCTTACACAACAGCCTCCCTACCCTGCCCTACCTGCTCTATTCAGAAGGGTGGGGGGAGAGATTTCAATTAGAGGCATATATTACAAAGGCAAAGAGCTTATATAAATTATTAGTTTATAAATGTATTAACTGAAAAAATACAATCAAATTGATCCAAAACCATTTTAGTATAATTAAAATTAGAGCTATTAGATAAAATTGAACAGAGAAATTGTATGCAACTTTGAAAGTTGTGTACATTTATTGTTTTTGCATCTACCCTTTTTTCAAAAGCATGAAATACCTGTTGATCCTATCAGACCAGTATCCCCAATGTCACATCCTTTTATAGGGTGACAATGCTCATCTGCATTTTCAGAAATCATGGCAGCATTCTAACCTACACATCATTTATGTTTGCCCTGACTAAGGTATGACATGCCCACGGGGTGGTGGTGCTAGGGATCAGGTGTAAATGATAGTACTGGCCCCCCAGATAGGCAAGCTATTAGCTTGTCTATCAAAATCTGGCCATGCATGGTCTTGCCCACCATTCCTGGCACTGCCCATCTCCTCCCAAATGCACATTCCTTGTGGAAATTAGTGCTCAGTGAAGTCTAAGAATGCTGGAAAATGTAGCCCCAGCTCTAAGGCAGGGGGTGATATTTCAGCACACAATTACGCCTTCCTCAGACTTAGTGCAGAACATGTACAATGGATGGAAGGTCACACGGCTATTTCCAAAAAGGGTTGGAAATTTTTAGAGTGGAATATCTTGGCAAAGCTTATATTGCACAGTGTTGTCTTATGCCGCATACACATGATCGGATTTCCCATCGGTTTATCCGACGGAATTCCGCTCAAGCTTGGCTTTCATATACACGGTCACACAAAAGTTCTCTTAACTTCGACTGTCAAGAACGGTGGTGACTTACAACACTACGACGAGCCGAGAAAATTAAGTTTAATGCTTCCGAGCATGCGTCGGAATTTCCGATTGGAATTTTTTCCATCTGAAAATTTGAGAACCAGCTCTCAATCTTTGGTTGGTGGAAATTCCGACAGCAAAAGTCCGATGGAGCATATACACGGTCTGAATTTCCGACCAAAAGCTCACATGGGACTTTTCTTGTCGGAAATTCCGATCGTGTGTACACGGCATTGGTTTCAATGTTGTCTTTGTTGTCACTGCCTATATTGTTACTGTTCAATGGTGAGTTATACTGTTAAATTATTTCTGTGTTATACTGTACATTTTTTTTTTCTATCACCACAAAATTAGGAGAATTCTAAGAGATCACAGTTCCTCTATTCTCACTAATGCTGAAAAAAGCTTTGTAGACAGGAATCTCACACAGTACCTCCAACACTTTTCCAAATAAATAATTATATTGACAAAATTCACTCACAGAGTTAAAACTTAAAATTTCATATGAATTATTTCTGCAGTTCATGAGCTTTCTAACAATAACTGCGTAGAGGTGGTTGATATTTGTAGAAGGTAGGCCAGGCAAGACGTCAGCTATTTTGACAGAGATACCCACATGTCCCAATCTGCAGCTCTCAGGATACCACATTGTCAGTTATATATAAAATGGGATAAATTACATTGAGTTTTATGTGGCAATAAATGTATTCTCTATAGATAGAAACCAAGGTGTTTATTCAGCACATTTGTTATAGGATTGCACTTGTTCTATTTATGTCCAAGAACATTATTTAAATATGATGTATAATTTTGGAATCCTCTAGCACCGTGTGCTTATTTAGATTTGCGGTATTCCTGACTGACAGCAATATGCAGTTTATATGGTAGGTGACATATAACAGATGCAATTAGAAGGCATTTATAGGAATAAAAAAATAAAAATTCTTTAAGAAAACTGTTGTGTGAGAGAGATGGTGGCCACGGTGTCTGAACTCTCCTTCTGAAAATGCTAGTAATTGAGAATTTTGTTTTAATTTATCCTTCTCATTACATATTCACTTTAAGAAGGACATTTTTTTTATTCAATTTACATTTCCCAAAATAATGCAAAGAATTGTTTTACTTAAAGAGACACCATCGCTTTAACCACATCATTTCTATAGAATTGCCCTGGCAGTGATCCTTCGTCATGCCTTCTTCTTCTGTAGTCTGAATTAGATTTAATGTTTAGACATGTGCAGCTAATTTCTTTCCGAATCGAAATTTGGACACATTTTTAGTATAGTAACAAATAGTAACACATCTAAATGAATAAACAAAATAACAAAACAAAATGCAAAAAGAAAAAATTATTTTGAATCGAATTTAAAATCAAATTAGAAAACAAGAATAGAAAAGAAAAAATAATAGAATATAGTAAAACAGAACAGGATAGAAAATAAAAGAATATAATAAAATATAACAGAAAATAATTGAGTAGAAAATAATGGAGTAAAACAAACAAAATAGAATACAAAATTAAATAATAGAACAGAATAGAAAATAATAGAATAAAAAAAAGAATACATTAGAAAACAAAATAATAGAATAGAATAGAGAACACAGTAGATTTTTTTAATAGAATAGAAAAATAGAATAGAATTAAATAGAATATAAGTGTCTTTCGAATTTCGGATATAATACATTTTAATTTAAATAGAATAGATTAGAAAATAATATAATAGAAAAAAAATAGAATAAAATAGAAAGAATATAACCATCTTCTGAAATTCATATTTCGAATAGAATGAATTTGAATAGAATAGAAAAAGAAAGGAATGGAAAATAAGTGAATAGAATAGAATAGAAAAAAACAATATACTAGATATAGAACAACCGTCTTCTGAAATTTGAATTTTGAATAGAATAAATTTGAATTGCGGTGGCTCTTGGCTCGACCACGCGGACCCCCCTTATGGTTCCAGTACTCTCTTCTTTCTACATTTTATGTTCTTATAGTTATTAATTTATTTTTTCATTTTTCTCTGTTATTTGCTATTTTACTATTATGAATTTGAAGCTCCCTTTGTATTGTTAATAACTCTTTGCTTCACAGAGGACAATATACATGTTAGTAGTTACTAATAATTACATAAAACCTCTAAACTTAATAATCTTAATGTCATTAGTGACTAAATAGTATACCATACTTTGTCCAAAAATATTTACAAATATTTACAAATATTTACTTTGTATATTTACATATTGGAATAAGAATATTTGAGCTTCTCTATTTTCAATGTATTTAGTTCCCTGTAATGTGTATTGCACCTTTGTACTCAATAAAATATTTTTGACAAGAAAAAAAAAAAAAATGCTTTACTAAAAAAAAAAAAAAAAATTTGAATTCAAATAGAATAGATTAGAAAAGAATATAAAACAATAGACTAGGAAATAAGAGAATAGCATAGAATACAAAAGAATAGAATAGAAAAAAAATCTAATTTCGAATTGAATAAATTTGAATTTGAATAGAATAGATGAAAATGGACTAGAAAAGAATAGAATAGAAAAAACAATAGATTATTATTTAATAGTATGGAATTCAATAGTAGGGGTGGGCGAACTGTTTGGCCTGAAAATCGGTTCAGCCCCCAAACAGTGCCTGTTCGAGTGTGCAACGAACAACCAAATATATTGCTGGGGCGCTCGGCGGGATGTTAGCTTGCCGCACGCCCCACAATGCACTGCATGCATTCTAGGGAGCTGATTGGCTAAAGCAATGCACATGACCGCTGGTCAGGTGTAAGGCTTTGCCCAATTTAGGTACAGAGCACAGTGAATAGCTGGTTATTAAGGAGCTGCCGCGTCCTTAACAACGCATGAGTCATCAGCTGTCCGCAGGATTTCCTGCTGACAGCTGAATGGAAAAAAAGAATAGCCGGCAATACAAAAATGTGGGGAAAAACCCTTTAGGTCCGGTTTGGATTTTAAGGGGAACTCCACACCAAAATTAAAAAGTGTCATGTGACTAAATCACTTTACCAATGAACTCCTCTACAGCAATCCCTCCTCCTAGGCTTCATCTTTTGAAATAGAGAGCAGAAAGGCAGGCTCATGTGACCTACATTTAGAAAACAATTTTATGGTACTTTTTAAAATAATTTTTGGAAGTAAATGTTTTTAATGCCTATACATTACGAGGGATTTCTCTACTGAACTGTATCTATTATTGTGCCTTGATTGTTTGCTTTAATTTTATTGCTGTAAATTTTGACAGTGTTAGTCAATAAAAATGCTTTCATTCTAGGAGAGCGCATGAACTTGATTTTATTTGTCATGTGCACAGACATATGATACTTTTAATTTACTCAATGAGCAGGTTTTGTATTACAGTAAAATGAAGCCGAAATGATGTACATAAAATTAAGTAAGTGCATGAAGCAGAGTCAGAACTGAGTAATAACAGTTTCATATACATTCATAACATCTGTTTATTACTATAATAGATAAAGAGTTGGTAGATAGTTATATATCCAATAGGGCTAAGAAATAATTATTAGTGAATGCTCTAACAAAACTAGGGGCACTGCTCTAACAAAACTATGGGTATGCAGAATGTATATGAAAGAGATCACGAAGGAGCTGCTAGTTTGATTTGGGTGGCATATTACCTCTTAGGCCGCGTACACACGATTGGTCAAAACGGATGAAAACGGACTGAAGCTTCATCGGTTAACCGATGAAAACGGTCCTTCGGACTGATCGTGTGTACGCGGCCTATTCTCTGCAGTCTAGGGTACTATATGAGAGCTGTCAGAAAGTCAATGTCCACACTGTAGGTATCTTTTTCTGTGCTTTATTACCCAACGGGGTAGAAATGGTAAAAGTAGTATTAGATGAGAAGCTAGAATACGTGGTAGGTAATGGATTTAGGCGTATAACTGGGTTTCGGAAACAGTCCTGTTTCCAACGACAACTTTCGCCGCCCCTCTAGCCAGATTGGGTATAGTACATCTGGATAGGCCGCTCTCACCGGACTAGCAGCCAGAGTGTCACTCGGAACTTTAGCAAAGTCTCTGCCACAGACCTTCCCAAAGGGGGAGATATTCTCAGTCCAAAATCCTTCTCAACACTGGATTAAGCACCCGGATCTCCCTTGAACAGCTTTAGTAATCTCGGGACTGATAGGCGACAATCGTCCAGTCTCTCAGAAACGATGTGTTCTTTGATTAAGCAGTAGGCCTCTCCTGAGATACCAGCCTTGTGCTCGGTATTCCCTCAGATAGGTTCTTCATCGGTTGGCTTCCTCCCTCGGGACGGACAGCACAAGACAACTCCGCCACCGCAGACTCAGTCTACACACTAAGCCTACAAGGTAGATTATTTGCTCTGAATCAACGTGGTCCTGGAGCTAGGAACACTAAAATACACACACCCTGGCCAGGAGGGCCAGACACGGGGGTGGTGAAGACGACCCCGAACCAATGGGGTCTGCCCCATAAATACCCCTCCCAGCATGCACAGCGAGGCGATCAACCCTCCTGATTGGCGGCCGAGGAGAAATATCCACACTACCCTAAAGCCCCATACACACTATCAGTTTTCCTGACGGTTTTCTCTTCAGGTTTACCAAAACAATCTAATATGAGGTCAAACCTCAAGAGTTTCCATTTGTATGCAATAAGGCAGGCCCTTGCACTACATGGTTTTGGTAAACCTGATGATAAAACCGTTAGGAAAACTGATAGTGTGTATGGGGCTTGACTCTACTGCTGCCACCTGTCTGTCTGGGGTAGAACCAACTCCCCAGACAACAACACTTTATACACACAGTACAGCCAAAGCTGGAACTCTCTGACCACCCTCTAAATTGACAGCAGCACCGGCTATGAAAGTAACCAGGCGCTACACAATGAGGTGCTTACTTGCAGTGTTTTTCTGTCAAAAACATGTTTTTAAACTTCCAATTCATCCATGAATTTGCTAGCAAATTCAACTACTTAAGGAAAGCCAATTCCCTTATACAGCCACCTTCCTCCTTGCATGTCATAGTCTGCTTGGAGTGTTTAATTACTGTCAATGCTGGTCCAGCTTCTCCGTCCCTCCTCAAACCTTCCTCGGTCGGTTCTTAAACCCAACACATGGAGAGGCTGCCTTCCCCCAGGCATTAATGGTTAAATATACTTATCAATATAAATACTATAATCACTGTAGATGTTTCATTGTTGAGAGTGCTTTTGTCCCTTGAACAATTTTATCCATACAATGTATTTTCTTTTAGAGCATCTTCTTTTCTTCCCTGAAGAAGACCGCCAATGATAAGGTCAAAACGCGTCAGTGTTTCTAGTTTGATTCCAATTCTAATACCAATAAAAGATCATCATGCTATGTATCCTTACGTATTATTATGTATATGCTTTTACTGTAAAGTTTTGGATTTAGGTTTTTGATCTAACAGATGTGCCTTTTGGAAAATCTGTCTAATTAAAATATGTTTTTTTTATAAAACGAACATCATTATTCCTTGCTGCAATATAAAGCCCCCTGGAGTTTTCTTTGTTTCCATTACAATTTGGGGTGTGCAGCACACCTACCCACTCCCAGTGTTACCCTACATAAACTTTGACCTAGATGTCAGAGGAGGAGAGAATGGGGATTATTATAGAGGAGCTATTCTTAACCAGGGTTCCTCCAAAGGTTGCTAAGTGTTCCTTGAGCTGTGGCTTATTGGCCTCCCATTTTATGGTGCTGCCATTGTTTTGACGCCAATGCCACGTGGTAAATCCAGCAGCAGTCTGTAATGGTGACACTCTGTAAATGTTTCATTCTTACTACTATCCACCAAGAGATTTTTTCTTTACCTAAGCTTGGAGAATCAAACCGGGACAGATTTGCTACCCATCAGATGCAAATAGATCTGATAATTGATGCTGGACTAGAAGAGTGCAGTTTCAATGGGATAGAGCGGCCACTAGGGGGCACACACTTTAGCATCTTTAGAGGGAGTGGAAGGGGCTTGCAGAAAAGGAAGGCCAATCCTGTATTTGTGCATCAAAACAAATTTGCCAAGTTGGGTGAAGATGTGGAGGTGGCAAACACAGTGGTGGCAGCCCTAGATGTTACTGCTACCCCTAACAGCCGGGGGAGCAACCCATCTAGTAGAAGTGGTGAGGGGAGTGCAGGTAGGCCTAGACAGTTGGTGGTAATAGGGGATTCTATAATCAGAAGGACTGATAGAATAATTTGTCGCCAGGATCGCCTCAACCGAATGGTTTGCTGTCTCCCTGGTGCCAGGGTTCGGCATGTGGTGGACCGGGTGGATAAATTATTGGGAGGGGCTGGGCATGACCCAGCTGTCTTGGTCCATGTTGGAACCAATGACAGTATACATGGAAGGTGGAGGCTCCTTAAGAATCAATTTAAAGAACTAGGCTGCAAGATGAAGGAAAGGACCTCCAAGGTGATATTCTCTGAAATATTGCCTGTGCCATGCGCAACACAGGAAAGGCAGGGGGAGATTAGAGAGCTGAATGCATGGCTAAAGACCTGGTGTAGGAAGGAGGGATTTGGGTTTCTAGAGCACTGGGCTGACTTTTCATTGGGGTGCAACCTATATGCTAAAGATGGTTTGCACTTGAATGGAAGGGGGTCTGCTGTGCTAGGGAAGAGGTTTAGGGGAATGCTGGAGGAGTATTTAAACTAGACTTGAGGGGGAGGGTGAACTAGAATTACATCAGGCACACAGGTCAGTTAGGGGTCAGACATTAATGGAGAGTGGAATGGGGATAGATGGAGGTGGGGTTATGGCAGGTGACAAGAAAGTTCCCATGTTGCAAACAGCCATTAGAAATTATAGAGCCATATGCACTACTAAAAATTATATGAAATATATGAAAAACACCAGCGAAAAATGTAACAATAAATTTAAGTGTTTGTTCACCAATGCCAGAAGCCTGCCAAGCAAAACAGGTGAGTTGGAAGCTCTGGTGCATGAGGAGAGCTATGATGTAATCGGTATTGCTGAAACTTGGCTTCAATCCTCACATGACTGGGCTATTAATATTCCTGGTTATGCTCTCTTTCAGAAACACAGGGTAAAAAGGAAAGGTGGAGGGGTTTGTCTCTATGTGAGAAGTGACCCCAAAGCAAGCGTGAAAGAGGACATGGTTGATGGAGAGTGTGATGAAGTTGAAGCATTATGGGTGGAACCGCATACAGATGTGAGTAGTTCAAAGTTAATCATTGGCGTTTGTTATAGACCACCCAATGTTAATGAGGAGGTGGAGACTCGGCTCCTTGCACAGATGGAAAGGGCTGCAAGGGCTGGGACGGTGATAATAATGGGGGATTTTAACTACCCAGAAATTGACTGGAATAATGGAATTTCTGGGACAGTTAAAAGACAACAATTTAAAAACCTATTGCATTTTTATTTTCTGGTCCAGTTTATTGAGGCCCCAACTAGGAATGATGCTCTGTTGGACCTGGTAATCTCAAACCATGCAGAGCTTATTACTAATCTTCAGATAAAGGAACACCTGGGTAGCAGTGATCATAACATGATTTCATTTAATGTTAACTATAAGCAAGAAATACATACAGGAAAGATAAAAACACTTAATTTCAAGAGAGAGAATTTTCAAAGGATGAGGGCTGCTCTCCAGGGCTTGGACTGGGAGGGAATATTGGCACCGAAGAACACAGAACAGAAATGGGAATTCTTCAAAAAGACTCTTTGGGACCTCACTGCAAAGTATATTCTGATGGGCAATACGTTTAAAAGGCTAAAGATAAAACTTATGTGGCTCATGATCAAAGTTAAAAAAGCTATAAACAATAAGAAAATAGCTTTTAAAAAATATAAAAATTAAGGAACACTAGTGTTGTTTAAATGTTACAAAGAATATAATAGAATATGTAAAAAGGAAATCAGGGATGCAAACATTCAAAATGAACGACAGATTGCAAAAGATAGTAGAACAAACCCCAAAAAATTCTTTAAATATATAAATAGTAAAAAGGTAAAGTCTGAGCATATAGGTCCTTTACAAAATAATATAGAATGGGTGACTGAGGACAAAGAGAATTTATTAAATGCTTCCTTCAGCTCTGTGTATACAATGGAGCATGGGGGAGCTCATGTCCATAATGAGGGTGGGAGTGACACAGCCCCAAATCCACAATGGCTCAAAAGTGATATGGTCCAGAAATATTTAGACAGAATAAAGGTGGATAAAGCACCTGGACCAGATGGCATCCACCCAAAGACACTGTATCTAATACTGTATTTAGGGACTCATTAATGATGGGAATAGTACCACTGGATTGGCGTAGAGCCAATGTGGTGCCTATATTTAAAAAGGGAACAAAGTCTTTACTAAGTAACTATAGACCTGTTAGTTTAACTTCTGTAGTTGGGAAGATACTGGAACGTTTAATAAAAGACCACATGGATGAGTTCTTGCTGGAAACAAACTATTTAAGCAGCAGACAGCATGGATTCATGAAAGACAGAAGTTGTCAGACAAACCTGATTTCCTTTTATGAAGAGGTAAGTAAAACCCTGGACAGAGGCGTGGCAGTGGACGTGGTATACTTGGATTTTTCAAAAGCGTTTGATACAGTTCCCCACACACGGCTCATGTGTAAGGTAAGGTCTACAGTATTGGATATATCGGTTTGTAAATGGATAGAAAACTGGCTGAAAGACAGAATTCAGAGAGTCGTGGTTAATGATTCCTACTCTGAATGGTCCAAGGTTATCAGCGGTGTACCCCAAGGTTCGGTGCTGGGTCCCTTACTTTTCAATATATTCAGGGCTTTTTTTCAGGGGGAACTTGGTGGAACTCAGTTCCACCACCTTTGGCTCAGACCCTTTGGTGCCCACTCACCACAATCACTTGTGAACACAGAAGTCTGGTTTCTGTGTTTACAAGTGACTGCTTTGTAACCCCCTGAACTCTGCACACTGTATGTAATGCAATTCTGGTATTTAATGCCCCTTTAAGACCCTTCTACTGTTTGTGAAATCTGAACGGGTCGTGATTGAGTTCCTGCACCTATTTTCTGAGAAAAAAAAGCTCTGAATATATTTATAAATGATATTGGGTCTGAGATCAAAAGTAACATTTCTGTTTTTGCAGATGACACCAAGCTATGCAGTGAATAACGTCCTTGCAGGATGTCTCCAATTTACAAGCCGACCTCAATGCTCTGTCTAATTGGGCGACTAAGTGGCAGATGAGGTTTAATGTTGATAAATGTAAAGTTATGCACTTAGGGGCTAAGAATATGCATGCACCATACATGCTAGGGGGAGTACAACTGGGGGATCTGTAGTGGAGAAGGATCTGGGGGTTTTAGTTGATCATAAGCTCAAGCTGCTGTTTCCAAAGCAAGCAAAGTCCTTTCTTGTATCAAGAGAGGTATGGACTCCAGAGATAGAGATATAATTTTGCCCCTGTACAAATCATTAGTAAGACCTCATCTGGAATATGCAGTCCAGTTTTGGGCACCAGTTCTCAAAAAGGATATCGGAGAACTGGAGAAAGTGCAGAGAAGGGCAACCAAACTGATAAGAGGCATGGAGGAGCTCAGCTATGAGGAAAGATTAGAAGAACTGAATTTATTCACTCTTGAGAAGAGGAGAATAAGGGGGGATATGATCAACATGTACAAATATATAAGAGGTCCATATAGTGAACTTGGTGTTGAGTTATTCACTTTAAGGTCAACACTGAGGACAAGGGGGCACTCTTTAAGTCTGGAGGAAAAGAGATTTCACCTCCAAATACGGAAAGGTTTCTTCACAGTAAGAGCTGTGAAAATGTGGAACAGACTCCCTCCAGAGGTGGTTCTGGCCAGCTCAGTAGATTGCTTTAAGAAAGGCCTGGATTTTTTCCTAAATGCACATAATATAACTGAGTACTAAGATTTGTAGGTAAAGTTGATCCAGGGTAAATCCGATTGCCTCTCGGGGGATCAGGAAGGAATTTTTTCCCCTCCTGTAGCAAATTGGATCATCGCTCTACTGTTTTTTTTTGCCTTCCTCTGGATCAACTGTGGATATGGAGTTGGGTGTATGGGATTGTACTGTGTTTTATTTTGTTTGTTTATTTTTTTTATTTTTTATGGTTGAACTGGATGGACTTGTGTCTTTTTTCAACCTAGCTAACTATGTAACTATGTAACTCTCCAGTCTGTTCTGCAAATGACAAGACAGAGAGGGATTGAGGGCAAAGAGGACACCCCCAAAGCTGCATATATAATGGCAAACAGAAACTGCATTTGCAAATGAGGAGCCCTGGTACGTGCTATTTAAGGGACCTTGAATTGCATACATTTTTTTGTAAAATGTTACAAAATAATTTACTGTAACTTCTTTCTTGTTATAGCCATTTGCACATTGACACACACCAGTAATGGATAATATTAATTAGAAAAATTGCTCCCAAGGGCCTATAGGCAGCTAGAAAAAATTAGACTGAAAAGAATATAAAAACGTTCTTTATTGAGTACATATATATATATAAAAAAAAACTCTCTGGTATGCATGGTATCCAAGAAAAGCTCCGACTCGTTTCGATTGTATATTGTTCTGATCATCCTCAGAGGGATAAAGACATCTAATATCACAAAACATATCAAGGTTATTGCATTCTAAATGAAGAAGTGTACATATACGGACACATCTTCCAATTGATTTAGCCAATGTTTGATCAAAACGTTTTTTTCATATCTTCAAATGGAAATATCGTGCATGACCAGATTTGATTAAAAACATATATGCATGGTAGTTTCAAGGTGGTAAGGATAATATTTCTAGTAATACAGTCTCAATTATTACATGAGAATATTTACACAAAGAATTATGTACAGTGTCCACATATTTTAAATAGATATGTGTGGTTCGTATTGTTCTGAATAAATATTTGGACACATTTTTCATTATTTAGAAATCCGAATATATCAGAATACCCGACATACAGTATAAACAAGGTTTACCGAATGCTCCAAATATCGAAACAAATTTGTGCGAATTTCTGAAATTCAAACTGAAATTCAAATAGAATTGTACATCAAATTTCAGTCGAATTCGAACTGTAAACATGTTTCTGAAATCAAAGACTATGGCCCGGATTCACAGAGCACTTACGCCGACGTATAACAAGTTACGCCGACGTAAGTGCAAATGTGTGCCGTCGTATCTGTGCGCCAGACCCACAAACAGAGATACGCCTAAAACCAGGCTACACCCTGCCGGCGTAACTTGCTTACGCTGGCGTAGGGTGGGCGTACATTTAGGCTGGGTGCATGGTGCCGCTCCCATTAATTAGCCACTCAAACATGCAAATGAGGTAAATACGGCGATTCACGAACAAACGTGCGCCCAACGCAGGCTACGTGCGGTGCGCGTAAGTTCTACGTCCGGCGCAAAGTTATTCCCCATAAAGGAGGTGTAACTCAGCAACAGACATGCTCAGGTCTGCACCAGGGAACACAAACCGGCGTATTTTACGTTGGACGTGTGTCTGGCTGGGCATAGGTTACGTTAACGGCGTACACAGTGATCCGGCGTATCTTAGGCAGTTGTTCCGACGTGGTTCTGAGCATGCGCAGCTAATGCGCAGTTCGTTATACGTACTTGTCTGGCGCCCGGCCCATCGTTTGCATGGTGTCACGCCTCATTTGCATGGATCACGCCCACTTCCACTTACGCTGGCCTACGCCTTCGAAAATACGCTACGCTGGCACATCTTGGTGAGCAATGGCTTGCTGAATGCAGTGCTTGCCTCTCCACGATGCGCCGGCGTAGCATACTGTGTGTGCGCTACGCCGGCGTAAATGTGCGCCCACTCTCTGTGAATCCGGGCCCCTGTGTGTTATTAGAGTAACATTTCAAAATAATGCTATTTTAGTTAAGCCAAAGGTGATTTAAATAATCATTGTAATCATTTGATGAAGATTTTTCTTTTGTTTGTTCACTTTGCCATATTCAAATCGAAAAAAAAAAAACTAAAGTTTTCGATTTGACCGATTCAAAATGTAAAAGAGTAAATTTGAAGGAAAAAAACTAATTCCGAATACGAATTCCAAATACGAATCCCAAAAAAGAATTGAACGAATCAACCGAATTTACCGAAACAAAATAACTAAATCAACTAATCTAAACGAAAGAAAACAAAAATTTTTTTTTCATCATGCACATGTCTAATTTTAACCACTTAAGGACCGCCGCATGTACATTTGTTGAAAAATGTTGTTTTTAAACTGATCTGAGTCTGTTGACTCTCCTCTATGTCTGTGTACAGATGTATACTGGAGGTTGTCCAGTTTGGTAAAAAAAATAACCCAAGGCTTCTTCTTTATACACTTTTTGGATACAGTATATTCTTGCCTTGAAAAGTCAGTTGATGTTTGTTGTTTTTTCAAGTTTTATTACCCAAGTCTTATTAGGGAAGAATTAAACAGCTTTTTCCTTGGCTCCAGGTGGGAAAGAAGGTACACACTCATTGTTCTAACAATAGTTCTGCAAATTGGCTTGTTTACAGACCTCCATCAGCGCAAGAAGAAAACCCCCCAGAATATTTTAGGTTAAAATAATTGGGTGGGGGCGTGTCCGGATGTGAACAGCAGCAGACGTGCTTGATAGGAGCTCCGGGTATCCTGAACCCTATCCTGTGCCATCCGTGCGTTTGCTGGTCGGATTTCAGCTTTTAAGCTTCCCTGCCTGTCCCTCCTTGTCTCCTGGTGGACCCTGTGCCGAAATTGGGCAAAAATTCTGCAGTGGATGCCTGGGAGAGGGGGGACTGCTCTGCCTCCAGCCGCCGCCATCTTGCTGCTCTGAGCCCGGTAGTTGTGCTCGGATCCCCACCAAGCTGTGTGGTAAGCAGCCATCCACTACCCCTGGGACTGATCCTCGCTCCCCTGCCTACCCCCTCATCTGTCTGGTGTGTCCCGGTGTCCTGCAGAGCCGCTGGGAGTGTCTGCGGCGGTTGCGGCCTACTGTCACCAGGGAAGCCTGCCGCGTCACCGATGTTTCCTGAGCAGCTGCCCCCGCTGAGGTGCGCCGCGCTCGGCCTTTGATAGCGGCCGCGGATCTTGCTGCTTCCGCCTGCCCCACCGCCCATCCACCTCCCTGCTGAGCCCTGCTGTGTCTGCCTGGGTGGGTCGGTGGTGGTGCCCTGGAACCTGGTGCCTCTGCCATCTCCCTGCCTGGATCCCCTCCTGCAGTAAGCCTCCCTAATCGCTCACCTCTCTGCCCAGTCTGAACTGCCCCTGCCTGGGTGTCAGAGGAGGGGGGCTGAGGTCCTGCGCATTGCCACCTGCCTATCTGGACTGTGTTTCCCTGGGCTCCTCACCCGCTGCGCTTTCGGCCTATTACCACCCCCCCCCCCGCTGCCTCCTGGACACTGCTCTGGGCAAGTGTTGCTCCGTCACTGGGGACCCCCTTTAGAGTCCCACCAGATGTCCCCCCTTTCCAAAAAGGGGAAGAAGAAGAACTCCGGGGCCACAGGGACCGTATAACCCCCCGGAGAACTTCCATTTGCTCTCACGAGACTCCCACACCTGTTCGAGGATACCCTCTCGTAGGGTTGACCCTGTTGATTGGTTTAGAGCTGCTGATGTCTGTATTGCGGCCTAATTTTCAGGGTTAGCTATACAGGTACTGTGTTTTTGTTTTGTTTTGGGATAAAGACCGCTTCCTGACCTCCATGATGTTCTGGGGGGTAGGGGGGGATTGGTAGGAAAAACACCTGGTGCTTGGAAAATTATGGTTTTGTTACTTTGAATGTTTATATGTGTGTTTTGTGTTGCACATACAATGGCTAATGCTCCATTGCTGCTCACCGGGTGTCACCTGCTCAACGACTAATATTCTCCTCTAATTATTTTGACCGAAGCTCCTATGGCATCACGTGATCAGGATTCCTTTTCTGTGGTCTCATGGAACGTGCGTGGCCTCAACTCTAAGTTTAAGAGGGCGCTTCTTTTTCAATATGTCAAACAATACAATCCAGCTGTCCTGGTCCTGCAGGAAACACACCTGGTGGGCAGTAAGCTCATGGCTTTAAAAAGGCCCTGGGTACAAAAGGCCTTTCATGCCTCCTATTCCACATATGCAAGGGGAGTTTCCATCTTGATAAATAAGTCGCTCCCATGTGTCGTTGAAACGGTCATGTAGCGGAGGTTACTAGACTGGAATTGTTTCGTACAAAGCAAACATTTTTTGAACAGGGGGACAGGAATGGCAGACTGTTGGCGATGATGTCCCACCATGACACCCGGAGTACAGTGATTCCTGAGCTCACCTCTCCCATGGGTGAGGCCATCTCTTCTCCTGAGGCCATTTTGCTGGCAATCCGTGACTTTTACCAATCCCTATACAGCACCACTTTGCCCGTGGGATAAGACCCAGAGGAGTTGAATCTCCTCCTAGACCCAATTGCCCTTGGTTGGCTCTCCGACTCGGAGAGATCACATCTAGTTGCCCCAATAACTGCTGAGGAGGTTCTTGCTGTGATTAATTCCCTGTCCACTGGCAAGGCTCCTGGTCCCGACGGTCTTCCAGTTGTTTTTTATATAGCACATGCAGGCATGTTGGTCCCCTGACTGGCCGCTTTGTTTTCTCATTGCCTGGACCAGGGCTCTCTCCTGCCCTCCATGGCGCACGCGCATGTTATTCTCTTTCCCAAGTCGGGTAAAGATCCAAAGTTGTGTGCCTCCTATAGACTCATAGCGCTTATTAACAACGACCTTAAAATTCTAACTAAACTCCTCACTGCTAGACTTGGCACCTTACTTCCTTCCCTCATAGACTCGGATCAGACTGGTTTCATGGCCCACAAATCCACAGATATCAACTTGCGTAGACTGTTCACTAATCTCCATGCACAACATGACAATCGGGGTACCAGAGTAGTTGCCTCTCTTGATATTGAGAAGGCATTCGACTCCATAGAGTGGCCTTTCCTGTGGGAGATTTTACAGAGTATGGGTTTCCCCCTAGTGTTTATACGATGGTTGCAGACTATTTATCGTTGGCCGACAGCTGCCATTCGGTTGGGGGGTCGGCTATCTCCTGTGTAGGGATGTCGGTTCGCACCAGAACCGTCCAACAGTCCGATCGTTCACACGAACATTTAGAACCCCATTGAAGTCTATGGGACTCGAACGTTCGAATTCAAAAACAATAATTTTAAAGACCAATATTCAAGTTATTGTTGGAAAAAGTCTTTCAGAACCCGGGTCTTGCCCCAGGGAACATGTATCAATGGAAAAAAGTTTTAAAAACGGTTGTTTTTTCAGGAGCAGTATTTAAAGGAATTTTTATTTTATTTTTTATTTAAGCATCATTAAAATCACTGCTATTGTACCTGCTGGGTGTCTATACCTGTGATAATGTCTTTAAATAGCACAATCGCCTGCCTGCCAGTAAATTAATAAGAACTGATCTAGCTAAGCTATACAGTGTATCAATATATGTACAACTCCTAAGTATGTATATATATTCTCTACACACTGTAATAAAGCTAAACTAACTATCCTGCTCTATCTAGCTAGCTAAAAAGACAATCTCTCTGTCTCTATGACTGCTCTCATTAACAAGCCGGAACACACTACACGAGGCCGCCCAGCACTACTTATGTAGTGTGGGGCGTGTGCTAAAGCCCTGAGCCATAATTGGCCAAAGCACCCAGGCTTTTGCCAATTATGGCTCTCCTTTTTTTTTGCGTGCTGTGATTGGCCAAGCATGCAGGGTCATAGTGCATGTTTGGCATGGGCCGTTTCGTTTCACTCGAATTTGTCGCGAAGGATCGTTTTTGTTCGATATTCGTTGAACGAACGAACTACCGATGTTCGAGTCGAACATACGTTCGTTTCTAATGCGAAGCTCATCCCTACTCCTGTGTTTACACTTGCTAGGGGTACTCGACAGGGCTGTCCTCTCTCTCTGGCCCTTTTTGCCATTACCATGGAACCGGTGGCTGAGGCACTGCGTGTTTCGCCACATATTAAGGGGCTTCGTCTGGCCTGGCTGGAGGAGAGGGTGGCCCTGTATGCAGACGACCTCCTCCTTTTTCTAAATGATGCCGGCCCCTCTCTACAAGGGGCATTGCAGGTCCTGCAACACTTCTCGGAGGTGACAGGACTTAAAGTCAACTGGTCGAAGTCACAATTGCTGGCTATTGATGAAAATACTAGGGGAGGGGCTTCGGCTTCTCTTCAGCTACAATGGGTGGACGAATTTACATACCTAGGGGTAAGGGTCTCGAGGAATGTGGCTGATTTCCTTCCGCTGAACTTGACCCCCGTAGTTAACTCAGTCAGGACCAAGCTGAAAGCATGGGAGAACCTTCCTCTATCCCTGTTGGGGCGTGTCAATCTGATCAAAATGAAAATCCTTCCCAAGTACGTATCTGTTCCGTAACTCCCCTCAATGGATCCCCAAGTCGTTTTTTCCCACCTAAATCAAATTTTCTCCTCCTTTTTATGGGGCCCACGCCCTCCCCGCTTCAAGTTGGCCACTCTCATGCGCCCTTGTTCGCAGGGGGGACTAGCATTCCCGGACTGCCACAAATATTTTCTTGCGACTCAGCTAGTCACTGCATTCTGGTGGCTTGTCCCAGATAAGTCCAACCCGGCCTGGGCCACTGAGGCGGCGGTGTTGGGGTCTGCGGAGGCTTTATCAAACCTCCTATTGCGGGGCCCGAAGGCTCCATACAACCTGACCCCCTCTATGTGCACCACTCTTAGGGCTTGGAAGGAGGGCCTGGCCTGTGAGACGTATCCCTCGATGGCAGTATCCTGGAACAACCCCAACTTGAGTAATTTTCTTAACATCCCAGACCCAGTGGTGTGGACCAAGTACCATATTAAAATTCTCTCAGATATCACCTCTGACCTCTCGATTTTCCCCTTTGATCGCTTAATGGCTGAAAACAATTCCCCGCCCTCACATGGATTTAGATATCTTCAGTTGTCCCATTCTTTTCAAGGCCCATTTTCTACCAGGCGAAAGGCAGTTGGTGCAGTCTGACCTGGAGCAGATTCTGCGCTTCGACTGTGCTAGCAAACCCGCCTCTGTGTTGTATGCTCATCTCCTCCGAGTCTCCTCTTCTGAGTTGTCCAGGCTCCGTCAGCAATGGGGCCGGGATGTCCCGGACTTAGACTCTGAGGACTGGGTGGATATATGGGATTTCCCGTTTAAAATACTGTTATCCCTGAGAGATCGCCTCATTCAATGCAAGATCGTCCATAGAGCATACCTCACTCCCGCCCGGGTGCACCGGGTGAGGTCTTCCCTCTCCCCGGAGTGCTGGCGATGTGACCATGCTCGAGGGGACTACATTCACATTTTCTGGTCCTGCTCGGTCATAGCAATCTTTTGGTCACAGGTCATTCTGGAGGTGAACGAAATGTTAAGTATCTCTACTGTTCCATCCCCAAGAATATGCCTGCTGGGGCTGGTGGAGGACCTGGTGCCCAGGGTGGCTGAGAGAACCCTGTTGGGTCTCTTGCTGTTCTATGCCAGGAAGTCCATCGTCCTATGTTGGAAGCACAGGGCCCCTCCTTCATTGGATCTATGGAAAACACTGGTTAATAATGTGATTCCTTTATACAGAGATACCTATGCACACAGAGGCTGTCTGAAAAAATACGACAGAGTCTGGTCTAAATGGTTGGCTGAGCCCTCCACTGCGGCAGGAGACTAGGTGGATCCTATGATTTCTTGTAGCGGTGCTTGAGGCCTTGCTGAGCCATCCCCTGTTGGCATAACGACTTAGGTGAACCTGTCCACTCTCACCCTGCCCCTGGAGCATGAGCCGGACCGCCTTATTGCTGTTAGTTTATTGTGGTAGTTGCTAACTCTCTAACATGTCCGGGTTCTGTACTGCTACCTTTTGACCCCTGTGCGGGTCATTGCTTGGTTTTATGCCAGATGTTGGCTGTGCTATTGTACGTTTTGTATGTCTATGTGTTGTTAATACTAAAATAAAAAAAGATTTAAAAAAATAAATAATTGGGTGACTTGTGTTCTGAAGTTGACATCCATGTTGAAATTATGAAAATATTTCTTCACCAGGGTTCTGACTTGTCGCAATGTTGTCCCGTTCTGGACCGGTGCTGTGGTGGTCCAGGAGCTCTGTGATGGGTCACAGTAGTGCAGAACAAACTGAACTTCTATAATCTACAGGAGAAGTACAACCAAAAAACTGTCAACAGGCAGGATTTTTAAATCAGAAGAGACATAGCAGTTACTTACCTGCCTGGCTCATACACAGCTCAATTTAAGAATTTCGACAATGCAGGATGACTTTACTCCTGGGCATGCATGGATGCCACCTGAGCCCGGTCAATGGAAACAGGTGGGGATCGATACCTGGAAGCTGCTAGGCTGAGGAGGCTGAGGATGTGAACATTGCAGCGCTGAAGAACAGGTGGGTATAGCTCCGCTTTAAATGTAATCAGCTAGATTTTTAAGTGTCAGATGGACATGATCAGCAGCAATCCTCATTCCTTTTACATAGACAGAACCATTATGGAAGGAAGGTGAGGGCTGGCTATTGACCACAGACATGGTCTACTACTTGTGATCAGTTCACCGCGTCTGCAATTCCTTTTTGCTATTCTGATTTTGCCTGTGATCTGCTTTGTCTAATGACAGTGTGATCACAGGCATTGTGAGCAAGCCTGGCACATGCATGCACACATGGTGTCCGCAGAACTTTTTCCAGGGGGGGGGGGGGCATAATTTTACAGTCACCTATGCTCCGCTTTTTTGACAATGTCATGAAGGGGAGGGGCTTAGTCATTATCCCATAAAGCACAGGTATGTGCCCATGATATGCAGCCTCACTGTGCTGATCAAATGTACAGTACAGAGGGTGTACAGTATGTGTATATAGAAGGGGTGGATGGTATTGGTATATAGAGGAAGGAAGGTGGGTATATACAGCTCTTTATACAGGACAGATGATGTATATCTGCAGTCAGTGATGATGGAGGAATACAGGAAGGAAGATGGGTGTATATAGCTGTATACAGGACACGACAGATGATATGATCTTTCCTATATCTGGCACCCCTCTTCACTGATCATACTTCATCAGTCATCTGTCCCCCTCATCTGTATATATGTCAGCCCCCCCCCCCCACAGTACACAAACAGCCGTCTCCCTTCACTTGTACTCACAGCCCCCACTTGTAAGGTCACGGTGGTCTTCCTTCTCCCAAGTCCTGTTTCCACATGTCCCTTTGACAATACATTAAAGGCAGTAAAGCAAACATGAGGGTGCACATACAGGAAGCAGCCAGAGGAGGCAGTAAAGAGCTCTGTATCTCAGTGACACTGATCTTGCAACAGCTGTGGAGACGGCTTGCACAAACACAAAGAGTCAGCACAGCTACAGATGCGAGCATGGCAGACCCTTGCCGATTCCAGGGGGGGTCACTCGCCCCCCTTACCCCTATGAGCGGATGCCCATGCATGCACATTGCACACATTAACATTTATAAACGTCTTCCCAGAACAACAGGTGCCCTGACTGGCTGTTTCTTTAGGTGGTCAGTTGGTAGGTGGTTTAATTCCGGAATGCAATTCTTTTGCATTTCAGATGCTTTTATTTTATACATCAGTATGTAGTGCACTCAAATAGTACTGGTTTGGAAACTGTCATTTACATTCATGAACATTAGACAGAAAATAGAATACAATTTTGGAAATAAAGGTAGAAGAGAACCTTGAAATTAGTTTCCAAGATGACATGATAATAATAGTCCTTACAGATGATCCTTGAGAGCACTAAGAATATTTAACTCCTATTTAAAAAAGATGAAAAAGAGAACCTGTCCCAGAACTCATTTCTATGGGAGCTTTGTTAATAAAGTGGTAAAAATGGGTTGGTCTAAAATGCCTTGTTGCTAGGCAACAGATCTTCGCAGTACTTAGACTAAAGCTATTCAATCAATCTCGGAGAGAAGATCTAAGGTAATATTCTTAGATGTGTAACTGAAATAAATTATGTTAGCACCCGTGCTGAATTATGATGATTGCAAAGTATGTTTAACTATATATTACACTTTTTCTGGGATGTATAGCACCAATAATTATATACTAACATTTTTAGAAGGAACCCTATTATGAAAAAAAAAGAATGTTGGTTATTCTTCCTATTATTATAATGAATAATTTTCAAAAGTTGCAGCACACTGCAATTGTAAAAATATTAGGGCCTTTTCACACTGGCCTACTTGAATTTCAACATTACAGCCCGACAGAGCTATACACATGCCACAGCTGCAATGCTTTGCTTTCCTGCCACAGTCATTTTAACTCGGACTGCAGAGTTTGACGAGTGGCACCACTTGTTAATCTTGCCAGTTGGGATCAATAGGACCAATCTGAGCCAGGAGCCAAACAGCTTAGCTTGCAGCCGTGGCATGGTCTCAAAACAATGACAAAAAAATAAAAACAGACATCAGGAGGCGGCAGTAGTGCACCCTGAACACTAACAAGCCACTCCTTTACTGCTCTCTAAAAAGCAATGCACTGTGGGTTGCTTGGATCACTTTTCAGTGGGCGTAAACATTTCCATCTTTTTGAAATCCCTTACCATAGTTTCCAACTTTCTGAGAGAGAGGGATATCTTCTAGGAGATCAGCCCCCCAATGTCATGCCCCCAATTATGCAAACCAAAAGAATTTACGTGCTAAAATTATTGGCTAAACCTAGAATTGTTTTTCTTTTTTCTAACATTATTTTTCCTTTACACACCTTTTAGAATAATAGCAAACAGGATAATTAAGCAAAATAATGTAAGTTTTAGTGCAGAATAACACTTTTGGTAGCTAAATGTTACCTTTTTCATAGACATGGCCGATCCTAGGCAGGGTGCACAGGGTGCTTTACACCCAGGCGCCTGCAGAGGTGGGAGCGCCGAAGTGGCAGAGTTCTCCCCTCCCTCCTTCTTTCCTTGTTTGTGTCTGTCCAGAACTGTCATGATCCGTGTTGTGGCTTTGGTCACCTGCTGGTGGCACTATTACTTCCAGCAACAAAGGGTGCAATTCTGGTGGCCACCAGCGGGTGTCTCCCAGTAGATGGACTCTTCATTTATCAAGCTGCACTTGATGTGAGCTGCTGGAAGTATATAAGCCCGCCCTTCACTGAGGTTCAGGGCTTCAGTATCCTCTCTGCTAGCCTTGTTCCTGCCTGACTTGATCTGTTGCCTGAATATGTTCCTGATCCGCTTTCTGCCCTGTCCTGGACTCTGTTTCCTGTACCTTGTACCCAGTCCCTGAGTCTTGTCCCCTGATTCCAGCTTCCCCTTGCCACTGCTCCGTCCATCTGGCTGCCTGTTCCCCCTTGTCTCTCATCCCTGCTTTGATTATGTATATATGCTCTTGTTTTTGTATATATTAGTAAGTTAGATTAGGTGTTTTGAGGGTTGCTGTGTTTTCTTGTATGCTTTGCTTGTTTTTGGTTTACTGTTGTTTGGTTTGCACGTGTGCCTTTATCTTTAATAATTATATTTCTCACCTACTTTTGTGCCTGTTTCCTTAAGTGCAGCCCACTGATCTGTTTAAACCCGTGTTGGATGCCTGTGTTAGACATCCCTGACAAGAACTAGTGTTCTGAGCATAGGTGTGTGTCCGTCCAGAACTGATGTGTCTCTGACCATCTTCTGTACTATGTCTGCAGTCTATGACTGTCACCTGTACAATGTCTGCAGTCTCTGACCGTCTCCTGTACAATGTCTGCAGTCTCTGACCGTCTCCTGTACTATGTCTGCAGTCTCTGACCGCCTCCTGTACTATGTCTGCAGTCTCTGATCGTCTCCTGTTCCATGTCTGTAATATGTCTGGGGGCTCTTTCTAATGTGTCCATCAGAGAGGCCCCCCTCCAGGTCTCAATAAAGTACTCTGCTTCTCTTCCTGTATTTTGTTTATTGTTAAGAGATCATGTACGGATTCCAGGGTAATGAAGACTTTGTAGGGGAGCATCTCTGTGGTTGATTGCTGTACCCCCTAAGGGGTGTGTTTCCTCAGTGGGATTTTATGCGTGGGAGATTGGTTATAAAGTAAAAAACTATATTAGCCAACAAAGGTATATCAAAAAAGTATATCAAATTTTATTACAGTATTGTTCGTAGACAACATATTACATGGACAGCAAAAATATCCAACTGACCAAACATAAAAGAGGGAACGACCTAGGGTAAGTGACCATGTACGGTACTGTACATTACTCAGGACAAGACATAGACTCGAAATTGTATATTAATTGGAGCGACAAATAATGCTGTCCATGTAATATGTTGTCTACGAACAACAATACTGTAATAGAATTTGATATACTTTTTTGATATACCTTTGTTGGCTGATATAGTTTTTTACTTTATAACCAATCTCCCACGCATAAAATCCCACTGAGGAAACACACCCCTTAGGGGGTACAGCAATCGGCTTATATTCAGGGATGTGGTGAGATAGTGGTTTTCAGTTTGCTACTCTAGGGGACACCTACCCTTTCTCTTATCTCTGTGGTTGAGTCAGTGCCATAGAAACATTTGTAAAGGGGAGGAGTTGGTACAATGACCACACCCATGTGGGGGTGCCAGAAATATTTCTGCACCCAGGCACCTGTGACCCTAGGATTGGCCCTGTTCCTAGATATCTGTACAACAGACCAAAAAGAGGGATGACTAAGGGGGTAGGAGGGACAGAGGGATTTGGCATTTTTCCAGGTAAGGATGGTGGTGCTGAGGTTCGCTTCATAGGTGGCCAAAGTAGGCGCTTGGTAGGTGATTCAACTACATGGTAAGGACCTCTTTTTTTGAGTATGCAAAAACAATAAATTTATGAGATAGGCAACACCTAATATTGCCGCAAAAGAACCAAGTAAACTGATATCAATATATAGTTTACAGATCTCTGAAGACCTGAGATGATTTTACATACTGACCTATTTCACTGCTCAGAACAAAGAGAATTGCCCATCCATGAATGTGGCTGAGTGAGTTCACTATAAGCAAACAGAAGTTAATGATCATTTATGCAATATCTGTTTATTATTCCAAACTGTGGCAGAAAGTATCTGGTAATTTGTCATTCTTCGATTAGTATGCATGTAGGGAGGGATAAACAGGGGTGGGGAATAGGCAGAGTTCTAAAATTCAAGGGCAAAGCTGATCACGCTGTTGGGATTTCAGTGCAGAGAAATCACTATGTTGTCAGCCCACACAGGAACTTAGAACACTGGATTTATGGCCGATCAATAGGTATTTTGTGTACTTGCAGCATTTAAAACCTTTTCCCGCTGGCTGCACAAATATATGCGGTCTTCTCGGTGGGTAAGTACTAATGCTGAAAATAAATGGAGAAGCTGCACTGTTGTAAGCTAAAATGTGACACTAGTGACAATGAAGTGCTAGATAAATATCAATTAAAATTATGATACACCGACTGAGTGAAAAAAATTATATCTGTAAATAGGTCTGTGAGACCTCAATAAGATAAGAAGGAGTTAATTCCTAAATTAGGTAGAAACCTGAAACTTATCAAGTGAATAAATAGTAAGTGTGAACAAACCCAAAAAATCCTTAGAAATACCAATAACAATAGCGTCAAAGGTCAAAAAAATTAAATATATTAAAAAATACTATTGCAGAGTGTCCAAATAAACTTAAATATTCAACTAATCCAATAGTCCAGGAAAAAGTGCTGACAGGATAGTGCCTCCACCAAACAATAAAGCTGCCGCTTACCAGATGGATGAGATCTCTAATTATAGAAGATCAATATGCGCATATGTTTGATATCCCAGCCTGGGGTCTCTATTGGTAGCGTAAATCCCTCAGTGTAGCTCCATATTCCATAGAAGATGTCTCAAACAACGTAGCAATTCAGGATGCACCACATAAAAAAAAGGAAGGGACTGGCATAGCGTAAAACCCTTAAAAATGTAATAAGTAACATAAAAATGCACACTTACATCGAAGAAGTGAGATAAGGCATGAAAATACAATCAAGCAGGCCGGCTCTTCGATTCAGCAGCCTGTATCTTCCGGGTCTGACGCACAACACGGTGACATCAGAACGTCGTTCCTCCCAACGTTTCGTCACTAGAGGGACATGGTCAATATTATATATTCAATATGCAATACACTGAGGGATTTATGCTACCAATAGAGACCCCAGGCTGAGATATCAACCATATGTGCATATTGATCTCCTATAGTTAGAGATCACATCCATCTGGTAAGCTGCAGTGTTATGGTTTGGTGGACTTTTTCCTGGACTATTGGATTTGTTGAACACATTATTTAAGTTTATATGTACACTCTGCAATAGTATTTTTTAATATATTCACATTTTTTGACCTTTGACGCTATTGTTAATGGTATTTCTAAGGACTTTCTTGGTTTGTTCACACTGCTATTTATTCACTTGATAATTTTTATAAGTTTCTACCTAATTTAGGAATTAACCCCTTCTTGTTATCTTATTGAGGTCTCACAGACCTATTTACAGATATCATTTTTTTCACTCAGTCGGTGTTTCATAATTTTAATTGATATTTATCTAGCACTTCATTGACACTAGTGTCACATTTTAGCTTAAAACAGCGCAGCCCTTCTTTTTACCATTATGATTAGTGTTGTATAACATTTTCAGTTGCCGCTTTACTAATTATCAAATTAGCGCAGTACACCCCTCTTCAGTAATGCTGAGAGGCCGCATATATGTGGCCTTATGTAAACACAAAACTGTGCTAAGAGCGCACACCCTGCGTGCTCCCAGCACAGTCACTGGTGGGAAACCTTGCAATCAAACCTAGTGATCAAGAGCTTTCCGATCATGTGACTGCTGTGACAGCCAATCATAGTGATCACTTGACCCGAATGCCCACCTCCCAGCATCTAGACAATCTTAAAGGGCCTGGAGGTGGTGGTGGGAAGGTGTTAAGTAATAAACCATCAGTAGATGCGCATCAAAATTTGACAACCTTGAACTTAGAGATGAATCGCACTAAAGTCTAAGGCCGCGCACACACGATCAGATGATTTGGCCAGCCGACAGATTTTAGAGCATGCTTTAAAATCTGTCGGCTGGGAACCCATCCGCCTGACATGTCTGCTGGTTAGTATGCTAACCAGCAGACATATCTGCTTGCACACGCGTCGAATGGTTTTGACGCATGCGCGGAAGTGTTTTACTTCCTGGTGCGGTGATGTGGCGGCGTCAACGTCACCGCCACGTCACCGACACGTCAGCGCGCTGTCTGCCGGCGGGGATTTTGGTTTGATCATGTGTACACGATCAAACCAATACATCCCAGCAGACAGATTTGTTCAAATCGGTCTGTCCGACCGATTTGAACAAATCTATTTGCTCATGTGTACGGGGCCTAACAGGCAACTACCATAAAATGAAAAGGCATCGGAAGCTGAGCACTGCAATGAGAGCATGTACCAATGCTAACTTTTTTTATAGTTACATAGTTGGTAAGGTTGACTACATCAGTCCATCCAGTTCACACTGAGTTTGTGTGTTCATATCAAGTTAATACAGTGCATTGGGGGAAGGTCTTTTTATGCTTTTGTTTCAGGTAGCTTAAGCTGTGACAAATACTCTTTTCATCAAACAGTAATAACCCACTTTAAATAGAGTATACCAAAAATTCTAAATGCATAGATACTGTATAATGCTATCACTTTTTTTTTTCACAAGAAAATAATGCTATCACTTTAAATGTGACTATAGTGCACAAATAAACAAGCACTGTTACAACATATACAAATATAAGCATACAGACTAAATAAAGTCCCAAAATCCATCATGAAACCGGTCCAAATGAGATGCAAAAAGCCAATCTTTCACCGGCACCTTAAAAAATTACAATTCTTACCAAATGACTAGACCCCTTATCACACGGAGATCTACTGCTCTCATCCCACATATATGGGTGTCAACAGGGCCGGACTTACCATTGGGCTTGACTGGGCTCAAGCCCATGGGCCCCGCCTAATAGGGGGCCCCTCTAAAAAAAAAAAAAAAAATAAAAAAAAAACATTTTTTTTTTTTTTTAGGGGTCCTGAGGTCCCCAGGGCCCTAGACAACAAACCCTACTTTTTATTTTATTAAAAAAATATGTTTATATATATATATATATATATATATATATATATATTTATTATTATTATTAAAGGGCCCAGAGGTCTCCAGGGCCCCTGGATGGCAACCCCCCCCCCTTTTTTTATAAAAATGTTTACATTTTTTTATATATATATATCTTTTTTTTTATTAAAGGGCTCAAAGATCCCCAGGGCCCCATGTGGCAACCCCCCTTTTATTTTCTTTATAAATGTTTATTTTTTTATTTTTGTTTATATTTTTTTATTTTTTATTAAAAGGCCCAGAGGTCCCAAGGGCCCCCCGGATGGCAACCTCCCTTTTTTATGTATTTTTTATAAATGTTTATTTTTTTATTTTTTTTTAGGGGTCTGGAGGCCCCCAGGGCCCCGGACAGCAACCCCTACTTTTTTTTAAAAAAAAATTTACATTTTCTTTATATTTTTTATAAATGTTTATTTTTTTATTTTATTTTTTTATTAAAGGGCCCAGAGGTTTCTTTTTTCTTTTTATTAAAGGGCCCAGAGATCCCCAGGGCCCCCAGTTGGCTACCCCCTTTATATATATATATTTTTTTTTTCTTCTTTTTTTTGTAAATGCCCCCCCCTGCTTCTCAATTTGCGGCAGCCCCCCCGCTTCTCAATTTCAGGCGGCAGCACCCCCCCCAGTTCTCTGCTCCAGGGGGCCCATGTCTTAAGCTGTGTAAGGGGCCCCAAAATTCCTGATGGCAGCCCTGCGCATACCTCCCACACGCACGCATTCTGCGGGACTTTCCGCTTATTCCCGCAGTCCCGCGAAAGGGTTAATTTTCCCGCACTGCAATAGGAGGCAGCACGGAAGCAGGAGGAACCGAAGCGGTGTGTGGAGGACTGTGGCTGCTGAAGGGAATGACAGTCTAATGACAGTCTGTGGCCCTGACTGTCGGCACAGATGAGAGGGACCCCCCCCCCCGCTCAACAACTTCAAAACCTCCCCCAGGAAGGACGGACCCGAAAAAAGAACCGGAGCGGTGTGGGGATGTCTGCTGAAGGGAAGAGAGCCGACACATTCCGTGCACAGGTGAGAGTCACCCCCCCGCTCAGCAACTTTAATGCGCACCCCCCCCGCTCGACAACCATGATCCCCCTCACTCCAGGGGGCCCCTTCAACACTCAAGCCCAGGGGCCCCCACCACCCTAAGTCCTGCCCTGGGTGTCAAGAAAGCCAGCTTCTGATTGGTCTCCTTCAAAACACTCTACTCGGACTGTTCCTCCTCAGGGAGTATGCAAGTGGAACCTGTCTTTTTTAAACCTTTAGATATCTAGGGTCTGGTGTTTTTTTGGCTAATAATGTGTGTGGTGTCATCATGCCAAGATCAAAAAAGCTCACTAAGGCCATCAGAAAGAAGGCTGTGCATGTCCATGAGTCTGGCAAAGGTTTTAAGAGGACAGACAAATTATTTGAAATCAATCATCCAACTATAATTTAAAATCATTTAAGTGTGGTGTCGTTTTTAAAGGCTAACTGGTCCAGTACTTGCTGACCCAGCAAATTTCACCCATGAGCTGACTGTTTTATACTAAAATAAGTCTCCAAGAACCCCAAAATGTAATCAAAGGATTTGCAGGTAAGTCTTACAAAAAATTGGTGGCATGTATGTGCATCTGCAACTGGAAAAGGACTGCATCAATTTAACCTGCTTAGAAGGTGTGCCAAGAAAAAGCCTCTACTTTCCTAAAATAGCATCTGAGCAGCACTACAGTTTGCCTTTGAACATATAGTTGATATCAAGTTGATAGTGTTGTTTAGCAACAGTAACAGTAAACATGTTTGGTGTAAAACCAAAGTTGTTTAGCGGATGTACCTCATACCGACTGTGAAGCATGGCAGTAGAAATGTTATGCTTTGGTGCTGCTTTGCTCCTTCATTCTGCTAAAATGTGTTTAATTAGCATGCAAAGCTCTGTGTAAAAAAAATTAAATTGAACCAGAAATGGATAACAACATGCTAGGGACCCAAAGCACACTAGTAAATCCACAAAAGAATGTCTCAAAAAGAACAAGTGGATTGATATACAGTATATAACAATATCCATGGGGTGTACTTTTTCCAATGACTGTATAGCAGAGATATACTTAAAGCGGAGGTTCGCCCGTTGCTGCAAAAATGTAAAGCCAGAACCCTACTGCGCATGCGCGAGGCTCTCTTACTGGCCCAGCAGCAGGGGAAGGAGGAGGGAGGACAAGGGAGCCGAGCAGTGACGTAATGCGCCGCGGCCGGGGGTTCCAGAAGTGGTGACAGGATACCTGTCAAAGACAGGTATCCGCTCCCCCCGAAAGGTTTCAAATGTGGCACCGGAGGGGGGAGGAGACAAATGAGCGTAAGTGCTACTTTTGGGTGGAACTCCGCTTTAATGAGATAAGAGATATACTTTTTTTTATATCGATACAACATACACTTTTAAGTACAGCAATGCCTTTACCTAAACTATCGCCAACCCCCCTCCCCCATCTGTACTAACCTCCATCATGCTATCTGCTTTCTTACCTCTATAGTGCTGCTGTGGTCTTCTCCAGTGTTTACAGCCACAAAGAAGAAATTGTCATTAGCCTAAATTACCAGATATCAAGACAAGAGAACCTCTCAGTACAAGACTCAATTTAACCCTGTAGGGGCCAAAGAGAATATCATTAAACAGGTAATAAATATCAGAGGAGACCATGACAGTACTAAATAAACAGCCTCTACTACTTCAAGTAAATGAATCCCAATAAGTCAGCAGAGAAATTACTTATGCCTCGTACACACAACCATTTTTCTCGGCAGAAAAAAAAAAGACGTTTTTCCCAACGTGATTCCTCTCCAGCCTGACTTGCATACACAACGTTCATGCAAAAAACTGTCCGACCAAAGCGCAGTGACGTACAACACGTACGACGGGACTATAAAGGGAAACCAGTCATTGGGCTGCATACTCGGTTCTGAGCATGCACATTTTTTTCCCCTCAGAAAAGCATACTCACAACCGCTTTTCGCTACGAGAAAAAAACTGATGGGGAACACGACAAGAAAAAAGAGAGCTGGTTTCAATTTTTTTGCGGGCAGTTTTTTTGTTGAGAAAACTGCTAGGGAGCATACACACGACCGGTTTCCACGACCAATATAAAAAATGGCATGGTCGTGTGTACAAGGCATTATTCTTTGCCAGACAGCTTAGTAGAAGATCTAATCAGACAAGGGAAGCTGAATATAGGCAGGTTCTGCTTTGCTTTCTCGTTAGCTATGTACACTTTTATATAGTTAAATGTTTATTTGTAAAATAAATCTTGTAAAAAATGCCTACAAGCCAATATAAACCAACGGTTTAAAAACACAGGGAAATTCACTAAAACGGTTACAACTGTTTTTTTTTCCTTACCAGTATGATCCCTTTAAAATCACCTGCGCCTAATACAGGAAAGCCTTTCAGCCTGGGTTCACACTTGTTCCGACAACGCTCCTACATTGGGAGCTCATGTAGCATGACTTGTGAAAATCAATGTTTCCCTATGAGAGCTGTCTTAACTGATCCGACACAAGTTGGTCCGACTTTGAAAACACTCCCTGTACTACTTTGCTCCGACATTCATCCTACTTCAGCCCATTGAATATCATTGAAGTCGGACCAAAGTAGGAGCCTTGTCCTTATCAGACATCCGACATGTGATTACAGCAGCAGTAAAAGGAATTTATCTCACTCTGGGATTGTTTTGATTGGTCAAAGAACAAGTCAGACTATCACAAAGTAGGACCAAAATAGTATCCTGTTCATGAAAGTAGGATGGATGTAGGACCAATGTAGGATGAATGTAGGATGAATGTAGGACAGATGTCGCAGAGCAAAGTAGGATGAAAGTTGTACTGCTGTCATGTAGTATAGTGTGAACCCAGCCTCAGGCTGGGTTCACACTACACGACTTTCATCCTACTTTGCTCTGCAACATTTGTCCTACATTGATCCTACATTGGTCCTACATCCATCCTACTTTCATGAACAGGATACTACTTTGTAATAGACTGACTTGTTCTTTAACCAATCAAAACAGTGCCAGAGTGAGATAAATTCCTTTTACTGGTGCTGTAATCACATGTCAGGTGGCAAAAGTCTGATGGTTAGGACAAGGCTCCTTCTTTGGTCCTACTTCAATGATTATCAATGGGCTGAAGTAGGATCAATGTAGGACCAAAGTAGTACATGGAGTAGTTTCAAAGTCGGACCGACTTGTGTAGGACCAGTTAAGACGGCTCTCATAGGGAAACATTGATTTTCACACGTCATGCTACATTAGCTCCCAATGTAGGAGCGTTGTCGGAACAAGTGTGAACCCAGCCTAAGGCTGGGTTCACACTACACTACACGACTTTCATCCTACTTTGCTCTGCGACATTTGTCCTACATTGATCCTACATTCATCCTACATTGGTCCTACATCCATCCTACGTTCATGAACAGGATACTACTTTGGTCCTACTTTGTGATAGACTGACTTGTTCTTTGACCAATCAAAACAATCCCAGAGTGAGATAAATTCCTTTTACTGGTGCTGTAATCACATGTCAGATGGCAAAAGTCGGATGGTTAGGACAAGGCTCCTACTTTGGTCCTACTTCAATGATATTCAATGGGCTGAAGTAGGATCAATGTAGGACCAAAGTAGTACAGGGAGTAGTTTCAAAGTCGGACCGACTTGTGTAGGACCAGTTAAGACAGCTCTCATAGGGAAACATTGATTTTCACACGTCATGCGACATGAGCTCCCAATGTAGGAGCATTGTCGGAACAAGTGTGAACCCAGCCTTAGACACACACCAGATTCAGGTACTTCCTATTATCGCCACTTTCACAATCTGTTGCTATGCCTATGCTATTACCGCCAGTTTGTAGAGAAGCAGAGCAGAACTCAACCTAACCTTTATAAAACTGTGAGCAGACAGCTTTCTATTATAGAAGATACATGCTATGCACCCACATCATATCACATGTCTAGATGCAAATGCATTCTGGAACATGGCATTCTGGAACTGGGTGGGACCTTTTTTTTTTTTGAGAGAGCACAAAAAAAAAAAAAAAAAAAAAAACACAAATACATCACCATGTAGTGTGAATGGACCTCTCAAAAAAACTAAAGCAAAATAGACCCCAAAACCATTCCCTTAAATTGCTGAAAACTAGATAAATAGATTTATTTTAGATTAACTTCACCATGCTTTAAGTCAGCAATATTATTGTAATGGTGTGTAAATAATTGGATTTATTGCAAAATATCATTTATACTCTGTATCTACAATATCTCCATTATTTTTTTGTTTTAAATAGTTTCTATTGAGAATATTCAAAAATACAAGACTGGACAAACATCAAATTCCAAAACAAGTTTGTATACAAAAGAGAATGACCAATATAAGGCAACAATACATTATACACATCCTTAAGAGTCGGTTCACACTGGGGCGACACGACTTCCAGCACGACTTTCAGAAGCAACTTCAACACGACATGAGCATGAACCACAGGGCGATCTGGGGAGATTTACAACACGACTTGAAGTCCTTTTCAGGTCAGGAGACATTCCAGTGGCCAATAAAACAACAATCAGCTCTGGGAGAGGGAAGGGGAGGGAGAGGTTTGCCTGAGAAATGTATGTTATCTTGCTGAAAGGTCGCTTCAATTAAAACAGTGATCAGACTTGGAAGCGACTTCCATTGAAATCAATGGGTACAAATCGCCTAGAAGTCTGATTGAAGTAGTACAGGAACCTCTTCTGAAGTCCGAGCGACATGAGTAGTGTGTATTAACACCGCTCCCATTCACTTACATTGTTTTTCTGGACAGCACGACTTGGGACGACTTGAGACAACTTCAAGTCGGATCCCAAGTCGCCCCAGTGTGAACCGACTCTAAGATTTGTCAAACAGCCTCCATCCCCTTCCTTTTCCGAACCCTGTAGGTTATCAGACTGTGCGAGAGGTAGCCAGGTTAGGCCGCCTGAGGTATCTGCAACATTCAGTGCGTCAAAAATAGCAAAGATGCAGTCAAAGAGTCAAGAACTTATAAGTCGAAGCTCTGGACCTATAGTACTAACACCAGTTGTTTTTAAAGTCACCACTGGTCAAAACCAAACAGTTATTTGTTTACATGTGATCTAAAAATGTTTTTCTTATTCTCAAAAAGTATACATAAGTTACTATGATTAAAAAATGATTTACTGTAATTTTAAGTCCAGCCAGAACTTTGTTTTCTTGTTTTGGAGTGGAGAAGAGTTACAACTTCTGTTGGCTTCTATTGTTTTCTGTGCCTTCAGAAGATTCTCCTTATTTATTTGTCCTGGTGCCCATCGTTTACAGGAAAGTAAATGAGGGTCATTCAAAATGTTGTGGTTGTCACTGGAACAGTAAAAACATTTTTTTGTTGTTGTGTTCCAATGAGGACATCTGGTGAGAACCATCAAATCTGGGATTTCACCTCACTTTAGACACATTTCCCCAAGAATAAAAGAATGGTAGGTGCAATTTTGTATGTTGCATGATATTAGCACAGATGTTTTTAACAAACATGTATTACTTTCCTGCTTTGTCAGTGGTTTTGCACAGAGCAGCCCTGATCCTCCTCTTCTCGTATGCCCCGCTGGCACTCCAGGCCCCTCCCTCCTGCCTAGTGCAGCTCGCCTCCTCCTCTGCTCTCTCCTCATTGGCTTACTGGCTTTGATTGACAGTAGCGGGAGGCATTGGCTACCGCTGCTACCCAGCCAATATCATAGCGCATTAAGGTAAATAAACTTGAGTCTTTACAACCACTTTAACTGAGACATCAGGGGGCTTTTAGATGCTTCGTGCCTTGCACTCATTAAACTCTGAAGACCCAGCATCCTCAGACCTCAGTGCCGCGTAAACTGTTATATAATAATATTATTAATAATAATAAATGTAAGAGTGGAAATAGCATTTTTACCAAACAACAATGTTGCTAACTCTTATGTGTCTTAAAGTTGCAATAGATTGTCAGCTTCCCTGCCAGCAAGATAACTTTACTGGTTTGATACTGGAAGAATAGGGAAGACCTAATATTCAGATTAATACAGACTTGTCTTAAAGACTTGACTGAAAGACTATTTTGTGCATTCCTAATGGGGATAAAGGACTGTATAAATAATAATTATCATTACAATAAAAAAATCTTTCCCTATGTTCTGCTGTGTTGAAAGTTCAAGAATGAGTGGCACATTGTCCAAGTAGCACATCTTCTGCAAAAGTCCACTTCTGATCACCCAGCAAAGCAGTTTGGATGTTGTCCCAGCACATGATCTACCAAATTCACCATGCAAATGAAAAAAAAAAAAAAAGACTCCAGAAGAAATGTGAACTAAAATCAAAATTTACAGTAGATCAAAGCAGCGTTATTCTCTGAGTGCTCTTCAAAGGACTATTTCAAGATTGTCAGCAGAAAGGATCAAGAGGAAAAGTAGTCTCTATGCATGCATACCCCAGAGTATATCCACAAATGAAAAGTTAACAGTTATGGCTTTGACAGCTTCAAAGAAGTTTGATTTAAAAATTTGCATTCAAAAGTTTAAGAAGTGGCATGAGTCTAAATGCTTTTGAAATGTATGAATACTTGTATTTTGCTATGTTAAAATTAATGTACTTTATAAGAACATGAGTAAGATAATGATAGGTAAGATATGTCAAGCTACAATGGTTTTCACGTTATGTCAGCAGTGGACATTCCTGTGTGGAGTTCCAACCATGATGTCAAGTAGAATAAACTTTGTAGATCTCCATTTCCCAGTTAATCCAGGGCTAAATTTCAGTTATGTGCCACATGGGCCACTTTTATTGTGCAGTTCTATTAAACTATACATCTTCGTGGCTACAATCTGTACATCTTGAAACACACTCACACACATATATATATATATATATGCAGAGCTGTATCCTGGCCTAGGCCAACAAGGCCCAGGCCTAGGGCAGCACTTTGCAGGGGGGCAGCACGAAAAGAGTCCCCGCCGGCTTGCGCTACACTGTTAGGAAAATTTTGACTGTTTTGTCATCCTGGACCACAAACCTTCCTCACTGTGCTATGTTTCTGCTGCATCATCTACTTAAGGTAGAACTATAGGCAACACTTTTACCATCCCTGTCCCATTGCGAAGATTTCCCTTCACTTCCTGCTCTATGGGCAACCAGGAAGTAAGAGGAAATCTAAGTAAATTAAGGGAATCCATTGCCCCCCCCCCCAGGCCCTCAGAACTAATGTCCTCGCTCGAAAACTTCAGGGCGGGCCTTAAACAACACAGGGTGTAGCCGTGACAGGAAGGGGTGGGTCATATTTAAATTAGGGGGTGCACGAGTTTAGTCAGGCCTAGGGCAGCACAAAACCTAAATACACCTCAGTATATATGTATATATATATATATATATATATATATATATATATATATATATATATATATATACACTGTATATACTTGAGTATAAGCCGAGTTTTTCAGCACATTTTTGTGCTGAAAATCCCCCCCACGGCTCATACTTGAGTCGTCTTTTTAGGCCTGATCTCCCGGATTTGGGGAACCAGTACCAGCCGGTCATAGGTCCCCTTGACTCGGAACTTAGCACACATGTAGCCCCATTTCTCCTCTACAAGTGTACAAAAGTTTGTTGTTTGGGGGACCCACGGCTTGGGATCACCGATTTTTTAAAGCCGGGCACCCCTTCCATAGACTCCCATGTTAAACGTCAGTCTAGTCATGGGCACAGCGAGGCATGGGCATAGTGAGGCATAGGCACAGTGAAGCATGGACACAGTGAGGCATGGACACAGTGAGGCATGGGCACAGTGAGGCATGGGCACAGTGAGGCATGGGCAAAGTGAGGCACAGTAAGGCATGCAGATGGACACCCTAGGCTTATACTTGAGTCAATAGGTTTTCCCATTTTTTTGTGGGGGAAAAAGGTGCCTCGGCTTATATTAGGGTCGACTTATACTCAAGTATATACAGTGTATTTATATATATATATGTATTCTCAGCTGCCTCTGTTGACATTAGATATGGGCCTAGATAAGGTGGGTTCAGCAGTAACAATGGACATGTCTTCACCCAGTTAACTCATATTTTCAATGTGCTACTACTATAAACTGCCTCTTTAATCCATCTTTTCCACATTTGCAAAAGCTTTACAAAAACCAAATGGGCTATGAGAAGCATGTGCCTGCCTGTGGAGAGAAAGTTATGTCACAATGGCACAGTTATTTCCTTACGTTCATCATCCTGTACTATGCATCCATAAAGTATTCACATTGCTTCAATTTTTCCACATTTTGTGGATGTGGAGGTGGAATTCTCTACACCAGAGATCTTCAAACTACGGCCCTCCAGTTGTTCAGGAACTACAATTCCCATCATGCCTAGTCATGTCTGTGAATGTCAGATATGTTCAATGCCTCATGGGATGTGTAGTTCCGCAACAGCTGGAGGGCCATAGTTTGAGGATCCCTGCTCTACACCATGTCCATGCTTGCCATGGTTCTTTCTTGTTGGCATCAGGAAAATCCACAATTAATCTATTCTTTAGTCAAAAACTGTACATATACTGTATTGGGAATCCACAGTGAGCATTGGTTGCTAGTGATTAGTACGTACACTATTCAAGATATATTCTCTCCATGTCTAACATCAGAAGCATCTGTGCGTTCGTCATGTAGCCAACAAAAGAGACATTTATATACATCCTTCAGTCATTAAAATGAAGTTGACTTGGGCTAAAATACAGTATTTCTAAGGCGCATGTGCGCAGCTTACTGTACAGGTGCGGACAGGCAGGTAAGTAAATGTAGAAGAGACATAGCATGTCTTTTCTACATTAATAATCTTGCCTGTTTGCCCATTTTTAATATTTGCCATAAAGTCCCAATTTAATCTTGACTTATGCAAAAGATGAGCCCCTTGTTTACAGTCTGGGCATGAGATCCACGGACTTCTACAGGTTTATAGAGGTACAGTACATATTTTCAGATACCACTAGGTAGGTACCTGCACTTAAGCTCTGTTCTCTCTTAAGAAGTTTTTAGGAAACATCAGGTTCACTTTAAGTAAACTCAAAGTAGGTTTGCTAAGTTTGAATTAATTAACTGAAAGTTCAGCAGTGGGTGAGGTATCGTTTAGCTGTGTTGTCCTTTCTCACTAGTGTTATTCCATTGGTCTTGGTTCAACCCCCATGCTTATATTTTTTAGTTTTTCTAACCCCTGCCCTCTCCAATTATTCATTTTTTTTAAATTAAAGAGTACTTCTGTGTAAGGTCACACAACTACAAAACTAATTTATTTGCTTACTTAGACTTAGTTAAGATTTATTCAAATTTCACCCAATTTCGGTTCTCAGAATACAATAGCCAGCACTGCAGATTATCCAACTACTACGCTACTTAGGTGTAAATATGTAATATTTACAAAAATTACTTACTCATGTGTAAAAACTATGGGCCAGATTCACAAAGAGTTACGTCGGCGTATCAGTAGATACGCCGACGTAACTCCGAATCTAAGCCCGTCGTATGTTTAAGTGTATGCTCAAACTGAGATACACTTAAACATGCCTAAGATACGACGGCCTGCGTCGTCGTATCTTAGGGTGCAATATTTACGCTGGCCGCTAGGTGGCGCTTCCATTGAGTTTGGCGTAGAATATGCAAATGAGTCGTTACGCCGATTCATGAACGTACGCTTGCCCATCGCAGTATATTTTCCGGACGGCGCATGCGCAGTACGTTCCGCGCGGGAATGCGCTTAATTATAAATGCTCCACGCCCCCTACCCGGCTAATTTGAACTAGGCGGGCTTGCGCCGGGTGATTTACGCTACGCCGCCGCAACTTTACAGGCAAGTGCTTTGTGAATAAAGCACTTGCCTGATAAACTTGCGGCGGTGTAACGTAAATCAAATACGTTATGCCCGCCAAAAAATATCTATATGTAAATATAAATAAAAATAAAGGGCCAGATTCAGAGAGAATTAGATTATCGTAGCGTATCAGAAATACACTACGCCGCCGTTTTTTACCTGGCTCTACGTGGAATCCAGGTAGATTTTGTCCAGTAAACGACGGCGGCGTAGTGTATTCCTCCCGTCGCAATCCATCTACGCGAGTAGGGGGCGTGAAGCATTTAAAATAGGCGCGTTCCCGCGGCGATCGAACTGCGCATGCTCCGTTCGCAAATTTCCCGCCGTGCATTGCGCGAAATCACGTCGTTACGTCATTCGTTGTTTGAGTAGCGTCGTTTACGGACATTTCTATTCCCGAAAAAAAAAAAAATTAAATTCGACGCGGGAACGACGGCCATACTTAACATGGGCTACGCACCGTTAGACCAGCAAAAAGCTGGTCTAACAGTACGTAAAAAAAAAAGACGTAAGCGATTGCGAAGACCGCTCGTATCTTCGTGGATCGCCGTAAAAACTCATTTGCATATCCCGACGCATGAAAAGGACGCAAACTCCTCCCAGCGGCCGCAAAAATATTGCAGCGTAGATCCGAAGGCTTACGAAGACGTAAGCCTCTCGGATCGAAGCCCGAAGCCGCCGTATCATGGTTTGAGGATTCAAACTAGTGATACGGCGCGCAAAATTTGAAATTACTCCTGTCTAACACCAGTTAGACAGGCGTAATTGCTCTGGGCCAAAGTGTTTAGTTGCTGCTGTATATTGTCGTGTTTCCACACCCCAAAAAATCTAAAACACAAAAAGTAAAGCGCAACACTACTATAATAAAGAAATTGTACTATAAATTAATGAAAATAAAGGAAAAATATCCTAAAAGGTGCCTCAAAATACCACTGTCATATTTCCCTTATAAACGCACACTGATGTCAATGTGCTAGCCATACATAGTGCAAAAAATAGATATTCAAAAAAGTAAATCTTAGTAAAACAACATCCTGCATTACTACAGCATGATAATGTTCAACATATAATGTTCAACATGCTCAAAATCAAGATACTCAGAGGGGGAGCATAAGTGCTCCTACTCTGAGTATCAACCACCAGTCTCCTCTGCCACTTGCATCCACGGTCGACCTACACAGTGGTAAGGTCAGCCAATGCTGTCCCAGACACCTGGGTGTACAAAAACACAATAATCCTCCAAGGAGCAGATGGGAACAAGTCTTTAAACAATGCCTCTAGGTGCTGGTCATTCAACAGTATGAAAAAACAAAGGACTATCCATAGTATAATACGTTCAATAAAACCATTTATTAACTAAAATGTTGAAAAGATACTCACAAGCAAAGTGCACTTAAATCCAGCGCACATGGTAGCAAGCAGAAATTCACAGTAAAAATGTTGTCCACTTAACAGCGGAAGTAAAGTTTGCTATCATTTTTTTTAAGGCCCCCCAGGTGGGTTATGCCATAATGTACTAGTATGCACAGCATAATACAGTACATTATGGCAGATTTACCTGTCATATGGTGTTCTCCAGTGACTAATCCAGCCCCCCCCCGCGCTTCCATCTTTGCCTGCCTTTCCTTATGGGTCCTGTGCCTTCGGCCACTTGATATGCCAGGCCGTGATGGCGCCACTCCCGCGCATGTGCACGGGAGTCACATCACCGCGGCATGGATCAGGGCCTGATCGGAGCTGTAAATGTTTGCTGAGCTGTGCATGCGTGGCTCAGTGAACATGACAGCTGACACGCGGAAGGATGCATTTTTGTCAGAAGAGACCAATAAGGTCTCTTCTGTCATAAATACCCTGCCTGTCAGCCATTTGATTAAAAAAAAAAACAGGTTTACTTTCACTTTAAGAATGTACACCTGTAGAGGATATGTTAAAATGGCTTTGGACGCGTTTCATTACGTGATCTGTGACTTCCTCATAGGGTTCAGGTCCTCTCTGAAGATTGTTCCATCAATGCTGTTATGTGTGAATGTGGGAACCAGGTGATTTCTCCCATTCAGCCTGTGGGACTGAGTGAGAGAAATCTTAACATGTATGACCATCTTTAGAACAAAACTGCTAGTAGACCAGGATGCGGTATACCCTTCTCTACTTTATGGGTATGCATATTGGGGCAAATTGTCTCTTTCAGCCTCTCTGGCACTAGCCTTGGTGTGCCCTGTGTGAGTATAACATCTGATCCTCTTAATGTGACTAGCCAATCACTAGGTTAGGAAGGTGGAAGTATATTGCTATTGGCCCAAGAGAGCAGGAAGTATAAATCCAGCCCTGGTTACATTTAGTTTTTTTATATGCATTTTTCGGGCAAATTAAGCTGAACCTGGACAGCTATTTAGGTTATTTTATGTCATTATCTTCTGACAATAAATACAAACAATAGACCGCTTGTTAGACTACAAACCATTTTTTAATAGATAAGCTTGTTCTGCGGGTGGCTACAGACCAGGCTCTTTAGATTTCATGTGGGTCAAAGGTTATAATTAAATGGTTTAATTAATGAGGAAAAAAAGCCTCCTAACGAGTGAGCAGGATCAGCAGGGTTAATACAAAAGCCCAAATTGGAAATTTAGTAATCACCGCATGAGCGTTCTAAATATTTGTAGAAGTGAAAATGTGTGTTATTAGGAGGTACTTGGAAATGGCTTCTGCGGGCAGGGGGTAAATACTTCACAGTAAGCACTCTTCTGTCTTTTGTTTAAATTTTATAAAAATGTCACACGCTACCCATTTCAGCTTTAATCATAAAAGTGTCCTGCAAACTCATTTTGTGGAACAAGTTGACTGTCATTAGCTGAGCCAAAGAAATAATAAATGGACCCCAGGAACTGGGAAATTAGATATATTGCACAGTGTTTGATGTTCAGTTAGAGAAAGCTAGCAATAGAGAAAGTTGCAAAGAAAAAAAAAGCTAAACATTGTAATCAAATGAAGCGGAATTTACAGCTAGTTTAAATGGTCAAGTCACTATTTTCCAGCTCATCTAACATGAAGTGTTTCCAATGGTTGCACTTATAAGTGCTGATGCTTAATAATGAACATCATGCGTACACTACAAACTACTTCTACAGCTAAACAGAAACTGTAAATGACAAATTATTTTCATTGATATTTGTAAATTTTCTAACAGAACCACAGCAGGACTATGCTATGTATTACAAACAGTTAGGGTAACTATGGAGATTAAAGGTTAAAAAGTTGCAAGGAAATATTTTTTATAGTGTATCTATAGCTAAAACTGTGGGGAAGGGTTAGAAGCTCTGTCACAACGATATTGTGGTCTGCATCCTGCTGGCAAGAACCACGCTCTCTATGTGTCCTGTTGGCATAGCCACCAAAAATGATTGGAAATCAAAACATTTACAGTTCTCCAGAACAGGCACATAGTTGAAATCTTCCAGTTGTTTTGGGGCAACTGTGTAAAGGAGAGAATGCCCCTCATTCTGTAGAGTTTTACTTTCACAGTCTTTCCTTTTTCCTTCCATCCCCACAATGTGGCATAGACAGCAAAAATAAACAGAGAATTTTTTTGGGGGGGGGTATATATCAACTTTAAAGAGGCCAGCACGACAAAGGATAAATGCTCTTTGCACAGGGTGGCAAATGCCTGCCCACAACCTGAAGCAAAGGAGAGCACCACAGTCTTAAAAAAAAGCGAGAAGTAAGTTCACAATTACAACATATTCCTCAACTTGAATTTTGGACAATATAGTAGGAAATTTGAACCTTGTAAAGCAGGCTTTAGTCTTTAAATTGATGCCAATGTTCCTGTGGACCATACTTGGATTGGAGAACCAGGCTGTCCATTGAGATTTGTCCAGGGCTCAAATGAATTCAAAGAGGCGGCACAGGAACACAGTGATTGAGTAGAGGACTAGCAGAGATATTTGCAGGCACCATTAGGAGCCTTTAAAAAATCAAACGTATAATTGTTTAATCTGGGTATATAGCTAAAGAATATATGTATGCATACTGTCAATATGTCATTGTACTAGCGTACTGTATGTAACTCCCTACACAGTTGCATTTGGACTGAGAGAGGCAGCTTTACTGCTTTGCTCAGTGTCAAAATTAAAGATTAATTCCAGGTGTAACAGGAGGGCCGTGGGACCCAGAAGCTCTTACAAAGTATGAGCCAGGAAATAATGGACATATCTTGGATTGCTTGTAATCTACAATATATTCTAGGATATCTGTTAGACCTATTTACAGGTTGTTGATTCTGAACTCAAGACAGGTTAATTGAAAGAGTGACTCATTCAAAGTGGGAACACAGACTGCTAGGTGTTAATGTCGTCTGCTACTGTGATGTAAATGAGTCTTAGTATGGCTTCTAAGAACCTTTCATTGTGTTATGCTAATTGACACTGTATTGTGTGAAGTTCTATTGATGATAGATGTGTGTTGTGAGTTAACACAGTCTAAAGGTCAGATGTCTGACTTGTCAGTTGTAGTTTATTAGCTCATGTAAATTATGTCTACTAAAGGAATGTATATTGTATAGCAGGTGTCTATCTTAAAAAGGTCATATCCTGGAGTCACCTAGTCTGGGTAAATGATTAGTTAATTAGCTCATGTAGATTATGTCAGAGTTGGAGTCAGAATGTCTGACTAAAATATGTGTATTGAGGGGGGCTCGTTAGGCACCATTGTATAATGTTGTGGGTGGAGTTGAGTCATTGTTCATTCTTGGTTACTGACTGTATATGAAGAGCCTGATTTCCTCATTAAAGTCTATTCGTTTTGAACCAGAGAACAGAGCTGTGTGTTTTGTTTCTGGGGGAATCTGTATGGGTCGTGTTTGCCAGATTGTGGAGTGTCGATAAGCTGTCTTGGGTTCGGAATGGAATATCTTAAACGGCGTTATCCCCTGTCCCATTTGGGGTTCCTTTACACCAGGTATGGTATTTTTTTACATAGTTACATTGATCCAGTTTGGACCAATGTCATTACACTGAGCAAAATTATAAGCGCAACACACGCAACACAACCAGATTCACAAAGCACTTACGCTGGAGTATGAGGAGATGCGCCTGCGCAATTGTAAATATGCGCCTTCGTATCTATGCGCCGTATTCCCAAAATGTTATACGCCATAAATCTAGACTTTTTCGTCCGACGTTATTTTGTAAGACAAAAAATGCGCTAGACACACCATTGATTTGCTAGGTGTCAGGAAGCATGAATCAGACGTACACAGATGTAAATGAAGAAGAAGGTCTTTATTAAAAAAACAAACAGCAAGGTAAAGTCCAAACAAATGATCAACAGCCAGAAGGGTCCTCCGCCGAAGCCAGGGTCGATAGCCAGAGATGGAAGTCAGCCAAGCCGTAGTCAGTAGCCAAAGGGTGGTGAGACGAAGTCGGGGATTAGGAACCAGAAGGAACGTCTGTAGGAGCCGGGTCAGTGATCCAAACTGCAGCACGATCACAGGAGGTTGTAAGACAAGGACCAAGCAAGGGAGTACTGCAGCAGCCGTGGTATATATGTGCTGAGCATCCAGCTCCTCCCAGTGGGAAGGAGGAGCCGCAGGATGTGGGAAGTTACAAGAAGCCCAGAAGGCAAGATGGCCACCAGCACAGGTCAGTGATAAGGAGGCTGCAAGGAGGTAAGACCTTGACAGTACCTCCCCCTCAAGGGCCCCTCCTCCGCAGCACAAAAAACTGCTTCTGGGGGAGGCGCGCGCGGAAGGCTCGGAGCAGAGCCGGAGCATGAACATCTGTGGAGGGAACCCAGGAACGCTCCTCTGGACCATAGCCGCACCAGTGGACCAAGAACTGCAACCGACCGCGGACCAAGCGTGAGTCCAGGATATCGTTTACCTCATATTCTTCATGATCGCCCACCTGGACAGGACGAGGCCGACTCACCGAGGAGGTGAAGCGATTGCATATTAGTGGTTTCAACACATTGGAAATCCGCATACCAGGAGGGAGCGCAAGAGCATAGGCAACGGGGTTTACCCTGCGGAGTACCCGGAAGGGACCAACAAAGCGAGGAGCCAGCTTGGGAGTGGGCACACGGAGGTTGAGATTGCGGGTGGACAACCATACACGGTCTCCGACCTGATAGGAAGGAGCAGGCAACCGTCTGCGATCAGCCTGGAGCTTCTGTTCTCAGCTGTGCAGAGTAACCATTGATGCAATGCTGACGAGAGGTCAACTCTGTCAGTAGGTGTGTCAGTAGGGTGTGCAGCAGACATGCAGCAGACACTCTCTCCTCAGTCTGCCTAGTCTGCTCACTGCAGGGATAGTGACAAGTCAGCTCCCCCTAGGGATATCATCAGCTAGCTAGGCAGGATCTTCTCACAGCTCTCACCTTCTACTCCAGGTAGGTTCTACTTTTTATCACCTTCCCTGGAACCGATTGGCGGCCGTCCTTATCAGGATAAGCCGCCGAATCGGCTGAACGCTGGGGCCTCTTTCCCTCTACCACCCCACATTACCACCCGCCAACCATCCACCTACCATTACAACCTTCCCCCACCGCCTCCCCGCGATTCCCCGTTTTTCCCCCTGAACCGCGCCAGCCTCTGCTGATTTGCGGCCGCCGCACCTTAGGAAAGGCCGCGGCTTCATCTGCGGCCTAGCGGCGCGCCGCACTTTCGGCCAAAAACACCAGCAGTAACCCCCTAGGAGCTCACCCCCAGCCCCAGTAGGATTCATCCCCTGGCCTCAACAACCAGCCCCCCCCCCCCTGCTCACCTACCCACCCAGCTGGCTACACACCAGCCTGGGTCCCATGTCCTGCTCCTGGTCGGCGGCCATCTTGGTACACCCCAGCAGCAGTGTCAGTTCTCCCCCCCCCCCCAGCCCCCTTTCTTTTTTCACAAACTTAACAGCACTTGATCCAGGGGTTCGCCCGATCGCCTTTCAGGGATCAGGAAGGAATTTTTTCCCCAACCAAAGCAAATTGGCATAGCACGGTTAGGGGTTTTTTGCCTTCCTCTGGACCAAGCCGGGAGGATTCACTGAATCCTCTCTCCATCGCCACCATAAAAAACATTTCCCCCGGTGAATGGCGACCATGGCTAATTTGCGGTACTCCGCAGAGACCATTTGGAATCTGAGGCGTTTCGCCGCAATACTGCCAGCCTGCACCAAAAAGACCCTAAGAATTGAGCAACTTTTGAGGATCGATCGACGATCAAAAATTTTAGCCGGTTACCCCAGCCTAAGCACATTTTATGTGCTATGGTCAACACAAGATCGGCAGTAAAACACCGACTTGAAATCCATGATTTCATTCTACAACACAATCTAGACTGCCTCTTCATTACAGAGAGCTGGCTTACAGCCGACTGTAACACCATTCTAGGAGAATTGGTGCCAGAAAACTACCGTATTATAACGGAAAACAGAATAGGGCAGAGAGGAGGAGGCCTGGCGGTAATTTGCAAAACTCAGCTTGCAATCACAAAACCAGCCCTTCAAAATCCTCTTCCATTCATGGAAACCCTTACGCTACAACTGCAAACAAATTCAAAGGAGACCATCCACATTCTGCTCTGCTATAGGCCGCCCGGCCCAAAATCGCAGCTGCTATCATCATGGACGAATTTCTTTTCCACTTACACCCTCAACAGCAAACATTTTCTGCTGCTTGGGGATTTCAACCTCTGGGCCAATTCCGCACAAGACCCCATTGCCGATGCCTGTATTAACCACCTGGTGGATCTAGGGTCACAGCAACTAGTATGTGGGCCCACACATGCTTCAGGTCACACACTCGATCTTATTTTCAGACAAGCTCTGGAAATAAAAATTTTGGAAAATGAAAAGTTGCCATGGACAGACCACCATGCAATTAAATTCATTATTTCCACAATCCCCCCCGCAACAAAAACATCAAATCCAGCGACAACACACTGGACTAGATGTCAGAAGAAGCTCCACTCGGAACTCTTCAAAACCACTTTAAGGGAAAAAATAGAAACAATTCAACCGCATCAAACGGCCGTTGAAACGCTGGAGGCCATAAATTCGGCCATGCTACAGTCAGCCGACTTGGTAGCGCCGAAACGCAAAACCCGCATCCGGAAAAACAACCACAGCTGGTTTAACAACCAGCTGTCGTTACTGAAGCAAGAACGCAGAAGGGCCGAATCGGCCTGGAAAAGAAGTGCCTCAGAGCTAAACCTGTCCATCTACAAGGCGGCGACAAGAAAATACCACAAAGGAATTTTCCAAGCCAAGAAAAATTATTTTTCAGAGGCTATCAACAGCGCCTTAAACCGCCCCCGCGAACTCTTCAAGATGGTCACTCAGACCATGAAACCAGGATGTATTGAAGCCCCCAATACAGACACACAAGAATTTTGCAATGAACTATCGGATTGCTTCATTAATAAAATTGAGGCAATCCGTGAAAGCATTCAGCAAAACAATCCCCCCCTTAGCCCCCCCTGCAGCCTCTCACATAACACCCATAGTAATTCTCTTATATCAGGTAAGTTCACCCTGGAACCCATCTCCATCGAGGCCACCAAGAATGTTATTGACACTTTGCGTAACGGCACAGCGCCAAATGACATTATCCCCACAAAACTGCTAAAGGAATGCGCCTACATCTTGGCTCCTCCCATCACGCAGCTTATCAACCAGTCTTTCTTGGAGGGCATAGTACCCTCACAGTTGAAAGAGGGTATAATCCAACCCATCCTTAAGAAACCCTCCCTGGACCCCAAGGACCCACTCCACCGCCGTCCCATAACAAGCCTCATATGTACTCTCAAAGGTAATGGAGAAAGTAGTGGTACAACAGCTGCAACAGCATCTGGATACCCACAAGCTACTTGACCCATTGCAATCAGGGTTCCGTCCCGGACACGGGACTGAAACCGCGCTGCTCAAAGTATGGGACGATGTTCTCGAGGCCGCAGACGAAGGAGAATCTTGTCTTCTAGTTCTGTTGGACCTTAGTGCAAGCTTTCGACACCGTAGATCACAAACTGTTACTGACGCGACTTGCTGAAGTAGCCAGAGTCGCAGAAGGCGATTTATCTTGGTTCTCCTCTTTTTTGGAAAACCGATCGCAAACAGTGAAATTAGGACCCTTCACATCTGAGAAACGCACAGTAACATGCGGAGTCCCTCAAGGATCGCCTCTGTCACCAGTGCTGTTTAACATTTATCTTCGTCCTCTTTTTGAGATTATCAACAGCCAAAACCTGCTGTATCACTCATACGCAGACGACACGCAACTTTATTTCCGCATTTGCAACAGAAAGGATCACCACCTCAATCTAGAGACATGCCTCTCTTTGATAGAGGACTGGATGACAAAGAGTTATCTTAAACTCAATGGAGCGAAAACAGAACTTCTTCTGTTTCACGCCAAGCAAAGGAATCAACCTGCAACAACCTGGACACCCCCGCCCATTCTGGGCAAAATCATCACCCCTAGCGCCAAAGTCAAAAGTCTCGGGGTCATCTTTGACTCCTTTATGACAATGGACGCACAAATAGGATCAGTAGTCAGCGGATCTCACCATCTGTTGCGCCTACTACGCAGACTTACCCCCTTCATCCCCAAAGAAGACTTAGCGGTCGTGGTGGGAGCAATTGTCAACTCCAGATTGGACTATGCAAATGCCCTTTACCTCGGACTCCCCAAGTACCAAATCGCTCGTCTGCAAGTCGTTCAAAATACGGCCGCCAGACTTGTGACTGGAAAAAACCCTGGGAATCAATCTCACCTTCACTGAGATCCCTTCACTGGCTACCAGTTAAAGACAGGATTGCTTTTAAAGCTCTCTGTCTAACGCATAGATGTGTCCATGGGAATGCCCCCCAATATCTATGCGATAAAATAAAAGCTCACAATCCCAATCGCATCTTGCGATCCACCAATCAGAACCTACTACAGATCCCAAAAGCCAACTACAAGTCCAAAGGAGAAAGAAGATTCGCCGTCCAAGGTCCCAGACTATGGAACGCTTTACCAGCCAGCATTCGGTTGGAGGCGAATCACTTAGCCTTCAGGAGAAAGATCAAGACTCATCTCTTTTGATATCAAAGGAGACAGGAACAACAAGCGCCCAGAGGCGATTCAGTTCGCATGTGCCGCGCTCTATAAGTTTTTCATTCATTCATTCATTCAGAGACCTCGAGGGACCTCTGGATCTGTACCCATGAAGCACGTAGAGCCGAAAGGTGGTCCTCTACCGCCGGAATATCTTGGGCAGAGAATGACTCCGGTAACATGGCAGGTTGGAACTCATAATTGGCCATGAAGGGAGACGTCCCAGAGGAAGAGTTAACCGCAGTGTTCCTGGCAAACTCAGCCCATGGCAGAAGGTCAACCCAATAGTCCTGGTGATCGGAGACATAGCAACGAAAGAATTGCTCCAGAGCCTGATTGGATCGCTCTGCGGCCCCATTAGACTGAGGGTGGTAAGTCGAAGAGAAGGAGAGTCGAATACCCAACTGGGAGCAAAAGGCGCGCCAGAACCTGGACACAAACTGGCTTCCCCGATCCGAAACGATCTCCTTGGGCAAACTGTGCAACCGGAAGACCTCCCTGGCGAATACCGTGGCCAACTCCTGCGCCGTAGGTAATTTCTTAAGTGGCACATTGTGGAGAACCGATCGACAATCATGAGAATGACCGTATGACCTCTGGATGCAGGAAGGTCCACAATGAAGTCCAACCCCAGGTGTGACCATGGGCGCTCCCAGTGGTAATGGGTTGTAGAAGTCCCAACGGAAGGTGCCGAGGGGACTTGTTCTGAGCACAAACAGAACATGCCGCTACATATGCGGCAATGTCGGAGCGTAGAGAAGGCCACCAGAACAAACGTGTGACAGCCCAGGACAACTGATTCTTTCAAGGATGCCCAGCGGTCTTGGAGTTATGGTAGGTTCGCAACAGCCGGGTACGCAACTCCTCAGGCACGAAGCATTTGCCGTTGGGTCTCCCAGCGGGAGCACCAGGTTGAGCCACCAGAATTTGCTCCCCCAGTGGAGAGGTCAAGCTGGTGCGGATGGCGGCCAAAATCAGATTTGGAGGAATGACCAGAGTCGGTATCGATTCCTCCCTGGACAGCTCGGAGTACTGACGTGATAAGGCATCCGCCCTGACGTTTTTGGAACTGGGTAAATAGGAGACCACATAATTTAAAACGACACCATCTGGCCTGACGGGGTGTCAATCTCTTGGCCTCCGAAAGGTAAGTCAGATTCTTGTGGTCCGTCAGTATGAGAACCAGAACCACCGAATCCTCAAGCAAGTGCCTCCACTCCTTGAGAGCCTGCACGATGGCTAACAACTCTCTGTCCCCAATCTGGTAGTTGCACTCCGCGGGAGACAGCTTCCTGGAGTAAAATCCACAGGTAAGCAGGGGACCCTCTGGTGTCCGACGCTGAGACAGAAGGGCGCCTACTCCCGTCTCAGACGTGTCCACCTCGAGGACAAAAGGCAACCCAGGATTGGCATGAGACAGTATGGGAGCCGACACAAAGGCAGATTTCAGAGCCTCAAAGGCCCGGATGGCCTCGACCGGCCAGGCCTGGGAACTACAGCCCTTCCTAGTCAGATCCGTGAGAGGCTTGGCCAGCGAGGAGAAGTCCCTGATGAACTTCCGATAATAATTGGCGAAGCCCAAAAAGCGCTGCAGGGAACGAAGACCACTGGGCTGGGGCCACTGTAGGACTGCCAAGACCTTCTCAGGGTCCATGGAGAACCCTTCCGCGGAGATGATGTAACCTAGGAAGGTTACCTGGGATCGGTGAAATTTGCATTTCTCAAGCTTACCGAAAAGCTTGTTCTCTCGTAACCGTTGCAACACCTGCCTGACATCCAGAATGTGGGCCTCCATAGATTCGGAGTATACCAAGATATCATCCAAATAGACCACCACACACTGCTGCAACAGGTCACGGAAAACATCATTGATAAATTCCTGAAAGACTGCAGGCGCATTGCACAACCCAAAGGGCATAACCAGGGATTCATAATGACCGGTCCTGGTGTTGAACACGGTCTTCCACTTGTCGCCCGCCTTGATCCTTACAAGGTTGTACGCACCCCTCAGGTCGAGTTTGGTAAAGACCGTTGCTCCCCTGAGGCGGTCAAACAACTCGGAAATCAACGGAACCGGGTATGCATTCTTAATTGTGATGCGATTTAGGCCCCTATAGTCGATGCAAGGCCTCAATTCTCCGCCCTTTTTCTTTACAAAGAAAAATCCAGCCCCTGCCGGGGAGGAAGATTTGCGAATGTGCCCCCGGGAAAGCGCCTCCTTCACGTACTCCTCCATGGCCTCATTCTCCACAACCGACAAAGGATATACCCTGCCACGAGGGGGAATGGCACCAGGTTGTACATCTATGGCACAATCGTAAGGGCGGTGCGGAGGCAAGGCAACAGGGCAAACCTTATCGAATACATCCAGGTACTCCTCGTATTCAGGAGGCAACCCAGAGAGCGAGGAGGCACACAACAACTTGACAGGCCCGAGGATGCAGCTATCCCCACACTGTGGGGACCACGAGAGGATCTCGGCCGATTTCCAATTAAAAATCGGATTATGCTTTTGGAGCCAGGGGTACCCCAAGACCACCGAATAGTGTGGAGACGAAATGACCTGAAAACAGGCTGACTCCTTGTGAACGGCTCCAATGGCTATCTCCACAGGAAAGGTCTCATGTGTAACCTGTGACGGCTGGAGGGGTCTGCCGTCTATCGCCTAAAGGACCAGCGGGGAAACACGAGCCTGCAGAGGAATGGAGTTTGCGGCAGCAAATTCACTGTCAATGAAAAACCCAACGTCACTAGAGTCCACCAACGCCTGGGTCGTCACCGAGCCCCCGACCCAGGAGAGGACAACGGTGATCAGAGGTTTATCAGCACAGGAAACCGGAGACGAAGAGAATCCACCCAAGATCTGTCCCCGACAGGATCTCAGGTGCGAGCGTTTCCCGGACGGTTCGGACATGACAACCGAAAATGCCCACTGAGACCACAGTACATACATCGACCTTTGCGTCTCCAGGATGCCCTCTCCCCCTCAGACAGGCGAGCAAACCCCAGTTGCAAGGGCTCACCCCCAGGCAGGTCAGCCTCAGGAGGCGTGGGAGGAGAGGGAGGCACGGGTGGGACAGCAAACGTAGGCGCCAATCTGCTAGGAGACCTCCGCAGGCACTCCTTAAAGGAAGGTCTCTCTCTGAGTCTGGTGTCAATCAATATCAGGAAGGAAATGAGAGCCTCAAACTCCACAGGTAGGTCTTTAGCCGCAATCTCATCTTTTAAGGCATCCGAGAGGCCATGAGAGAAAGCAGCGACCAGAGCCTCATTATTCCAGCCTACCTCTGCTGCCAGGGTATGAAACTCAATGGCGTATTCGGCTACCGATCGTGAACCCTGTTTGATGGACATGAGGAGCTTCGCAGCAGAGGCAGAGCGAGCCGGCACATCGAAAACCTTCCAAAGAGAAGCAACAAAACCGGAAAACTCGGCAACCACCGGATTGTTGTTCTCCCATAAGGGGCTTGCCCAGGCCAAGGCCTTGTCCGAGAGCAGCGAGATCAGGAAGCCCACCTTCGATCTCTCAGTGGGAAAGGCATGTGGCAGCAACTCAAAATAAATGCCCACTTGGTTAAGGAAACCTCGGCACTGAGTTGGCTCTCCCCCGAAGCGCTGCGGGAGGGGGACAGAGCCGGACATACCCCGAGACACCGTAGGCGCAACAACAGGTGCCAGGTTAGACGCTGGGGCATCAACCGGAGCAGCAGTAGGTTCGGGCCCAGGAGCGTTACTCGGAGCAGCAGTGGGCCCGCACCTACTGCTGCTCCGGTTGATGCGCCAGCGAGAATGCTTCCAATTGTTGAATACCATACATTTACGTCATATATCCATAAGGGTTTAAACAAAAGTATTATAATAAACTTTGTTCTTCATCTTGCAGAGGTTCCTTGAACAGGGATATGATGAAATCCGGAGCCAGCAGGAAAAAAAAAAAATTGTCCACACCCTATCGCGGGAGTTACGCAAGGTGCATGGCCGCACACATGACCACATGGCCATCCTAAAAAAGTGGTCAGACCTAAAGAGGCGCCACATGGCCCGGGTCAGACAGATCCGAGATGAATTTCATCCAGGTAAGTTATTGGTGACAGTTATGTAAGGTCATATGTAATTAACCTTAGGGTAGATGTTGTTAACCCAGACGCCATGTTGTGGTAACATATATCACCACCCAAGGTATTGATAGTACTGTTGAAAAAAGACATGGGACAGCAGACAGGAACACTTACTAACTATAATGAAACTAAATAAACAAGACACCCTATTAATGTACTAATACTGGCCGAGGCTGCTTTATTATTGGATTTCAGACATATATTTTAAATAAATACTTTAATAACTTAAAAAACAGCCTAGTCACTATGGCTCAGGCTGTACCTAAATATATTCCAACTTTAAAATGTATCCAACAACAACTAAATAAAACAGATTTGTCACCCTTTGTATAATTTTTTTTTTTAAATAAAGGTGACCATCCCACATAATTAGCAGCCGCGACAAAAAGAAGAAAAAAGGGTAGGGGGGAAGGGGAACACAACAGTCCGTCTACTGAGCGACTGAGAGCAAGGCTGACGGAACCCTACTTATATACCCCTAAGTAACACTGGATTTTTCCAGAACCAGCAGGCCCACAGGCCTAAAAAGTGCGGGAAAAGCACGTGTAGGCCGCGTGATCACCTCATGTTCACCAAAAAAATGGGAAAAACACGTTTTCCAGATAACTAGGCCACGTGAGGACCAGCTTACACCTAAAGAGCCCTATTAGGTTCCCAAAAGGGGAACTTGAAACCGTCACTACTAATTTTATTAAGTCCTACCGCTTTCCCATGAGAAAAGGGGGAATTGAAACCTTCTCCCCCTTTTCTATCATTATTCCATCAAGTTAAACCATGGAATTAAAGTGGTGGTGTGGTGGGTTAAAGGGGAAGGGGTGGTATTTTATAACTCAACTAGCTGAATTCCCGGCGTTGCCCGGTCTTCCTATCTTAACCTTTTGTGTAGGAAAATGAAGAGACCACAGTCCCATATACTTGCATGGGACTTTAAACAAAAACCCATCTTTTATATAAGGGTGTAGGCAAGGGTTAATTTAACTGTCATATATTTTTATTTGGCATATAAGTAATATGTGTACCAGGTATTATTGAAATATCTCCAGGCGTGCAAATCATTTCCCATTGATTTGCATGGGACTTTAAACAAAAACCCCGACCCTCACAAATGGGGGTAGTTAAGGGATAAATTAACTATCCTATAGTTTAAGTGGACATATAAGTAACATGCGACCAAGTGTTATCGAAATATCTACAGCCGTTATGAAGTAACATGTATTTCCCATAGAGTTGAATGGGACTTTAAAGAAAAACCCCGACCATGGCAAATGGTGGTGGGTAAGGGTTAAACCACCTATCCTATGTTTGTTGCTGACATATAAGTAACATTTTGTGCCAAGTTTCATGTTAATATCTTCAGCCGTTTGGATACATACATACACACACACGTTGAGTTTTATATATATAGATTACCACTAAATTCCTGTGGTAGGCGTGGGGTTATCATAGTAATCCCGTGTACTCCATCAGCCCTTTTTTTAACATGACATCGTCTGAACAAAACAAAGGAAACAAAAACAGTTCATTTTACCATGTTGACAGCCCAGCTCACACTCAGTCCCCTGTAGTGCCCGCAAGACCCTTTAACCACTTACCTACTGTGCACCTACACCCCCTTCCTGCCCAGACAAAATAAAAGCTTCCGGCACTGCGTCGCTTTAACTGACAATTGCGCGGTCGTGCGACGTGGCTCCCAAACAAAATTGGCGTCCTTTTTTTCCCACAAATAGAGCTTTCTTTTGGTGGTATTTGATCACCTCTGCTGTTTTTATTTTTTGCGCTATAAACAAAAATAGAGCATCAATTTTTAAAAAAATTCAATATTTTTTTCTTTTTGCTATAATAAATAACCCAAAAAATATATAAAAAAAAATATTTTTTCCCTCAGTTTAGGCCGATACGTATTCTTCTACATATTTTTGTTTTAAAAAAAAAAATGCAATAAGCGTTTATCGATTGGTTTGCGCCAAAATTTATAGCGTTTACAAAATAGGGGATAGTTTTATGGCATTTTTTTTTTTTTTTTTTACTATTAATGGTGGCGATCTGCGATTTTTTTGTTTGGGACTAAGCGACGTTATTGACCGCGGACATTTCGGACACTTTTCTGACATTTTTGGGACCATTTACATTTATACAGTGAACAATGCTATAAATATGCATTGATTACTGTATAAATGTGACTGGCAGTGAAGGGGTTAACCACTAGGGGGCGGGGAAGGGGTTAAATGTGTGTCCTATGAGTGTTCTAACTGTGGGGGGAGGGGGGGGTGACTGGGGGAGGTGACCGATTGTGTCCCTATGTACAAGGGACACAATCGATCTCCTCTCTCCCTGACAGGGACATGCAGCTCTGTGTTTACATACAGAGCTCCACGTCCCCGCTCAGTTACTGAGCAATCGCGTGTGCCCGGCGGCGATCGTTGCCGCCGGGCACTCTCACGGGATCCCCGCAGAGCGGCGGGTGCGCGCGCGCCGCCGCCGTAGACGCGCGCGCGCCCGCCCGCGGCTTTAAAGGGACATCACGTCATATGACGTGATGTCAGGATAATGGAGTCGTCTGCCCGCCGTCATTTGACGGTGGGCAGATGACAAGTGGTTAATATAACATTATCCCATTGGTTAACTGTCTATATAAATTAATTTGTATTCATATACAATACAGCAGAGTACACAGAATTTGCATATGTTATTAGAATTTTTTTTTACATATATGAACATTGTGTTATTATAGGAGCTCCTCTACCATCTGTGCGCCCCAAGCGCACAAGGCGACAGGCCGCAGAGGAGGAGGATGAAGAGGAGGAGCAGGAGGAGGATGCAGAGGAGGAGAGGGATGAGGAGCAGCCAGGGCCCTCCCATTTGCCACCCCCAGCTCCTGTGGAGGAGCAAGAGGAGGAGCTGCACCCCCCCCCCCAAACTTCTGGTGGTGTATCGGATGTAGGAGAAGAGGAGCAGGAGGATGAGACCGTTCCTGTGAGCCTCTTTCAGGAGGGTAAATATGTGCACAAAGATTAATAACATTTCAACAATAAGATGTAGATATAAAAATGGACAGCATTTAAAGCGCACCCGTCAGATTTCAGAACAATAATATGGTATTTATGATAGAAGTATATGTGCTAGACCAGGGGTCCTCAAATTTCTTAAACGGGGGGCCAGTTCACGGTCCCTCAGACTGTTGGGGGGCCAGACTATAGTTTGAAATAAAATATATAAACAAATACAAACAAATTCACAGAGTCCCCCCTCCATGTCACAGCACAGCACTCCCCCCCCCCCGCATGTCACAGCACAGCACTCCCCCCCCCCGCATGTCACAGCACAGGCACTCCCCCCCCCGCATGTCACAGCACAGCACTCCCCCCCCCCCGCATGTCACAGCACAGCACTTCCCCCCCCCGCATGTCACAGCACAGCACTCCCCCCCTGCATGTCACAGCACAGCACTTCCCCCCCTCCCGCATGTCACAGCACAGCACTCCCCCCCGCATGTCACAGCACAGCACTTTCTCCCCCCCGCATGTCACAGCACAGCACTTCCCCTCCGCATGTCACAGCACAGCACTTCCCCCCCGCATGTCACAGCACACCACTTCCCACCCGCATGTCACAGCACACCACTTCCCCCCCCGCATGTCACAGCACACCACTTCCCCCCGCATGTCACAGCACACCACTTCCCCCCCCCCGCATGTCACAGCACACCACTTACCCCCCGCATGTCACAGCACACCACTTCCCCCCCCCCCCCGCATGTCACAGCACACCACTTCCCCCCCGCATTTCACAGCACAGCACTTCATCCCACCCCCCCCCGCATGTCACAGCACAGCACTCCCCCCCCCCCGCATGTCATAGCACAGCACTCCCCCCCCCGCATGTCACAGCATAGCACTTCCCCCCCCCCGCATGCCCCCTACCTTTTCCACAGGATCGGACAAAGCGCGGAACTTTTCAAGTGAAAGGCAGATGATTGATTGCTGGGACCGCCCCAGGGGCCAGTTCACGGTCCCTCAGACTGTTGGGGGGCCAGACTATAGTTTGAAATAAAATATATAAACAAATACAAACAAATTCACAGAGTCCCCCCTCCATGTCACAGCACAGCACTTCCCCCCCCCCGCATGTCAAAGCACGGCACTCCCCCCCCCCCGCATGTCACAGCACAGCACTCCCCCCCCCGCATGTCACAGCACAGCACTCCCCCCCCCCCGCATGTCACAGAACAGCACTTCCCCCCCACCGCATGTCACAGCACAGCACTCCCCCCCTGCATGTCACAGCACAGCACTTCCCCCCCTCCCGCATGTCACAGCACAGCACTCCCCCCCGCATGTCACAGCACAGCACTTTCTCCCCCCCGCATGTCACAGCACAGCACTTCCCCCCGCATGTCACAGCACAGCACTTCCCCCCCGCATGTCACAGCACACCACTTCCCCCCCGCATGTCACAGCACACCACTTCCCCCCCCCCCGCATGTCACAGCACACCACTTCCCCCCCGCATGTCACAGCACAGCACTCCCCCCCCCCCGCATGCCCCCTACCTTTTTCACAGGATCGGACAAAGCGCTGGACTTTTCAAGTGAAAGGCAGATGATTGATTGCTGGGACCGCCCCAGGGGCCAGTTCACGGTCCCTCAGACTGTTGGGGGGCCAGACTATAGTTTGAAATAAAATATATAAACAAATACAAACAAATTCACAGAGTCCCCCCTCCATGTCACAGCACAGCACTCCCCCCCCCCCCCGCATGTCACAGAACAGCACTCCCCCCCCCCGCATGTCACAGCACAGCACTTCCCCCCCCCCGCATGTCACAGCACAGCACTCCCCCCCCCCCGCATGTCACAGCACAGCACTCCCCCCCCCCCCCCGCATGTCACAGCACAGCACTCCCCCCCCCCTGCATGTCACAGCACAGCACTTCCCCCCCTCCCGCATGTCACAGCACAGCACTCCCCCCCGCATGTCACAGCACAGCACTTTCTCCCCCCCGCATGACACAGCACAGCACTCCCCCCCGCATGTCACAGCACAGCACTTCCCCCCCGAATGTCACAGCACACCACTTCCCCCCCGCATGTCACAGCACACCACTTCCCCCCCCGCATGACACAGCACACCACTTCCCCCCGCATGTCACAGCACACCACTCCCCCCCCCCGCATGTCACAGCACAGCACTTCCCCCCACCCCCCCCGCATGTCACAGCACAGCACTCCCCCCCCGCATGTCACAGCACAGCACTCCCCCCCCCGCATGTCACAGCACAGCACTTCCCCCCCCGCATGCCCCCTACCTTTTCCACAGGATCGGACAAAGTGCGGGACTTTTCAAGTGAAAGGCAGATGATTGATTGCTGGGACCGCCCCACCGCCTAGTAACCAATTACCTGCTTCTTAACGAAAAGTCCCACCCTTTGTTTGGACCTGTCACGCTTTGTGTCTTGTGTGACTAAAGTAGCAGAGGGGAGGGGAAGTGCTGCAATGTTATAAAAGGGACAGTCCGTGCCGTGGGCCGGATAAATCGGCTTGGCGGGCCGTATGTGGCCCGCGGGCCGTAGTTTGAGGACCCCTGTGCTAGACACATAACAATTGTATAGACATGATAATGATTGTTTAATAAGCAACATAAATATTATATTTATTTGGTAACGGTCTTTGAAATCCAAATGTTTTTTTCTTATATCCTAACAGTTTTAAAAAAGATGGAGCAAAAGCAATCTGACTTCCAGAGGACCCATGACAAAATCCTCGCAAATCAACGCAAGATGCGGTTTCTAGACCTCCAAAAGCAGCAGCTGGTGCAACAGCAGGGAAAAAATTTGGCTGAGATGGCAGATCTTCAGAAGCAGATGCATAATTATATTTGATTTTTTTTTTCTTTTAATAAAAAAAGTTATTTTTTTCAAATGTTTCCTTTCTTATTGAGATTGTTAGGTTTTTCAACACATCTAACTTCACATCTAACACATCAACATCAACATCAACACATCTAACTTCATAATAACCAAAAACATTTTATACTATTATTTTATTTAACACAAACTAATAGTTTATAGGTAATAGTAGTATATAGTGGCAAATAACTTGTGACATAGGTGTCGTGAGCAGCAGCAGTAGTAGTAATATTAGACAATATAGTGTCAAATCACTCGGGCAAGAGGTACCATGATGAACAGTAGCAGCAGCAGTGGTAATAGTAGTATAGAGTGGCAAATAACTCGTGACATAGGTGTCTTGACTGAGCAGCAGCAGTAGTAGTAGTAGTCAATACAGTGTCAAATCACTCGGGCAAGAGGTGCCATGATCAACAGCAGCAGCAGCAGTGGTAATAGTACTATTTAATGGCAAATAACTTGTGACATAGGTGTGAGAGCAGCAGCAGTAGTAGTAATAGTTGACAATATAGTGTTTTATCACTCGGGAAAGAGGTGTCATGGCCCATGAACAGCAGCAGCAGCAGCAGTGGTAATAGTAGTATATAGTGGCGAATAACTTGTGACATAGGTGTGAGAGCAGCAGCAGTAGTAGTAATAGTTGACAATATAGTGTTGTATCACTCGGGAAAGAGATGCCATGGCCCATGAACAGCAGCAGCAGCAGCAGTGGTAATAGTAGTATATAGTGGCAAATAACTTGTGACATAGGTGTGAGAGCAGCAGCAATAGTAGTAATAGTTGACAATATAGTGATTTATCACTCGGGAAAGAGGTGCCATGGCCCATGAACAGCAGCAGCAGCAGCAGTGGTAATAGTAGTATATAGTGGCAAATAACTTGTGACATAGGTGTCTTGACTGAGCAGCAGCAGTAGTAGTAGTAGACAATACAGTGTCAAATCACTTGGGCAAGAGGTGCCATGATGAACAGCAGCAGCAGCAGTGGTAATAGTAGTATAGAGTGGTAAATAACTCGTGACAAAGGTGTCAGAGCAGCGGCAGTAGTAGTAATAGTTGACAATATAGTGTTTTATCACTCGGCAAAGTGGTGCCATGGCCCATGAAAAGCAGCAGCAGCAGCAGTGGTAATAGTAGTATATAGTGGCAAATAACTTGTGACATAGGTGTGAGAGTAGCAGCAGTAGTAGTAATAGTTGACAATATAGTGTTTTATCACTCGGGAAAGAGGTGCCATGGCCCATGAACAGCAGCAGCAGCAGCAGCAGCAGTGGTAATAGTAGTATATAGTGGCAAATAATTTGTGACATAGGTGTGAGAGCAGCAGCAGTAGTAGTAATAGTAGACAATATAGTGTCAAATCACTTGGGCAAAAGGTGCCATGATCATCAGCAGCAGCAGCAGTGGTAATAGTAGTATATAATGGCAAATAACTTGTGACATAGGTGTGAGAGCAGCAGCAGTAGTAGTAATAGTTGACAATATAGTGTTTTATCACTCGGGAAAGAGGTGCCATGGCCCATGAACAGCAGCAGCAGCAGTGGTAATAGTAGTATATAGTGGCAAATAATTTGTGACATAGGTGTGAGAGCAGCAGCAGTAGTAGTAATAGTAGACAATATAGTGTCAAATCACTCGGGAAAGAGGTGCCATGGCCCATGAACATCAGCAGCAGCAGTGGTAATAGGAGTATATAGTGGCAAATAACTTGTGACATAGGTGTCGTGAGCAGCAGCAGTAGTAGTAATAGTAGACAATATAGTGTCAAATCACTCGGGCAAGAGGTACCATGATGAACAGTAGCAGCAGCAGTGGTAATAGTAGTATAGAGTGGCAAATGACTTGTGACATAGGTGTCTTGACTGAGCAGCAGCAGTAGTAGTAGTAGACAATACAGTGTCAAATCACTCGGGCAAGAGGTGCCATGATGAACAGCAGCAGCAGCAGTGGTAAAAGTAGTATAGATTGGCAAATAACTCGTGACATAGGTGTCGTGACTGAGCAGCAGCAGTAGTAGTAGTAGACAATATAGTGTCAAATCACTCGGGCAAGAGGTGCCATGATCAACAGCAGCAGCAGCAGTGGTAATAGTAGTATATAGTGGCAAATAACTTGTGACATAGGTGTGAGAGCAGCAGCAGTAGTAGTAATAGTTGACAATATAGTGTTTTATCACTCGGGAAAGAGGTGCCATGGCCCATGAACAGCAGCAGCAGCAGCAGCAGTGGTAATAGTAGTATATAGTGGCAAATAACTTGTGACATAGGTGTGAGAGCAGCAGCAGTAGTAGTAATAGTAGACAATATAGTGTCACTCACTCATTAATGAGAGTGCCATCAGCAGCAGCAGCAGCGGCAGCAGCAGCGGTAAGAGTAATAAAAAGGGCAAATCACTCGGGCAAGAGGTGCCATCAGCAGCAGCAGCAGCAGCAGCAGCGGTAAGAGTAATAAAAATGGCAAATCACTCGGGCAAGAGGTGCCATCAGCAGCAGCAGTAGTAATAGAAATTGGCAAATCTCTCGGACAAAAGGTGACAGCAGCAGTATGAGTAATATATCGGTACATAATCACTCGGCCTTTTGGCATTAGCAGTAGGAGCCCATATCGTGGCAAAATTACAAAAGCTTGAAGTTGCATTAGCATGGTGATTAAATTTGAAAAGCAGAATGACACAGGCCTTAAGTAGCTGTAGCCTGACTATACCATAGTGCCTCATAATTTAAAAGTTTGATTAACGTTATTTCTATGCTATACGTGACTTTTTAAATTCATGTGAGCATTGAGCAATTACATTTAAAAATAATGTGGCAGCAGCATCAGGACTCCTTATAGTGGCTTAATGACACAGCATGGAAATATTTATGCCCTTAACACTACCTGCCCACTATGAGTTTCAAAGGTATCAATTAATGGAAGAGGTAATAATGAATGACATGACAAGGGACCATTCAGCGCCCTGAACCGACGGCGGGTGCCAGAAAGTCAGCGCCGATCCAGGGCTCATTCATCTTGATGAATGTGAGTCTGTCCACGGAGTCTGTGGACAGACGGGTCCTCTTGTCCGTGACCACCCCACCTGCCGCGCTGAATGTCCGCTCAGATAGTACGCTGGAGGGGGGGCAAGACAATAACTCCAGCGCATACTGAGCGAGCTCGCGGCAGGTGTCCAATCTGGCAACCCAGTACTCCATGGGGTCGTCGGTGCTCATACTGTCAGAAGCACCGACGGACCCCATGTAGTCTGCCACCATGTGGGCCAGCCGCTGGTGGTGACTGCTGCTGCTGGTGGTACTGGGTCGCTCAGATTGGAAGAACATCTTCATCTCACCCATTAGGTCCCCTGCTCGGCTGCTGCTGCTGGGTGCAGCCACCTGCTGGGTGAGACGAGGGGGGACAACTGGAGGCCGGGGAGTTGTCTGCTACAACCGGCTGACTATGCGTGCCTGCAGTTCCTCCATCCGGTGCTGCCTCCGGCTGGCTGGGAGGAACTGCTCCAGTTTCCCCTTACATCTTGGATCTAAAAGGGTGGCCATCCAAAATTCATCCCTCTCCTTGATAGCATGAACCCGGGGGTCCCTCCTGAGGCATCTCAGCATGTGGGCAGCCATGGGGAAGAGCACAGCCCGCTGTGACTCCTCGTGGCTGCCCGGGTCCATGACGTCCGACTCTTCATGCTGGAGGCACTGCTGCTCGCGCACAGAGATGCCCAACCCCCGGACTATCGGTGCCCCCAACACCGGCTCTCCCTCCTGACCAGGCCCTGACTCCAGGATGTCACCAGTAACTTCCTCATCATCATCATCATCATCCTCCTCCTCCTCGTCCTGGGCCTGGTCTTGGTGGAGCAGTGTTGCCTCCTGCTCCACCAAGGCACTCTCCCCAGCTTCGAGCAGGCGATATAGTGCCCTGTCCAGCAGGAACACTATAGGGAGCACGTCGTTGAGGCCGACATGCTCCCTGCTCACCATCTTGGTCGCCTGCTCGAAAAGGGCCAACACATGGCAGACCTGGTGTATCTGCCCTCACTCCGCACTGGTGATGTACAGGAGTGTTTGTGATGGCCCGCCACTGCCTTGATCCAGCAGGTATTCCTTCACCGCCCTTTGCTGCTCCCACAACCTCTCCAGCATGTGGAGGGTGGAGTTCCACCGCGTCACACTGTCCACAATCAGCCTGTGAAGGGGCAGGCTGTTGTCCCGCTGCAAATTGGACAGGGACGCGGTAGCGGTTGGGGAGCGCCTGAAGTGGCTGGCAATCCTACGCACCCTTAGCACAATGTCACTCAACCCGGGATAGGTGCGCAGGAACTTCTGCACCACAAGGTTGAGGACATGTGCCAGACAGGGCACGTGGGTCAGACTGCCAGCCTGGAGGGCGGAGAGTAGGTTGCTGCCATTGTCACAGACAACCATACCTGCCTGGAGCCTTCGGGGTGTCAGCCACTTCTGGACCTTAGCCTGAAGTGCGGTCAGCACTTCTTTGCCAGTGTGTCTCCGGTCCCCTAAACTAACAAGCTGGAGCACGGCCTGACAGCGCACGTGCCCCACACTTGAGTAGCTACGGGGGCGCTTGCTGGGAGGCTCAGCAGCTGCGGAGACAGTGGCTTGATGGAGACCAGCAGTTCTCCCCTGGACACCCCGGGGCGGCACCACAAAATCTGATGCCCCTGATCCCTCCCCGGCGCCTTGGAGGGAAACCCAATGGGCCGTGAAACTGATGTACCGGCCCTGCCCATGCCTGCTGGTCCAGCCATCCATTGTGAGATGCACCCTGTCACTGACAGCGTGATCCAGCGACAGGGTTACATTCTGCACAATGTGCTGGTGTAGGGCAGGGACACCAGTCCTGGCAAAGAAATGGAGGCTGGGGACACGCCATTGGGGTTGGGCCTGCTCCAACATCTGCCTGAAGGGGTTGCAATCAACGATGTTGAAGGGCAGCAGATGTTGGGCAATAACCCTTGCCAGGAGCCCATTGAGGGAACGCACACATCGGTCTCCAGGGGGGAAGGGAGTGGTGCGTTCGAAGGCGTCGGAAAGCGACGCCTGGCGCCGGACGGCAGTGCAGGACATAGACGAGGAGGGTGCTGTGGAAGTAGAGGTCTGGCTGCCGGTAGCAGTACCTCTACTAGAGGGAGCGGGGGGGCATGACCTGCTGGGAACAGATGAAACTGTGGCAGGGGCTGCTGTACCCTGCTCACTTGTGGTGGTGGCGCTGCTACCACCACCATGCTTCATCTGGTCATACTCCCGCCAGTGATTAATTCTCAGGTGCTGGTTCAGGGCTGTGGTACCCACCTGAGCCAAGCACTTCCCTCTCTTCACCCTGGCACGACAGATCTGGCAGATGGCCACGGCATGGTTATCTGGTACCAGGGTGAAGTAGGCCCAGACAGGTGACTTCAGCGCCGCCCTCCTGTCAGATGGGGTGACGCTGACTTGCACCTGCTGGGACTCGGTGCGCACAGGTGGAGCTGCCTGCTGCTGCTGCTGCTGTTGCTGACACCTCCTGCTGCCATCACCAGTGGAGACCCTGACGCTGGTCTCCCTGGTGACCTGGCGCACCGTTTCCCCAGGGTGCCTACCTTCCTCGTCGTCACTGCTGCTGTGAACCGACAAGTTATGTGGCACCCATGTTGGGTCACCCTCCTCTTAGCCCCCAGATATGTCAGACCCAGGGCTGACATGTGGTGGTCTGAGGGAAACATCTGACATGGAGCCGCTAGCCTGGCTCCGCTGTCCCCTCACCGACGCCTGGGTCTGACTAGGTGCGGGTGTTTCCTGCACAAAAACACCAGCACCACTTGGAAGGGATGTCTCTGGGATACTGACAGCAGGTACCCCATCCTCCTCCTCCATCAACCCTTCAAAAAGGTCCTGACCATCAGGACAGAACTGCATGTCTGCCTGATGCAGGGCCTCCCCCAAGATATCCCTCTCACTGTCGCTGTCAAACAGTAAGAGGCTGGACCCTTGGGGGCTGGGGGCGGGTCCTAAAGGCACCGGTGTACTGGTGGTGCTACTGGGAGTCGGGACTGACGACTCAGTGGCACTGCTGTGCCCCATATACTCCACCACTAGTGGAGCCTGAGAAGGCAATATCGGGCGGCTGCCCGAGGGAAAAAAATCCCGGATGAGGCGGACTCCCCTTCCACCTGATCCACTACCACTAGTAGGGGCGCGAGAGGTACCCAGCACTGGGAGTAACTCCCTTACCCCTGCTGCCACGGCCACGTATGCTGCTCATACTTGCTGATGTGGGGGGGGGTAAACTTTATTGGGGGGGAGGGAATGTGAGAAAGGAGTGTTTGTTTGTTTTTTTGCAAGACAGGCACGCAGACAAAGACGCAGACAAAGACAAAGACGTACTAGACAGCTACTAAACTAGAATAAAACTACTACACCTACAAGTTTTTTTTTTTTTTTTTTTTACACTGAGGGACTCAGACAAGGACGATGACTACAAATACTAAAATAATATGCACTAAACAATAAATCTGCTTACACAAACTTATATGACTAAACTAAAACTAAATTATTATTTGTATTTTTTGTTTTTTTTACACTGACTGACGAGGACAAAGAAGAGGAATAGAAATACTAATCTAATATGCAACACTAACTATGCTTACACAAACTTATATGACTAAACTAAAGCAAATTTTTTGGGTTTTTTTTTTTTTTATACACAAAAAACAGACACTAAACACACACTAAACTAAGCTACCTTAAAGAAATGTACAATTACACTAAGTAAGTACACAGAAGTCTATCTAACACTAAGCTACACTAATCTGGAAAACAACAACACAAATCTGAGCTTTTAAAAAAGCTTTTTGGTCTTTTGCTTTGAAAAAAGCAGTTTAGAAGTTAGAACTAGAAGCAGCCAGGAACCACAGAACTGCAAGCACTTTAGGAAGCACAATGCTGATGCTGTAAGCTGTAAGATTGCACAGAAACACTCCACTCTCTATCCTCCTTGTGAATCTGCACTGAAATACTGCTGGGAGTGAACTTATATAATGGTCGTGCAGGCAGGTTCCTATTGGTTGCTATGGAGGTTGCTAACCTCTGACAACTGTGGTAGGAGAACTCTGATTGGCTCTGATGCAAAAGAAGGGCGGAGAAAATAATCGCGCAATAATCCTTTTGCCGAATATTCGCATTGCGAATATTCAGCATGTAAGCGGGGAAAGGGTGTTGCGTTTTACAGAGGAAGCCAAGTAAGTTCTTTGAACAAGGTAACGTTTATTACCGAAGGCGGTAGTAACAACAGTCTTTATAATCAAACAGCAAACGGTTCTTCTCCAGGCACGGAGGCACACATATGCAACACAGCAGCTATTGTTCTAAGCGATGTGGCTTTCTGGGTAACACAGGCACTCCTCACTCAATGGTACGCTATATACCCCGGCACCCAATGCAGATTGGAAGAGGCTGGAAACACGTTACCCGTAGCAGCTGGGAGTCTTTCATCCGACCCAGGTTACCACTGCGCGACTCCGTAGGAGCCCTGAACTATCCCTACAGGCCGGAACACTCTCCCTGACTTCTTCTACCTCTCCCTCACAAGTAGGGTCTCTGTCCCTCTCTACACCCACACGTGTTCTCCCCAAAAACGAGCCTGAGCTTTTTTATATAAGGAAACCACCCAAAAATGGCCTCCCAAATCTCTCGAGATCTAGTGCGGCCTATCAGGACGCAGGGCTCCTGCAAAATGGTGTTGGAGACACTATAGAGGTAAATAGTGGTAACATAATAAACATAACATAGCTACAGCGTGAAATACATACTAGCTTTACCACTACTCTTGCAGCGTGAAATACCCTATCACTGAAGCGATGCTTACACTTTTCCCCCCGTTTGAAATACCCTATCACTGACAGTGCAATTTTCCCCCCGTTTGAAAAGTGCAATCCCTTGTATTACCTAGGGGAAGACAATTAACACAGTGCAAGAAGATAACATGTGAGTCAATAAGCAACACAACAGTTCAAGATATAGTCAGCAAAGCGGACAGGTCTCTGTCCCTGTGTCGTACGCCTTGGAAAGCGATGCTCCAGATCCCCCAAATGTCCATCTCTATCAGCTACAGCAGGGTACTGTTCCTCACCCACGACAGGGTCAATAGGTACTACTTCATCCATAAGAGGTTCATCCTCCTCAGGGATGGGGGCCACTTGCACATCTGGTTCCCTTGCTAGCAAGTTCCATTCAGTTACAGCAGCCGGATTCTCTGTTTCTCCTTCTGCCGGGGATAAGCTCTCTATTGCAGGCAGAGGAGGCAAACACCATGTTGCAGAGTCATTGTTGAGGATTTCCTGGCTGCAGTCCCGTCTAGCCGACGGTGGAAAGACAGGAACAGGATTATCCGTTCGTGACTCCGCACTGAACACACAGGGACGGAGGAGATTACGATGCAGTCTTTTGCGCGGCCCATCTGGCTTCTCTGCGACCAGATCGTACACAGGCCGCCCCGTGAAAGGTTGCTGTTCGACTCGATACGCACATGGCTCCCACTTAGGCTCCAGCTTACTGCCCCTCAGATGTTTGGGATTCCTCACCAAGACTCTGTCGCCCGGTGCAAGTGGCAACAATTGGACAGCACTTTCCTCTGCTAACTCCTGGTGTTTTCCCAACACTATTTGTTTGGCTTGATCCAGCCGATGCCAGTGATCTTGGACCCACTCATCCGGGGTCCTTGACGTAATAGGCTCTGGGGTTTCTAGGAGTAAATCCACCGGTATCCGGGCGTAATGCCCAAACATCAGAAAATGAGGAGTATAACCAGTGGCTCTATGCACAGTCTGATTGTAAGCCCAAACGACATCTCCTACATACTGTGGCCAACGTACTCGGTGCTCCTGCTCTAAGGTGCGAATTAATCCCAACAAGGTGCGATTAAAACGTTCACATGCTCCATTTCCTTGGGGGTGGTAAGGAGTAGTATGAGACTTCCGGATACCACTAAGACGACACAGTTCAGAAAACACCTTAGACTCAAAGTTCGGCCCTTGGTCCGACAGAATCCTTTTGGGGCACCCATATGGCTGGACTACATGGGTCCAGAACAGTTTAGCCGTGGTGGTGGCAGTCTGATCTTTAGTTGGCACTACGATGGCAAACTTGGAGAAGTGGTCCACAAACACCAAGGTATAGCGATACCCTGACGATGTGTCCGCCACTGTCAAGAAGTCCATGGTCAGCAATTCAAAGGGTTCTCCCGTTCTCACCACCAGAGGGGTAGTGTGCTCTGTTCCTCCCTTGTGGATGGCACAACTCTGACACTCCTGACATGCCCTTTTCACCCACTTAGACAGTCCCGGACAAAATATGTACTTACGAATAAGGGCCTCTGTCCGTTCCGCACCGAAGTGTCCTCCAATCCGGTGAAAAATTTGACAAACCTCCAAGGCCTCCGATTGAGGGATGACCAGCTGATGAACAATTCGCAGCTCTCCAGGAACCGGTGCTTGTCGATATAAGAGCCCATTATATCTTTCCAGCCGATCCCACTGTTTTAGCAGCTGGCACAACGTCGGTGAGAGCTTTCTTTGCTCCCTGGAATCTGGCTTCCGATTCCTGTCCCAGTATCTAACGAGCTGATCCAGGTCAGGATCGTTCCGTTGGAGTTGTAACCATTCCCGAGGAGTGTGAATTTCGGACCCTCCTGGTAGGCCCTGATTACTTTGCAGAGTCGTTGAAGCCAGTTGCTCCTGCGTGTTGACCCCAGAGGGGACGAACTCCTCCCCCTCCAGTTGTTGATCTAGATCATCCTGAGGCCGATCCAAGGGAAATCGAGAGAGGGAGTCAGCATTACCATTGGAGCACCCTGGTTTGTAGTGAATGGTATAGCTGAACCGGGCCAATCGTGCCACCCAGCGTTGTTCCAAAGCGCCCAGTTTCGCCGTCTCTAGGTAGGCGAGAGGATTGTTGTCAGTATATATGTCCACCCGGCCACTCACCAAGTACTCAGCAAACTTTTCGGTAACGGCCCAGACTACCGCTAACAACTCCAGTTTAAAAGAGCTGTAGTTGACTGGATTACGTTCGGTAGGGCGCAAGCTCCGACTTGCATAGGCAATGACCCGCTCAGTTCCATCTTGCTCCTGCGCAAGCACAGCCCCCAACCCTTGAAGGCATCGGTGTACACCCGGAAGGGTTTATGGTAGTCCGCGTAGGCCAATATGGGTGCAGAAGTCAGCTGCGCCTTGAGGGCCTCCAATGCCTCACTCTGTGCTGCCCCCCAACTGTCAATGATACTGGGAGAAGATTTACCTTTGCGATGAGCAGGCTGACCGCACAGCAACTGGGTTAAGGGGGCTGCAATAGTAGCAAAGTTCGGAATGAATCTGCGGTAGTAACCCACAAGTCCCAAGAAGGAGCGTAGCTCTGTTACCGTTTTAGGGCTTGTCCATGCCCGTACAGCCTGAATTTTATCTGGATTGGGGGACACCCCCTTTGCCTCGACCACATGCCCCAAATACTGGATTTTGGTTCTCATGAGATGACATTCTTCCGGTTTGAGCCGAAGGCCATACTGGGTCAGCCGTTGGAGGACTTGATCAAGATGTAGCAAATGGTCCTCGAACGTTCTGGAGAAAATGATAATGTCATCTAAATAAATCAAGACAGATTCAAAGTTCAAGTCTCCCAAGCAGCGCTCCATCAACCGTTGAAACATACTGGGGGCATTGGTCAGGCCAAAGGGCATCCGATTGAACTCGAATAGTCCCAGAGGGGTGATAAAGGCCGTTTTTTCACGATCTTCCTCTTTTACGGGGACCTGTCAATATCCGCTGGCCAAGTCGAGCGTGGAGAAGTACTGTGCCTGCCCCAAGGCCATCAAGGATTCCTCAACCCGGGGCAGTGGGTAAGCATCCCGATGGGTGCAGGCATTCAATCTGCGATAGTCCACACAAAAGCGTAAGCTCCCATCTTTTTTTCGCACCAGAACTATGGGCGCAGCCCAAGGGCTACGACTCTCTCGAATCACCCCCCCTTTCAGCATACCGCGTAACAAGTCTTTGACCTCTTGACAAAGAGCGGGGGGTATATTACGATATCTTTCCCGAACCGGAGCAGCGGCTCCGGTGTGGATGGAATGATCCAAAGCGTTAGTACAACCGTAGTCCTCAGGGCCTTGAGAGAACGCCATCAGATGTCTATGAACTAATTGCTGGAGCTTGTTACGTTGGTCAGGAATCATTCCCGGCACCGGAAGCGCTAGTTGTTCCAACAATTTCGGAAGATGGTCTTCTGCTGAATCAGGTAGAGCCGTTTGCAAGGCAGCGCAGGCGGCCTCCACCCCAGGGCAAGGGTCAGTAATGCAGCTTTTGGGTACTGTATATAACTCAGCAATGGTCATGTCTGTGGGCACTTGAATAGGGGTGGACCCCAAGTAAACCAGTTGCACCAACACCTGTCCCTTACAGACAACAGACAAAGTTCTGGCTACCAGCCATTCACCTTTGGTTTCCAGATTGCGTTGCGGTTCTACCATCACAGTGGCCCCTCTGATGGGTCTTCTAGCTGCCACTGGCAGGGGGCACACCAACTCCTGGCGTGGGGGTATAGTAACCCGATGTCGGGCAGGGAGGCGGATGAGCCCCACTTTCTCAGTATGTTTACGGCTCTGCGTCTGAACTGCCCGACACGCTTTGATCAGATTCTGCAGCCGTTGTTCCGATTGTCCAGATGTTTGTGATGAAGCCTCCCGAAGAAGGCGTGTTAAGTCCAGTTCCTTTAGGGCGTTCATGCCCAACACAACTGGGATCTCCGGGAAAGAGGCATTCCGGGTCACCACGATTCCAACCCTAGGGAGGGTCTGCTCATACACATTCATGGACATCCAAGTGACCCCTACTACTGGAATAGGAAGGTTATTGGCAGCTTTCAGTCTCAACCAGGAGGGGTCTAACGTTGAGGTCGGCCCAAAATGTTGTTGGTAGAACGAATAGGCCATGGTAGTGACTTCTGATCCAGTGTCCACCAGACAACTGGCCGGCTGTCCGTTGAAGATCACTGTCGCCACGGGGCAACCAGAAATCATTGTAGGATCACATTGAGGAGGGCCACGTTGAGGCGGTGACTGAACATTTCCCGCGGGTCGCCCCTCTACCACGGGAATCATTAGTTTAAAGGATGCCTTTGTACGTTCTGGGCTCCCCGTTTCATACAGTCCCTTGCGAGGTGGCCTAACCGTCCGCACTGCCAGCATCTTCGGTCAGTATCTGGGTTCCTCCGGAGTGGGTTGGTCTCCACTCGGGGTTGTTCTGACCCTCTCCGCAAGGCCGCCACCTCTTGGCTGAGGGAGGCGACTTTCTCAGCTAAGTCTCGTACGACCTTCTCCATCGAGGGCGTCTCCACCGTCGAGACTGTGGCAGGGCATGGAGCAGTCGCTTCCACCCGCCCCACCGGCCACCCAGCTCCTTGAGTGCGGGTAACCTGGCTTCGGGCCCCAGGCCGTTCATGGTCCGCCTCTTCCTGTTCCCTCTCGATGGCCTCTTGTAGGATCACTGCAAACTTCACTGTATCATCAGCCCTCACTCGATCCTTCAAGGCTCTTTTTAAGGAAGGGGACCACACACCAGCGAGAAACTGGTCCCGTATTAGCTGATCAGGGTTAGCAACCCCAGTTCCTGCGGGGGCCATTTTCTCCTCCAACCGGCACCAGATCTCCTGCAATGCCACTGCAAATTGAGGAATAGTCTCTCGATCATACTGCTCCCGACTGTAGAAATTCTTCCGAAGTTCGGCTATGGAGGTACTCTCACCATACAGACTTTCTAGGCGGGCCACAATGGCGGCTCTGTTATCTCTCTCCTTCTCGGGCAGAACCATCACAGCCCGGCGGGCTTCTCCTTCTAGCGCATTAACCGCCAAATCTGCAAAGTGTGCTGCGGGTATTTCGAATAATCGGACCGAGCTATCCAGTCTCTCCACCCAATCTGTCAGGGGAATATTGGCACCATTACATTTTGGAATCAGTGTTAAGGCCGCTCCATACGGTGCCATGAAGGACCCTCTAGCCACTCCCCCGCTTAAGGACGGTGGTTCTGACATCCTGCCGACTACGCCAAAATGTAAGCGGGGAAAGGGTGTTGCGTTTTACAGAGGAAGCCAAGTAAGTTCTTTGAACAAGGTAACGTTTATTACCGAAGGCGGTAGTAACAACAGTCTTTATAATCAAACAGCAAACGGTTCTTCTCCAGGCACGGAGGCACACATATGCAACACAGCAGCTATTGTTCTAAGCGATGTGGCTTTCTGGGTAACACAGGCACTCCTCACTCAATGGTAGGCTATATACCCCGGCACCCAATGCAGATTGGAAGAGGCTGGAAACACGTTACCCGTAGCAGCTGGGAGTCTTTCATCCGACCCAGGTTACCACTGCGTGACTCCGTAGGAGCCCTGAACTATCCCTACAGGCCGGAACACTCTCCCTGACTTCTTCTACCTCTCCCTCACAAGTAGGGTCTCTGTCCCTCTCTACATCCACACGTGTTCTCCCCAAAAACGAGCCTGAGCTTTTTTATATAAGGAAACCACCCAAAAATGGCCTCCCAAATCTCTCGAGATCTAGTGCGGCCTATCAGGACGCAGGGCTCCTGCAAAATGGTGTTGGAGACACTATAGAGGTAAATAGTGGTAACATAATAAACATAACAACTAGCTACAGCGTGAAATACATACGATGCTTTACCACTTACTCTTGCAGCACTGAAATACCCTATCACTGACAGCTGCTTACAAGCAGCATAAATGGATCGCATCAGCTACTCGGCCCAGTGTCTCTAATCATCCCAGCAATGCTTTTAGACATCGATGGAGATCACTAGGATGTGATCTATCGCGAATATTCACTGCGATATTCGAGTTATTCGCGAATACTCGAATATGCAATATTTGTAACGAATATTCGCAATGCGAATATTCGTGAGCAACACTACTTGTGAAATGCGTTGAGTATAAAAGATGTATATGTATATCATGTATTTCCAGTATTGTAGCGAATGTGTCTATGGTTGTATTCTATATGCTTCATGATGTTTTTATGCTCATTTATGATCATGTTTTTGGAATTTAAAAAAATTCTATTAATTAATTCCATTCACTTGTTATGACCTCTATGATCAACTCATTTAAAGTCCCACGGGCTAAGCTCTTTTGTATTATATGTATTTAGGGATGGAGTTGTGTCATATTAAGAGGCAGTATCCAGACCACTCTCTTTTTCTTATAGCCTAGACCATCTTTATGTAGAGCAGGGGTGGCCAACCAGTGGACCTCCTGCTTTGGAATGGTGGGTTGGCAAGCCCAGATCTCAGGTTGCTGACCGCCATACCACAGAATTAGTGTTGTAAATGAAGCTGGTGGTAGAGGAAGAAAGTGGCTGCAGAGCAGAGCCCCATAAGCCAATGCTTCCTGTACAGTGCTGACTTTTGCCACAGGTGGAGTCTATGGCAAAGTTCAGCTAACTCGCAGGATAGACACAGGTGCACTAGCTGCACCCGCGGTGTGGGTAAACCACAGCACATCAGTGTGAAAGCAGTTTCAGGCCCTTTTTACACGATCAGGCCAACCAAATGGGACCCTCAATTCGCCTCCATAGAGTGACAGATGTCTTTTTACACCCGCCTACCTCCAAACCGAAAAACAGAAGGGAATTCATCCCCTTTCATCTGGGCGGATCGGAGGGCCTTTAGAGTAGCTATGACCTGTCATCCGCTCATTGTGGCCCTCGACTGGTTACCAAGTTGCTTAAGTGGCCCTCACTCTTCAAAAGGTTGAGCACCCCTGATGTAGAGTAACAATTGAACATGTCGAACTTTCATTAACCAGTATGAGAGAGTGAGTGCGATAACACCAAATGTAACACACCTGCTACCCATTCACACCTTAGGGTCCTTTCACACGGAGCGGACCGTTTTTCGGTCCGCTCCATGTGTGTCCGTCGGCTCAGCGGGAATCCCCGCTCAGCTGTCGGCGGACAGGGGCGGTCCCCGCACACTGTGAAGGCACCGCCCTGTATCTCCTCCGCTCTCCCCTATGGGGAATCGGATGAAAACGGACCGTTCCGCCGGACGGAAGAAAAATCGGGTTTTCTTCCGTCCGAAAAAACGGATCCAGACAGACGCGGATCTTTGCGGACGTTAGCGGATGCATCATCCGCTAACGGACGCGATCCCATAGGGAACCATTACAAGTCAGTTTACTTGTAAAAACGGACGAGTGGAGGCGGACGTGTGAAAGGGCCCTAAGACCTTTTAACACTAACGAGTCACATGACACCTGGGAGCAGGGGCATTGCTAGGTGCCAAAAAGACCAGGGGCTTCAGCCCGAAGCCAAGCCGGCACCTGGGGGGGGGTTGAGTGCGGGGTGACCTACCTGACACATACCCAGACCTACGTGAGTTTGTGTATGTGTCAGTACACCCTAACATAACCTGCATACACCAACACTGACCTGTCCTGACTACACTGACCTGCATACACTGACCTGACCTACATACACAATCACTGACCTGACCGATTCCTATACTGACCGATACACTAATCTCTACACGGACCTACATGATTCCTAGACTGACCATTACACTTACCTACCTGTCCACTGTACTGACCTACCTGATTCCTACATTGGCCGCTACACACTGACCACTAACCTGCACACCGACCACTAACCTACCCTACACTGACCACCAGGGCTGGTGCAAGGATTTTTGCCGCCTTCCCCCTGGCTGCGCCCTGACTCCACGTTACCCTGCAACACATGTGACCTTAGCAAAAAAGAAGCCCTAAGGCTAACGCTACCCTCATTTTAGAAGATAATAAAATAAATTAGGAGAAAGTGTATGAGAAAGCAGCTGGCACTTAAGTTCGGTACAAAAAAAACTTAGGATAGATATGGAAAGACTACAGCGCTATGTGGTTAAAACCATGCGTGTAATAAATGTTAAACCTTGAAATGTAAACAAATGATATGTGAAAAATAAATATATGAAAAAATTGTTAAAAAGAAGATGTAAGGTCAGTGGGTCAGTGTATGTGTCAGGGGGTCAGATAGGTCAAATGGAAAGAGTACAGCGCTATGTGGTTAAAACCATGTGTGAAATAAATAATGTTAAATCCATGTGTTAAAACCATGTGTGAAATAAATGTTAAACCTTGAAATGTAAACAAATTATATGTGAAAAATTAATAATAATAATAAAAAATAACGAATGCAAAGTCCAAAAAACACAACATCAAGTCCGTAAAGAGTTAATTCCAAAAAAAATTGAACACGTGACCTGACACACCTCCCTAACACCTACACTGACCTACCAGACTCCTACAGTAGGAGTCCTACTTGCTGAACTACTCACCCCTCCTCCACACAGCTCGGTACAAATCCATACTCCTCCTTACCTCTCTCTGCGCCAGCCCAGGACTATCCTCATGACCTCAGCGCTGGATGTGATATGCAGAATTAGCCCCGACTCCCCGCCAGGCCGCCAGCTCCATCCATCCGTGTCACACGCTGCACTGGCTCCGCTCCACCTCCATATGTCACACGGACACACGCTGCACCTCCGCTCCATGCTCCCATCTCCACCCTGAGCCTCGCCCCTCCGAGTCCGCTAGACACACACCCCTGAGCAGAGCCAGGCGGTGAGGAAGACAGCGGCCCCGGCGGCTCACACAGTGCTTCTCTCCGGCCGCCATGTGTCTCCTGGCGCACTGTGATTGGGCTATGGCAGACAGTCATGTGCGGGGGCGGGACTTATAGAGCGATCGCACACAGGCCAGCTCCACACCACACATGACCCCCATACGCCCAATCACAGGGCGCCGGACAGTAAACATGGCAGCCGGAAAATTAGGAGGAGGCAGGCACTTGTAAATAAAATGGTCCCTGCTCAGCGGGACTCGGGGCTATTCATGAAATCCTTAATGGCTGAGACTCTGGGCTTTTCATCCACCCATTCGGGGCTCCAGCCTCCTCAGCCCACCCCTAACAACGCCCCTGCCTGGGAGGGAAAATGGCTAATTGGGCCCAATTTACTTAGGGGTGTACTCACTTTTGTTGCCAGCAGTTTAGACATTATTTGCTGTGTGTTGAGTTATTTTGAAGGGACAGCAAATTTAAACTGTTATACAAGCTGTACACTCACTACTTTACATTATAACAAAGTGTAATTTCTTCAGTGTTGTCGCATTAAAATATTTAATAAAATATTTATAAAAATGGGAGAAGTGTACTCATTTTTGTGAGATACTATGTATATATATATACACACACTGTTTATATATTACATCCGATAAGTAGACAGTAATTTTATTATCATAAGCTCTACATTTTTATTAATTTTGAGTACAATTATTTATCTATACATTTATTGTCACATTTGGTGACTTACACAGTGATGAACAAGGATCATTGATGATGGGTTCACAGTGCATACCATCCTATATACTTTTCTTTCAGTTATCTATAATACATTTTTTCTCTTTCATATTTTTTTTTTTTTGGAAATTTATTTTTATTAAAGATTTTGAGACAGACATACAAACATTGAAAAGAGGGTGCCATGGAAAACACTGGCCCCTCTGCGACCAACATGGTCGACCAATTAGGCAGACTATCTAACAGAAAACTTCTACCTGTTCTTACCGAACACAATAAACCCATCCCCCAACCCACCCCCCTCCCCCCAACAACCCGAAGCTCAGTTCACCACCACCGGCGGACATAAGCTATGAAGTAAAAGACCTGGGTATACCAATCTCCAAGCAAACCTGGCATGAACAAATACAAAACAATGACATTATAGAACAATAAACAACATTTACCCCCAACGGACTGAGCAGTACAATCAGGGGAAAGACCAATGGGCATCATTACCACCACCCCCCACCCCAACAGGCCCCCTATGTAAAAGCCCTCCGGTCACAAATCAAATTGTATTACATATCAGAGCCTCCTAACCTACAGTAGTGTCCGAAATATACCAAGCCCGCCACACCTTGTCAAACTTTGCCTCACATCCCCTGGAAAGGTACGTTGCCTTATAGAATGGGAGCATGGAGTTCACAAGCCCCTTCCAAAATGCTACACTCAGGGGAGCCGGTAACTTCCATTTAAGTAAAATGGCCTTCCTCCCATAAAAGAACAAAATATTCAACAGGGTCCTAAGAGCCCTGGAGGGGACTATCCCCTCCACCAGACCCAGAAGACACACCCGTACTGACGGGGGAATGGGCAGGACAGGATCGTTTCTATGCAGGATGCCACCTCCCCCCAAAAAGTCTGTATCTGCTGACATTCCCTAAATACATGTTTCGCATCAGCTGGTGAAAAGGAACATCTCCAACACTCACAGGTGACAGATGGATACAGAACAGAAAGCCTTGCAGGGGTAAAATAAATCCTGTGCAAAAATTTAAAGTGTATTAGTCTATCCCTAGCAGACACCAGGTGCTGAAAAGGATGGTCCCACATGTCGTCCCAATCCTTACTGTCTAAACCAGGGACCTCCCTCTCCCATCGCTCCCTACACTTCGTCAGCGCCACAGGGCTTACACTCATCTATCTCTTAAAGGGGTTTCTTAAATAAGATTTGTCTAAAATAAGCATCTGATTTAAGAAGTGTCTGAATTTATACCGTCTGAATACATCCAGGAAAACAAAGGAAAACATAGCAACAAGAAATACATACTAACCATATTAATCATCTAACTTTATTACATTAACCCTTCCCTACTTCTCTCAGAATGCAATTAAACCTGCCTGTGGCTGATAATGTCAATTGGTAGCTTGCTGTGGATTCCGGGATGCTTCTTGATCATCTTAGAGATTGGATATGTTTTCTAACCAGCTGACACTGTTCATTATGGGTTACATGCAGGATACACATTACTGAATTTTACACAGGCCTCTTAATTGAATATCCTTGTCTGGCTCCACAAGTTCAGCTCTGCTGGTACAACTGAAGAAGCTAAATGGCCTCATTTCTCATTACTGAGCTAATCCATTAGCCTGACAGTTCTTCTGATTGGGATTGAAATTCAATTCCTACTCACAATTTCAGGTGCTTAGTACATAGGATAGAGTGTTTTATTTTTCTTTCCCAGCAGTCTAACAAAGTTGTGTCTTTACTGACTTAAGAGGATATAAAAGAAACTGGTCTCATACTATATTATTTTATACTTTAACATTCCTTTACCATCTTAAAACTATTCTATGTATGAACAATATAATTAAATGACAACAAAAGGAGTAGAGAAAATACATTTTGCAGTAATAAAGTTACTTTAACCACTTGTGTGCCAGCCTGTAATACCCCCTTCATTATCAAGCCGTTTTCCAGTTTTCAAGGCTTTGATACTTTGATAATTAACGTGCAACACCTTTACCCAAACAATTTTTTATATTAAGGCCCCTTTCACATGAGCGGACGAACGGTCCGCTAATTACAAGTCCGTTTACGGACTTGTAATGTGTCCCTATGGGAGCGGATCCGTTAGCGGATGATGCATCCGCTAACGTCCGCCTACGATCCGCGTCCGTCTGGATCCGTTTTGCGGACAGAAGAAAACCCTATTTTTCTTCCGTCCGGTGGATCGGATCGGATGCAAACGGACAGACGGTCCGTTTCCATCTGTCTCCCCATAGGGGAGAGCGGAGGAGAGACGGGGCGGTCCTTGCACAGTGTGCGGGGACCACCCTGTCCGCCCGACAGCTCAGCGGAGACCCCCCGCTGAGCTGACGGACACACGGAGCGGACCGAAAAACGGACCACTCCGTGTGTAAGGAGCCTAAGGTTTTAGACGGGTAGAGCTATTTGTTGATGGTATTTAATACCCATTTTTTATCTTTTATTTTTTAACAGAGAAAGAAAAGTAGATCAAATGATTGTAAAAGATAGTTTTGCTTACTTTCTGTTAAAATATAAATGTATGGACATCTTTCTTTGGAAATAAAAAAACATTTTACTAGCATACATCTGCAGATGCTGTGTTGAGAAAGGAATAAATGACTAATTTACTCATTAATTTTACCTTCTCAACTTCCTTTGTTGTAAAATGATGGGGCAGATGTCCAGATGTAAACATACAGGGCCAGATTACCGAAGAAAAGCCACTGGCGTAGCGTAAGCCATTTACACTACGCCGCCGCAATTTAACAGAGCAAGTGCCGTATTCCCAAAGCACTTGCTCCGTAAGTTGCGTCGGCGTAGTGTAAATGGCTCTGCGTATCCCCGCGTAATTCAAAGGGGGCGGTTTGTATTTAAATTAAGCGTGCCCCCGTGTCGATCGATCGAACTGCGCATGCGCCGGCCTCAAAAATAGCCCAGTGCGCATGCTCCAGCTTACGTCGGAAAAAGTGAATGAAACCGACGTGAGCGTCGTTTACGTAAATCCCTATTTGCGAACGACTTAGTAAAACGACGTAACCGACGGAAAAAGACGGCGCTGACCCGACGCCATACTTAACATGGCAACGACGGAACTTCGTAAGGTTACCCCTCATATAGCAGGGGTAACCTTACGCGTACGGAAATGACGTAAACGACGGGGCGGCGTAAAAACATTCGGGAATCGTCGGATTAGTCTCATTTGCATAGGCAAATGAGAAATCATCGTAAAGGCCACCTAGCAGCCAGCGATGTCATTACATCTACGATCCGACAGTGTAATTGTTTACACATGTCGGATCTTCACTGTATCTATGCGTAAGTGATTCTAGGAATCACACGCATAGATACTCAGTAAAAAAAACAGAGATACGATGGTGTTTCCTACGAAACGCCGGCGTATCTCTTTTGAGAATCTGGCCCACACTGTTTGGTCTCCATGATCAATTACAGTAATCCTAAGGTACAGAGCCACTCAGATCGGCTTTGCACACATTGCCTGGAAATGGAGTGATTCAAGGATGGATCAGTTTGCCAATATATATATATATATATATATATATATATATATATATATACACTGTAAATTTAAAATATTAGAAAAATTCTTAACAAGCAGGTAAAAAGCTTTAAAACAATCCCTTAATGATGTAGCTGTTGGTACTATGATATAATTAATTCTCCAATAGTTGATTCTGCCTGTCTAGGATAGAGCCTCTCAAGTCAGGTTTCTGTTGGATATATACTATATACAGTATAGTGTCGGTCTTGGCTGAAGTTAAGGGTAACTCCTCTTTCGTGGGAAAAAAATTGCAAATAAAGAAAAAAATAATATAGCGTATACAGTTGCGACACAGGTCATATTGTAATTGATTGTTATTAGAAAATACCTTTCCTTTTCAATCTGCAGCTGCTGTAACTTTCTAAAAATGCAATGCAATATGGCTACATGGAGGTATTCTGTACAGAATTGTAAAATTTCAGGTTACTAATCAGTTTCTATCTTGTAACCATAACAAATAGAGACAATGGGGGTTATTTACTAATGGCAAATCAACTTTGCACTGCAAGTGCAAACTACAAGTGCAAAGTGCAATGGGACCTGTAGTTTCACCACAGCTGGAGGGTTGAGTTTGCCTACCCCTGACTGAAATACATTTTACAATTGATTATCCAATTACCGTACAGTAGTCTTGCAACAAGTGTTGACATTATAAATAAAAGAAGTAGGGTGGCAACAATACAAGGAGAAAATTGATTAGTATTACAAGACATAAAAATATAATTATTATAATTCTCAACAATTTTGAATTTTACAAAACACTTTATAAGAAAATGTCCATGAAATAGTTGTGAAAGAACATAAAGATTATTTTTTTAGAGCCCTTGTCTTTGATAGATTCAGGTTCATAGGGTGAGATGCTGGCACAAAAAGACAATGTCCCATTGTGGCAACTCACATTGCCCCTAGCAGTCCATGCCATTTCTTTATTATGTTAGAATACCAAAAGAAGAAATTTCATCTCAAGGTGCACACTATTTTCAAAACTGCAATAATACAGTAAAGCCTTGGTTTGAGAGTAACTTGGTTTGAGAGCGTTTTGCAAGACAAACAAAATGTTTTAATAAATTTTGCCTTGATATACAAGCGATGTCTTGATATAACAGTAGCGTCATGTCACAACTGAATATAAAAAAGAAGAGAGGAGCCTCTACGTGTAGCAATATGGGTACATTTAATGAAGGTACAACATTTAGCAACTTATTGCTACACTTAGAGGTGTCTCTCTTCTCTTTTATACCCTGTAAAACAATGCTTTGCTATACAGGTGCTTTGTTTTACAAGCATGTTTCTGGGACCAATTATGCTCGCAAACCAAGGTTTTACTGTATTTACAAAAACTCATCTCTCTCTGGTCTCTTGGACCCAACTTATTTTACATGTACATTCCTCTCAGAATAAGAGCTGTGGTCTCCTACACTTTACCTAAATTGCTCAGCCCATCAACATATCCACAAGTTAAAAGAATAAGATCCAGTGCCTGAAAATCTCTGACTGAAAAAAAGCATACTCTGGAACTTTGCAGAAGGTTTAATGTAGCTAAATGACACACTTGTCTATAAACATGAAGGCCCCTGTACCCGTTACAGCTATTTTCTGGTGTTTCTGAATATTAGTAAGCTTTTGATGCTGGATTTTAAGCCCCAATGTTTCGGGATACAGACATTCTCCGAGTTACGAACACCTGTTACGAATAGCTCCTACTTACGAACGGCCTCAAATGCTGGCCACTTGTGCTCCACGCTGGTCCTGGATACCTCCGAGCACCTCCGGAGACATCCCACACTGCAGTACTAAATGTACTGCATGGCCAGAAGAGCCCCAGATAACATAACAAGCGCCCGGAACATCCCACATCCATACACAGGTCGGAAGTTACACTTACAAATGCAGTGTTCCGACCAGAAGTTACACTTACAAATGCAGTGTTCCTACTTACAAACATATTCCACTTACGAACAAACCTACAATCCTTATTGTGTTTCGTAACTCTGGGACTTCCTGTACTCCTTTTTGGTAAAACTGCTGTAAATAAAAGCTGACTCTAGGTCTGAAGAATGCAAGTAAAATATCCCCAGGGTCAGAATGCACGTGATACGTAATTCAGAACAACAGGCCAAAAGAAAACCAACTTGATAGACTCAACAACCTATATATATATTTGATGCGGAAAAAAAATCATAAGACCGTGAACTGTATATTACTAAGTGCACAAAAGTTTATTAAACATGCAAGATCAATAACTCATTAAAAATCATTTTATGATTAAAAAATTCTTCTTCTATGGATATACAAGTCACATAGATAAACATCATTTGTAAAGGATGGTTTTGTGAGCAGAAGTTAGCTGAAAACTATTGTCCTGTAATTTATGCATTTACAACTGGCCTCCCTCCAGTCATGGGTGCATACACCAAATAAACTAAGAAAATTACATATAAATTATTATCTATAAACAGTAGATTAGAGATATGGAGATATGGCATGCTGTTCCTGTTCAGGTGATGTCACTTTTGGTTATGTAACTTCTGGTGACATCCCTTTCAGTGGCTTACAGAAGCTATGATAGTTTTTGTTTTATATTAAATGTCTACCAGTTTTGAAACTTATTTTTGTATACTATAATTCACTATTTCCTTATTTTTATTTTACAAACAAATATTTAGTACAGAGTGCCTCCATGCCAATTTTTTTTTTTTTTTGCAGAATTTACTAGACTTTCTAATCAGAAATCCTAGCACTGCCAGCTAACTCTTTGACTGTCTTTGTCTAACTGAAAATATATGAGGCGGCAAAAACAGCTAAGAGATACAGTAAAGCCGCTTCCACACGATCGGTCAAACTGATGAGAACGGTCTGAAGGACAGTTGTCTTAGGTTAGCCAATGAAGTTGACTGATGGTCTTATGTGCCTACACACCATCAGTTAAAAAAACGATCGTATCAGAACACAGTGATGTAAAACACAACAACGTGCTGAAAAAAATGAAGTTCAATGCTTCCAAGCATGCGTCGACTTGATTCTGAGCATGCGCGGGTTTTTAACCGATAATTTTGCATACTAACAATCGGTTTTGACCTATCGGTTATCAATCCATCGGTTACATTTTAAAGCAAGTTTGCTTTGTTTTAACCAATGGTTAAATAACCTATGGGCCCCACACACGATCGGTTTTGACCGATGAAAACGGTCCTTCAGACCGTTGTCCTCTGGTTAACCTATCGTGTGTACGCAGCATAAAGCGGAGTTCCACCCAAAAATGGAACTTCCGCTTTATCCACTCCTTGCCCCCTTACATGCCACATTTGGCATGTAATTTTTTTTTGGGGGGGGGAGTGGGGACTTCCTGTCCCACTTCCTCCTTCCGCCGAGGGGCTGGTAAGGCGAATAGCTTAATTGCCTTACTGCAGCCGCTCCCTGTAGGCGATCGCCTGTCCAATCGGGTGCAGTGGGTGCCGGGCCGTGAAGCTGAAAGCTGTCTCGGCCGGGTGCCCACAGTTGGAATGAAGACACTGGCTGGAGAGGGGGGGAAGGGAGCGGAGCCCCGGCGCGTCGCTGGAACCATGGATCAGGTAAGTGTCTGTTTATTAAAAGCCAGCAGCTACACTTTTTGTAGCTGCTGACTTTTAATAAACATAAAAAAGGCTGGAACACCCCTTTAAGATTTTTTTTAACCAGAATAAAAAAAACATATTTTTTTTTATATAAAAGTACTATGCATTCCCCTTAGGATTTACTGGCATGGCCATTTCTTGTAGAATTTTGCATTTGGAGGCTTGGCTATAGTAAAATCTTTTGTTATATAATACTGTATGTTGTATATTAGGTGAGTAGTTTCCAATTACTTATGCAACTGCTGGCATTGCCGTAAAGGCAGTGATGGGTGATTTATAGCAGTTAGAGTGACTCATGAAAGAATCCTCATATATGAATGGATATAAGATTTACCGGAAATTGATGCTTTCAAATTATGGTGATGAGGAATAGATATAGGTTGCATTACTGTAATATAGGTTCTATCCTACTGATCTAGAACACGTTCTTGTTATGAACTGTGACAATTGCTATATTTCTAAAAATGGAAATGAGTGTAATTCTAAAAGGAATAATGAATATAAAATTGTTAACCTTGCAGTAGGATTGTAGTTGATTTATTATGCAGTACAATTATATATACACATATATAAATAATAGTGATGCTATATATATATTTAAAATGTAATGGTATTGTAAGGGATTTAATACAATATAATTAATAAGCAGCATTGGTAACGCTGGAAGAACTTGTGTCGATTCTAACATTTATTTTAGACGTGAGTTATCAGACCATGTATTGCTAGAATAATATCTAATCTTCATATCAAGTTATTATCTTGGATTGCACTAAAGCCAGGAATAGAATTCACAGAGCAAACAGTCTGGCCCACTCCAGAGAAATTAAATTAGCAGTAGCTGCTCTGACAAATTAGTTCAGTGATGTAAAAGACACAGAAATAGGGTGCAGTGCTCCCTAATCAAATTCTCTACCTAGAGTTAATAACAAAAAAAATCTAAATATGGTGTACAAACAGTGTAACAAAAAATATTTGCAAACACAACATATTCACATGGTGCAAAACATCATATTATATCATAAATATATTTTTTATCACAAGCCATTCCAAATGCTTGTGCAGATAATTTTTAGCCCACAGGAAATTTTCACAATTGTGAAGAAGTCAAGTGGATGTAAAGTGCTGGTATACAGCATCAGTTTATATTCATATACATTAAAAAGTCATGTAAAATAAACCCACAACCTTAGCAGTTCCCTTTAAATCAGGCATGTCCAAAGTCCGGCCCGCGGGCCAATCGCGGCCCGCGGGCCGGTTTTGGGCGGCCCGCCTGGTTCTCAGGTGTGCCGCGCTATCAGGGGAGATAAGGGCTGTCAGATGAGCCCGATCTCCTGATCCCCATCGGCACCTTAAGAAGCTTCATCAGCCTCAAAAGTAAAAGTAAATGCAGGGGATTGTGCTGTGCTCTCTGCTTCCCCCTAGAGTGCAGTACCCGACTGAACAAGGAAACAAAGGTACTGTGCTAGAAACCCAGATTTGTTTTAAAAGGGCTTCATACATGTGAGTGTCTGTGTGCCTGTATGTGTGTGCCTGTATGTTTGTGTGTGTGTCTGTATATGTGTGTGTGTGCCTGTATGCGTGCCTGTGTGTGTGTGCCTCTATGTGTGCCTGTGTGTGTGCCTGTATGTGTGTGTGTATGAGTGTGTGTGTGTGCCTGTATGTGTGTATGAGTGTGTGTGTGTGTGCCTGTATGGGTGTATGAGTGTGTGTGTGTGTGCCTGTATGTGTGTATGAGTGTGTGTGTGTGTGCCTGTATGTGTGTATGAGTGTGTGTATGTGCCTGTATGTGTGTATGAGTGTGTGTGTGTGTGTGTGTGTGTGCCTGTATGTGTGTATGAGTGTGTGTGTGTGCATGTATGTGTGTATGAGTGTGTGTGTGTGTGCCTGTATGTGTGTATGAGTGTGTGTGTGTGCCTGTATGTGTGTATGAGTGTGTGTGTGCCTGTATGTGTGTATGAGTGTGTGCCTGCCTGTATGTGTGCCTGCCTGTGTGTATGTGTGTATGAGTATGTGCCTGCCTGTATGTGTGCCTGCCTGTATGTGTGCCTGTGTGTGTGTGCCTGTATGTATGTGTGTGCCTGTATGTATGTGTGTGCCTGTATGTGTAAGTGTGTGTGTGTGTGTGCCTAATTCTTGTTGGACAGTGTATTAGTGATCCAACAAACACAATTTTAATGGTTCAAAGAATGTCGGGCAAAATGGTCGGCCCTCGCGCATGTTCACTTTATCAAATCTGGCCCTCTTTGAAAAAAGTTTGGACACCCCTGCTTTAAATGATCTAAAGGGAAGTCCTTCCATTCCTGATGTGTAGTGCTTGGTGCTTAAAGAGGAGTTCCACCCACAATTTCACTTTTTTAAATATAAATACCCCTGTAATACACAAGCTTAATGTATTCTAGTAAAGTTAGTCTGTAAACTAAGGTCCGTGTTGTTAAGTTGTAACAGCATTTAGCATTTCACCACTGTAGCATTTAGCCTTGATCACTTGACATGTAGATCTCTGTGCACCTGATGAAGTCCAGTGGATGTAAAGCACTGGTATACAACATCAGTTTAAAGACATAGGGCCAGATTCTCTAAGAATTTGCGGCGGCGTAGAGTAAGGCATTTACACTACGCCACCGCAACTTACTAGAGCAAGTGCTGTATTCTCAAAGCACTTGCTCCGTAGTTTGCGACGGCGTAGTGTAAATGGCCCGGCGTTTCCCTGCGTAAATCGAAGGGGGCGGCTTGTATTTAAATTAAGCGCGCCCCCGCGCCGAACGTACTGCGCATGTGCCGGCCATAGTAAAATCGCAGTGCGCATGCTCCAAATTATGACGGTGTTTTCGACGTGAACGTAATCAACGTAAATCCCCATTCACGGACGAGTTACGCAAACGGCGTAAAAACTTTCAAATTTCCCGCGGTCACGGTGTCCATACTTACCATAGGATGCGCCGCCTCTAACTATTTTTGGTTTGAGGGAAGTTTCTATAGACAAGACACGGGGGTGGCCATGGGGGCAAAGTATGCCCCAAGTTTGGCCAACCTTTTTATGGGAGGAGGATGTCATCGTGCCCGGGGTCATGTCCCAGATGACCCTTTGGGCAAGGTACATTGATGACATCCTCCTCCTATGGGTCGGTGACCATCAGAGTTTGGTGTCCTTCATGTCTCTCCTAAACCGTAACAATAGGGGAATAGTCCTCAAGTTTGAGGCTAGCCAGACAGAAGTACACTATTTGGATTTGAATATAAAAATAGTGGGTGACAGTTTTGTGACTTCTACCTATTTCAAGGAGACTGACAGGAACTCCTTTATACCATCTGACAGCTGCCACCATAGACCTTGGATCACTGGAGTCCCCAAAAGTCAATACTTAAGACTTAGGAGGAATTGCAGTGACACTAGGGATTTTCTGGGACAGGCTCAGGTCCTGACTGATAGATTTCTAGAAAAAGGCTACTCGGCAGAATCCCTGAGGGTGGCAAGAGAGGAGGTATTGAGCACTAATAGAGAAAATCTCCTAGTGGATAAGGCCCCAATGCAAGAGGGTCAATTCCCATTAGGTGTACCTTTCATTACAACATATTCAGTCCAGCATAAGAGTGTAAAGGATCTTATAAGCAAACATTGGCATCTGGCACTGAATGACAATGTATTGAAGGAGGTTCTCCCTGAGAAACCACGTATCATCTTCAGAGGGGCGCAACCATTGAGATCTCAGGTAGCTAACAGTGTTTTAAATCCTCCTATTGGAGGCATTGTTTTTTTCGATCAACTAACAGGATATTACAAGTGCAGGAGATGTAGGGTGTGCTCTTTGAACTCATGTTCACAGAGACGCATTACTTCATTCACCTCCACAGTCACTGGACAGGAGCACACTATTAAACCCTGTATTACGTGTGCTTCTACAGGGGTCGTCTACTTGTTGCAGTGCCCATGTGGCCTGCAATACGTGGGACGCACCAAGCGGGCCCTACAAGTTCGCATCAATGAACACATAACCAACATATTGACGGGCTTCAGGAATCACTCTGTTTCCAAACATTATCGTCTCAAGCACGACAGAAATCCATCAAACACCTTGTTTTTGGGGATTGACAAGTTTAAACCCAACTGGAGAGGTAGTCATTTGGTGAGGACCATTTCAAAAATGGAGATGAGCTGGATATATCGGTTGAAATCTTATGCTCCATATGGCCTCAATATCGAAACAGATGTCAACGCGTTTATTAATAATGCGTAAATTGGCATTGCGTTTGTATAAGCTGGCTCTGTAAGTTTTGAGGTTAATTATTAATTATTTTTAATTATTTCTAATTATTTTTAATTATTTTTGATTAAATACCATATGTAAACTCACTGTGACGTGTAGCAATTCCTACGGTCGACGCCAGGGTAGATTGACCAGGAAGGTCTTACAATAATACTGGTGTTGCTTTTTACACTAATAATACCAATGGGCCTTCTCAATATAAGCCCATCAAATTCTTGCACTTCACTACTTTATTTTTATTTATAAAAAATTTTTTTTTATATTTATAATATTTTTTTTTTAAAACACTCATGTGAAGGGTGTTACTTCACATTACACAGGAATATTAGGATACCACTTATATTCACTCAAGTTTTTTACTCACTTACACTGTCTAATGATGCACTATGAGCTTGTGGCCATTTGTATAAATACATACACAAGCTTTAATTTCATTTTTGTTCACTCTTATCCAAGCTACTGGCCTTTATTTATTTTTAATATAACGTTTCTGTCCAATGTCATTATTGGATCAGTATTATATTGAACTAGATAGAAAATTAATTAATGTTTCATTTACTTAATGTGGTTATGCATCTATGAGACCAACTAGGATTATGTAAAGCACCCGGGATCCGTAGCTTGATCACCTAGTGTATTTTTTTTTTTTCCAGATTAATTTTCGATTGGATATCAGCACTATTATTATAGAGGCTGTTCCTCTAGTGAAGTTCCTTAATATCCCACTAGATGTCATCCTGGAGATGTGTACATTACATTGAAGGGCTTTTTCCTGGGACGATTAATCCGGCAGTCCTTATAATTGCAAAAGTTTCCCCCTTCCCCCCCCCCTTTTTTCTTTGTATGAGCGCAAGTGCCTGTTCGCCATAGAATCAAATTGATTTATTATGCTTTTATCCCATATCACTGACTCCACTAGGTTCAGATACTGAACTCACGGTCGAGTATTGGCATTTTTGCCCTCGTCCAAGATGGCGTCTACAGTACTTTGCTCACACCTCGCGGCGAGGTTTGAGCCCATATAATGGATGACGCACCGCTACGCACTATCCCATTGACAACGTCCAATGACGAAACGCGTCTGGGAGGACGTGCGGTGACGTCATAGCGTTCAGGAGGAAGGGCTCCGCCTATGTGTTCGCCGGCCGGCAACAAACTTTTTATGTGCCTACAATACTCTTACATAATGTCAGTACGTTTTTAACTTTATGTTTTAATAAATAACCTTTGCGGAATTACACTATGTCTGCTATTCTCTATACATGACCGTCGGTGGTGTCTGGTGTTTGGCTGATGGACTGGAGTCTGAGGCCGCGTACACACGAGGGGATATGTCCGCTGAAAACGGTCCGATGGACCGTTTCAGCAGACATCTCCGCTCGTGTGTATGGGCTAGCGGACAGATTTCTCCACCCGACAGATTTCAAAGCATGCTTTGAAATCTATCCGGTGGGAATCTGTCCGCCCGACATGTCTGCTGGTTAGTACACTTACCAGCAGACATGTCGGCCCCCACCGCCGCCGCGCCGCTGCCGAATGGATTCGGCGCATGCGCGGAAGTGTTTTACTTCCTGGTGCGGTGACGTGGCGGTGACGCGGCGGCGTCAACGTCACCGCCGCGTCACCACTACGTCACCGCGCCGTCCGGCGGCGGGGAATTTGATCCGATGGTGTGTACACGCCATCGGATCAAACTCCCGATCGGACATATCCGATGGAAATGGTCCGCGGACCGTTTTCATCGGATATATCCGATCGTGTGTACGCCGCCTGAGTCTGCTGAGTTCCATCTAGGAAGTGAATTTCCCTGCAAAGGCCGCGGCTGGGCTATAGCCGACTGCTGTCATTTATAGTTCATCTGGTAAGCTGCTAATACAACTGGTGGTGGGTCTCACCGAAGAGTGAAGTGTGCGGTGTATCACGTTGGTGACTGTTATATTCCGCCCCAAGCAGATACATATCCCTCCAAGTTGTATATAACATAGACTCTTTTTCATCTTCAATTTGTGTGGAAGAACAATTTATTCTATTGGGATTGAGGACTATCGGTTCACACTGTGTCCGGATGTCATGGCGCAGCTCTAACCCCCCCCCCTTTTTTTCTTGCCATCTTTGATGTGCTTTATCTTTACGCCAGAAAAAGCTTACGGAAGCGATGTAAACAACGACGGGGAGGCGTAAAAACGTTCAGGAATCGGCGTATTAGGCTTATTTGCATAAGCAAATGAGAAAACGTAAAGGCCACCTAGCGGCCGGCGTTGTCATTACATCTACGATCCGACGGTGTAATTGTTTTACACCTGTCGGAACTTTAGTGTATCTATGCGTAAGTGATTCTAGGAATCACAAGCATAGATACCCATTGAAAAAAACTGAGATACGACGGTGTATCTGAGATACACCGTTGTATCGCAGCTGAGAATCTGGCCCATATACATTAAAAAGCAATGTAGAATTAGGGCTAGATTCATAAAGAAGTTACGTCGGCATATCTCTAGATACGCAGCGTAACGTCTAAGATGGTCCGGCGTATCTTTTTTCTGTATTCAGAAAACAAGATACGCCAGAATTTTCCTTAGATCCCACTGGCGTAAGTCACTTACGCCGTCGTATCTAAGTTGCATATTTACGCTGCCCGCTAGGTGGCGTTCCCTTCGATTTACGCGTCGAATATGCAAATGAGATAGATACGCCGATTCACCAACGTACGCCCGGCCGGCGCATTTTTTTTACGTTGTTTGCGTAAGCGTATGTCCGGCGTAAAGTTACCCCTGCTATATGAGGCGCAGCTAATGTTAAGTATGGACGTCGGGACCGCGTCAAATTTTCCGTCAATTACGTCGTTTGCGGGAATGGGGCTGGGCGTAACGTCATTATTAATGAGTATTTCCGACGTCATTTTCGTGCATGCGCACTGAGATATGTTCACGGCCGGCACATGCGCAGTACGTTCGGTGCGGGGTGAACGTTAATTTAAATACAAGACGCCCCCTACCCGCCCAATTTGAATTACGCCGGCCCATTTACGCAACGCCGCCGCAACTTACGGAGCAAGTGCTTTGTGAATACAGCACTTGCCCGTAAAAGTTGCAGAGGCGTAGCGTAAATGGGATACGCTACGCCCGCACAAAGATACGCCATTCTTACTGAATCTATCCCTTAATGTTTAGGCTTGATCTCTTGACATGAAATAAAGAAAACCACTGCTGCCACCATTGTAGTGCTTGGTGCTAACAGTCCTATATTGAACATCAGACTTTGAAGACACCTTCAGTTATCTGGCACTGTTCATTTTAAATTAATTTGCAGAAACCCCAAAGAAACTGAAATATATATATATATATATATATATATATATATACTATATATATATATATATATATATATACACAATTTAAACCTCTTGATATGATACTAGAAAATAACTTAAATTATTTCCTTTTTGTTTTTTATTACCACCCGTGTTAACAGTTTAGCCTTTTCATTACTTGTGCAGCATTGATTACTCATTGTGTTCTCATTTGGAACACAATGTGCCACTATACAGTCCCTATTCAAAGATGGAGCAGATCTCTGCCTAGCATTGTGTAATTTCCTGTTTTCAAAAAACACAATGCTAGCAACGTGGGATGCCAAATGACTCCCAGAAGCCGATGCAGCTGCCGGCATTTATGTACCTCAACGCGGCGAGGTAGGGCTGAAGGCGATAGGAAAACCAAGGAACAGGCACTAAACAAAGAGAAAAAAACAAAAATATCCAAAAACAAGGGGAAATGGGGTGTCCTATTGAACAAGACCAAGTTGATTTAACTGATAACAGATGGTAGGTTTACATAAATAGCAGTCTTTGCCCCTTGTCCATGTCAACTGGGGTTGACTTACAATCATCGTGTACTGCAGGCTGCTAAGTTTTGGCATTTCTCCCATCATAAAGACCCCTGACAGTAAGCTTTTGAGTCTTGAAGTGGTAAAGCAATAACTCACAGCTTCCTATCAGTCTTTAAACATTTGAAAGGCAGTCTAGAAGCTTAATATATCACTGAACTAATTAAGTGAATAACTTCCACGCTCACAAAATCCTACAAACTAATAAATCTATAGGCTGTCAGCAGTATAAGCATATATCATCCAAATCAATAAAAGACTGAAAAAACATTTAATACACGTCAGGTTAGAGACAGCACAATAAACAGTGCCTGCTTGGAGGCCTCCTTTGTTTCACTGAAGCTTCGGACAGAGATGGCTGACAACAGGTGAGTCATTCAGTTTTATTTGTAAATTTCAGCTTGAGATATTTATTTTTGTAAACCAAAAGATATTTTTTACCAGGCTGTGTAAAAAGATAAATAAAAGCAAGTAATAAAAATTATTTTTATCTTGTCTAAGGCCCCTTTCACACTACGACTTCAAAGTTGTGCGATTTTGCCACGATTTTGCGGCCGCAATTTTGACGCGACTTAACCACAATTTTGCCTCGATTTTGCAGCCACGATTTTGACGCGATTTGGGATCAGTACAACTTCGACTTTGCCACAACTTTGGCATTAACCAATGAAAACATACATGGTGTAAGGCAATTCCTTTTTCTGCCACCGCAGTTGTCATTGCTGCTGCAGCAGTAGCAGTGCATGAGGAAGAAGAGGAGGAGAAGGGGAGGCGGAGAAGATGTCGATATTGGGTACATCCCATCATTGGCAATCGTGAAGATAGGAGTAAATTTTGGGTCCTCTATAATAAAGAATGAGAAGAATGCTCCTTACATTGGTGGTCAGTGAGAAGAATGTTCCTTACATTGGTGGTTAGTGGGAAGAATGCTCCTTATATTGGTGGTCAGTGGGAAGAATGTTCCTTACATTGGTGTCAGTGGGAAGAATGCTCATTACATTGGTGTCAGTGGGAAGAATGCTCCTTACATTGGTGTCAGTGGGAAGAATGCTCCTTACATTGGTGGTCAGTGGGAAGAATGCTCCTTACATTGGTGGTCAGTGGGAAGGATGTCCCTTACACTGGTGGTCAGTGAGAAGAATGCTCTTAACATTGGTGGTCCGTGGGAAGGATGAGCCTTACATTGGTGGTCAGTGAGAAGAATGCTCCTAACATTGGTGGTCAGTGGGAAGGATGTCCCTTACATTGGTGGTCAGTAAGAAGAATGCTCCTTACATTAGTGATCAGTGGGAAGCATGTCCCTTACATTGGTGGTCAGTGAGGAGAATGCTCCTTACATTGGTGGTCAGTGGGAAAGATGTCCCTTACATTGGTGGTCAGTGAGAAGAATGCTCCTTCCATTGGTGGTCAATGAGAAGAATGCTTCTTACATTGGTGGTCAGTGGGAAGAATGTTCCCTTCATTGGTGGTCAGTGGGAAGAATGTTCCCTTCATTGGTGGTCATTGGAAAGAATGTCCCCTTCATTGGTGATCAGTGGGAAGAATGTCCCCTTCATTGGTGGTCAGTGGGAAGAATGTTCCCTTCATTGGTGGTCAGTGGGAAGAATGTCCCCTTCATTGGTGATCAGTGGGAAGAATGTCCCCTTCATTGGTGGTCAGTGGGAAGAATGTCCCCTTCATTGGTGGTCAGTTGGAAGAATGCCCCCTTCATTGGTGGTCAGTGGGATATTGTCTTTGTAATTTGTCTTTGTAGTTTGGGTCACACAAATCATAAATAGCTGGGCACTCACAGATAAATCGAATGATTTGCTCATTATCGAGGACGTCTCTTTTTTTTTACCTGTTTGGAGCACATTGTTCCTGAGGGAATAACCAGGAAGTGAATGTGTGGTGGAAAAATGTGCTTGAGAGGGGCTACTATGGTGAAAGGATTGGATGGGACAAGGGTTAAAAAGCTGCTTATGCTTACAAAGTTGTACTGAAATCATACTGAAATTGTGTCTATATTATTAAGGTACGATTTGCATGCTACTTGAGGGTTTAACATTGAGGTCTATGGACATCAACTCGCATGGAAGTTAGACCAAAGTAGTGCAGGGACTACTTTGAAGTCGGCACTACTTAAAGTCGTGCCAGTATGAATGGTGTTTTGCAGTACCAAATCCACTGCGGGTCCCTGCATCGCAGGTCTCCCGGCGGGAGTTCACACTGCCCTATGCAAACTGGTGGGAAAGTCAATTAAAAGTTAACCACTTGCTTACTGGGCACATATACCCCCTTCCTGCCCAGGCGAAATTTCAGCTTTCAGCACTGCGTCGCTTTAAATTAAAATTGCGCGGTCGTGCGACGTGCCTTACAAACAAAATTGACGTCCTTTTTTTTCCCACCAATAGAGCTTTCTTTTGGTGGTATTTGATCACCTCTGCGGTTTTTTTTTTTTGCGCTATAAACAAAAAAGAGCGACAATTTTGAAAAAAAACACAGAATATTTTTTACTTTTTGCTATAATAAAAATCCAATTTTTAAAAAAATATATATATTTTTTTCTCAGTTTCGGCCGATATGTATTCTACATATTTTTGGTAAAAAAAACAATCGCAATAAGCGTATAGTAATTGGTTTGCGCAAAGGTTATAGTGGCTAGGAAATAAGGGATAGAATTCTGACAATTTTTTTTTTATTTTATTTTTTACTAGTAATACGGCGATCTGCGAATTTTGTCAGGACTGCGATATTGCGACGGACACATCGGACACTTTTGACACATTTTTGGGACCATTCACATTTATACAGCGATCAGTGCTATAAAATCGCACTAATTACTGTATAAATGTGACTGGCAGTGAAGGGGTTAACACTAGGGGGTGAGGAAGGGGTTAAATGTGAGTCCTGGGTGTGTTCTAACTGTGTGGGGGGTGACTGGGGGAGGTGACCGATGCTGTCTCCCTATGTACAAGAGAAACAGCATCTGTCTCCTCTCACTGACAGGACGTGGAGCTCTGTGTTTACACACAGAGCTCCACGGCCCTGCTCTAAAACTGCCGATCAGCGGGTACCTGGCGGACATCGCGACCGCCAGGCACGCGCATCGGCATCTCGGGGACGCGCCGGGTGCGCGCCACCAACGGCGCGCGCGGGCCCCCCAGTGGCCGGAGAACACGATGCCGTCAATTGACGGCAGCTTGGATATTCAGATCCACTAAGCTGCCGTCAATTGACGATAAGCGGGGACTGAAGTGGTTAATGACACCCCCAAATCAGTTTGCATATCGCAGTGTGAACTGCAAGTTCGGACAGGAATTGGATCGCATGGGTGTGAACACCCATGAGATCCGATTCTGCTGCAGACCAAAAAAAGGGTCCTGTGTGAGCTTGGTCCGAATGCAATGCAAATTCAGAAATACTGGGCCAGATTCACAGAGCGATTACGCCGGCGTTACAGGAGATGCGCGACGTAAGTCTAAATTTGCGCATGCGTTTCGATGCGCCGCATCCCCAAAACGAGATACGCAAGAAATCTACTTTTTTTTGACCGGCGTAATTTCGATAGATCGGCGCATCCATCCGCGCAAAACTGCGCTAGACACACCATTGATTTGCTATTCAAATATGCAAATGAGGGAGTTACGGGGATCCACAAAAGAACGTTGGTGCAGCGCAGGCTACGCGCTGTGCGCAACAGCTGCACGTCCTGTCTAAAATTAGACCATATAAAAGGTGGTATAAAATTAGACAATCCGTCTACATGTCAGCTAAAGCAACACTGTTAGTGAGGAGCTGAGCAGTCACACTTGCTGCACAACAAACTGTATGCCAACATGCCAGTGGCATCCATGCTCATAGCTATACTAATGACTTTAGATGAGCAAAGAAGGAGGAGGGCACGGAGGAGGGCATGGGAGAGGATTTTTTTTCCAAAAACCTTTTATTTGCTTTTAAAAACATTTAAAAAAAAATATACATACATATATACATCAATACATAACATACATACAAATTACAAACACGGTCTCACTATCTTTCAATAGCCCTTTAAAACCTTGATGGATATAATAATCTAATCTAATACAAGCCCCTCATTCTTCACTTGATATATCACACACGCATAGACATCTTTGGCATGAGTGATTCTGACGTGTCTCGCATCTTCAGATTCACCCCTCATGCCATCCTGGAATTAACCACAACCCTGCAGGAGCCCAACACCAGCCCAACACATGACACCACCCATGACACCCATGACAGCTACATATACAATCCTAGCCCCATCCCCGCAGATTTCGAACAGAACATGTATGGGGGACAGCTGGCTGGTTGGTGAGTGACATGGGTGGCAGGCATGACTGTCCCCCCCATGATGCTGAAATCACAAGGGGCACATGCACTACTAACATCCTCCTGTATTATCCCTTCAGGGTGACTCTGCATATGCACTGGGACCCCATCTCATGACTCCTGTCCGGAACCCCCCATTGTACACTGTTATATTCCCCAAACTTTGTATGTCAGATCATCGGTGCATGTTGCGCGGCTTCGGTCTAGCTCCCGGAGCGGCGGCCATCTTGGTCCACCCGGTGGCCTAGGTGAGCCTAGAGCGGCACGCTGATGTCATCACCCAGCCTCAACTGCTCATGTTCGGCCGCCTTCTCTGGTAAGACTAAGCAAGCACTAATCTTCCTATACAGTGGGGGATATGTGGGCCATATCACAGTGGGGAGATGTCTGTGGATTACAGTGGGGGAGATGTCTGTGGATTACAGTGGGGAGATGTATGTGGATATTACAGTTAGGGTGATTGTGGATATTACAGTGGGGGAGATTGTGGATATTACAGTGGGGGAGATGTCTGTGGATATTAGTGGGGGAAATTATGTATATTACAGTGGGGGGGATTGTGGATTACAGTGGGGGAGATGTCTGTGGATATTACAGTGGGGGAGATGTCTGTGGATATTACAGTGGGGGGATGTCTGTGGGTATTATAGTGGGGAGATGTCTGTGTATATTACAGTGGGGGAGATTGTGGATATTACAGCGGGGGAGATTGTGGATTACAGTGGGGGAGATGTCTGTGGATATTACAGTGGGAGAGATGTCTGTGGATATTACAGTGGGGAGATGTCTGTGGATATTACAGTGGGGGAGATGTCTGTGGATATTACAGTGGGGGAGATGTCTGTAGATATTACAGTGGGGGAGATGTCTGTGGATATTACAGTGGGGGAGATGTCTGTGGATATTACAGTGGGGGAGATGTCTGTGGATATTACAGTGGGGGAGATGTCTGTGGATATTACAGTGGGGAGATGTCTGTGGATATTACAGTGGGGGAGATGTCTGTGGATATTACAGTGGGGGAGATGTCTGTGGATATTACAGTGGGGGAGATGTCTGTGGATTTTACAGTGAGGACTATATATGGTGGTGTTGCGAAAAAATGTATGTGCGTTATAATTAATCAAAATTAGTAGATTTTTAATTTTTTTTTAATCTTAAAAAGTTTTTATTGAAGATAAAAAGATGTACAATACATGCATCACAAAAGTACAAATGAGTTGGTTGGTCGGTAGCCCCCCTCAAGTGAGGCAGAACAACAGTAGTGTACAGAGTAAAGACGTGCCATACATCAGATAACATGTGATACAACGTTTAGCCAGTGGTGTATGTTTATAGCCTTCAACGTGTTATCCCTGGCTTCCCGGCCAGGGATAAAACCGACTTGGTCAAGAGAAATCAACTTGGGTAGAAAAGGGAGTAAACGATTCGCTAAGATCTTGGCATATAGTTTTAGGTCAACGTTAAAAAGGGAAATAGGTCTGTAGTTAGAAACCAAAGTGTCATCCTTGCCCGGTTTGGGAATGAGGGTGATATGTGCCTCGAGCAAATCCTGTCGGACTTGGGTAGATGAGACCAGTGTATTAAAGGCCAACGTAAAGTGTGGGACAAGGATATCTTGGAAAGACTTGTAGTAGCCAACAGTAAATCCGTCCGGTCCTGGGCTTTTCCCTGTGCTAAGCTGTTTCAGTGCTATCAGGGTTTCATCCGCACTAATGGGCAGTCCTAAACCCTTAGAATCTTCCTGCGATATAGAGGACGGACCATATTTTGGCAGGAAGTCCCTGAGTGCTTCTCACCGGTCTGGAGTGCCGCTAGATTCAGCTACAGGAGGCAGATTATAGAGTTTCGTGAAGTAACGGACAAACTGCGCGGAGATGTCCTCTGGGGATCTAAAAGATTTTCCCGTCGGGTCCCTAATCTTGTGTATAATGTTTGTTGCCCTCCGTAGCTGAATGGCCCTTGCTAAGTATTTACCTGACTTGTTGCCAAACTCATAAAATAGTTTCTGCGAGAGGGCATATTTGCGTTTCAGGGCCGTACCAATTTCCTCCAGTAGCTGTTTCCGGGATTTAGTGGCTAGAGATAGCTTGTGAGCCCGTTTCAGGGTATGAATTCTAGCAGACAAAGCTGCTATACGGTCATTTTTAAGTTTACGTTTGTTGGCCTGAAGGGATATGAGTTCTCCACGAATAACGCACTTATGCGCCGCCCACACTGTGGGTGGTGCTGTGTCGTTGTTCACGTTTTCTGCGAAGTTCAGTCTAAGTTTCTGGCGAATGTCTTGTGCTGTGGCCGGGTCATTCAGAAGCGAGTTATCAAGGCGCCAGACCCCTCGCCTTAGCCTAGTCGTTGGTAAAGTCAGTTGTATAGAGAAGGGATTATGGTCAGAGAGCACCATTGGGTCTATGGTAGCTTTGGTGAGAAGGGATAAATCATTCTGGGAGATAAATATATGGTCGAGTCTAGTGTATTTCCTGTGAGGTGCAGAATAGTACGTGTAGTCCCTATCGTTGGGGTGTAAAGTCCGCCATGTGTCATGTAGGGTGAGGTTTCGGAAGAGGGTTTTGAGTACCCGAAGTGCTCTGTAGGACATGCGGATGACGAGTCTAGAAAGGAGTTAAGGGCTACGTTGAAATCCCCGCCCACAATAAGGATGCCCGTGTAGAATTCCATCAGTTGTTGCAGGGTTTCTCTAAAAAAGGGAACTTGTCGTTTATTTGGTGCGTATATGTTCGCCAACGAAACGGGCTTACCATGGAGAGACCCCTTGAGAGATAAAAATCTGCCATTGGTATCCCTTTTGACCTCCGACACTGAGAGGGGGCAACTTTTTGGAGATGAGGATTGCAACGCCTTTAGTCTTTGACCCCTCAGTAGAGGCGTGATATACCGTGTGGAAATAGTGGTTAGAACGTTTTTGAACCGCGTCAGAGCGTTTCTTGAATAAAAGCTATCTGTGTTCGACTTTTCAAGAGGGAATATAATAATTGGGTTCTTTTTTCTGGGGTGTTTATAGAGGTTATCTTAACTTGTGCCTGGGGTACAATTCTATTGTTGTCCGAACTATTGCGCGTACGAGTGTCCGCCATTACAGGGTGCAGGCGAACTAGCAGGGGCGAGCAAGAGGGGGTAGGTCCGCCGAATCAGCAGGAACAAAGGAATGAGCGTCCGCCTGTCCAACAAGAACGACACTGAACAATCTAGACAGGGGGGGGGAAGGGGGGACACACAAACAGTCCACCCACTCTATGCAGAGAGGGGGAGAAAAAGTACAGTGTTGCGTCAGTGGATTCCGGCCAAATAGACTATCAGGCCGCACCACTGCACTGTGTGGGGGTTGGAAAGATCTAACACCGAGGTATCTACCAATCGCGAGGCACCCGTCACTGCTAAGAGACGTGCATTATAGATGGAGGAGGGTGCCTAAAGGGGAGGAGCCAATCACTCAGCGAGAGCTCATATGACACGGTCATTGCTAGGAGGCGGGGGGGGAGCCCCTGTGTCAGCTCCGAGCCTAATGGAGTGTTTGTGCTGAGGGGTGTAAACTAGGCACTAGTCACTCTTAGGTCACCTACGTTAGGTAATGTGAGCTGAACAACCGAGTAAACAACAAAAAAAATGATGGAAAATAAAGAGTAAAAGAGCAAGGCAAAAAAGAGTCCCAATACCTGCAGGTGTGCAGTCTGGGTGCTAACCGTGGAGTTGCCCAGTTGATAAACATAAAACAGTCCTACAGTAACTATGATAGACATCCTATAACTCGTTTCCTAACGGTAAGTACGTTCCTATAGAACCCTGAGGCCCCGTACACACGGCCGAGGTTCTCGCCAGAAACCAGCGAGAACCTCGCTGGGAGCCGCATTCCAGCGAGAACCTCGGCCGTGTGTACGCTCTCTCTTCGCCCCGCCCGTCGGGAAACCCGTCGAGCAAATAAAGAACAGGTTCTCTATTTGCTCGACGGCCCGTCGGGATGAATGGCTGATTGCCATTCCCGACGGGCGGGTCGCAGATTCTGATGGCTGGCAGAGAACCTCGACGGGCGGAACGATGTGTTCCGCCCGTCGAGGTTCCCTGTCGTGTGTACAGGGCTTGAGACGTATCTTTAGGGTAAGAGCGTGACTAACACTCCGCAGTATACAGAGGGTGGGAGAATACTGCACACCCCCGGAGAATCTGGGTAGCATATGGGGACGAGGGTAGTAAGAGCGCTCAGCCGTCCCAGTGTACATAGCGTGTGTATAAGACAAGTTGGGAAGACTACCCCAGTCGGGCGGGCGCATCTTCAGCCTAGTCTAGTAATAAGGCAAAAGGGGGATAATCGGAATTGTAGCTCTCGGGATCCCGAGGTACAGGACCTTCATCGTGAGAGTGCCAGTGGGGAGCCTATAAGAAAGCAAAGTAGGGGTATCTCTACTTACAGGGAGCCGAACTACCCATCCGGCAGAACAGTAAACGACATTGCAGCATTGCAAGGCGATCGCTAAGGGGGGGGTATGGGCAGGGTGCAAAACACTACTCAACGGTGTTCAAGCATAAAGTAAAAGCCGAACCCGATAGGCTTATCGCCATGCTGCATCTAGTATTCAGTGAAGGAGGGGAGATCAAAGTGAAACATATGACTGCCGTTGGTTAACCAATCCCATCCCCAGTCAGCATCCCTGAAGCGTCCCTAGAACCCATTGACATGTTGACAAAACAAGAAATACCTTTACCCATAAGTAACGAAGATATCGGGGAGCAATGCAATACAGTCTCAGGGTGCGGGTGAAGAAAGCCGAGTCGTAGCTGGGATTTCTCAGAAACATACAGCAAAGTCCCGTCGGGGACAATAAATAGCCCCCATAGATACATCGCTCAAATGTGTCCTAGTCCAAACAAGCTGGAAACTGTAAGACTGACAGGAGGGGGAAATGTTACTGTTGTAAATCGGAAGGAGTCACCGGACAACCAGGGATTTCAAGCCGACATGAACTCGGCAAACAGAGGAACGTTGAAAGTGTAGAGAACGACTGCAAGCGGTCAGTAATCCCTCCGAGCCCTACAGTGCCTGCCGCCGAGAATGTGTTTATAGCACGACAGCATCGCGCTGATTCTCGGCGACAGGCTGCCGACATCTCGCACTCGCTGGAATAGTAAAAGTACATTCCAGCGAGTGCGTCATAGAAGCGACGGGGATCCGACGCGGATTCCCGCCAATTCTACACGTGGGCGGAGTTTGTTATGAATCCTGAGAAGGAAGTCCCCGCCGGATTTTAAATAAAAATCCGGCATGGGTTCCCCCCTCAGGAGCATAGCGGGCCCTTAGGTCTGGTATGGGTTGTAAGGAGACCCCCCTACGCCGAAAAAACGGCGTGGGGGTCCCCCCACAATCCATACCAGACCCGTATCCAAAGCACGCCGGCCGGCCGGTCAGGAGGGGAGTGGGGGCGAGCGAGCGCCCCCCCCTCCTGAGCCGTACCGGGCAGCATGCCCTCAACATGGGGGGGTCAGGTGCTCTGGGGCAGGGGGCACACTGCGGCCCCCCACCCCAGAGCACCCTGTCCGCATGTTGATGAGGACAGGGCCCCTTCCCGACAACCCTGGCCGTTGGTTGTCGGGGTATGCGGGCGGGAGCTTATCGGAATCTGGAAGCCCCCTTTAATAAGGGGGCCCCCAGATACCGGCCCCCCACCCTAAGTGAATGAGTATGGGGTACATTGTACCCCTACCCATTCACCTGCAAGAAAAGTGTAAACACAAATAAACCACACAGTGTATTGAAATATTTTATTAGTTGGCGGGCTTCTGCGGGGGGGTGGGTGCCGCTGTTCTTCACCGCCGTCTGGTTCTCTTCCGCCGCCGAGGGGGGCGCTTTGATAAAAGCGCCCACCACCCGGCGGGCTTCTTTCGACATCTTCGGCGGCGGGGGGGTCTTCTCCCACTCTCCGGGGTCTTCTCCGGCTCTCCGGGGGTCTTCTCCGGCTCTCCGGGGGTCTTCTCCGCTCTCCGGGGGTCTTCTTCTTCTTCAGGACTCGCCGCCGCTATCTTCGTGTTAGCTCAAATATCCCCTCTTCTGTGACGTCTTCTTCTTCTTCTCTTCTCCAGATGTTGACGCGACGCTTCTTTCCGCTGTTATGGCTGGCGCGCAGCTCGCAGCGAGTTATATAGGCCTGTCTTGTGACGTCGCAGTCCCATCATGCTCCGGTAGGTAGCACGTGGTACCTACCGGAGCATGATGGGACTGCGACGTCACAAGACAGGCCTATATAACTCGCTGCGAGCCGCGCGCCAGCCATAACAGCGGAAGGAAGCGTCGCGTCAACATCTGGAGAAGAGAAGAAGAGGTCACAGAAGAGGGGACTCGCCGCCGCCAGTAATTGAGCTAACACGAAGATAGCGGGGGCGAGTCCTGAAGAAGAAGAAGACCCCCGGAGAGCGGAGAAGACCCCCGGAGAGCCGGAGAAGACCCCCGGAGAGCCGGAGAAGACCCAGGAGAGTGGGAGAAGACCCCGGAGAGTGGGAGAAGACCCCCCCGCCGCCGAAGATGTCGAAGGAAGGCCGCCGGGTGGTGGGCGCTTTTATCAAAGCGCCCCCCCCCGGCGGCGGAAGAGAACAAGACCGCGGTGAAGAACAGCGGCACCCACCCCCCCGCAGAAGCCCGCCGGAGGGGGGCGCTTTTATAAAAGCGATCATACACACCCCCCCCGTCGGCCAACTAATAAAATATTTCAATACACTGTGTGGTTTATTTGTGTTTACACTTTTCTTGCAGGTGAATGGGTAGGGGTACAATGTACCCCATACTCATTCACTTAGGGTGGGGGGCCGGTATCTGGGGGCCCCCTTATTAAAGGGGGGCTTCCAGATTCCGATAAGCTCCCGCCCGCATACCCCGACAACCAACGGCCAGGGTTGTCGGGAAGGGGCCCTGTCCTCATCAACATGGGGACAGGGTGCTCTGGGGTGGGGGGCCGCAGTGCACCCCCTGCCCCAGAGCACCTGACCCCCCCATGTTGAGGGCATGCTGCCCGGTACGGCTTAGGAGGGGGGGGCGCTCGCTCGCCCCCCACTCCCCTCCTGACCGGCCGGCCAACGTGCTTTGGATATGGGTCTGGTATGGATTGTGGGGGGACCCCCACGACGTTTTTTCGGCGTAGGGGGGGTCTCCTTACAACCCATACCAGACCTAAGGGCCTGTTATGCTCCTGAGGGTGGAACCCATGCCGGATTTTTATTTAAAATCCGGCGGGGACTTCCTTCTCAGGATTCATAACAAACTCCGCCCACGTGTAGAATTGGCGGGAATCCGCGTCGGATCCCCGTCGCTTCTATGACGGCTTTGTCTCCATCGCGGCAAGCCATCTCGGCGCTGGCTCCCGCGATGGGGCTCGCAAGTGCTCAATCTCTCCGAGAAAGGGAGCGAGATTGACACAATATCGCGGTCAACCACTGTACGTTGACGTGCGGAGTCGGAGGGGATGGAGCCCTGGCGATGTCCATGCTGGGGTGTCCGATATCTTGAGCTTGAAGGGCATCTGTGTCTGCGGGGAACAGCGTTTTGACTCTCCATGGGTTCTGCCGTCAGCTCGTTTTCCCTTTGTCGTTTGGTAGCAGAATTCCGCGTATCAATTTGGCACATCCATCAAGGGGATATCCATAACGGAACAAAATGAGGGAAGATCTTCCGGCACTCTGAGAAGGGTTGTGCGGCCCATACGTGTGGCCGACAAATAGAAGGGAAACTTCCAACGGTATGGGATCCCTTTATCCTTCAAAGCATCCAGCAACGGTCTCAGGTCTCTGCGGTGTCTCAGGGTGATGCCGGAGAGATCTTGGTAGATCTGGATGGGAGTAGCATTGTGCAGCAGTTGTTGTTGGAGCCTCGCTTGCCTTAGTATCTCTTCCTTCAGTTTGTAGTCGACTATGCAGCTTATAATATCCCTAGGGGGATCAGTGTCTCGGCCCCTGGGGCGCAAGGCTCGGTGAATGCGCTCCAATGCTATTGGGGTCTGAGGCGGTCGTCCCAACAGGCCGTTGAATAAAGCCGTTACCTCAGACGTCAGATGGTCAGCGTCTATGGCCTGTGGTAGGCCCCGGATCCTAAGGTTATGCCTGCGGCCTCTGTTGTCAAAGTCCTCGACTTGACGCTGGACCTCCCTCAGCTGCAGGGTATGGGCATCGATTTTCCGAGTAGCCCTGTGCAGGACATAGTCATGCTGAGCCGAGACCTGTTCAACCGCTATCACTCTGCCAGTCAGCGTGTGTATGTCCGTGCGGAGATCCGCAATGGCGGCAGATAGAGTATACTTTATGTCATCGGCTATGTTTCTAAGATCCTGGATGTTGAGGGATGGCTGGGAAGGGTTGCTAGGAGCCCCAGAAAGTGTCTGGACCGACATTTGGGGGAACGGCTGGGGTTCCGGAGGCTGCGAGGCAGACATCTGAGGTGGAGGATGGCGGGATGGCGCCATATTGGATCTTTGCGCTCTAAACATCTCAGGGATAATCTGGCTGTTTCCGTTGGTAGGTTCCCGGGGTGAACGAGATCTGGACGCCCACAACTGTCGGGAAGATGTACCCATCTTTCTTTGAGTATCTGACTGGTGTGACCTCCGGTAGGTAAGTTGATTAGGAAGCGGTAGCGAGAGCCCTCAAATCAAGCGGCCATCTTCGTGCCAGGTCAGACCACACCCCTCTAGTAGATTAATCATTTACAAAAATCAATTAATCGAACACGAAAATTTTAATCAGTAACAGCCCTAATAAATACCTCACATTTTCTTTTGTAAATGTAGTTGTTCAAGTTTTTTTATATTGTTGCGATGATGATGAGGCCTGACAAACCAAAAAAAACAAGTGAAAGGATTGTCGTACATAGGAAGGAAAGTCGTACATCGTGCCACCTTAATTTCTCTAAATTTTGCAAGTTAATAAAATACATTTTCAGATAACCTCATGTTTGTTCTAGGCATGCAAGGGATGTTACACATTACAGTATAGCTTGAAGACAAAGCAGATCAAAAACATGACAATTACTGGCATCTGCCAAGCTGTAACAAAGTTACATTTATAAAAATGTGTTTACAATAATGTATAAGAAATTAACAATCAGACAATAAACATGTCTATACTATGAGGAGCAGAAGGCTAATGGGACAATCTTCGAAGTGATAAATGCATGGCAAAAGACCAGACTTTTTAGGTGTGACCCCTTAGTAAATTGCTGTTATGACTATTGTGCTTTTATTGTGCGGTGGACTTAATTTATTTGGTTTGGGAGCTTTGTTTTTTTGGTTTGGTAGCTTCAACCGGAAGGTTCTCAAATTGTTTATTTTCTCTAGGGTGGCCTTTTGGATATGTGGAGCCACTTGGGTGTTAGGATTTTTTTTTATACCTATTTAATTTAATAAAAATACTGCCCAGGTGGGTCTCGGCAGAGTGGCATGAGATTGGATGCCACTCATCTCCCCTTACAGATGTCTGTGTGGTTGTGGAGGGGTGGTGTCCATTTCCTCTGGTGGTATGCATTATGGCGGTATTCACTGGTGAGGTTCTGTTGTGTTCTGGGATGTTGTATTACCATGTGGAGGGTGTGCCCTGCCCACAGTGCCATCCCTGGAAACATCATTGGAGCATGGTTCAGGCAAGGACACAAGATGGTGCTCAGCACACGTACCCGGTGTAGTGGGAAGTGGGGCTAACCTTCGGAAATGGTGATAGCGCTTGCAAGCGCTATCACCATTTCCAAAGGTTAGCCCCACTCCTCACTACACTGGGTATGCGTGCTGAGCACCATCTTGTGTCCTTGCTTGAACCATTCTCCAATGATGTTTCCAGGGATGGCACTGTGGGCAGGGCACCAATTATTTAGCACCATTTTTAACAGGCCAGTTTGACTAATTTTAATCTCTGCAGCCAGTATACCTCATGAGTGCTGAGAAGGTAACCTGAACTTTATATTGATGGGGTGCCCCGGTCACCATGTTGTATATTTATACCCTGGGGCTTATTATTTTGTATAATGATTATTTTCCAGGATGTGCCCTGTCCATTTTGGGTTGTTAAGGGACTAACGTTTTTACCTGTTGTGGCAGTGGGACCCTGTGCGACCTTAAAGAGTGTTGGTTTATGTTAGATTTTGTAGAAAAAGACACACTGATTGCACAGCTGTGTGTTGGGCTATTTAGTTGTACTCTGACTATGGCACAGGGCCCCACCCAACAGACAGGAAGTCTGTGCCTTGGAGTCAGGTGGACTCCCATCCCTTTGAGAGGAGTCAGACGCTGCATGGGTGCAGCCAGAGCATGCATGTCTGCAGGAGGCAGATGTCATTGGTGATTGAGCAGCAAGTCGCTGCTAGTAAGCTAGGAGAGAGCTTAACTCTAGGAAACTCTGTTTGTTCTGAGGAGCAGACCTAAGGCCTAGGCTAAAGGCCTGAAACAGCCAGAAGGCTAAAGTATTGAGTATGCAAGATACAGTAAAGGTGGAACCCCCCCTGTGAGGGCTACTGATGTATTTGTGAACTTTTTTGTGCTTTTAAATAAAAGTGGCCTACCAGGCCCTTAAAAATTCAGTTCTGGACTGGCGTACTCACTAAAAAACGCACCTACCGTTGGAGTCTGATCATCCCAGTCTTACACTGTGGAATACTAGTGATCTCTACATTTATATTTTCATCCACTTGTTTATGTGACGGGCTCTCGGTAGATCATACACGAATATTGCTTTAGGTATTTTATCATGGACATTTTTTTGTTTCAGATAGTTCTGCTGTATTGCAATGGTGTTGTGCCTCTATCTCCTATGAAAAAGTAAATGGAAAAAATTAATATGAAAAAATAAGCTGTGTGTTGTCAGTGCATTTATGGCAGATAAACAGGTCGTTTTCTATACCCACAGGGTCTCGAAAGGGAAATAACATGGGGAAACATGCATGTATTGCAGATTTCTTAGCATATTTTCAGTTTTTTTTGTATTCTGACTTGACATGCACTTTAAATTTATATGGAACAATGAAAGAACCAGCTGATTCCTTGGCTCTCTTCACTCTTGGGCTCACAGCTCCAGTGGGTGGGTCCGAGGTACAGATCAGTAGATTTTTTTACTTAACAGGGACACTTGTTATTATGGTACAGAGGGGATAAGATGATTTAGTTGCAGCTTTGAGAGCAGCAGGCAGGGAGGGGGAGCGCTGGTACGAGCAGACAGGCAGACAGGCAGGGAGTGGAGGGGGAAGGAGGACAGAGGAGACACAGGAGAGCAGAGAGCAGGGCTGCGGATAAAGGAGGCACTTAAACTAACCATTGTGTTTATTATGGTTATGAGACCTTTATACCTATTTAGGAAGTATTTTTTTAACATGTATGTATATATTTAAGTTTCCTTTTAATATGAAGAATAATGTGACATTGCATTTGTATTGTTCATTCTGATGGTCATCCTTGAATGCATTCCGAGCACAACACTGTGGCAACTAGGAAACAATTAATATGTAGGAAGTTAGTTTGCATCTACACTTATTTATATTTATTTCTTTACAGTATTACTAATATTTATTTCTTTACAGCATGACTAACAGCAGGTTTTACTATCTTTTCACTTTATATGGCTGTCTTTGCGATCATATTAAGACATAATGATCGCCTATATGCCTCTATATCTAGATATCTGGGGGCCTGTTGTACTATACACAACCACTCTATTTCCAGTACGTTTTGGAGTGTGCCTCGTTTTGATATGTTGTGCATGTTTTGTTGGTTCTTTTTTGTGCTATGGGTGTACCTGGTCCCGGATGTTGGGTCCCCGTTTTGTTGGGCTGCTTTAATCGCTCTCTCTCCTATCCATTCACCGCCGCGCCCGATGTTTGTTTATGCGCCGCCTTGCATAGACGGCGCAGCATTGTGATGTCAGCGGTGCATGAAATATGTTCCCCATTCGCGCTTCCTGACGCTGGTGCGTGAGGGGCGGGGGGCATGGCTTGCGGACGTTTTCTGCGGTTGATTGCAGCCACTACCCTGCTCCTCCTCTATCTCTTGCACGCCGTAGTGTTTATGCACCGCCACGCATGAGCGGCGCACGGCGATGACGTCATCATGCCCGACGTCGTTGTAGCGATGGCACTGTATTTAAAGGGAGGGGGAGCACTGGTACAAGCAGACAGGCAGACAGGCAGGAAGTGGAGGGGGAGGAGGACAGAGGACACACAGGAGAGCAGAGAGCAGGGCTGCGGATAAAGGAGGCACGTAAACTAACCATTGTGTCAGGCCTCAGCAGCCATGATACAAAAACAACGGGTTTGATGAACTGTGGTCAGTTTGCAGAGGGGAGGGCATAGCCATAAAGGATCAGCCAGGTATTTTAGGTGCTACAGGGGGCCAAATGACACAGCACAAGCACTGTGCTGTATAACATGCTTTAAGGGATCAGGCTCAGTTTTTTGGGGGGGTTAACAAACGCTTTAAGATAAAAGGTCATCTGTTTGCAGCATCCCCATCGGGCCCCTAACACTTACCTGAGCCCCATCTCTGTCCAGCGATGTCAACGAGTGATGTCAATGAGTGTCAACGAGTGTCTCAGCCATCTGCTGTCAATAACAGTCAGTTAGCCAAGAGATAGGGGATGGGGCCGAACCACAGCTCTGTGACCGAATGGACAAAGGGAGCTGGGACTCGGTCCGGGTACCCCATAGCAAGCTGCTTGCTGTGGAGGGCACTAAACATAAGGGAGGGACCAGGATCACAGAATAGGGACCAGAGAAGATGCGGATTCCAGAGCTTCTCTGTGGGAAACCATTGCGCACAGCAGGTAAGTATAACATGTTTGTTACTTTACAATCACTTTGAGGCCGCGTACACACAATAGAGTTTGTCTGCTGAAACGGTCCGTCGAACCGGTTTCAGCAGATACATTTGATCGTGTGTACAGGCGAACAGACAGGTTTTTCCAGCAGACAAATTTTAAAGCATGCTTTAAAATCTGTCTGCTGAAACCCGTCCGTCCGACATGTCCACTGGTTAGTACACTAACCAGCGGACATATCTGTCCGCACATGCGTCGAATGGATTTGACGCATGCGTGGAAGGATTTTACTTCCTGGAGTGGTGACGTGGCGGCATCAACGTCATCGCCACGTCACTGCGCTGTCTGCCGGTGGGGATTTTGGTTTGATCGTGTGTACATGTGTATGAGCCTTTAGAGTTTGTTTACATGTCCATTAGGCCACATTTTCTGGTGGTGTTCTGAAGAATGCTCAACTTGGTGTCAACACAGCTTAAAGAAAACAAACTGCAAAACTTTCAAAACTTTTTGATACATCTGGATTGTATATTGCCATTTTCTGGAAGTTCAAAGAAACACAAATTACTTTTATACAGGCACTAAAATGACGTGTCTGGTGTAAAGCATGGTGAAGTTAACTACTAGAAAATAGAGGTTATATATTTTAAATGTTACATTTTTTTTTTTGACAACATGTTTTCACATGAACTAAAAAAAACACTAGGAAAGAAGGTAAAAATATAGATATTATCACCTAGTATTTAACACCTTCTAGTTGTGGCCCACCAATATCTTCTTCACATATAACCAACCCAATAATAACTGACAACAGTATAATTATACAAATAAGAAAAATTCACAGATGTTGTGCAGGAAGTGAGGTGAAGGCCAGGACTCTGCGCATTTCTTCCAAAAGGGTCTGGGGACCCGAGTCCTGTATCAATGCAAAACAAGATTTAAAAACGGATGTTTTTTGGGAGCAGTGATTTTAATGATGCTTAAAGTGAAGAAAAAAAAAGTGAAATATTGCTTTAACTATCGTACCTGCTGGGTGTCTATAGTATGCCTGTGAAGTGGCACGTGTTTCCCGTGTTTAGAATGTCCCTGTACAAAATGATATTTATATAGGAAAAAAAGTAATTTAAAACTGCTTGCAGCTTTAATGTAATGTCTGGTCCTGTGCAAAGGACTCTAAATCAAAATACTGCAGATCCCTGCCTATATTTGTATGGGACCAACAGCAATTGTATTCAGGTAAGCTTAGGTGCACACTGTGTAAAGGACACAGTACACTAAGTGAAAATACTACAGCTAGCACAACCACCTGCCTGCCTGTCAGCATATTATGAAGAGAATAACAGGAACGGATCTAGCTAAACTGAATACAGTGTATAAATATATATACATAACACCTGGGATGCATATATATCCTCTACACACTGTAACTGAAGCTAACTGACTCACCTGCCTGCTCTATCTAACTCAAAATAAATGACACTGTCTCTCTCTCTCTGGTTTTAATCACTGCCATAACACACTACACTAGGCCGCCACGCAGGCTGCCTTAAATAGTGTGGGGCGTGTACTAAACCCCCTAAAACATAATTGGCCAAAGCCACCCTGGCTTTGGCCAATTATTTCTCTCTCTGTTTTTCTGTGCTGTGATTGGCCAAAGCATGCGGGTCATAGTGCATGCTTGGCCAATCATCAGCCAGCAATGCACTGCGATGCCGCAGTGAATTATGGGCCATGACGCGCCCTTCGAATTTGGCACGAACGACCCATAATGTTCGAAATTCGGCAAATGTTCGAACAGCCTATGTTCGAGTCGAACATGGGTTCGACTCAAACTCGAAGCTCATCCCTAGTCAACATACAACCTTAATGAATAAAGTGCAAAAAAACATCTATTATATTAAAATAAAGGATTTTCCTCTTCCATATGATTATTGTGTGACCGGACTCTCAACTTTCCTTGATTGGTCATAGCTGCGAGGGAAACACCTGTGGAATCCAATTAAGCAGGCTGAGTAGCTGATGTGGTTGAGTCCGTAGTGAGGGGTTAAAGCTCACTAATATGCATATAGACCCTGGAGGGTCTTAAAAACTGGTAAGGAGATATATTTGCCCCTATCTATCCTATGGGATGCACAGATTGAATATTGGATCAACACACTTTTCAAGTTCACTTTATAGATGTTGAATTGGAACATTTGGACTATTACATTTTTTTCTCCCTCTTGTTCATCTTTATTTTAATAAAATAGATGGACCTTTGCACTTTTATTCATTAAGGTTATGTTTTGACAGCGCTACACGCATGGCCGATCCTCCCTATAGGCTTACTATGCAAGCCTCTTAGGGCCCTCCCAAATTACTTGAGGCCCCGCCTGGTGAGAAGTCATTTTCGACCCCTAACCCCACTTCTCAACTCGCTGGTTGCATGGGAGAAGAGGTAAGAAGTCAGCAGCCCCCGCTTCTCACTTTAATGTAAGATGTCATTTCCAACAGAAGAACTCCCCTTCCCCCTGCTTCTCAACTTTAATCTTTAATGTGACATGTCACTGTCCACCCCCCCCCCACCTCAACTTTAATGTGACATGGCATTTTGCTTAGGGCCTCAGGGAGTTCAGGATCAGCACTGGCTACACTTTTGATTTTGATCTAATTTAACATATTGATGCTCATGCCATAACATTATATCGACCAACCAAGAACTACTTACATAAATATCAGCTTGTGCCTGTGGCCCTCCAAGCCTCCATGGATGGGACACAATACAGCAGAATATGTATGATTTTAAGCTATACATTTCTAGAATTCTGATAAAAGCTTAAATAAGGGTTTTAGTTCCTTTTTAGTCCCTCCAAAACTAAAAGCAAACTTTGACTGGAGTCAGACTTAAAGGGGTTGTAAAGGTAAATGTTTTTTTCACCTTAATGCATCCTAAGCATTAAGGTGAAAAAACATACATTTTTTTTGCTATAGTCTACTGCGTGTGTGTGTGTGTATATATGTATATAATAAATATTGGGGTAGATTCACGTAGAGCGGCGTATATTTATGCCGGCGTAGAACATAGTCTTTACTCTACACCGGCACAACGTTAAGAGGCAAGCATACTATTCTCAAAGAATATGCGCTCAACGTTGCGCCAGCGTAGCGTATAGTTGTCAGCGTAAGCCAACGTAAGTCAAAGTAGGTGGAAGTGGGCTGGAAGTGGGCGTGATATATTATAATGAAGCGTGACCCCATGCGAATGATGGGCTGAGCTTCAAAAAACAAACTGCGCATGCGTTGGCTCTTGGACGCATCCCAGTGCGCATGCTCACAGTTACGTCGAAATAGCTGCCTAAGATATGCCTACGACATGAACGTAACCTACGCACAGCCCTATTCACGTAGTACTACGTAAACGGCGACGGCATCGTTCCCTGGCCCATACCTTTGCATTACCTGCGCCTCATATAGCAGGGGTAACTTTACGCCGGACGTACGCCTTACGTAAATGGCGTAGATTACAGCGACGGGCGCAAGTACGTTCGTGAATCTTGCTCATTTAGTATCTTGCTCATTTACATATTCAACGTGTAAATCTATGGAAGCGCCCCTTGCGGCCAGCGTAAATATGCGCCCAAGATCCGACGGCGTAGGAGACTTACGTCAGTCGGATTAAGCCAAAATTCAGCCGTATCTAATTTCAAGAATAAGGCGCATAGATACGACCGTGCATTCGTTGACTTACATGGCGTATCAGGAGATACGTCGGCGTAAGTCCTTTCTGAATCCGGGCCATTGTATCCATCTTGTGTGCCAATAGAATGTTGCTTTACTTACGTAAAAAGCTAAAAAGACGTTTCTTGCAACTGGCAAGTCCTATACCTCTGAAGAATAGCAGATGGATTTTGGAAAATGGCTAACTTTCCAAATTGTATCAGAGCCCTTGATGGGAAGCATATTCGTAGCCATACACGTTCCGGGTCAAGATTTCATATTTTTCATTGGTCCCCATGGCTATCTGTGATAGCAATTATAAATGTATTGCTGTGGACATTGGGGCATATGGCAGCAGTTCTGATTCCAGAGTGTTCCGTGAGTCTGTAATAGGTTGAAGACTGCAAGAAGAGTGATTCAACATACCATATGATCAGCCTCTGCCTGGAACTGAAGGACCAGACCTGCCTTTCGTGCTTGTTGCAGATGAGGACTTTGCACTTTCTTGATATCTGTTTAGGCCTTATGCCAGAAGTAATCTGGACGACAAGAGGAGGATCTTTAACTAGTAACTGAGGCAAGACGCCTCATTGAATGTACATTTGGCATATTGTCTAGTAAATGGCGTGTTTTACAAACAAATGAATAAATAGAGAACTCCGTGCTATGGTAATACAAATATAAATATATTAAAGAAGCTGCTCCCCTAAAGTGGTGTGAAAACAACTTTAGCAATGTGGGGGGTGTATAATAATAAGGGAGCGCTAATAGTAGGTGATAAATAAATTCCAAATTCTAGCTTGAAACAATAGATTAACTATAAGGTCAACAATATAATAGTGATTGAAAGTGCAAGTGTTTATATAATGACAACATCAAAAAATAGGTGCAAACAGGTACAAAAAATGCAGCAATGGTCACTAAATGATAAGCATTGGTAAGTCCATGCATCAAATGGATGACTTGAGAGTAGACACCATCACCACGGAACAGATATCAAACTGGCGACACCCAGTAAAAGGTAGAGGTAAGTGCCTACTTACCAGACCACCATGACCCTTCGTATGAAAAAAGGATCAGGTGGAGCTTTAGTACAGTTGGTGGCCTAAGGTCTGTACATGGCTTTGTCCATCTCATTACTTTCAGGCCTTTTCACAGGTCACGAGGATCTTGATGTTGTTGGCCTGTCATGACTAACCTGTAGAGAATAATTTGCCGATTGAGAACTGCAATGATGCCTTGGTGTACATCTGATAAAGATTAGCAATCAATAGTATGCTTACATGTACGGATATTTGCGAAGGCTTAGACGTGCTGTCACCTCTAGACATGTGCACACTGAAATATTTTGTTTCGGAATTTCGTTTTTTTTGTGAAAAATAAATTTATTTCGTTACTCCCGAAATTTGTTTTTATTTATTTTGTTTCGTTAAAAAATGCATTCGTCCAAAATTCCAAATTAATTAAGGTCGAATCTGTCATTGAAGGATTATGGTGCCTGTCGAATGTTCTAAGAAGATTCAACGGAGCAGCTAAACTGTACAACACTGCAATTGTACATTGCCGGTTGAATGTCCCGCCTACAAGCTATAGAAGAATTCTAATGTTGTATGACAATAGTAATAATTATATTTATAAATTATTATTACTAGTCAACCAACATTCAAATTCTTCTATATCCTATGGGCCAAGCAGGGCCATTTGAATGAATTTGGGGGCCCCAAGCAAAATGGAGAAGCCCCCCCCCCCCCACCTTCCTGCACGCACACAAAGCCTACAGGAACCACAGCATAGTGATACAGTTTAAGTTCACCCACACTTTATATAAATAAAAAAGTTATTTTTACCCCCCCCCACCGTACGGCGTGGCAGGAGATTCAGTTTCTTGTTCCTGGCCGGACTGAAAGGAAGTGAGCACTCAGTGTGCACTTCCTGTCAATCTGGCCGGGAGCAGGAAACTGAATCTCCTGCACCGGACTGACAAGAGGAAAGGAAGAGGAGCTTGGTCACGCTACAGGGAAGGGAAAGAAGTGATGAGAGAGGCAGCAGGTTGCAGCCGCCTAAGGCTCTCTATAGAGCGCTTAGGCAGCAGGTTGCAGCCGCCTAAGGCTCTCTATAGAGCGCTTAGGCGGCTGAAGCATTTATAGGAAGCGCAGCAAGGGCCCTGCTTTGGGGCTGAGAATTTGACTGGAAACGTATAATTGCGGCGTCGCACAGTTTAGCTGCTTGTCGAATCTTCTTAGAACTTTCGACAGACACCAAAAGCCTTCAATGACAGAATCGACGGTTGTATGTTTTTCGCTGCTTTGTCGAATCTTCCACGTTCATGTAGAATGGTCTACCCCAACACTGTCTCTATAATGTCAAATCTTTTCTCTCTATGTTGATTCTTTCCTCTCTATGTAGAATAATCTCGGACTAATAGAGTTAAGGTTTTGCACATTCGACCGCAGATTAGATAGACACAGATTGCTATTGTCAGCGTCATGTCTCCTATCTATATCGAACTGTTGTAGCAATGAAAACAAAGCATTTTTTATGCCGGATCTTTCGGATTTTGCACATTTGTTTTCGTTTGTTAAAACGATATCGAAAATACCCGAAATTCGGACAAAAATGCATTCGGATGAAAACGATTGCACATGTCTAGTCTCCTCCACAGATTGGGATTGGTCTTCTTCTTGAGTAAAGGCTTGCTCACCTTCCTGCACTGCTTCTGTCTCATTAAGGTTTTCCTCAGTATTCTCCTCACACTTTGAGATGTTTGATGATGTACTAAAATAAAAAGAAGGAACATTTGGTCACAAAACCTTACCATATGAAGACCTCCTTTTTTCGCTTTATAGATGGAACATCCAAACGTCACTTATGGTCTAACGTTCATGACTTACCTTAGGAAGGACAACATTTCAAAGAAGACTGATTTTTTTCTTTTTAGTAGCTCCAAAAACCGCTTACACTCTCTGCCTCACCCTTCAAATCTCTTTGAAAACAGTCTCTGAAAGAACGCTACCTTGTGGTAATTTTTAATCCTGTAACACACATTGAGAAAGATTTTGAGTAAGTGGCAATGAAAAAACAGATGGTCATCTGTTTGCCCATAGGACTGCATTGTCGTCTGTTGACGGATGGATGAAAAACGGGTAGAAGGTCCGATCATGTGAAAGGGGCCTTATTGAAAGGTTCTACCTGAGGTTTCAATCAGAAAAGCCAGCCTGGAGGCAGTCTCCCACTTGTGTGCTGTCTCTAACTAGCCCATTGTATTCTGTGAAACCTTTGTCAAGCTATAAATGTTTATTTGTAAAAATAAACATTGTACACATTTTACACATTGTAAAAAAAAGACATCAGTTTAGATTCTTAAAATTTTTTAAAACAATACATTTTACTGTATCGTTTTTTTTTAAAGAGAAAGTAAAAAAAAAAAGACATACAAGCATTTGGTGTAAAAATGATGGATCATTGAAACTTACAGAATTTATATAGATGTGAACTGCCAAAGTGTTTTATTCTGTATATAGAAGAAAAATATAAGCAAGTCTGAATGTGTGGGAAACTTTTTGAATGAAAGCATTGAAGTGAGAACAATTTTACACTGAAGATAAGTGATATATTCATGCATTAGTGGACAGCTGCAATCGCTGATAATAGAAACTGTCCATTTTCAAAGAATATTCTTTTAGTAGGCAGGTAGAGTATAACAGACCATATTTCTTGATAAACAAAAATTGAAAAATGCTGTTTCTATGTATTGTGTGGATGCTATATACACACACCTGATGCAAAATGTAGTATCAACAGGATTATCTGTGCAACTCAAAATTTCTACACAACACATTCCCTGATTGCTTTCGTAACATATATTTCTATAAAATAAATATTTTGTAGACAAGATGGCCACTGTAAAGGAAAAAAATAAAAAGCATCCATTGATCATCAATACAGTAATATTGATCCTGAAATGGGAAATGATCTGGACTATACTTTTTTCATGTAATTGTAAAAATTGTGTGAATTTGATCATCATTAATTAAACCTTAGGACCTGGGTTGGAGACACATTATATTACCAAAAGTATTGGGGCGCCTGCCTTTACACACACATGAACTTTAATGGCATCCCAGTCTTAGTCTGTAGGATTCAAGATTGAGTTGGCCCACCCTTTGCAGCTATAACAGCTTCATCTCTTCTGGGAAGGCTGTCCACAAGGTTTAGGAATGTGTCTATGGGAATGTTTGACCATTCTTCCAGAAGTACATTATGAGCACAAAAGTGTACAAAAAAATACAATGTTGAATCAGTTACCCTTTGGGGTGTTACTGTCCTGCAATGTCCACTTGCTGTTGCTGAAGGAGAGCAGTTTCCTCGTATTCAGCAGCTCTCACTGTGACTGAGGTTTGCTGCACTACTTCAGCCCAAATGGGATTGTGAACTGGATCAAGGATAGATGGGGTGTGCCTAGATACATAACACTTGTTTTTCTTTGTATAATTCTCTTTTTTTTTTGTTTTTTTATATAATTCTAGATGGGTGGTGAAGTGGGTAGCACTTTTACGTAGCAGCAAAAGGGTCACTGGTTCAAATCCCAACCACAACACTACCTGTCTGGAGTTTGCATGTTCTGCATGTGTTACCTCTAGGAACTCGGGTTTCCTCCCACCCCTCAAAGACATGCTGGTAGGTTAATTGGCTCCTGTCTAAATTGGCCCTAGTACCTGCTGTATGTATGAATGTGAGTTAGAAACCTTAGATTGAAAAAAGCCTCAGTGAGCAATTCTCATTTTTTTTTTACTTTTGGCATGAATTCGCCTACTCCGATGAATATAGGGAGCCTATGGCTTAGCTCCTCGACTGTACAACAAATCTGAATGCTTCCTGGATGGAGATGGCAGGACTGGCTGGAGGTATTTTTCCTCCTTACCCCCCCACCCCCCACCCCCTTTCTCATTTTTTTTTTTTGTTTATCAACTTTGCCCCTCTCTCCTATCTCTCCCATCCCCCTTTCCCCCTCCCTAATTCTTTCCTCTTTTATTCTGCAGATTTTTCTCAACTATATCTCCAATGTTGTTTTTACTTTGGGGTCATTGCAGTTGTCATCTTATTCTTCTTCCTTCCCTTAATTTACAACAGTGTTTGCCATAGAAAATTGGTCATGTGGGGTGCAGATTCTCCCTTATCGTCTGTGAAGTGCTGATACCCCCTAAGGACAGTAGACTTTCCCTACATTGAATGAATATAAAAGGAAAGTGATGAGCGCAATTCTAAACTAAACTAAAAGGCGCAAATAGCGCCCCTAGGCAAAAAGTGTAAATGGTGCACAATCCAACCACTCAGCGCTGTAGTTCTCCTTTTTGTATCACTGTTTCCCTACATTGCAGTGATGTTTATATTCTTGATTGTACTTGGGGGGTGCGCAATGTTACTTCTATATGTATTATTGGGGTTGTCTGTATCTCCGCATGTTCGTTCTTCTTAAATAAAGAAATTACAAACAAAAGAAACCTTAGATTGTAAGCTCTTTGAGGCTAGGGACTGATGTGAATGTATATGTAAAGCACTGCATAAACTGACAGTGCTACATAAATACCTAAAATCAAATATGAGGACAGTGAGCTGCAATACAAATGTACCCACTTTTTTTTAGAGACGACACCACTTAGATCTTCAATCTGTAGGAACTGCCAAGAAATGTGGAGCTAGTGCTTGGCTTTCTTCTTGGAGCATGCACTGCATGTTTGAAAAATAAAGGTTTTATACGCACGATTAAACTATTATGTAAAATATCAGTTAATGTTAATAAAATGGACCAAAAAAAAACCTTTATACAGCAATGTTTAGTTGTGAGGTTGAATACTTACTTTACAGCTTCACTTCTGCAATTTGTTATTTCTTTTTAACTGCAATAGAAATAAAAGTTATATTTTACCAACAATAATACAGAGTGACTGGGGTTCCCTTATTTAGTGATTTTCAGGAACCAATTTTACCATGTGGAGAGATGCAGGGAATGAATCTATAAGGGACATAAAAAGCACTGACTCAAGAAAATCATTTTTATTTTCAAAAGGCAAAGAAAAATGCTTTGAAATGGGGAACAACAAAAATAATAGCTTACAGCTTAATCAGATAAGGATTGTGAAACCTCTCTAGATAGTAAGCTGTTCCTGCACAATACCAATAAGAAGGGATAACATTTTATTACAGGAAATTGAGAACCTTAGTGATGCTTTGCTCTTGCTTCTACATCCAGTAGTGTGGCAAATGCTAGAAAAGTTTTGATTTTTTTTAGGATTTTACAGTAATGCCGCGTACACACGGTCGTTTTTTGTGATGAAAAAAAACGACGTTTTCTGTGAAGTAAAAAACAACGTTTTTGAAACGTCACTTTTCAAAGACAATTTTGCATACACACCATCGTTTTTTCACAAAAAGCGAGGTTACGTTCACCACTCTTTTCCATTGAAGCTTGCTTCATAACTAGCTTCTGGGCATGCGCGGGTTGAAAAACGTCGTTTTGAACGACGTTTTTGCTACACACGGTGACTTTTTGTGAAACAAAAAACGACGTTTTGAAAAACGACACAAAAAATTCAAGCATGTTGGAATTTTTTTTGGTCGTTTTTTTGAAGACAAAAAACGACGTTTTGCCCACACACGATCAATTTAAATGACGTTTTAAAAAACGTAGTTTTTTTTCATCGCAAAAAACGACCGTGTGTACGCGGCATAATAGTTTACCAAGGCCTTTTTACAAGTATTAAAGGGATTTTTTTATGTATAATATGCGCATATATTTATTTGTCCTGTTGGTACTTTAGGTTCCTTCACATACGCTTGTTGTTTTACCAAGCTCAACAGCTCATGCTGAAATTTACAGGTTAAAGGGGTTGTAAAGGTTAGTTTTTTATTTTCTAAATAGGTTCCTTTAACCTCCCTGGCGGTATGATTCTGTCTGGAATTACGTACCAAAAGCGGTACAATTATTTTGCATGGAAATTCTGCGTTTTATACTGTAGGCCTGCAATTTTTAGGAATAACTTGCTTAAAGCGGATCTCCACCCTAAAGTGAAGATCCGCTGATCCGAACACTCCCCCCCTCCGGTGTCACAATTGACACCTTTCAGGGGGGAGGGGGGTGCAGATAGACATGTATCTGCACCCACTTCCGGCCCAGCATTCACGGGCAAAAGACGGGCATTGCATCACATCCCGTCTCCCGCCCGTTGTGTGCTGGGAACACTCGGCTCCCAGCACACAGCTGGAGCCAATCGCGGGCGCAGCGCAGCTCGCGCATGCGCCGTAGGGAACCCGGCAGTGAAGCCGCAGCGCTTCACTTCCTGGTTCCCTCACCGTGGATGGAGGGGGGAGCAGCAGGGTGATGAGCGATCGCTCATCCTCTGCTGCGGACGGCGCTGGACTCCAGGACAGGTAAGTGTCCTAATATTAAAAGTCAGCAGCTGCAGTATTTGTTGCTGCTGGCTTTTAATATTTTTTTATTTGTGAACCATCCGCTTTAAATATGTCCAAACCAGAGTCTAGTAGACATCCCGGGTATGATAAAGTTTGAAACACAAAATCATAAAATTATAATATAATAAATAACTATAAATAATTATAACAAATGATAATGTAATTATAATAAAAATTATTCACTAATGTAATCAAATCAAAATCACTGAAATTTGCTCAGTTGCAGAATTGTCGCTGTCATTACTTTTATTTTTTTATGACGAATTTTCCCACAAATCGCTATCGCTCAATTCTGCAAATGATTATAATTTATTATCGCTGTTTTCTAGCTAATCTAAAATCACTTTTGACATAAAGGGACACTTTTGGTTGCTATGGACAATCTACAGTTTGCAGGGAGAAAAAAAATGTTTTTATTATGTAAAAGAACATGCAGGGCACTGGGCAGACCACTAGGGACAGGGGGGGTGTGTATTTTTTACATACAGTACTGTAATCTATAAGATTACAGTATTCTGTATGTAATGTGTTTGTTTACATTTTTGAATTTGCCGCCGGTCTCCGCCCCCGTGCGCCGTTACGTCGCAGGAAACGGAGATCGGCAGCGCGCGGGCACTGTGTGAGTCGAATGGAGGACGCCACTCGCTCACACAGCGGGGATGCATCGCTGGATCCAGGGACAAGGTAAGTACAGTACCCCGCCTGGATCCAAGGTAAGCCAGCGCGCGCTGCAGGCTCTGCATATTGACCCCGAGCGCGACTCGTAGATATCGCTATTTACATGAAAAATCCAACCCGAGTCGCGCTCGGGTTTACCGGCAGGGGGGTTAAGCTTGTGCATTGTTGGTTCACTTACCTTTTTCTTCGATTTCCCTTCTAAATGTTTTTTTTCTTTGTTTTATTTGTCTGAATTTCTCACTTCCTGTTCCTCCTCAGTAAGCTGTTCTGGCTAAACACCGCTCGGATGATGGTGTGAAGTTTACTGAGGAGAAACAGGAAGTGAGAAATTCAGACAAAGAAAATAAACATTTAGAAGGGAAATCGAAGGAAAAGGTAAGTGAACCAACAATGCACTAGCTTAAAGGAACCTATTTAGAAAATAAAAAAACAAACCTTTACAACCCCTTTAATGCATCAGATAAATAATCCCTATTTTTTTTACTCCGAGAGACAGCATGCCTGAAAGGCAATACCTACTGCTTAATTTTCATTTCTATAAAGTGTTTATTTGTAAAAATATATTGGCCCGGATTCAGAAATGTTTTACATTGGCGTATCTCCAGATACGCCGACGTAAGTCCAAATGTGCGCCGTCGTATCTTTACGCCGATTCACAAAGCGAGAAACGCATTTGGCGTTCCCATTATAAATATGCAAATGAGTAAGATACGCCGATTCACGAACGTAGATGCGCCAGGCCGCTTCATATACGCGATTTGCGTAAGGCTTACATCCGGCGTAAAGTTACCCCTCATATAGCAGGCACAGTTAATGCTAAGGTATGGGCCAGGGAACGATGCCGTCAAATTTTACGTTGCGTACGCCATTTACATAGTACTACGTGAATAGGGCAGTGTGGAGGTTACATTCACGTCGTGGGCATTGCGCCGACGTATCTTAGTGAGTATATGCAACGTGATTCTGAGCATGCGTGCGCATGTCCAGTTCAACTGGCCATTTATTTGCATGGGGTCACGCTTAATTTAAATAGATGACGCCCACCTCCTTCCTACTTTGAATTAGGGGGGCTTACAACGGCCATTTTACGCTACGCCACCGCAACTTATGGAGCAAGTGCTTTGTTAATACTGCACTTGCCTCTCTAAGTTGCGACGACATAGCATAAAGAAAATACGCTACGCCCGCACAAAGATACGCCAATGTATCTGAATCGCGGCCAATGTATTTATATTCAAAAAAGATTGACTATAAAACATCTGTTTAAAAGGTAATAAGCTCAAAAATGTAATGACCCAAAAACCAGAGAAAATTTAGGTTTCTAAAGCCAAAACATTCTTCCCAATTTTGCATAGTATAGGAGAAGGGTTACATCTAGGGGTGAGGTTGTGTTAATTTCTGGTCCATGTGAAATCAATAGCCTAATATGTCCACATGTTAGGGCTATATTATTATTTTTATTCTGTTATCCATTCAGAAGATTTCCCTACACTTCCTGTAATATAGACACAAGAAAAATAAGAAGGGGAAAATCTATCCTAGGTGAAAGAAATGGCATCTTAGACCGTTGTCACAGGAGCAAGTGTCCTTTTAAGCCGCGTACACACGATCGGTCCATCCAATGAGAATGGTCCGACGGACCTTTTTCATCGGTTCACCGATGAAGCTGACTGATGAACTGATATGCCTACACACCATCGGTTAATGATCCGTAAACACAACAACGTGCTGAAAAAAAAAAACTAAGTTCAATGCTTCCAAGCATGCGTCGACTTGATTCTGAGCATGCGCGGCCCTTTAACCGATGCTTTTGCATACTAACGATCGGTTTTGACCCATCGGTTAGCCGTCCATCGGTTCAATTTTAAAGCAAGCCATCTGTTTTTTGACCGAAGGATAACGGACCGATGGGGACCGATGGGGCCTACACACGATCGGTTTGGACCGATGGAAAACGAACCTCAGTCCGTTTTCATCTATTTGAACCGATCGTGTGTACGCGGCTTTAGAGGACTTGCCCCCTATTTTGGTTCTGGTCACAACTCACTGTGGAACCTAAGGGGTTAATCCTCTGCATTGTGTACAAAGGCTGTTTGATCCTGCGTTCTCTGATCCTCCCCTTCTTCTTTAGTCCCTAATCCCTGATCAGACAGAGCCTTTGGAGTCACTCTACACATGCTAAGTTTTGTGTGCATTGCTAGAGAGTTTTTGGTTTTCTTGGAAGGGTGCATTTGATCAGCACAGGGCCAATCAGCACTGTCCAGAAAGATGGTTATAGGTCATGCAGCCTCATAGGACAATTAAGGGAGAATGAAAACTCCTCCTACAAGCTTTAACCAGACACTGATTATTACAAATTACAAGACAGTTATATACTGCTAATGAAAAAAAGGTATTTAGCAGTTTACATTTACTAAAATAATTGCTTTGCCATGTTCTGTGTACTGTACGGCACCAGATAGAGTGAATGCAGGTTCCTGGGTTAAGTAACACTTTAAGTTAAAAAATCTTTCTTAAATTCATAGGTTACTGAATTTTATTTACATTTCTGACGATGCCCCGTACACACCACCATTTTTCGGGTTCTAAAAAAATGACGTTTTTAAGGGTCTAGAAAAAACAAAGTTGCCTACACACGATCGTGAAAAAAAAAATGCTCTAGCAAAGCGTGGTGACGTACAACACGTACGATGGCACTATAAAATGGAAAATTGTATCAAATACTTACCGTAATTTTCCTTTCCTGATGCCAAACCATGGCAGCATACTAGTGATAGAGCTCCGCCTCTTGACTACTCCCTCAGAACCAGTGAATAGCATAAATTAAGGCATGGTTAGCCGCCACCCCATTCTTTGTAACAAGCCACATTCCGAACGCCCATGGGTGGGCTCATATGCTGCCATGGTTTGGCGTCAGGAAAGGAAAATTACGGTAAGTATTTGATCCAATTTTCCATTTTCCTGATGCCAACATGGCAGCATACTAGTGATAAATAACTAGCTGACAGGGTGGGATCTACTTGTCCAACCAATCCTCTAATTAGGATGAGACAGGGGACTGAATAGTCCTTCTTACAAAGTTCCCTGATGACAGGACCCCCGGGTCTATTCTGTCAAGTTTGAGTAGGAATGTTGGGAAGACCACGATACCCCTCTACAGATGGGCACCATAGATTATTTTGAATGTATTGCCTATGAGGCTTCAACTGCTCTGGTAGAGTGCCACCGCCACCGCTGACGGAGGCTCGCAATATATGTACAACCAAGCCTGCTAGGGTCCAGGCAGTAACTTCTTTCCCGTGATTCCCAGCTGGAATGACAAAAAGGTTTAGATGACCTGAAAGGGACAATTGTGGACCGATACTACTTTAAAGTTATGAAAATTATCAGTTCGTGAGACTTTCCTGTGTGATGTTCTGGAAAGTTAGGCAATATCCAGCTGTCTGTTATAGCAGTCTGTTGCCATGTTTGTGGCAAGATGATCTACAAGACCAACTCTACATATATATATATATATATATATATATATATATATATATATATTTTACTTTGAAGCTCCAAGAGCTTGAATATCCGATAACCTTCTGCCTAAAGTTCTTGCAATTGATACTGCCTTATAAGTGATGGCCTGAACCGAACACTGCTCTGTTAGAACGAACGGTTGAACTGATATGAGAACCAGCAACTCCAATATATCTTTTCCTTGGAGACCTAATCTCCAAAAACTCAAAAGTTGTACAAACTGAAAGATTCTTGGCCCATTTAAATGCGTTATTGCCGATATAGCCGACGCTCGTGAGCTATGTCAGGATAGGTTAAGGCCTGGAGGAAGTATGGAACAGCTGGCACTGAAAGGGCAGTAGGATGAATGTCTCAATCTACCAAGAAAAAGCAAACTTGTTCCAGAATTAGGCCTAGATGTTGTAACTAGAATGTCTTCTCGCACACAACAAAGTAGAGATCACTCTGCTTGCAGCCCCAGTCTGCATAGGTTATGGAGGGGCAATGTCTTCTGTATCCTGAAATGAATGGCCAGGAAAAACCGAGGGCCTTCTAGTCAATATGGAGGACTGGCATGACAACCATGTTCTCTGTTGACAGCCTCAAGAGGAATCTCATTTACAGGAAATGTTGGGGAAAATATATAGGTTAGATTAGAGTCCAAGGACCACAGCTATGGAACGATCTGCTAACAGACATCCGCATGGGAGAAAACCATCGGGCCTTCGGGAAGAAACTTAAGACCCACCTCTTCTGAAGGATAAGGAAGACAATGGATGGAAAAAGCGCCTTGAGGTGATTTTGTTCGCAGATGTAGCGCTATACAAGTTTTTCACTCACTCCCTTACTCATTGCAGTCCCATGGAGAGATCAGAGCATCTGACCCCTGCGCTTTGGGGTGTGGAAACAAAGTCAGACATACCCAAAGTTTGAGATTACTCTGGGAAATGAGGAGGTCTGTCTGTGGTAGGCTCCACCTCAGAAAAGACCTGGGACATAGACCCTCGTTGTGCTCTGGGAAGCTTGTACTTGTTCAGAAAATCCGCTGGGAGGTAAACTGCATCTGGAATTTTGCTGGTGATCTTCCATCCCAGGCGTTATGAGTTTTACCTCTCTCACTAGCATATTGCCGTGAGTTTCACCCAGGAGCTGAATATAGGCAACTACTGCCCTGTTGCTCAACTGCAAGGAGACTGGTCTTCCTTGACTCTGTAGTAAGGCCGAAGTGATAAAAGGGGCTGTTTGAGCCCCAGTGCATTCAAGATTACCCTCCTTGGCTGGGAATCTCCGCCTTGCCGAGTGTCTTGTAGACATGAATCGTAGCAATTCTCCAGTGTAAAGGTCCTAACGGACCGAGATTGCTCAAGGTCTTCAATCGTGGCGGACCGCTACTCATACTGAGTAACACGGTTATTAACAGTGTTCGATCCCGTTTCCTCCCTTGTAGAATTCTTGAAATTTAAATTTGCGCAGGTGCCCATGCACTCCAGGAATCATCTGTATGCATGATGACGTTGTACCCAGATAACTGAGACACTGAGAAACCATCAAACACGCAGAAGTATATTTCCTCAGAATCCTGTTCCTGACTGTCACCACTTCCTCTGATAGAAATAAGAGGAACTAGAGCATCCCCAGGGTACACTAACCAATAGGATGGAGACCGTTGGTTTTGCTTTCCCTCTAAGGTGTGAGGATAGGATAGGCATCCTGACAATCCAGCAACAGCATCCAGCCATGTGGTTGTACTGTTTAATGGACTTCAGCTTAAAGATCTCAAAGAGGACCCAGAATGGTTTGACCTCTTCCGATCTGCTACTGGACACCAGCCAACATCCCATGCAAACTCCAAACAGGATTGTATAGAAAACCTGCAATCGCTTGAGTCTGAAGTGTATTGTAGTATTGTAAGCATTGTAGCAGCACACCTGTTGTGGTGGACTTGGCATATGCGTGGGAGAGAAATGGCCTGGAGGAGGAGCAGTGAGGAATTTCCCGAAGTGACCATGAGTGCCTGATACCTTCATCCAAGGGCCTGTACCACATGCTGTCCAGAAACACGTAAAGTGTGCCGTCTAGGTCTTACCTCAAGGCTTCCCTATTGCAACCCCAAAGTCGCGTGATCTTGCTGCAATTTTGGTGTGACTGGAAACAATGCCTGTATAAGTTGCATCAAAGTGGAACCAAAGTAGTGCAGAGACTATTTTGAAGTCGATGCCACATGAAGTCGCACAGATATAAATGATACTCATTGGAAATTATGGTGAATGGCCTGTCATGTGACTTTCCAGTCTCAAGTCGCACTAAAGGAAACTGAGCCCTAGAGTCTGAGCATGCACTTGTGCGATTGATTTTTCCCAGAAGTCTGTCATGCGACTTTCCAGTCTCAAGTCGCACTAAAGGAAACTGAGCCCTAGAGTTTGGGCATGCATTTGTGTGACTGATTTTTACCAGAAGTCTGCACTAAGGTACAAGTCAGACTTTGTTTTTTTGTTTGTTTGTTTTGCACCCACTGCTACAAAAATGTCATTTTTGGCAAGATACTCCCAAAAGGAAACCATGCCTAAAGGGATGCAGATCCTGCCACTCTCCTCAGAGTCCTGCAAGTGCAGCAGCTGGTTGATAATTATTAAACCATCCCCATTAGACTTGCCCAACACATGGGCTGGTATTGCTGGTCTGCTGGCACCTGCAGATGCTACAGTATGTAGGAGCAGGTTGACCCTTAGCTTGTTCAGGGTATACCGTTTTGACAGCCTGTTTATATGGGCATTTTTCTCCAACATCTTTCCATTCTTTCCCACTTTTGTTTCTAGGAAGCAATACTCAGCCCAGGGTCTCAACCGTATGGCCCAGGGTCTCAACTGTATGGCCTCCCTAGCCACCAAGGTGCCAGGATGCTTTTCCAGTGGTTTAAAAAGCAACTATGTGGGACTTCCTGTGAAGCCTCCATTTCCTGAGTAGAAGACTACTGTATCTGTAAAATATGTAGCAAGGACCCAGGCCACCTTCATTTTAACGAGAACCACGAGTCGCTGACATCCCTTCACATAGAGTGGGTTTGTAAGGTATAATGGGTGCAGTGCAAAGTAGTTTTATGGGCGTCAGACACCTAGGGTGTGCCATCTGTCCAGGATTCACCAGGACAATCCGGGCTCCGAATCATGTGTCAGGGCCTCAGTCTGCAAAGCGATTCCATCTCTCCTCAACAGAACTCTGGGAGAAAGGATTAGGGCCAGGACACCCTTAGGAAGCAGCAAAACCAACCCGGCAGACTCTAATGCCGCGTACACACGGTCGTTTTTTGCGATGAAAAAAAACTTTGTTTTTTAAAACGTCATTTAAATTGATCGTGTGTGGGCAAAACGTTGTTTTTTGTCTTAAAAAAAAACGACCAAAAAAAAATTCCAACATGCTTGAATTTTTTGTGTCGTTTTTCAAAACGTCGTTTTTCGTTTCACAAAAAGTCACCGTGTGTAGCAAAAACGTCGTTTAAAACGACGTTTTTCAACCCGCGCATGCCCAGAAGCTAGTTATGAAGTGAGATTCAATGGAAAAGAGTGGTGAACGTAACCTCGCTTTTTGTGAAAAAAACGATGGTGTGTATGCAACATCGTCTTTGAAAAGTGACGTTTCAAAAACGTTGTTTTTTACTTCACAGAAAACTTCGTTTTTTTTCAACACAAAAAATGATCGTGTGTACGCGGCATAAGACTTCTACAGAATGACAGCCACGCAGTAAAAGCATCCAGCAAGATGCCACATCTGCACTGATAGGAATGCTGTCTCCTATGGCAACAGTCTACAAAAGTTTACAATACAAGTGTAACAGTAGCTTCAGGTAATTAAGGTGAGTTCAAAACAGAATCTTGTGCCACTCTTATCAATAATAAAGACATTTGGCATTACCTGTTAGCTGCATACTCCTCCAGGCAATGTCTACTCACCAGCTTCCTGGGCATAGGTACTGTGCCATAGGCCCTGCAGGACTCTTGCTGGGGCACCGGCTCTGGGGAAGAGGAGCGAAGACGTCTTCCTTGGAAATTTTCTCCCGAGTGGGGGTGCCATCCAGGCTATTCTCCCCTGAAGAACGTCTGTGTTTTCTTGGCCTGGCTCTTTTGAGAGCGTGGGCATGCGGGGCTGAAGCAAATCAAAGCAATCCGCACAAGAGGGCACTCTTTTCTGAAAGCTTACCTATATGGTGGTCCCCATCCTAGTTGTTGAGGGTCTTTGTATTATGAGCAGTAACTGACTCTGGCGGCGTACACACGGCAGAGAACCTCGACGGGCAGAACACATAGTTCCGCCCGTCGAGATTCTCTGCCGGCCGTCAGATTCGGCGACCCGCCCGTCGGGAATGGCAACCAGCCATTCATCCACACGGGCCGTCGAGCAAATAGAGAACATGCTCTCTATTTCTGCTCGACGGCATTCCCGACGGGATAGTCCCGGAGAGCGTACACACGGCCGAGGTTCTCGGCAGAATGCGGCTCCCAGCGACGTTCTCGCTGGTTTCTGCCGAGAACCTCGGCCGTGTGTACGCCGCCTCTTGATCTGTGGAGAAATGGGACGGTCAGCTGAGGTAAGGATAGCTGAAAAGCGATAGAAGTAGCAGGAGTAGACGTAGGAGAAAGGATTCCACTTTCTTTCCTGATTTATCTACATACACCTACATCTGTATATACACCTATACACACACACACATATATATATATATATATATATATATATATATTTATATATATATATATATATATATATATACACACATATATACACACACACATACATACATATATATATATATATATATATATATATATATATACACACACACACATATACATATATATATATATATATATATATATATATATACACATACACACAGACATATCTGCCTGCACAGGGTGAGTCTGGGCGTGTTAAGAAGGGGTTAACTGAATAGGGTAAGAATTTCCCTTTCAGACCTGATTGTCAGCTGAGCTGAACGTGTCAGAGATGAGTTGTATGGAGAGAAAGAGAGACAGACAGCAGCATGATGTGTGAGAGGATCCATTGTTGGATTGTGTACCTACTGGGGTGAGCAAAACCATATCAGAGACTATAGCTCTGGATATAGCCATGTACTTTGTCTACATATCAATCTGTTGGCTAAAGAGACTGAACCTTTCCTATCTCTGTACCTGTGTTAGAAGACAAGCCTGTAGTTTCTTCTGTTTGTTTTGCTGAAGCAGTGAATAAGAAAGGTAATGAAAGACAAAAAAGGGTGATGTAGGTAAAAGGTACAGGTGACCCTGTATGGCACAAAGGGCCAAGAGAGATAAAGCATAGCTGGCCCCTCCATATTCCACAAGCGCTGCAGTTATCAATTTTAAAAGCAGATTTCGTTCTTAAAGAGGAAACACTGCAGGGGCCCCAATAAGACCCACAGAAGGGGCTCCCAGACTATAGCGCGTTTAGCAGCCTGAGCGCTGGGACTTCGCACTGGGAGAGGCTTAACCCAGACGGCTACTGCACTGAGGCAGAGGGAGGACATTGTACTGCTTACTCTTCACTGGTGCATGAGGTATGAGAGAAAAAAGAAGAATGGGGTGGTGGCTAACCATGCCTTAATTTATGCTATTCACGGGTCCTGAGGGAGTGGTCAAGAGGCGGAGCTCTATCACTAGTATGCTACCATGTTGGCGTCAGTAAAGGGTAAGTTCCATGCGGATGACGCCACCCTTTGGGCTGCTTTTCAGTCTGTTACAGCGTGATGAATGTGCTTACTCCATTACGAAAGCTAGTTTTACCAGAACGAGCGCTCCCGTCTCATTACTTGTTCTGCACGTTTTTTCACGTCGTTAAAGCCCACACACAACCATTTTTTAGGACGTAAAAAGCGACAACGACTTGAAAAATTAGAGCATGTTCGAAATTTTTAATGGCTATTTTTTACATCATAAAAAATGCTCTGGAGCCCACACACGATCGTATTTAATGACATAAAAAAAACAAATTTTTTAGAACACGAAAAACGGTCGTGTGAACGCAGCATTATACTTCGTGGTGGTTTAGTCCAGTATATTTGGATGGACTTTGGATTGGTTTTAGCCAGGGTGGCCTTATCATATATTATTTATTTAAGGTTACCCCTTGAAGGACACCATGGCCAGTAAAATATATATATATATATATTTTTTCCCACACTCAGCCTTCACTGCGCACAAGAGACCAGCTCATGGTGAAAGTGCTTAATTTTCGTCTCCGTTTCAGATTTGCATCATTTGTGGAAATTTTTTTTTTTTTTTATATTGGATATATTATTCATCCATGTTTATGAGTACATTTATTATATATTTATATATTTATTTTGTTTCCCCCCCCCCACCTTCCCCCCCCCCCTTTTCCCCACTTCCAACCCTTCCCCCCCTCCCCCCACACCACTTTCATGCCCACCTATCTTATCGAGCTGGTTTATGGCACTGGCCTAAGGCCTCGTACACACGAGGCAATCTATTTGCAAACCAAAATCCCCGCCAGCAGACGGCGCGCTGACGTGTCGGTGACGTGGCGGTGACGTTGACGCCGCAACGTCACCGCACCAGGAAGTAAAACACTTCCGCGCATGCGCCAAATCCATAACCAGCAGACATGTCGGGCGGACGGATTCCCACCCGATAGATTTCAAAGCATGCTTTGAAATCTGTCGGGTGGCCAAATCCGTCGGCTCGGCCGTACACACGATCGGAGATGTCTGCTGAAACGGTCCATCGGACCGTTTTCAGCGGACATATCCCCTCGTGTGTACGAGGCCTTAGGGATAGATTCAGTAAGAATGGCGTATCTTTGTGCGGGCGTAGCGTATCCCATTTACGCTACGCCTCCGCAACTTTTACGGGCAAGTGCTGTATTCACAAAGCACTTGCTCCGTAAGTTGCGGCGGCGTAGCGTAAATGGGCCGGCGCAGGGGCGGACTGAGAACTCATGGGGCCCCCGGGCAATAGAAGATTATGGGGCCCCTGGGCTTACAGATGGTCACCACGCCAGAAGACAGTGCAGAGGCGGGGCAGCTAAAATATCAGGATTTTCACATCAAAAGCATGTTGGTTTTGGACATATCAGGGACAGATGTAATAAAAACATAGATTTATACATACTGTCCCTGGTTTTATTGAGCCTGGCAACCCTGATGGGGCCCCCTAGTGGCATGGGGCCCTCGGACAGTGCCCGAGTGACTCAATGGTCAGTCCGCCCCTGGGCCGGCGTAATTCAAATTGGGCGGGTAGGGGGCGCGTGTGTACGAGGCCTGAGGTTTTCTACGTAGCTCCACGATCTTTTGAAGGCTCTCCATTTTTCCCATTTTATGTTGTCCCCATTATCTTCTAGACTATCTCTGAGATCTTCCATCATGTATGTTTCCTCAACGGTATCTATCCATTCCCATATCGTGGGACATTCTGTTTCCTGCCACTTCCTTGGTATCAACCTTTTTGTGGCGTTTAAAAGGTGTGGGACCAGAGATTTCCTATATTTTTTAATCCCGTCTCCCCCTCCATGGAAGAGTACCGTCCATGGCTCTCTTTTTATTTTTTCCTTTGTGATATCTTCTATTATCCTCAAGATCTTTTCCCAATATATTATGACTTTTGGGCATTCCCACCATAGGTGGGCCATGGTCCCGGGGGATTTACAGCCCCTCCAGCAGTCGGCTGACTGACCAGTCTTAAATTTACTGAGTTTTTCTGGTGTTATGTACCAGCCTGATAAACATTTAGGGCCAGATTCTCGTAGATGCGCGCCTAATTATGCAGGCGTTGCGCATCTCAGATGCACTACGCCGACGTAACACGGAGTGGCAAGTACCGTATTCCCTAAGTAAATGCGCTCCAATATGCGCCTGCGTCGCGTAAAAACATTGGCGTAATCCGGCGCAACTCCAAAGTAGGAGGGAAGTGGGCGTGTTGCATTGTAATGAAGCGTGACCCCATGCAAATGCAGGCTGGGACGAACAGAGCATGCGCCGTGAGGTGGATGACCCGCGCCATGACGTGGATGACCCGCGCCGTGACGTGGATGCCTTCTGCGCATGCGCAAAGCCTCCCTACGATGCGCCGGCGCAGGGTATATAATGCGCCCACACATGCGCCCGTGCAGCGCAAACTTCTCCCATTTTTTGGATAGTGACTGACAAAGTGCTGGACAAGATGACGACAAGTGCTGTTAAGGAGAGGAGGAAGAAGAATTTCTCCCCAGAGGAGAGGGCCATTGTCGTGAGGGCCATGGAGAAGTACGACTCGCGGCTCCATGGTGCTGGCAGTGCCCGGACCAGCAAGTCCCGGAGGGACCAAATACTTATGAAAGTGGCTTGCCAGGTCAATGCCCTCTCTCATGAGGTCCGGACACCGCAGGACATTCAGAAGAAAATGAATGACCTGCGGCGTCATGTGAAGGGCAAGCTGGCTTCCATAGCTCGGCATGCCAGGGGCACTGGAGGGGGCCCACCCTGCCCTGTCCGCCTGACTGAGGAGAAGGTGGTTGCCCGCTGCCTGCAGACGGAGCAGGTTGAGGGAGTTGGGGGCTATGAGTCCCAGAAGCCAGCCGTGAGGACAGGTAAGTGTGTTTTATATTCTATCTGTTGTGTACATGTATGGGGGTGGAAGGGAACATGTGCCAAGTGTGTGGGTCCACCAACATGGGCATCTTTTGTGTCATCCACAGATGTGCAGGAGGGAGCGGGGCCATCTGTTGATGCCAGGGCCCATCAGGATCCATCCCCCGAAGATCCAGTCCCTCTGGCTGCCCCCCTGGAACAGGACTTGGAGGGAAGTGGGCACACCTCAACGGAGGAGGTGGTTGAGGAGGGTGTGGTAGACCAGGACATGATTGTTGTTGTGGAGGAGGATGATGGGTTGCCCGGACCAGCCCAGGCTATCCCTCCACCTTTAGGGAACCCCTCAGTGTCCCCCTCCAACCTCTCCAGTCCCTCTCTCCCCCCCCCCTCATCTCCGGCCCCTCAACATCCTCCCCTTATGCCAGGTCCCCTGCCACTCCCCGCAAGGCAACGTGCAAGACCAGGGGTGTATCCAAGGTCCTGCCGGAACAGCTGGTCAGACAGCAGTACCAGCAAAATCAGCACCTGGCCAAGGTCGTGGAGGAGATGAAGCGCCTGGCCGACAGCCTGGCATCCTCGGGACACATTACGGATGCCATCCAGGATCTTGCTGTCAACAGCGCAGCAACGCTGACCAGCCTGGGGGAGCTGCAGGCAAACACCTCCGAACTTGTGGGGGAGGTTCATGCCCTGCGCCTTGCTGTCGAGGAGCAGACTGCTGTGCAGACCCGCATAGCGGTTGCCCTGGAGGGCATGCAGGCAGCCAGGGAGGGACGTGGGGATGCTCCTCCTCAACCTGCTCCCCCCCCATCTGTGGCTGCCCCCAGGCAAGTGAGGGGCAGGACCCGTGGCACCAGGCGGAGCCCCCGCCAGGCCCATTAATTTTATTTTTGTTTAATATTATGCTCTGGTTAAGAGTTATTTTTGTTTAATATTATGCTCTGGTTAAGAGCTATTTTTGTTTAATTTTGGATACTGCACACGGTGCAGTGTGAATGGTGTGTGAATGTGAGGGGGTGGCACTCCTGCCAGTAAGGGGTGCCACCCTCGGCCGTGGTGGTGAAGTTAACCCCACGGCTGTATGAATGACGTGTGAAAGGTGTATGAATGGACAGCAACATCATTGGGGCCTTGACGTGGCGTTGCTGCTCCCAAGTCCTACATGCTGGACTTGGGCTAATCCAATGTGATGTGGATGTGGGGTGTGTTTGCTAGGGACATCAGTGGTGTACACGCGTGCAGTGTCTGTGTGCCATGCTGTATGTGTGTGTTTAACGGTCAAAGATTCGTAACACGAGGCAACTCCTGACTGCTCTTCCATCAGATGACGGGGTCTCCTCTGGCGGGGGGGGCTGTGTGGTTGGGGGGTCAGGTCATCACGTAGGGCAATCTGCAGGCCCTTTCTCATGGCAAAGTTGTGCAGAATGCAACATGCACCAATGATCTGACCCACAAAGGTAGGGGAATACAATAGGGCCCCCCAGACTTATCCAGGCATCGGAAACGGGACTTCAGGAGGCCAAATGTGCGCTCCACCACTGCACGGGTTTTGATGTGTGCTTCATTGTATCTTCTCTCTCCTCTGGTTTGGGGGTTCCGGAAAGGAGTCATGAGATGGGGTCCCAGTGTATATGCAGAGTCACCTGTAAGGGAAAAGACAGGAGGATGTTACTCATGCATGTGTCCCTTGTTATGTGTGCATCATGGGAGGGGATAGTCATGGCTGCCACCCATGTCACTCACCAACCAGCCAGCTGTCCCCATACATGTCCTGCTCAAAATCTTCTGGGATGTTGCTTTGACGGTAGATAAAGCTGTCATGGCTGGACCCGGGGTCTTTGGCACGGACGTGCCATATGAGGTATTTGGCATCGGCTATCACCTGTACGTTGATGGAATGCCAATGCTTCCGATTGCGGTATATGTGCTCTGTGACACTGGGGGGCTGTAGGGCCACATGTGTGCAATCAATGGCCCCGATGGTGCGTGGGAATCCGTCAATTCTGTAGAAATCTGTCATTGCCTTCTGCCGCAGGTCCTCAGTGGTGGGTCTGATGAACTGGTTGGACATGCGTCTGAGGATTGCTGAGACAACCTGGTGCAGACATCTGCTTATGCTGGTTTGTGACATCCCAGCCACCACTCCACTTGTACGCTGGAATGAACCACTGGCCAGGAAATGGAGTGTTGCCAGTACCTTCACCAGTGGCTGCAGTGCATGTGAGCGGTATGTCTGGCTGGTGATGTCATCCTGCAGGGCTGTGGTTATTTCCAGGATGGCAGCAGGGCTGAATCTGAAGATGCGATACACCTCCTCATCACCCATGCCAAAGAGCCTCATGCGCGCTCGGTAGATCCTCTCACGCGTGCAGTGTCTGTGTGCCATGCTGTATGTGTGTGTTTAACGGTCAAAGATTCGTAACACGAGGCAACTCCTGACTGCTCTTCCATCAGATGACGGGGTCTCCTCTGGCGGGGGGGCTGTGTGGTTGGGGGGTCAGGTCATCACGTAGGGCAATCTGCAGGCCCTTTCTCATGGCAAAGTTGTGCAGAATGCAACATGCACCAATGATCTGACCCACAAAGGTAGGGGAATACAATAGGGCCCCCCCAGACTTATCCAGGCATCGGAAACGGGACTTCAGGAGGCCAAATGTGCGCTCCACCACTGCACGGGTTTTGATGTGTGCTTCATTGTATCTTCTCTCTCCTCTGGTTTGGGGGTTCCGGAAAGGAGTCATGAGATGGGGTCCCAGTGTATATGCAGAGTCACCTGTAAGGGAAAAGACAGGAGGATGTTACTCATGCATGTGTCCCTTGTTATGTGTGCATCATGGGAAAGGATAGTCATGGCTGCCACCCATGTCACTCACCAACCAGCCAGCTGTCCCCATACATGTCCTGCTCAAAATCTTCTGGGATGTTGCTTTGACGGTAGATGTAGCTGTCATGGCTGGACCCGGGGTCTTTGGCACGGACGTGCCATATGAGGTATTTGGCATCGGCTATCACCTGTACGTTGATGGAATGCCAATGCTTCCGATTGCGGTATATGTGCTCTGTGACACTGGGGGGCTGTAGGGCCACATGTGTGCAATCAATGGCACCGATGGTGCGTGGGAATCCGTCAATTCTGTAGAAATCTGTCATTGCCTTCTGCCGCAGGTCCTCAGTGGTGGGTCTGATGAACTGGTTGGACATGCGTCTGAGGATTGCTGGGACAACCTGGTGCAGACATCTGCTTATGCTGGTTTGTGACATCCCAGCCACCACTCCACTTGTACGCTGGAATGAACCACTGGCCAGGAAATGGAGTGTTGCCAGTACCTTCACCAGTGGCTGCAGTGCATGTGAGCGGTATGTCTGGCTGGTGATGTCATCCTGCAGGGCTGTGGTTATTTCCAGGATGGCAGCAGGGCTGAATCTGAAGATGCGATACACCTCCTCATCACCCATGCCAAAGAGCCTCATGCGCGCTCGGTAGATCCTCTCACGTGCCCCCCTCCTCCTACTCCTCCTTCTATGCTCCTCTTCCTCTGCATACTTTAGTATTGATAAGACCATGGCTGCCCCTGGCATGTTGGCATACGAATGTGTTGTCCAGTAAGTGTGATTGCTCAGCTCGTCCGTTACGGTGCTGCTGTAGTTGCTCTCCAGCTGACTTGCACACGGACTTGAGCAAAGTTACCCGTGCTTTTATGAGGGGTATGTTTACTCAAGCCTTTCGAGTTACGCACACCACGAGTAGCCAACGCCGGACGCGCGTAGTTTCGGGAATACGCGCATTTCCCTCATTTGCATATTTGCATGCTAATTCAATGGGAACTGAATATTTTTGATGCGTAACTATGCGCCTACGCCGCGCTAGCTTAATGCATTTTCGCCGCCCAGACGAAAAAAAATTTTGCGCGTATGTGGTTCTGTGTTTACCGCGCATCGATACGCAGGCGCACATTTACTATTACGCCGCGCATATACATTTACGCAGGCGTAGCGCCGCTGAGAATCTGGCCCTTAAAATTCATTTCGACGGTTCGGCTATCGATAGCCGAGGTATGGGTAAGTTTTAAAAAAAATACTATTGTGGTCCTATCTCGACGTGTCCCCAATTCCTTCTCCCATTTTTTAATAAAGGGAGGTACCTCGAGCTCCTCCAGTTGTAGTAAGATCTTAAATCTTAGATATAGTTCCTTTCCCCCTTTCCAGTGAACATAATTTTTCTATCTCTGAGAGTTGATCCCCTGTTCTTAATGATTGGGGTAGTTTTCCAATAAAGTGGTTTAGCTGTTGGTACCTCCATTATTAAGTGTCATAAAGTTTTCTTTTTGCTCTATTTGCCTATATGCTAATAAGTGTCCTTGGTGTATTATATCTCTTACTTGTGCCTTATCATTTTTGATCCAATTTCCCCCGACCTCTACTTTTCCCGGGGGGAAGTAGTCATTATCCTTTAAGGAAATAAGGGGTGAGTTAAAAATGTTATCTATTTTTTTTTGTGTTAGATCCCATAAGTGAAGTGCATTTTTTGTGATTGCATGTGCCTCTGTGTCAAGTGATCTAAATTGTGGAGGATTCCATATTATTTTTTCTAATTTCACATTTACTAGTGTATTCTCCAAACTAACCCATCTTTTTTCTGTGTTTACTCTGGCCCATTCCACTACCCTCGACAGAATTATTGCATCATAGTATTTTTTGAGATCTGGGATGGCCAGTCCCCCCTTATCTTTTAAATGCAAAAAAATGTGAAGTTGCGCTGTGAGAAAATTAACAAATAAACAAGTAAGTATAGGTATACTGACTAAGAAAAAAGAAGTCGATATTAAAATACCAATTCTGTGAGGTATATATGTTAAAAAATAACTATGAAGATATACCAATATAAACAATGAAGATGGTTCGTATATTCCACGAAATAAATTAAAGTCTTTAGTTGAATGGTGATTATGTGCAAATTGATCAGTGAAGTCCAAATAAGGAGAATAACACCCGTCACCAAGAATACACCAAAAATGAATGGAGGCTTACCAGAAGGCAAGCTCAATAAGCTTGCGGCTATAAACCCTAGCCCGGGCCTTTAAAGGATCCTCAGCAAGTGTAGAATAGTTGTAAGGAACTCCAAAATTAGTAAAAACAGGAACGAAAGAAAAAACTCACATAGTGAAGTATGTCTGCACAACTTAAAATGTGACCCTATTACTACCACCACCGTATCACCCACATAAATTGATTTTTTTTTTATATACTACAACATATAACAATCCATTGGACTACAGTCTAATCGGGTTGTTTATGTGCTGATTGGTGCTGGTTTCCGTCCAGTATTTCCCTATTTTTCATGATGAAGTATATCATATACTGGCCTAGTCTATATCTTTAGGCAGGCTCCGTGTTGTAATAAACTCTGAGCCCTTCAATGGGCCGGCCCACTTTCAGTTATATACTTCTTATTATATTTTTTCGCGTTTTAATTATGGTTTGGTCCCGCAAGACCACCATCTGTTGACTTCCAACCCGGTCGTTCAGATCGAGGCTTGGTTCATTGGTTTTGTATGGCCAATAGGGATAGCCATCTTCCGATTCAGATCAAGGATTGGTTTGACCTGTGCAGTATTTCACGCGGTGCGTCAGTGCGTCGCCCGTGCCCCTAGACGACGTCAAATGTGTGACGAAACGTACGTCGGGAAGGTGACGTGCTGACGCAACTACGTGACGATCCAAGAGGAACGGGCGTTCATCTAAGCCGGCCGGCTTTTGTTTTCTTATTGCCTGTTTATCGAGATGTTTTGTAAGTGCAATTTTTATTAAATTCTAGCCTTTTTATTACATACTTCACTATGTGGGCTCCCTTTTTTATCCTTTATTGTTATCACCGCTGACGAGTTATTGAGAGGATTAGTCATCCAGCTAGCAGTGTCATCACTCAAGGCCCAGGCTAAGGGTATTTTAGCCATAGGAAGACCATTCTCTGGCTTCTGGTAAGCCTTCAATTTATGTGGGTGATACGGTGGTGGTAGTAATAGGGTCACATTTTAAGTTGTGCAGACATACTTCACTATGTGAGTTTTTTCTTTCGTTCCTGTTTTACTAATTTTGGAGTTCCTTACAACTATTCTACACTTGCTGAGGATCCTTTAAAGGCCCGGGCTAGGGTTTATAGCCGCAAGCTTATTGAGCTTGCCTTCTGGTAAGCCTCCATTCATTTTTGGTGTATTCTTGGTGACGGGTGTTATTCTCCTTATTTGGACTTCACTGATCAATTTGCACATAATCACCATTCAACTAAAGACTTTAATTTATTTCGTGGAATATACGAACCATCTTCATTGTTTATATTGGTATATCTTCATAGATACTTTTTCACATATATACTGAGTCCTCACAGAATTGGTATTTTAATATCGACTTCTTTTTTCTTAGTCAGTATACCTATATTTATTTGTTAATTTTCTCACAACGCAACTTCACATTTTTTTGCATTTATTATTGTGTGTGTATAACACTCAGCTGTTGCAGCTTTTTTGTTGTTATTATAGATATTTAGCGCGGTAATTTTTTCCTTTTTCCCCCTTATTTTTTGTTTGTCTAAGGGTTTTAAGTGATATCCTATGTTTCTTATTTCCCCAGATATAATTCATGGTCAGGTTTTTGAGAATACGGATCAGTTGTTTTGGGAGTTTGATCGGGATCATCTGAAACTTATATAAAATCTTTGGTATCAACACCATTTTACAAAAATGTATTCGTCCCAACCATGAGATTGGTCTATTTTTTATTCTAGATATTTCTTTTTTGATTTCTTCTATCAAGGGGATATAGTTAATTTCATAAATTCTTTTTTCCGTACTCGCCAGATAGACGCCGAGATATTTGAGCTCTTTTACCCATGGGAATTTATATTCTGTTTTAAGGATTTGCATATCTATCTTTGGTGTGCTGGCGTTTAATATTTCTGTTTTATTGATATTTAATTTGAAATTTGAGATTTCCCCATATTGACTACATAGACTTAGTAGTTTTGGGATAGAGGTTCTAGGATTTGTCAGGTAGAAGAGCACGTCGTCCGCAAAAGCAGCCAGTTTATGCTTTTCTTTTCCCACCTTAATTCCATTTATTTCAGAGCATTTACGTATTCTAGATAAGAAAGGTTCCAGGGACAACACAAATAATAGTGGAGAAAGAGGGCACCCCTGTCTCTTACCGTTTTCCATTATAAAATAATGGGAGAGGCCTCCATTTATCTTAATCCTTGCTGTTGGAGCTTTATATAGGGATCCGATCCATCCCAGCATCCTACTTCCAAATCCCATAGCTTCCAGGGTTTGCAGCATGAATCCCCAGTCTACCCTGTCGAATGCTTTCTCGGCATCGATCGACAGGAGCAGACTGGGTATCCCACTCCTCCTCATTTCCTGGATCAGGAGGAGGGTCCTTACCCCGTTGTCTCTTCCCTCTCTACCCTGAATGAACCCTGTCTGGTCAGAGTGAATCAACCCTGCCATCTCTCGTTTTATTCTCTCGGCCAATATCTTTGCAAACAGTTTTAAATCTGCGTTTAACAGAGATATTGGCCGATAACTCGAACAGATCTTGGCGTCCCTACCTTCCTTTGGTATAACTGTAATTATTGCCTCAGCAGCTTCTCTACTAAAGATATAGTCCTCTCCTAGACCATTGAAATATTGACATAATCGAGGTATGAGGATATTTTTGCATTTTTTATAGTAGAATGCAGTAAAGCCATCAGGGCCTGGACTTTTTCCCGATGCAGTACCTGATAGCGCTAGTTGTACTTCGTTTTCTGTAATAGGCCTATCTAAAGTTGATGCGTCTAATACTGTTGGGAGTCCCGCCCCTTGCAGAAACACTGAGGTTTTGGGTTTTTTCTCCTCTTTTGTCCAGTTTTTCTGTCTAACTGCATATCATTTCTCATAGTAGACTCGGAATGTTTCAGCTATATCTTTTGTTTTATACACCTCCTCTCCTTGCTTATTTTGAATTTTTTCAATGTAGTTACTTCCTTTCTTTTTTTGGACCATCCTCGCCAGGTCTTTGCTGGTTTTATTGCCCCCCATGTATCTTTCTTTTGCTATTATCTGAAAAATCTTTTAGTTTCCTGGAATAGGAGATTTTTGAGTTGGTTACGTTTGTTAACTAATTCTTGATAAACGTCTTGTTGCAAAACCCCTCTTTTGTGTTTTTGTTCTAACTTGCATATCTCCTCAATTACTTTCTCCTTTAGAAGCCGTTTCTCTTTTCTCTTTCTTGCTCCTTCCGATATCAACGTTCCCTGGATTAAGGCCTTGTGTGCATCCCATAATGTGGCTTTAGAGATGTAATTTGTGTCGTTTATTTTAAAGTATTCTTCTAGCTCCTTTTGAACTCTGGTTAGACTATTTGCGTCTTTTAATAATTCCTCATCAAGCCTCCAAATTTGGGGTGGCCTTGGGTTACCTGAAAAGTTGAGGGACACACTGATTGGGGCATGGTCTGATATAGTCATGGGCTCTATTCTCGCATCCACGACCTCCTCCAATGAGCAATGGTCTACCAGGATATGGTCGATACGGGAATAGCACCCATGTACAGGAGAGTAGAAGGTATAGTCTCGGGTCGCTGGATTTAGCACTCGCCATGCATCTACAAGTTGGCTACTATGCAGGCTATTTTTTAATTTTTTTTGTTGTTTTATATTAATCCCCGTTGTCTGGGTTGTCTTATCAACTTTTGGATCCATGCAGAGATTTAAGTCTCCTCCCAGTATAACCCTCCCTTTTTTAAAATCCCTTATCTTTCCCAGGATTTCTATTAGATATTTTATCTGTTGGTTGTTAGGTGAGTAAATATTCGCTAGGGTGCATTCTGTCTCTTCTAATTTCCCTTTTAGTATCAGAAATCTCCCCTCGGGATCTGTTAATCTATCTATTAACTGGAATCTCACACCTTTGGCAAACCCGATAGCTACACCCCTCGCACGTTTTGAGACAGTGTCCCCATAGTACCAAGTAGGGAAATCAGTTGAATATAATTTCATATTTGAATCTAGAGTAAGGTGGGTCTCCTGTACATAGGCTACATCGGCTTTAATTCTCTTCAGCTCCTTTAGGACTTTGTGTCTTTTTGCTCTTAAGCCTTTTACATTGTATGATATACATTTTATTATCGGCATTAACTGTTATTGGGGGTCTTCCTCTTTAATTCTAGTTTTAACCTCGACCTTTTTTCATTTACTTGCTCTATCAATCTTTTTAGTATGGTGTGTCCCCTTCTCCTCTCCCTCCCCTACCCTCCCCTCCCCAAACCCCCCTTCCCCTCCCTCTTGCCACCTCCCCATCCCCCCCTCTCCCTACCCCTCCCCCCAATGGCCAATAGTAGGCCTCTGGACCAATTCCCCCTCTCCCTAACCCTTCCCCCCATGGCCAAAAATATGCCTCTGAACCAATTTTTATCCCTTGGTTCAGTTTCCCTCTGGGGTGGGACCTATTTCAAATCCCCCATCCTGCTTGGGTGGGGGGTAAGAAGCAAATTAGAAGCGTTACGCTTCTTGAGGGTAGACAGACCACCTAGTTATTTCGGCTCACCCCCTCCCTCTTCCCCCAAAGAAAACAAACAACAAAAAGAAATACGAAGACCAAGGGGAGGGGAAAAGAAAAAAAAAACCTTTTGCCACCTCCCCCTATTGCACCCAACCAGGAAGGTCTGGTATCTGTAGGTCTAGTTTATTGCAAAATTCCCTCAAGTCTTCAGGGAATCGCAATATTGCTGATTTCCCTTCTTTTGAGCCTACCAAGCTTGCTGGAAATCTCCAGTTATATTTGACTTTCTTGGTCGTGAGTTGTTGTAGGAGCGGTTTTAAGAGTCGTCTTCTAGCCAGAGTCTCTGGGGCTAAGTCCGCATAGATCTGTAAGGAGGACCCGTCATATATAAGGGGAGGATATCCCCTCAGTTTCTTCCAGATTTCGTCTTTCTCTTCAAACGAATGAAATCTATCAATAACATCTCGGGGCCTTTCTGTATCGCTTCTGTTTATTCTTCCCACCCGATGGACTCTCTCTATTCTGATCGAGTCATCTGGGCCTTTCCCCAATATTGGGTTTAATATTGTCCCTATTATTTTCCTAAGATCCTCCCCTTTTCCTTCTGGGACTGCTCTAATTCTCAGATTCTGTCTCCTAGATCTATTTTCCTGGTCTTCTAACTTGTAGAGTGTGTTTCTCTGTTGTATATGTAGCTGGGCTATTTGTTCTTTTAGCTCATTTGACTCTTGTTTTTGTATCTCCAACTGCTCCTCCATCGTCTCGACTCTAGAGAGAAGATGGCCAAAATCCGTCCTTAGGCTATGGATTTCTCCTTTAATCGCATTTTCAAGTCGCATCAGCATCTTTTCCATGTCTCCCCTGGTTGGGATTTGGTCCTCAGGTCTCTGTTCCTCCCCTCTACTTATCTCTCCATCACCCTCACAGGTCTCTTCCTCTCTTGAGTCCTCTCTTAAATCCTCCGATGTTTCCCCTTGGGTTAGTTTCTGGGGTTTTTTTTCTTCCATTTTTTTATCTGTCTTCCCTTGTGTAGATTTTGGAGATCCTGTATTTCTTGAACTTGATACTTTAGACATGTATTGTTGAATTGAGCTTGATGCGGCCGTAGTTCCAGGTGTCTTTGGGATTCCTCCCTTTGTTGATCTGCTTGACATCCTGGACATATTATTTTTCACTTTTCTAATTATTTTCCCCAGGTTGCCAACTTATTTACTTCCTTACGACCTCTGAATCCAAGTTTTCACCTTTTTTGGTAACCGTTGATGGGACCTATAGGGGCTACATGTGGAAAAAATGTGTATAATTTGCGCCACAGGAAAAACAATATTAGTTCTCCCAACAAGAGGGTAGAATTAATTGTAATTAAACCTAAATAAATTAAATATACCAGTTTAAAAAGCTGCCACCTAAAAAATTTTCAGAGTGTGAAAATACAAATAGAATCGGAAGTGAAGGGGCGCTAATGACACAAAATCAATGCAAATTAAGTGTATATATATACATTAAAATGTGCAATCTCTTAGAAAAACATATATTATTAGTGAAAAGTCCATACAGTGAAACCAAAAATTATTATTAAATAATGAATTGAGTCCAAATAGTGCTAAAAAATATAAGCACCCAATAGTGATTCTCGGTTCAAACAAAGACGTAAATATTGCAGTTCTGGAACCTCCACCATATGTTTGCACCCGGTGAGATCAATAGAAATGGCTCCTTACCAATATTAGTAGACTCTTTTAATTAAAAAAGAAGTCATAAATCGCTTGTGTCAATGGGATGACTCAGAGTGATCCAGATAGGCACGTTCAGATGATCCAGCATTTATATAAATAGGAACAGAAGAGCAATCATAGTGAAGTACTGTTTATTAAAACAAAATTAAAAAGTAACATGCCAAATGGCTGCTTACTCAGGTTGTGCCCTGATCCCGGCACTGAGGCTTTATGGCGTTATTCGATATCCAATCGAACTCGGATATGGTACGATAATCCGTCGCGCTGGTCGTCTCACTGGCCGGCGTACGTTCCACCGTCGAAGTAACGTGGATTCGGAGATGGATCGAAAATCCGTCGCACTGCTAGTTTCGATAGCCGGCGTGCGTTCCACCGTCGAAAACCAACGGACCCGGAAATCGGAAGTGGTAGGGAAAAAGCGTGATTGGTTAGCGCCTCGACGTACGTTTCGTGGATTACGTCATCAGGAAGCGTAACCAGTCACGCTATAGAGTTGTATTTAACCCAATGGCCTATTAAGATTGATAGGGGAACTAGCCAATCGAATTTAAAGCCTCGGTCCCGCTATCACACACCATACAATTGTATATATCAACAACACCTGCAAGATGCTGCGTTGGCAAATCAATTGACAATAATGTCATAAACATCCAGTGTACTATATACATGCACCATTCTCAATCAATGGTATGTAAAAATACGTGTTACAATGCCAATATAGATGGCGGTAAAAATAAATTGATATTACTTTCCAACATAATGTAATTGGAATTACACTTCACATTGAAATTACAATAAAACTAAAAACATATAAAATAACAAATTAAAGTACCCTTGTGAGAAACCAACATTGATATTGACTACCTCAAAGTATGTTATATGCTGCTGCTGTTCTTACAATACCCATTACTACCAATCAGGTGTACTAGCTGTACTAATGGTTGGTAATTAGTACAGTATGTTGGAAAACTTTGATAACAAAATTATACATATTCTATTTCAAAAAAATTCCAAAAAATTGGTCCCTTTTATTTGTTGCTCAGAAAGCAATTGAGGTCTAATTCTACATTCATGCCTTGGGGTTGCATGGCACGTAGGCGATGTATCCATAAAGTCTCGTTTTGGGATACCGCCTTGGTGAGATCTGAACCTCGCCAATGACTAGTTACTCTATCTATCCCATAGAACGTCATTTGTCGAGGGTCTTTATTATGACAAAGGTCAAAATGTTTTGAGACACTGTGGTTGGGATACCCATTTATAATATTTGCCACATGTTCATTGATACGCACTTTGAGTTCTCTAGTAGTAGTAGTTTACCAATGTTACCAATAGTTTACCAATGCGGAATTGGAAGTACTTTCAAAAGGTATGAAATTTGCACCAGATAAGCACATGGATAAATTTGAGGTATTTATCGATGTGGAAAAATTCGTTAGAAAGTTGAATATTAAAAAACATTTTGCCCAACAAACCCTGAATACCCCTCAGGTTGCCACTACGGGGTATCAACATACTACTTTAAAAAATAACTCCACCTTTAATCCCAAAAAGGGCACACATCATCATATACAAGTATTTAGGAATATGGTGCAGGAAGAAATTAGATCTTTAGACACCAAAAATTCCAAACCCAATAGACTGTTGAGGGAAGGTATTACAAAATTAGAGAAGAATAAAAACATAGTGGTGCGCACTGCAGACAAAGGGGGGGGGTGTGGTAGTACTTACTAAAGAAAATTACTACAAGGAAGTCCAGCGGCTGCTGGATGATACCAACACCTATACGCCTTTATTAAGTGACCCAGTATGTAGACTAAAAGTACAATTAAAAACCTGGGTCGAAGAAGGAGTCTCAAAAACTATTCTTACCCCAAAAGAAGCACTATATCTAGTGCCTGAGGTACCGCGTACTCCGGTACTGTACATCGCACCAAAAATACATAAAAACAATACCAACCCCCCAGGCCGACCCATTGTTAGTGGGATCGGGTCACTTTATTCCAGACTGGGTGAATACCTCGATCAATTTTTACAACCACTAGTACAAAAAGGCCAATCGTATTTGAAGGATAGTACCCAGTTAATAAATGCACTAGCCACAATACGGGTAACCACGGATACATGGTTAGTAACAGTGGATGTAGAATCCCTGTATACAAACATTAAGCAGTCAGATGCTATTATAGCAGTCACCGAATCTTTAGAAACAGGTACTGATCTACAAACGATCCAAATTCAGTTTATAGTACAGGGCTTGAAACAGGCCATGGGTAATAATTATTTTTGGGCGCAGAACAAGTATTATAATCAAACAAAAGGAGTCGCCATGGGCGCTAGATACGCGCCGAGTGTAGCCAATTTGGTTCTAAATAGGTGGGAAAGGGAAACGATATATAAAGAAGAAAACAAAGCTCTCCTGTATTATAAACGCTATATCGACGATATTATACTGTTTTGGGATGGTAACTTACCCTCCTTGGAGAACTTCATAATGGCAATGAACAACAACCAATATGAGTTAAAATTTACAGCAGAATTCAACTTGTCTACTATTAATTATCTGGATCTCACGCTAACAAAAAGAGGTAATCGAGTTAGTACTAAAACCTACTTCAAACCGACAGACCGGAATGGTTTTGTCGCACTTTCCAGCTGCCACCACCCAAAATGGCTAGGGGGTGTCCCCAAAAGCCAACTTATGCGCATACGCCGCAATTGTGACCAGATTACTGATTTTGACGTACAAGCAAATATGTTGGTAGACAAATTTGTAGAAAAGGGGTACAATGCCCAAAATCTTGAGACTACGAAAAAAGAAGTAATGGCAATGGAAAGGCCAGTTTTGCTAGCACCAAAAACTAGGGCTCCCTTCCATGGAGAGATAACATTCTTGACAGGGTTCCATAGAGAATATAAGAGTGTTGAAAAAGTTATTAAACAATTTTGGCCAATATTATTGAAAGACAATGATTTGGCTACAGTACTACCAGCCAAACCAAAATTTATTTACACAAAAGCCCCTGGGTTGAGAAATATGGTAGCACGTAACGTACCAGACCCCCCAGAAAAACCTCTTACCTTCCTGGATACTCCGGGCTTCTATTATTGCACTAGGTGTAGATCTTGTAAAACATCAAAGAGACAGGGCAAGAAAAAACTCCAGTTTAAATCTAATGTCACACAGCAAGAATTTAAAATCAAACCACTTATCACCTGTCATTCTAGGTTTGTGACATATGTCATCGAGTGCCCTTGTCACTTACAGTATGTAGGGCGCACTACTAGAGAACTCAAAGTGCGTATCAATGAACATGTGGCAAATATTATAAATGGGTATCCCAACCACAGTGTCTCAAAACATTTTGACCTTTGTCATAATAAAGACCCTCGACAAATGACGTTCTATGGGATAGATAGAGTAACTAGTCATTGGCGAGGTTCAGATCTCACCAAGGCGGTATCCCAAAACGAGACTTTATGGATACATCGCCTACGTGCCATGCAACCCCAAGGCATGAATGTAGAATTAGACCTCAATTGCTTTCTGAGCAACAAATAAAAGGGACCAATTTTTTGGAATTTTTTTGAAATAGAATATGTATAATTTTGTTATCAAAGTTTTCCAACATACTGTACTAATTACCAACCATTAGTACAGCTAGTACACCTGATTGGTAGTAATGGGTATTGTAAGAACAGCAGCAGCATATAACATACTTTGAGGTAGTCAATATCAATGTTGGTTTCTCACAAGGGTACTTTAATTTGTTATTTTATATGTTTTTTAGTTTTATTGTAATTTCAATGTGAAGTGTAATTCCAATTACATTATGTTGGAAAGTAATATCAATTTATTTTTACCGCCATCTATATTGGCATTGTAACACGTATTTTTACATACCATTGATTGAGAATGGTGCATGTATATAGTACACTGGATGTTTATGACATTATTGTCAATTGATTTGCCAACGCAGCATCTTGCAGGTGTTGTTGATATATACAATTGTATGGTGTGTGATAGCGGGACCGAGGCTTTAAATTCGATTGGCTAGTTCCCCTATCAATCTTAATAGGCCATTGGGTTAAATACAACTCTATAGCGTGACTGGTTACGCTTCCTGATGACGTAATCCACGAAACGTACGTCGAGGCGCTAACCAATCACGCTTTTTCCCTACCACTTCCGATTTCCGGGTCCGTTGGTTTTCGACGGTGGAACGCACGCCGGCTATCGAAACTAGCAGTGCGACGGATTTTCGATCCATCTCCGAATCCACGTTACTTCGACGGTGGAACGTACGCCGGCCAGTGAGACGACCAGCGCGACGGATTATCGTACCATATCCGAGTTCGATTGGATATCGAATAACGCCATAAAGCCTCAGTGCCGGGATCAGGGCACAACCTGAGTAAGCAGCCATTTGGCATGTTACTTTTTAATTTTGTTTTAATAAACAGTACTTCACTATGATTGCTCTTCTGTTCCTATTTATATGAATGCTGGATCATCTGAACGTGCCTATCTGGATCACTCTGAGTCATCCCATTGACACAAGCGATTTATGACTTCTTTTTTAATTAAAAGAGTCTACTAATATTGGTAAGGAGCCATTTCTATTGATCTCACCGGGTGCAAACATATGGTGGAGGTTCCAGAACTGCAATATTTACGTCTTTGTTTGAACCGAGAATCACTATTGGGTGCTTATATTTTTTAGCACTATTTGGACTCAATTCATTATTTAATAATAATTTTTGGTTTCACTGTATGGACTTTTCACTAATAATATATGTTTTTCTAAGAGATTGCACATTTTAATGTATATATATACACTTAATTTGCATTGATTTTGTGTCATTAGCGCCCCTTCACTTCCGATTCTATAGGGGCTACAGTTAACCTCTAATAAATGCGAGATTTACCCAAGAGCCACTGAGCTGGGTCTTAAACTTTTTGGGTAGAGGCCCCCTATATCCTATTCCACGATCCCTTGGTTGAATTTATATGTATTGTTTGGGCGTTGATGGGGTAGATACTCTCTTCTTTATTGGTCTTATGAACAATAATCTTGACCTCGATTTATGCTACACGTGCTGGAATTTTACCCTCTGGGAGGTTTTCCCAGGGGGAGCATAGAGGCATAGAGGCTTACTGGCTGTTGGTGTAGCTCCTTAAAACCCCCCCCCCCTGTCCTCAGTTTTAAACAGAGGTACCTTCCCAGGGGGAGGAAGGATAATAGTAGGAAGTACAAAGATAAACCTGTGCCTCTAGTGCGCCCACCTGGGGTATATCCTTTCCCTAAAAAGTATTTATTTAGTAATATATGGTTCTAAGAAATCATCCAATCACTCACATACTCCTGTAGGGGGGGTCCTTTTTGGCAGTTAATTTAATGCAGCGGTATCAAGTGTAGTTTTGTCATATTATTCAGAAGCCCGTCTCCAGGCTGAAGTCCACTTTCAACCGTTTATCTCCCTCAGTGACCATCCCTGTTGCTTCATTTCAATTTGTTCTGATGGGAGAGTGATATTCCCTTTATTTCAGCCTTCAAGTGTATGGTCCCTGATGATGTTGCCTTCAGAGTCATGTGCTATCTGCGATTTACTAATAGAGCTCAGCTATTTCTGAATTCTAGAGCTATTAATGTTTCATGCAAAGATATACTATATGGCTATTGATTTATTATATTCATACTTTCGGTGTTTCACCACCATCATATAGAGAGTCACTACTTTGCTGTTAATTTATTGCAGACACACCATCATACAAGGGGCACAACTTTTAGCTGCCAATTCATTGCCATGAGACCAGGCATCCATCTGCCGTAGTTACCTACCAGTCTTTACATTGAAAATCAGCCTAACATGCCTCCCCTCAGCTTTGTATCAAATTATGCAGCTGGCATTTAAACCTTTTAATGACATAGACTTGGTAAATTTACCTTCAGGATCCAATTTACATACTACCTGCTGTTCCCAGAGGAGGATTTGTTTGTTTTGGCTTTCAGGGCTTTCCGTGTTGAGCGGTCTGTATCCGAACTCCTGCAGAGGGTTACTGGAGAATTTCCTGGGGGAGCCAGCCTCGATGGAGAGGAAGGGGGGGGGGGGTTGGTGGCAGTCACTATGGGGAGACGCGGCTCCCGTGTTTCATGCCGCAGTCTCTCCTAAGTCATTGCAGGGTAATTCCCGGTCCGTTAGCGGCACTGTCTCAGGTCCATAGGTGTGCGCACAGGGTGTGCCAGGTGTGCCCAGGCACACCCTAATCACCCTGCAGCACAGATTCCCCCTACTGCCCCGGCTCCCATCTTTCCCCCTGAAGCACTGCCAGCTTCCCTCCTCTCCTATCGGCTTTTGCTGCTGGGATGTTTTAAGAGTGGGGAAATATGTAATTTACCGACCCTTTCCCTTTCTGAATGAACACTAGTCGGTATTGTGTGTTTGGGCTTTGGGGTGCACACCCTAATTCAATAGACTGCGCACACCTATGCTCAGGTCAGTCTACGAGGAGTTATCCGCGGCTTCTCCGGACTAGCCGACACGCTCTCCGGGGATGCGGCTCCTCTTCCCTGCTTCCCGTGCTTCAGCAGCGTCTCACAGTCCCACCCACCTTGCGGCGCGTCACGTCCTCACGTGCACGCCATCCCCCAGCCCAGTAAAATATTTTAAATAAATTTGTTGAAATAAAATATTTTGTGTTATCATTATTCTCTGTTGTAATTTGGATCCTTTGTGCTATCCCATGACTTGGCTGTGGCCCTGGAGGGGGAATGCTCAAGTGCAGAGAGGCAGGCAAGCAAACTGACAGTCCCGACTAAGGGCCCTTTCACACGGTGCGGACCGTTTTTCGGTCCGCTCCGTGTGTGTCCGTCGGCTCATCGGGGGGTCCCGCTCAGCTGTCGGCGGACAGGGCGGTCCCCGCACACTGTGCAGGGACCGCCCTGTCTCTCCTCCGCTATCACCTATAGGGAATCGGATGGAAACGGACCGTCTGTCCGTTTGCATCCAATCCGATCCACCGGACGGAAGAAAAATAGGGTTTTCTTCTGTCCGCAAAACGGATCCAGACGGATGCGGATCGTAGGCGGACGTTAGCGGATGCATTATCCGCTAACAAGTCCGCTCCCATAGGGCCCCATTCTAAGTCCGTTTACGGACTTAGAAAAAGCGGACCGTTTGTCCGCACGTGTGAAAGGGCCCTTAGAGGTTTTCATTTAAATTTTGGGTTACATAGTCAGGGCCCACTAGAGGATTTGTTGGCACTGAGCTGCATTACATTTGCTTCATGGGGAAGCTTAGCTAAGGTCTGTGAATTTCCAGCCTTGTGATGAAACAATGTCAGAAGTTCTATTTTTTTAGTCAATATATTAAAATCTCGTAATGATTTTGATATAAAACTGTTCACAACCATAAATATCACTCAAGTGTGGAATTATTTTTTTCTCATGCGATAGACATTTACCTGCAAAATACTTTTTTTCCCTCAAAAATCGTTATCTCACAAATAATCATTTTATCACTGCCACAAATAGCTTCTTCCCAATAGACAACTTTTGAAACTTGCAGTTATCAGTAGCTTGTGTTATTTTATGGAGTTGTAACTCATTGTGGTAGTCTTTGTAAATTGAGTTTTACATTGAACTTATCATAATAGCTTTTAAAATACACTGACAATACTATAATATACTATTATTGGTAAAAAATAATTATTTAGCTCACTGAATTACAACTTTAGAGAGATGAGCAATGCAAGTGCCGGTTCACACTCCTGCAGCTTGGAATCCAAATTGGGTCGCCCCAAGTCACGTGACATGAGAAATTCAATTGAAGTGAATGAGAGCCGTCTTAATGTACACTACTGAAGTCTCTCCGGCTTCAGAAAAGGTTCCTATACTACTTCAAGGCGATTTCTAGGCAACTTGTAGGCAACTGGTTTCAATGGAAGTCGCCTCCAAAGTCGGATCTCTGTCTTAACTGAAGCAACTTTACAGGAAGAGAAAATAGTTTTCTCAGGCAAACCCCTCCCTTCCACATAGCTGATAATTGTTTGATTGGCCACTGGCAAAGTTGCCTGTCCTGGAGGCGACTTGAAGTTGCCTCGAAGCAACGGCGGATCCAGGGGGGGGCAACAGGGCAATTGCCCCCCCGAGGCAATCATGTCACATTGGCTTTAAAAAAAAAAAAAAAAAAATGTTTTACCATTTTTTTTAAACTGCTTTACGGTGCCTGCAGCCAGGCCTGGACTGGCCATAGGGCAAACCTAGCAAATGCCTGTGGGCCGCAGGCCGGCTTCGGCCCGCAGGCAGATTGCGGCCCACGAACGGCCCTCGTGGCCAGCGGGCCGTATGTCACGTCTCCCCAGGGGTGTACACCACCAACATAGCGCCAGATAGAGAGAGATCAGCTGGGGTATTATAGCCACCTCTGACACTTCTCCCGTCCCCTTGCTGCCCCCACCACCAGTTAGAGGAGAGGAGCTGCTTCTACTCCTCCCCCTCCTCTCTTCTTCTCCTCCCGTGTCTGCCCCGCACACTCTCCCGACAGACACTGTTCTGCTGCCTAAGGGATGTGGGCGGGAAGATTCAAGCCCAGCAATCAGAAAGGAAAGATGGAGTCTGATATCCATCCATCCAGTCAGTCCCTCCTGCCTGAGAGTACTGTACCCTGATGTATGGGGTGCCCTTCATTCCCTTCTCTATCGCTCTCTCTTCACCTTTCTTTCTCTCTCTCTCTCTCTCTTTTTTCTCTTTTATTTTTTCGTTTGCACCCCCCCCCCCCCCCCACCAGCTGCTATCTATCTACAGTGGCGGCTGGTGCTCAAAATTTTTGGTGGGCGTAAATGAAAAAAAAAAAAAAACAATTGCAGCCTCACTGTGCCCATCAAATTGTCACCACTGTGCAATGCCATCAAACGCAGCCACGGTGCCATCAAACACAGCCACTGTGCCATCAAACGCAGCCACTGTACCATCAATTGTCACCACTGTGCCATGCCATCAAACACAGCCACTGTGCCATCAATTGTCACCTCTGTGCCATGCCATCAAACACAGCCACTGTGCCATCAATTGTCACCACTGTGCCATGCCATCAAACACAGCCACTGTGCCATGCCATCAAACACAACCACTGTGCCATCAATTGTCACCTCTGTGCCATGCCATCAAACACAGCCACTGTGCCATCAATTGTCACCACTGTGCCATGCCATCAAACGCAGCCACTGTGCCATCAATTGTCACCACTGTGCCATGCCATCAAACACAGCCACTGTGCCATGGCATCAAACACAGCCACTGTGCCATCAAGTGTCACCACTGTGCCATGCCATCAAACGCAGCCACTGTGCCCTTCAATTGTTGCCACTGTGCCCATTGTCGCCACTGTGCCCATTGTCGCCACTGTGCTCATCGTCGCCACTGTGCCCATCGTCGCCACTGTGCCCATTGTCGTGGCTGAGCCAGAGGGGGCGGCGCTCCGGCGCCCTCTATAGACTCACCGCCACTGTCTATCTATATATATCTATCTATCTATATATTTATCTTCCTTCCTTCTCTTCTTTCTTTCTATCTTTATCTATCTTTCTTTCTTTATCTATCTTCCTTCCTTCCCTTCTTTATCTATCTATATATCTATCTTCCCTTCTTTCTTTATCTATATTTCTTTCTTTATCTATCTTTCTTGTTTAACTATCTATCTTTCTTGTCTATCTATCTATCTATCTATCTATCTATCTATCTATCTATCTATCTATCTATCTATCTATCTATCTATCTATCTATCTATCTATCTATCTATCTACCTATCTATCTATCTATCTATCTATCTATCTATCTATCTATCTATCTTCCCTTATTGCTTTCTATCTATCTATCAATCTATCTTTCTTCCTTCCCTTCTTTCTTTTTATCTTTATCTATCTTTTTTTTCTCCCCCCCCCCCCCCGGGAAATTCAACAAGCTTGTTTTATCTTATACAATACATGTCCTGGAGTCCTTGGGTTAGAAGCCTCTTGAAACGTATACTTGTTCAGATCTTACAATTAAGTCTAGCCTGCCAAACTACACTCTAACTGCCATTTGCCCATGATGACATGGCGTCGTATTGTCACACTACATGTGATAAATGTAATATATAAAGCCATGTAATAGATAGTGGATAGATTAATGCATGGCATAAATCTATCCACGGCTGCCGCTGCCACCCCTATTCATGTGTCCGCCTCACACTTTGCGCCGGCTTATCTGTTTTTCTGTATGCAGAAAACAAGATAAGCCAGTTTGCAGCAAAGATCAGACATGCGTAATTGTATTACACCGTTGGATCTTAACTGCAATTATAAAATGGCCGCTAGGGGCGTTCTCGCTGATTTACGCAGAGAATATGTAAATCAGCGGGATACGCCAATTCACGAACGTACGCAGGCCCGATGCAGTCACTTTACGCCGTTTACGTAAGGGTTTTCCCAGCGTAAAGATAAAGCTGCCCAAATCAGGCGCATCCTATGTTAAGTATGGACGTCGTGACTGCGGGAAATTTGAAAAAATTTACGTCGTTTGCGTAACTCGTCTGTGAATGGGGATTTACGTCGATTACGTTCACGTCCAAAACACTGTCATAATTCGGAGCATGCACACTGGTATTTTTCTAAGGCCGGCGCATGCGCAGTACGTTTGGCGCGTGGACGCGCCTAATTTAAATAGGAGACGCCCCCTACCCGCCTATTTTGAATTAGGCTGCCCAATTTACGCTACGCGGCCGCAACTTAACACGCAAGTGCTTTGTGAATACAGCACTTGCGTGTTAAATTGCGGCGGCTTAACGTAAATAATAAAAGTTACGCCGCCGCAACTCTGAGCACGGCTTTATGAATCTGGCCCATATTGTTTATCTGGTCTCCCAGCTGCTGACTCCTGACAAGGAATTACATTTGATAGTGCTGTCTTAACAATATCTGACAAAAGTGAGTACACCCCTCACGTTTTTGTAAATTGTTTATTGTACCTTTATATGTGACAACACTGAAGAAATTACACTTTGCTACAATGTAGTGAGTGTACAGCTTGTATAACAGTGTCAATTTGCTGTCCCCTCAAAATAACTCAACACACAGCCATTAATGTCTAAACCGCTGGCAACAAAAGTGAGTATACCTCTAAGTGAAAATGTCCAAATTGGCCCCTAAGTATCAATATTTTGTGTGGCCACCATTATTTTTCAGCACTACATTAACCCTCTTGGGCATGGAGTTCACCAAAGCTTCACAGGTTGCCACTGGATTCCTTTTCCACTACTTCATGGCGACATCACAGAGCTGGTGGATGTTAGAGATCTTGCGTGCCTCCTTCTTCGTTTGAAGATGCCCCACAGAAGTCAATAGGGTATAGGTCTGGAGACATGCTTGGCCAGACCATCACCTTTACCATCAGCTTCTTTAGCAAGGCAGTGGTCATCTTGGAGGTGTGTTTGGGGTCGTTATCATGTTGGAATACTGCCCTGCGGCCCAGTCTCTGAAGGGAGGGGATCATTGTTAGATTTTAAATTTATAAGATTTTATGTGATAAACGTTTCTGAATCATTTGGTTTACACATGGTAGCTTTGAGGACAGACGAAGGTCAGTTGCTGTGTAGGCTTCATGTATTTTTGGAGTTCCACGTGAAGACAATGGGAGGAGATGTATTGCTTAATATACACAAGGGGGTGTTACGTTTGAGACAGAAGCTTGTCACCTTTCTTGGAGCTATTCCAAAAAGAAATTGTGCTGAGCATGGCTTTTAAACAGTATAAGAGACATGTGATGAGCGTAGTTAGCTAGGAAGCTCTGGGGGCATTAGGGTCACTGACAGAGAGATGGAGGTAGGAGGCCCCACCATGCTGGAGGGCTCTCCCAAGAGACAGATCGTACCATCTTAACATCCATCTTCCTCCTTCTGAAACACTCTGAAGTACCATCCTGCCATGTTTTACCAGCTGCTAAATATGTAAGCATTGACTGTTTGCTTGTCCTGTCTTTGGAAGAATAAAACATCGTAATAATGAAGAAATCCTATGTCTGTATATTGGGAACGACGCCTGGGGAGAAGGAGAGTTTTTGACATATCGCATGACACGCGTTAGAAGAATAATGTCCGATCTGTCTCCGTCAAAAATGTCGCTTCTCCACCACCTTTTAACATTGGCGGACGCCAGCCAAATTGGTCAACTTTGTTCCTAAAGCCTTGAACAGGGGGAAATGGAAATGAAGACACAGAGATATTTGTTCAAGTCTTGAAGAAAAAACGATCAAGGACCTAGAAACAGAGGCGTTTGTGTTCCATCAGAAGATTGAAGGCTCAAAAACACACAAGGGTGAGTTTTTACGCTGTTTGTATTCTCACCAGTAGATTGCTTGTAGCTTACAAGCAGAAGAATAAAAAAAACTAAGATTTACATGACAAGGCTGATGTGTCAGCTGTCTGGACAGAATGTTTTCAATATCATGCAAAATCCAGCGAGGACTTTCTGGTTATGGAGAAAAATCGTAAACGTTTACGGACGTGAAGATTCTGCCAAGAAGTTCCTAAAAAAGGTGAGAGTTCTCACAGAAGAAGTGTTGAAATAGGATCTAAAGCTTTGCGTTATTTTTAAAGGCTACCATTGATGCACCAGGCAGATGTACTTTGGGTAAGCTAAAATGAAAGTCGGATTTTTGATGTTTTGGGACAAGTCCAAGAGTACACTATACACTATACATTCCTTTTGCAAACACAAAAAGGAGAAAGACATTATTTTATACGCACGCATCTTTACATTTGTTTACTTGAGGCCATTAATAGCCTAACTAAACATTTACACTTACAAGAGCCATAGGAAAAAGGCGAGCCAGAGAACTAGACAAGAACAACCAGAAAACTATTCTTCAAAGAAAAAGATAAGGACATTATTCTTCCAAGAAAAAGCAAGGAATGAAGATAAAGCAACAAGAAGAAGCAACAAAGAAACGAACAAAAGAAACTAACAACAGACAAAGTTTAAAGGACATTGTTTATCTCTTATTTTTTTAAGTGTACACAGGAAAATCATTCTAAACAAGGGGTAAATATGTTTTTTATATAAGTAGTTTACATGGGATGGTTAAAAATCTTAAAGTTTAGAAGTATATCCTTGTATTATCAGGAATAAATACATGCCTGTATTACATACACATATATAGAATATAGCAGTAGTAGGGTAATTAATTAATTAATGCCAGAGTGTGAAGAAGTTCTTTAATAAGGAAACTAAGTTTAATGCTGCTTGTATATGTTTAGGAAAATGTTAGGCCTAAACAACAGAAATGTGTTATTACATGTCATTCAAAGCACAAACATAGGCGGAAGTTTAAAGGAAAAACTATTGATTAAGATTATGTAAAGAACTGTATAAAATTCAGTTCATGGAAAACAACAAGGTATGTAGTATTTAACAAAAATCCTACAGATTTGGTTGCAGAAAATAATATGTTAAGGATTGAGCAATTTTTACAAAAGATTCCAAACTTGGTTTTGGTTATTAAATTTAAAGTAGTAGATTTTTCTAATTTCCTTAGGTTTTCCCAGGAAACAAATTAATATATGAAAGTTTAGTTCAATCTAAAAGTTAGCAAATATTGTGGAGAAAACTATTGTTAAAAGTTTTTTAATTGAGTAATAAGGGTAAGGACTATTGATTGGTTGGAGTAATTTTCTCAGGGAAACGCAGGTCGGTTCATGCGCAGGGGCCAATCTGGGTTTTATGAGATTGTTCCGCTAAACAATTTTTTGTCATTACTATAATCAAGAAATGTCATATTATAACGTTATGTACATGTTTTTTATCATATGTGCAAACAAAATATGTTTAAAAAATGGTAAAAAAGGTTAAAAAGTCCGAAAACGATAATATGAGATTGTTAACAGATTGTATAGTGAATGGTAGCTAAGACTGACTGTGACAGATCATTCTCTGGGAGTATGACATGTAAAAGAATGTACTATTAACAGAGAAGCAGATGGTCAGTCATGCCATGACAGTTTTTTATTTCTATGGATCAGAACACATGTTAGTGTTTAACCACTTGTCATCTGCCCGCCGTCAAATGACGGCGGGCAGACGACTCCATTGTTCTGACATCACGTCATATGACGTGATGTCCCTTTAAAGCCGCGGGCGGGGCGCGCGCGCGTCGCCGGCGGCGCGCGCGCGCGCACCCGCCGCTCCGCGGGGATCCCGTGCGAGTGCCCGGCGGCAACGATCGCCGCCGGGCACACGCAATTGCTCTGTAAGTGAGCTGGGACGTGCAGCGCTGTATGTAAACACAGAGCTGCACGTCCCTGTCAGGGAGAGAGGTGACAGATTGTGTTCCTTGTACATAGGGACACAATCGGTCACCTCCCCCAGTCACCCCCCCTCCCCCTACAGTTAGAACACTCATAGGACACACATTTAACCCCTTCCCCGCCCCCTAGTGGTTAACCCCTTCACTGCCAGTCACATTTATACAGTAATCAATGCATATTTATAGCATTTTTCACTGTATAAATGTAAATGGTCCCAAAAATGTCAGAAAAGTGTCCGAAATGTCCGCCATAACGTCGCAGTCCCAATAAAAAAATCGCACATCGCCGCCATTAATAGTAAAAAAAAAAAAAAAATGCCATAAACTATCCCCTATTTTGTAAACGCTATAAATTTTGCGCAAACCAACCGATAAACGCTTATTGCATTTTTTTTACCAAAAATATGTAGAAGAATACGTATCGGCCTAAACTGAGGGAAAAAATATTTTTTTTATATATTTTTTGGGGTTATTTATTATAGCAAAAAGGAAAAAATATTGCATTTTTTTAAAAATTGACGCTCTATTTTTGTTTATAGCGCAAAAAATAAAAACCGCAGAGGTGATCAAATACCACCAAAAGAAAGCTCTATTTGTGGGGAAAAAAGGACGCCAATTTTGTTTGGGAGCCACGTCGCACGACCGCGCAATTGTCAGTTAAAGCGACGCAGTGCGGGAAGCTTATATTTTGTCTGGGCAGGAAGGGGGTGTAGGTGCACAGTAGGTAAGTGGTTAAATCTTTTTTCAGAAATCTGAAATAAAGGTTCATGGATCTGAAAAATATATTTAAAAAGGTATAACTAACTAAAGTAATTGTTTTGAAATAAACACATGAGTTTCAGAAGAACTAAAAGGTGTTAAAATACACAGCTTTGACGAAGCTTTGCCTAGTGACAGCTGGATGTTAAAAAGAAAGGTAGTTAAAGTATAAATACATTAAGGCTAAAATGATGCAGTGTAATAAAGCCACAGTTATGCAAGTTAAATTAATGCATAAGTTACTATCAACTTTTAGTGCACATTTATTGGGACAATTGAACTTCCTGTATATTTTGTATACACTAAAAGATGAAATTAAGACTGCCATGTTTGTTTAGCAGTCAGAAGTGACAGAGCACATGTGGTTCAATCAATCACATTGTATGATTGGTTCAGAAAAAGTACTTAAACATGATCAAGTGTCTTTTAGAAATACAATATTTAGGAAAGCCCAACCTAAATGTTTTTTTTTTTTTTAAATTAAAGCAATTATAAGTAAAGTAAAGTATAGTAAAGAAAAATACAATAATATGGTAAAAATATTACTTTTACAAAATTTAAATTAGTCACAGAATAAAGAGGGGGACGATGAAAATGTTGTCTCAGTACAGACTAATAATGAAGATAAATTCATTGTAAAAATAATTGATTCCAACAATAATGGATAGAGTTATTTTTAAATGAAAATTTTTTTTTTTGCATATCCGGGTACTCATTATTAGAGCATTTTGCCATCAAACTTCTGAATGTTGTTTTATTATGTTTATAGAGCAATTCAAAAGACAAAGAGTGATCTGATACTATAAAGTATTGAGAGATTTTGCAATCTATGTAGATTGATTATATTAGATTTTTCACCTACAAGTATGTTTTTTCCTTTAGTTAATTTTTTTTTATAAAATTAATTTAGGTAATTCTAGGAAAAATTAATATATTTTTAATGAAAGCTAAGTTGTGAACTTTGTCATATTCCATTGAGTTGTTTTCAAACCATGGAATCAGATAATGATTTTTTTCATTTTTATAGGACAGGTGATGAAGGACATGTATGCAATTTTAGTATTTGATAAAGTTTTTGTTTCTTATCATCTTTAGTACCCAGATATAATAGAACGCTACAATAGTATTTTTAAGTCTAAATAGGGTAAGATGATTCAAGAAAAGGTAAATCTTAGGTGCCGTACACACGGCAGAGAACCTCGACGGGCAGAACACATCGATTTGCCCGTCGAGGTTCTCTCCCGGCCGTCGGATTCGGCGACCCGCCCGTCGGGAATGGCAACCAGCCATTCTTCCAGGCGGGCCGTCGAGGAAATAGAGAGCGTGCTCTCTATTTCGGCTCGACGGGCTTCCCGACAGGAAGCTCGCCGAGACCGTACACACGGCCGAGGTCCTCGCTGGAATGTGCATTCCAGCGAGGTTCTCGCTGATTTTCAGCGAGAACCTCGGCCGTGTGTACGGCGCCTGAGGTGGCTTATTTACCTGTTATATTTTTTAGTTTACAAACTTTTTTAGACTAAGGGTTTGTTAATTTTTTGAGTTAATGACAGGATGAAGAATGTCTGTTCTTCTATGTCTTTTGAGATTAGCATACATAGTTGTTTCCAATCTGTTTCACAGGACAAAGTACAGGTATAGGAATTTCAGAAGTTTGTTTACAAAACATGGCTAGGCCTTTGCTAATTTTAAATAGAAATTATTTTTTGAATAAGATTTCTACTTCTTATGAGTATGTTTCATAATTTATTCCAGTAGTTAAAGTTATGGTTATGAATTATAGATCTGAAGGTACCAGGGATACCTGCCAACTGAAATATCATTTGGAATTTCAAATTGGGAAGGTTATTTATTTTTTGGATTCTTCTATGACCATGAAACAAGCACAACTAAAATTCTATTTTGTTATTATTTCTAGTTTTTCAAAATATTTTTTGATTATGTTATTAAGGTTCATCATTTTTGGATGAACTTCAATATTTATTCATATGGACTTAAATCAAAGTGACATATTGATCGGTCGATCATTATGTAAGGGGGAGTTGGAATGTAATTCTAATATAGGAATTTTTTTGAAATATGGAAAAATAGTTGTTCTATTTGGTTTTTAAATCTTGTATAAGAATACATATTGATACACATAGAATTATTATTTCACATAGAATAATACATTTTTATTAATTTTTATAGAACACATAACTTGGGAAAGTTGGATGGATAGTTTGATACAAGTATGTATAACAAAGTATACATTTGAAGTATTAATATATTTAGAGTACATACAGTTGTGTATGGAAGATTTAAAGTGTCTAAACAAAATTATTGTTGAATTAAAAAAATATGGAACGTTGAAAAAATAAATAAAAGAGTTGCTTGCTGGTCATGGATAAATAAATAAATTAAATGGATAGATAAACAAATTAAATAGATGAATAAATAAATAGGAAAATAAATAGAAAGAAAGATGGAATATATAAAAATATGACAATCAAATAATGGGAAAGTTATGTTTTTATGTATCCACAGACAAGTAGATTACGTATTATGGGCCAGATTCAGCAACACTTGCGCTGGAGTATTTCGATATGCGCCGCGTAACTGTGAAGATGCGCCGTCGTTTCTATGTGCCCGTACCCACCAAACTAGATGCGCCCAATAACGGGCCATTTGCGACCGGCGGAACGTTCCGACGCCAGAGTATCGTCATCGCTTAATTTCGCTTGGCGCATCAGTCGCGCCTATTGATTTCCCCTGCAAATATGCAAATGAGGGATTTTTCCCAATTCACAAACGGATTAGCACCATACGCTGGCTACATGCGCCGCGCGTATCTCGTCCGTCCGGCGCAAAGTTATTTCTACAAATAGCTGCTTTATCTTTACTCCAGACGGCCACATGTCAGCAGGAGAGCAGCTTCAGCAGCGTTACCGACGATAAGAGCTAGCTGAGCACCCCCACTTGCAGGACAACACCTCTGTCCATGCTTGTCTGTCAAATTTTACAGCCATGGAGGAAGACATCATAGGTCTCCATAGCCGAGATGACGGCTGACAGCTCCTGGCCATTAAAGTTCAGCTTTCTCCTGTGTGTTTGCGGGGAACGGGAGCAGCCATCTCAGAACAAAAGTAACATCACTGCGGGGAGGGGGAGCAGGATATACTTTAGTGCCGGAATGGCGCTTCTACGGGCGCATTTAAACGCCCAACGGAAGGCATTGCGCTGACGTTTCCCGTGAAGTGGTGCCGACGGAAGTTGTGAGCATGCGCACAAAGGGGGCGAGTGGAGCCTCACTCACTGCGCATGCTCCGTGGTTGATGCGCTGAACGTAAGCCTCTGCGCTGGGCTCCGCCCATCATTTACATATGATCACACCCACTTCCCCTTGCGTCGGGTTACGCCAGCGCATTATCGTTACTCTGGCGCAAGTTTACGCGCAACTGCTATGTGAATAACAGTACTTGCGCTGAAAGGGTCGTCAGAGTAACGTAAATGAGAAGCGTTACTCTGGAGCAAAGATGCTCTCATCTACCTGAATCTGGCCCTATGTTTATAATTGTTCAGTGTCAAGGATAATGTATAAAAACGTATACTGTAGAAATTATTTGGTTATTTAAATTTCAAAAGAAATGCAATGCAAGACATTTTTTTAATTAATAATTAATATTATAGAGTAATATAATTTGATACATCAAAGATATATATTTCTTCTTTATGACAAAATAGTTATATGATATGGTTGAAGTTATAAGAAGTTAAATTTATGGAGGTAAAGGAAGAAAAATTAATATTACATAATTTAGATAAATTAAAATTAATTAATAATATAATAATTTATAGTTTCTTAAAGGAATCAAATGGTTAAATATTTCACAGAAATATCTCAGAATTTTGGAAAAAGTTTATGTACAATATCTGAAATGTTAAATTGTATTGTTTGTATTGGAAACAAGAGAATCAGAAACATTTATTATAAACAAGAGAATCAGAAACATTTATTATTTAAGATGAATGCACTTATTTTGTTTGTTAATTACAGTGCATTAAGGGGGAATTGTTAGATTTAAAATTTATAAGATTTTATGTGATAAACGTTTCTGAATCATTTGGTTTACACATGGTAGCTTTGAGGACAGACGAAGGTCAGTTGCTGTGTAGGCTTCATGTATTTTTGGAGTTCCACGTGAAGACAATGGGAGGAGATGTCACCTTTCTTCGAGCTATTCCAAAAAGAAATTGTGCTGAGCATGGCTTTTAAACAGTATAAGAGACATGTGATGAGCGTAGTTAGCTAGGAAGCTCTGGGGGCCTTAGGGTCACCGACAGAGAGATGGAGGTAGGAGGCCCCACCATGCTGGAGGGCTCTCTCAAGAGACAGATCGTACCATCTTAACATCCATCTTCCTCCTTCTGAAACACTCTGAAGTACCATCCTGCCATGTTTTACCAGCTGCTAAATATGTAAGCATGGACTGTTTGCTTGTCCTGTCTTTGGAAGAATAAAACATCGTAATAATGAAGAAATCCTATGTCTGTATATTGGGAACGACGCCTGGGGAGAAGGAGAGTTTTTGACATATCGCATGACACGCGTTAGAGGAAAATGTCCCCTCTGTCTATCAAATTGTCTTCCCCCACCCTTTTAACAATCATGCTCTGCTTCAGTATGTCACAGTACATTTTGGCATTCATGGTTCCCTCAATGAATTGTAGCTCTCCAGTGCTGGTAGCACTCATGCAGCCCCAGACCACCACACTCCCACCACCATGCTTGACTGTAGGCAAGACACACTTGTCTTTGTACTCCTCACCTGGTTGCCACCACACACGCTTGACATAGGGTGACCACATTTCCAAACTACCATTCAGGGACACCCCCCCTTCCCAAAAATCAGTTTGTACTGTAACGAGTCAAAGCACAGTGATTGGACACAAGAGACGGGATTTATGATTTCTCCAATCACAAGCAGGGGGTGGGGATTGTGCTCCTCCAGGCATTCCCAACCAGGGCAAGTACTGTGAGTAAAGCGGTGATGTGGCAACCTTTTTTGGGGGCATCAGAAATACCTGGGGGGGGGGGGGCTGTGTCAGTTTCATTCCGGGACACTGTATTGTCCTGGAATGAAGGTGCCCGGGACAGACCTGCAAAATACGGGACTGTCCCGGGCAATCCGGGACACGTGGTCACCCTAGCTTGACACCATCTGAACCAAATCAGTTTATCTTGGTCTCATAAAACCACAAGACATCGTTCCAGTAATCCATGTCCCTAGTCTGCTTGTCTTCAGAAAACCGTTTGTGGACTTTCTTGGGTATCATCTTTAGAAGAGGCTTCTGTCAGGAACCATGAAACAGACGGAGAAAGAAAATGCAGTAAAAATCACACCTTTTAACTAGGGTTGTCCCGATACCGATATCGGGACCGATACCGAGTATTTGCGGGAGTACTTGTACTCCCGCAAATACCCCCGATACCAGAATAGAATACTCCCCCCCCCCCGCCGAACGCCGCCGCCGCATCGAAACCCGCCGCCGCATGGGTTAAACATCGTGCGGGAACCTCACAGCATTCATTTGAATAGCTGTAGTGTTCCCGCCCGTATAGAAACTCCCCCTTGCTCGGGATTGGATGGGTGATCGTGATCTGTAAAATCCCAAGCAAGGGAACACTACAGCTATTCAAATGAATGCTGTAATGTTCCCCGGGCGGCGGTGGCTAGGTAGGGGTGACATGACTGCATATATGGGTGACATGGCTGCATATATGGGTGACATGGCTGCATTTGTGGATGACATGGCTGCATTTGTGGGTGACATGGCTGCATATATGGGTGACATTTAAAAAAGTATCGGTATTCGGTATCGGCGACTACTTGAAAAAAAGTATCGGTACTTGTACTCGGTCCTAAAAAAGTGGTATCGGGACAACCTTACTTTTAACCACTCGGACCAAAATGCAGGTAAATGACCTTGCCCCTTTTTGCGATTCGGCACTGTGTCGCTTTAACTGACAATTGCGCGGCCGTGCGACGTGGCTCCCAAACAAAATTCGTGTCCTTTTCTTCCCACAAATAGAGCTTTCTTTTGGTGGTATTTGATCGCCTCTGCGATTTTTATTTTTTGCGCTATATACAAAAATAGAGCGACATTTTTGAAAAAAAAACAATATTTTTTACTTTTTGTTATAAGATAAATCAAATAAACTAAATTTTAGTCAATCATTTAGGCCAAAATTTCTTTAGTAAAAAAAAATCACAATAAAAAAAAATTAGCTACCTAGCGGGAACAGCGACACTAATACAGCGATCAGAAAAATGATCGCTTAGTGACACTGGCAATAGGGAGTGAAAGGGTTAACTAGGGTGGTGATCAAGGGGTTAAAACTTTATTAGGGGGGGGGCTACCCTGAACCTAACACTAACTGACTGTCACACTGTCTGTCACACTGACACTAAATACAGTAATCATACATGTATGATTACTGCACTCAGTGGCACTGTGACAGGGGGAGGGGGGGCGATCACAAGGGGTTAATGTGACTATGTGTAGTGTGTGTCAGTGTAGTGTTAGTGCAGACTTACTGTGCGATGTCATCTCTCCTCAGCGGTGGTTGAAAAAAACGCTGAGGGGAGAGATCACATCGCTTCCTCCTTCCTGTGTTTACACAGGAGGAGGAAGTGCAGGCGGGGGAGCGTGTGGATTGGCTGGGAGCGATCCTGAGGGGGCGGATAAAAATGAATAGCCGCCCCCTTGTCCCGGATCGCTCGGCCAGCTACAGGGACCGCCGTATGTACGGGGGGGGTCCGATCGGACCTCCGAACCCCCTCAAGGCACCAACGTATACAGTATGTACGTTCTGCCGACGTAAATGTACATGCGGCGGTCCTTAACCAGTTAATAAAGTGGTAAAAATGGTACAACTGGTAAACATAGTCAATATATAACCAGGGTTCTGTAACCAAATCGGGTAGTCAGAACAAGATAGGAAATCAAGAAGCCAGATAGTTTGATACAAGTATGTATAACAAAGTATACATTTGAAGTATTAATATATTTAGAGTACATACAGTTGTGTATGGAAGATTTAAAGTGTCTAAACAAAATTATTGTTGAATTAAAAAAATATGGAACGTTGAAAAAATAAATAAAAGAGTTGCTTGCTGGTCATGGATAAATAAATAAATTAAATGGATAGATAAACAAATTAAATAGATGAATAAATAAATAGGAAAATAAATAGAAAGAAAGATGGAATATATAAAAATATGACAATCAAATAATGGGAAAGTTATGTTTTTATGTATCCACAGACAAGTAGATTACGTATTATGGGCCAGATTCAGCATTTCGCTTGGCGCATCAGTCGCGCCTATTGATTTCCCCTGCAAATATGCAAATGAGGGATTTTTCCCAATTCACAAACGGATTAGCACCATACGCTGGCTACATGCGCCGCGCGTATCTCGTCCGTCCGGCGCAAAGTTATTTCTACAAATAGCTGCTTTATCTTTACTCCAGACGGCCACATGTCAGCAGGAGAGCAGCTTCAGCAGCGTTACCGACGATAAGAGCTAGCTGAGCACCCCCACTTGCAGGACAACACCTCTGTCCATGCTTGTCTGTCAAATTTTACAGCCATGGAGGAAGACATCATAGGTCTCCATAGCCGAGATGACGGCTGACAGCTCCTGGCCATTAAAGTTCAGCTTTCTCCTGTGTGTTTGCGGGGAACGGGAGCAGCCATCTCAGAACAAAAGTAACATCACTGCGGGGAGGGGGAGCAGGATATACTTTAGTGCCGGAATGGCGCTTCTACGGGCGCATTTAAACGCCCAACGGAAGGCATTGCGCTGACGTTTCCCGTGAAGTGGTGCCGACGGAAGTTGTGAGCATGCGCACAAAGGGGGCGAGTGGAGCCTCACTCACTGCGCATGCTCCGTGGTTGATGCGCTGAACGTAAGCCTCTGCGCTGGGCTCCGCCCATCATTTACATATGATCACACCCACTTCCCCTTGCGTCGGGTTACGCCAGCGCATTATCGTTACTCTGGCGCAAGTTTACGCGCAACTGCTATGTGAATAACAGTACTTGCGCTGAAAGGGTCGTCAGAGTAACGTAAATGAGAAGCGTTACTCTGGAGCAAAGATGCTCTCATCTACCTGAATCTGGCCCTATGTTTATAATTGTTCAGTGTCAAGGATAATGTATAAAAACGTATACTGTAGAAATTATTTGGTTATTTAAATTTCAAAAGAAATGCAATGCAAGACATTTTTTTAATTAATAATTAATATTATAGAGTAATATAATTTGATACATCAAAGATATATATTTCTTCTTTATGACAAAATAGTTATATGATATGGTTGAAGTTATAAGAAGTTAAATTTATGGAGGTAAAGGAAGAAAAATTAATATTACATAATTTAGATAAATTAAAATTAATTAATAATATAATAATTTATAGTTTCTTAAAGGAATCAAATGGTTAAATATTTCACAGAAATATCTCAGAATTTTGGAAAAAGTTTATGTACAATATCTGAAATGTTAAATTGTATTGTTTGTATTGGAAACAAGAGAATCAGAAACATTTATTATAAACAAGAGAATCAGAAACATTTATTATTTAAGATGAATGCACTTATTTTGTTTGTTAATTACAGTGCATTAAGGGGGAATTGTTAGATTTAAAATTTATAAGATTTTATGTGATAAACGTTTCTGAATCATTTGGTTTACACATGGTAGCTTTGAGGACAGACGAAGGTCAGTTGCTGTGTAGGCTTCATGTATTTTTGGAGTTCCACGTGAAGACAATGGGAGGAGATGTCACCTTTCTTCGAGCTATTCCAAAAAGAAATTGTGCTGAGCATGGCTTTTAAACAGTATAAGAGACATGTGATGAGCGTAGTTAGCTAGGAAGCTCTGGGGGCCTTAGGGTCACCGACAGAGAGATGGAGGTAGGAGGCCCCACCATGCTGGAGGGCTCTCTCAAGAGACAGATCGTACTATCTTAACATCCATCTTCCTCCTTCTGAAACACTCTGAAGTACCATCCTGCCATGTTTTACCAGCTGCTAAATATGTAAGCATGGACTGTTTGCTTGTCCTGTCTTTGGAAGAATAAAACATCGTAATAATGAAGAAATCCTATGTCTGTATATTGGGAACGACGCCTGGGGAGAAGGAGAGTTTTTGACATATCGCATGACACGCGTTAGAGGAAAATGTCCCCTCTGTCTATCAAATTGTCTTCCCCCACCCTTTTAACAATCATGCTCTGCTTCAGTATGTCACAGTACATTTTGGCATTCATGGTTCCCTCAATGAATTGTAGCTCTCCAGTGCTGGTAGCACTCATGCAGCCCCAGACCACCACACTCCCACCACCATGCTTGACTGTAGGCAAGACACACTTGTCTTTGTACTCCTCACCTGGTTGCCACCACACACGCTTGACATAGGGTGACCACATTTCCAAACTACCATTCAGGGACACCCCCCCTTCCCAAAAATCAGTTTGTACTGTAACGAGTCAAAGCACAGTGATTGGACACAAGAGACGGGATTTATGATTTCTCCAATCACAAGCAGGGGGTGGGGATTGTGCTCCTCCAGGCATTCCCAACCAGGGCAAGTACTGTGAGTAAAGCGGTGATGTGGCAACCTTTTTTGGGGGCATCAGAAATACCTGGGGGGGGGGGGGCTGTGTCAGTTTCATTCCGGGACACTGTATTGTCCTGGAATGAAGGTGCCCGGGACAGACCTGCAAAATACGGGACTGTCCCGGGCAATCCGGGACACGTGGTCACCCTAGCTTGACACCATCTGAACCAAATCAGTTTATCTTGGTCTCATAAAACCACAAGACATCGTTCCAGTAATCCATGTCCCTAGTCTGCTTGTCTTCAGAAAACCGTTTGTGGACTTTCTTGGGTATCATCTTTAGAAGAGGCTTCTGTCAGGAACCATGAAACAGACGGAGAAAGAAAATGCAGTAAAAATCACACCTTTTAACTAGGGTTGTCCCGATACCGATATCGGGACCGATACCGAGTATTTGCGGGAGTACTTGTACTCCCGCAAATACCCCCGATACCAGAATAGAATACTCCCCCCCCCCCGCCGAACGCCGCCGCCGCATCGAAACCCGCCGCCGCATGGGTTAAACATCGTGCGGGAACCTCACAGCATTCATTTGAATAGCTGTAGTGTTCCCGCCCGTATAGAAACTCCCCCTTGCTCGGGATTGGATGGGTGATCGTGATCTGTAAAATCCCAAGCAAGGGAACACTACAGCTATTCAAATGAATGCTGTAATGTTCCCCGGGCGGCGGTGGCTAGGTAGGGGTGACATGACTGCATATATGGGTGACATGGCTGCATATATGGGTGACATGGCTGCATTTGTGGATGACATGGCTGCATTTGTGGGTGACATGGCTGCATATATGGGTGACATTTAAAAAAGTATCGGTATTCGGTATCGGCGACTACTTGAAAAAAAGTATCGGTACTTGTACTCGGTCCTAAAAAAGTGGTATCGGGACAACCTTACTTTTAACCACTCGGACCAAAATGCAGGTAAATGACCTTGCCCCTTTTTGCGATTCGGCACTGTGTCGCTTTAACTGACAATTGCGCGGCCGTGCGACGTGGCTCCCAAACAAAATTCGTGTCCTTTTCTTCCCACAAATAGAGCTTTCTTTTGGTGGTATTTGATCGCCTCTGCGATTTTTATTTTTTGCGCTATATACAAAAATAGAGCGACATTTTTGAAAAAAAATCAATATTTTTTACTTTTTGTTATAAGATAAATCAAATAAACTAAATTTTAGTCAATCATTTAGGCCAAAATTTCTTTAGTAAAAAAAAATCACAATAAAAAAAAATTAGCTACCTAGCGGGAACAGCGACACTAATACAGCGATCAGAAAAATGATCGCTTAGTGACACTGGCAATAGGGAGTGAAAGGGTTAACTAGGGTGGTGATCAAGGGGTTAAAACTTTATTAGGGGGGGGGCTACCCTGAACCTAACACTACTGACTGACTGTCACACACTGTCTGTCACACTGACACTAAATACAGTAATCATACATGTATGATTACTGCACTCAGTGGCACTGTGACAGGGGGAGGGGGGGCGATCACAAGGGGTTAATGTGACTATGTGTAGTGTGTGTCAGTGTAGTGTTAGTGCAGACTTACTGTGCGATGTCATCTCTCCTCAGCGGTGGTTGAAAAAAACGCTGAGGGGAGAGATCACATCGCTTCCTCCTTCCTGTGTTTACACAGGAGGAGGAAGTGCAGGCGGGGGGGGGAGCGTGTGGATTGGCTGGGAGCGATCCTGAGAGGGGGCGGATAAAAATGAATAGCCGCCCCCTTGTCCCGGATCGCTCGGCCAGCTACAGGGACCGCCGTATGTACGGGGGGGGTCCGATCGGACCTCCGAACCCCCTCAAGGCACCAACGTATACAGTATGTACGTTCTGCCGACGTAAATGTACATGCGGCGGTCCTTAACCAGTTAATAAAGTGGTAAAAATGGTACAACTGGTAAACATAGTCAATATATAACCAGGGTTCTGTAACCAAATCGGGTAGTCAGAACAAGATAGGAAATCAAGAAGCCAGATATCCAAGTAGTCAGAGGCAACAGAAAGGATTCAGAAGGAACGTCAGACAGGCAAGTCTTTTAACAAGAACACAGCTTAGAGTCTCTAGGTATGAAGATCAAGGCCAAGGCATTGAATAAATAAACCAGGCAGTTTAAATAGCCAGAAGGGGCTTGTTGTGGGCTTGACTGATGATCAGGAGATGATCAACAGGTGAGCCACTGTGCAATGATGAGTATTGGCAAAATACCTGACAGCTGAGCAACCTGAGCAGAGAGAAGTGAGGGCTGAGAGACCTGCCTGCTTCCTTCTGGGACAACAGCCATGCAGATAAATTTGATGCAGTGTGCGGCATATGGTCTGAGCACTGAAAGGCTGACCCCCCCACCCCTTCAACCTCTGCAGCAATGCTGGCAGCACTCATACATCTATTTCCCCAAAACAACCTATGGATATGACGTTGAGCATGTGCACTCAGCTTCTTTGGTCGACCATGGCATGGCGAGGCCTGTTCTGAATGGAACCGTGCTGCAGCTCAATTTCAGGGTCTTGACACTCTTCTTATAGCCTAGGCCATCTTTATGTAGCGCAACAAAATACTTTTTTCAGATCCTCAGAGAGTTCTTAGCCATAAGGTGCCATGGTGAACTTCCAGTGAGCAGTATGAGAGAGAGAGCGATAACACCAAATGTAACACACCTGCTCTCCATTCACACCTAAAGCCCCATACACACGGTCAGACTTTTGGCCAACCAACTTCAAAATCTGCAACTTTTCAAATTTGTCTGATCGTGTGTACGCTCCATCGGACCAACTTTTTCAGGTTTCATCTGACAAAAAGTTGGGTCTGCGAACGGACCAACTTTTCAGCAACAAAAGTCTGATGGTGCTTTGTGTGACCGTGTGTACAGCAATCCAACCAACTTTTGTACAAAGTGCAAATACTCATGCTCAGAACCAATGTTAAAATCAACCAACACTAGCAGAAGTTAACCAAATGGTGGCGGTAAAGAGCAGAAAAACCACGTGATGATGGGAAAGTTTTAGAAAAGTTTGCAGAAAAGTCTGACTGTGTGTATGCTATGGGTGTGACCGGACAAATCAATTAGGACAAAAATCCAAGGGAAATTTTGTTGGATGTCCTACCGTGTGTAGGGGGCTTTAGACCAACACTAACGAGTCACATGACACCGGGGAGGGAAAATGGCTAATTGGGCCCAATTTGGACATTTTCACTAAGGTTTAGACTTTTGTTGCCAGCGAATTAGACATTTATAGCTGTGTGTTGAGTTATTTTGAGGGGACAGCAAATTTGTTATACAAGTTGTACACTCACTACTTTTGACATTGTAGCAAAGTGTAATTTTTTTCAGTGTTGTCACATGAAAAAAAATATTTACAAAAATGTAAGGGGTGTACTCACTTTTGTAAAATACTGCTTAAAAATAAAATAAGGCTAAACCACTTCCATACCGTGCCTATTCTGGCACTTCTCTCCTTCATGTAAAAAAATTGATTTTTTAACCACTTAATCACCGCCCTATAGCCGAAATACGGCTATAGGGCGGTTCCTGTACTCTAACAGGACGTCCATGGACGTCCTCCGTTAGAGTCAGGTGTGCGCGCCCAACCGGGCGCGCACACGCGATCACCGGTGCTCACCGGGTCCACGGGACCCGCAGCACCGATGATCGCGGTAAGGAGCCAATGGCGGCGGCTCCTTACCACGTGATCACGCCGTCCAATGACGGCGCGACCACGTGTGTAAACAAATCTGACGTGCGTCAGATCCGCGCGCGCACCCGAGCGGGCGCGCACGCGGCGGTCACGGCGCTCGGCGGGTCCACGGGACCCGCAGCGTCAGTGATCTCGGTAAGGAGCCAATGGTGGCGGCTCCTTACCACGTGATCGCGCCGTCCAATGACGGCGTGATCACATGTAAACAAACCGCGTCACTTGCTGACGCCGGTTCTCTTCCCTCCTCTCGCTGTACCGATCGGTACAGCGTGAGAGGAGAGCGCGGATGGCTGCAGCAGTGTGGGATGGATCTGTGACTATTGCAGTCACAGATCCATCCATCCCTGCTCAGCCATCCCTGCATTAACTCCTTCCTTCCCTGCGCAAAACTCTGCATACCCCCCCAATACTCTGCATACCCCCCCCAATACTCTGCATACCCCCCCCCAATACTCTGCATAACCCCCCCCAACAATACTCTGCATACCCCCCCCCAAATACTCTGCATACCCCCCCCATACCCCATCAATACTGCATATACCCCCAATACTCAATAGCATACCCTCAATACCAATACCTCAATACCCCCACTCCGCAAGTACCTCTGCAATACCTCCGCAGCACAATACTCCGCAGTACCCCGCATAATACTCGCATACCCCAATACTATACCCCGCCAATACTCTCGCCAATACTCCGCAATACTCTGCAAGTACCCCGCAATACTCCGCAATACGCCAATACCCGCAATACTCCTGCAATACCCCGCAATACTCCGCAGTACCCAATACCCGCAGTACCCCGCAATACTCTGCAATACCCCCGCAATACTCCGCAATACCCCGCAATACTCCGCAATACCCCGCAATACTCGCAGTACCCCGCAATACTCCGCAGTACCCCGCAATACTCTGCAATACCCGCAATACTCCGCATACCCCCGCAATACTCCGCAGTACCCCGCAATACTCCGCAATACCCCGCAATACTCCGCAACCCCGCAATACTCCGCAGTACCCCGCAATACTCCCGCAATACTCCGCAGTACCCCGCAATACTCCGCAGTACCCGCAATACTCCGCAGTACTCCCGCAATACCCCACAGTACCCCCAACAATACTCCCGCACAATACTACTCCCGCCACAATACTCCCGCACAATACTCTGCAGTACCCCCGCGCAATACTCCCCCGCGCAATACTCCCCCGCGCAATACTCCCCCGCGCAATACTCTGCAATCGTTTTTTTTTTAGGCTTCCCAGCCTAGAGGGGAGATGTGGGGTCTTATTGACCCCATATCTCACTGTAAAGAGGACCTGTCATGCTATATTCCTATTACAAGGGATGTTTACATTCCTTGTAATAGGAATAAAAGTAACCAAAACATTTATTTTTGGGGAAAAAGGTGTCAAACTAAAATAAATAAAGTAAAATGAACAATAAAAAAAAAAAAAAAAATTACAGCGCCCCTGTACCCGTGTGCTCGTATACAGACGCGACCGCACACGTAAGTCCCGCCCACATATATGAAAACGGTGTTCAAACCACACATGTGAGGTATCGCTGCGAACGTTAGAGCGAGAGCAATAATTTTGGCCCTAGACCTCCTCTCCAACTAAAAAGATGTAACCAGGAAAAACATTTAAAGCGTCGCCTATGGGGATTTTTAAGTCGCGTAGTTTGGCGCCATTCCACAAGCGTGTGCAATATTGAAGGGTGACATGTTGGGTATCTATTTACTCGGCGTAACTTCATCTTTCATATTATGCAAAAACATTGGGCTAACTTTACTGTTTTTTTTTTTTTTAAAGCACAAAACTGTTTTGTTTCCAAAAAAAAACGCGTTCAAAAAATTGCTGTGCAAATACAATGCGAGATAAAAAGTTGTAACGGCCGCCATTGTATTCTCTAGGGTCTTTGCTAAAAAAGCATATATAATGTTTTGGGGTTCTATGTAATTTTCTAGCAAATAAATGAATGATTTTTCCATGTAGGAGAGAAATGTCAGAATTGGTCTGGGTGTTCCAGAACGCCTGATGGCGTTCCCTGCATGTTGGGGCCTCTGTATGTGGCCACGCTGTGTAAAAGTCTCACACATGGGGTATCGCCATACTCGGGAGGAATAGCAAATGTGTTTTGGGGTGTAATTTGTGGTATGCATATGCTGTGTGTGAGAAATAACCTAATAATATGAACATTTTGTGGAAAAAAAATTAAAATAAAAAAATCTTGATTTTGCAAAGAATTGTGGGGAAAAAATGACAACTTCAAAAAACTCACGATGCCTCTTTCTGAATACCTTGGAATGTCTTCTTTCCAAAAAGGGGTCATTGGGGGGTATTTGTACTTTTCTGGCATGTTAGGGTCTCAAGAAATGAGAGAGGCTGTCAGTACATCAGATGTGATCAAATTGATCAATTTTCAGTAATTGGTACCATAGCTTGTAGACCCCATAACTTTCACCCAGACTAAATATTATCCAATTTTTTTTTTTTTTGTTACCAAAGATATGTAGCAGTATACATTTTAGGCCAAATTTATGAAGAAAAATTACTTTTTTGCAAAATTTTATAATAGAAATGAAGAAAAATTCATTTTTTTACAAAATTTACGTTCTTTTTTCATTTATAGCGAAAAAAATAAAAACCGCAGAGGTGATCAAATACCACCAAAAGAAAGCTCTATTTGTGGGAAAAAAAGGACAAAAATTTCATTTGGTTAGAGTGTTGTATGACTGAGTTATTGTCATTCAAACTGTGAGAGCACCGAAAGCTGAAAATTGGTCTGGTTATTAAGGAGGTTTAAGTGCCCAGTGGTCAAGTGGTTAATACAGCTTACCTGTAAAATCTTTTTCTTGGAGTACATTACGGGACACAGAGCAGCATATTCATTACTATATGGGTTATATGGAGTACCTTCAGGTGTGGACACTGGCAATCTCAAACAGGAAGTCCCCTCCCTATATAACCCCCTCCCATAGAGGAAGTACCTCAGTTTTGTAGCAAGCAGTATGCCTCCCAAAAATGTTCCCCAAAAGAGGGGTGGGAGCTCTGTGTCCCGTGATGTACTCCAAGAAAAAGATTTTACAGGTAAGCTGTATTAAAAAATCTCTTTTTCTTTCTCGTACATCACGGGACACAGAGCAGCATATTCATTACTATATGGGATGTCCGAAAGCAGTGCTTTAATGAGGGGAGGGAGACATCTTCCAAAAAAGGATTTAATTTAGAGGTATACTCAAATACTAATAAATCCAACTTAGACAAGAAATGTAAATCTCAAATCTAAATCAAGGGAGCCCCCTCAGATCCTGAGGAGCTTGAATCGCGGCCTGTAGTACTGCCTGCCCAAAGGCTGTATCCGCATTCCTTCTTACGTCCAATTGCTAAAAAATTTGTAAACATGTGGACTGACGACCACGTTGCTGCCTTGCATATTCGAGCCATAGAGATCTGATGATGTGCTGCCCAGGAGGTGCCCATGGCCCTGGTAGAATGGGCCTTTACCGACAAAGGAGGAGGCAACCTCTTCAAACCGCAGGCCTGAACGATTAATTGTTTAATCCATCTTGCGATGGTGGATCAAGCAGCTGCCTGACCCATCTTGGGCCCTTCCGGTAAAACGAACACCACATCTGTTTTCCGAACCTTCTCTGTAGCTTTAAGATAGGCCTTTATGGCCCTGACAATATCCAACGTATGCAGCAACCCCTCCTTTCTAGAGGTGGGTTTTGGAAAGAAGGATGGAAGTACCACATCCTGGTTCAAGTGGAAACTGGATATAACCTTTGGTAGAAAGGAAGGATGAGGACGGAAACCCGCCCTATCCTTATGTAAAATGAGATATGGTTCCTTACAAGATAAGGCTGCCAATTCCGATACTCTCCTGGCCGAAACTATGGCAATCAGAAATACCGACTTTCTAGTCAGTAAAACCAAAGGTACCTCAGCCAACGGCTCAAAGGGTTGTTTCTGTAGAGTTGACAGAACAAGATTTAAGTCCCATGGACAAAGTGGTGATTTGACCTGAGGATTAACACGTAAGACTCCCTGTACGAAGATCTTAACCAGCGAGTGGGCGGCCAGCGGCCTCTGAAACCACACTGATAAGGCTGAAATCTGTCCCTAGATCGTGCTTAATGCCAGGCCTTTATCCACTCCTAGCTGGAGAAAACGTAATACTCTATCAATGGTATCCTTGCGGGAAAACCATCTCTTCGACTCACACCAGCCTACGTAGGCCCTCCAAACCCTGTAACAAATTACCCTGGAGGCCGGCTTTCTAGCCTTAATGAGGGTAGGGATTACCTGCCTAGACAGACTTCTACCCCTGAGAATCAGGGATTTCAGCCCGCCAGGCCGTCAATTTTAGACGCCGTAATGCAGGGTGGAGGATCGGGCCTTGTGAGAGTAGGTCTGGCCATAGAGGAAGAGTCCAAGGGCCCCTCCCGCTGCCAATTTCAGGACTAGTGAGTACCATGCCCTCCGGTACCAAAGCTGGGGCTACCAGGATAACCGGCCTGTGCTATGATCCTGCGCAACAGGCGGGTAGTAACTGCAGCGGGGGAAATGCATATAGAAGTTATGATTGATGCCAAGGGCAAACCAACGCATCGGTTCCGCAGGCCATAGGGTCCCTCGTTCGAGACATGAACCTGTCTAGCTTCTTGTTGAATCCTGATGCCATGACATCCACGTCTGGCACTCCCCACTTCTGGGAGATTGTCTGAAAGACCTGTGGATGCAGAGACCACTCTCCCGGCGACAGGGTTTGGCGACTTTAGGAAGTCCGCCTGCAGGTTGTCCACCCCGGGAATGAATATCGCCGATATGCAGGGTACATAAACCTCTGCCCACCGAAAAACCAAGGTCATCTCTCTCTGAGTGGCTTGACTCTTGGTTTCCCCTTGGTGGTTCACATATATGCCACAGCTGTGGCATTGTCTGAATGAATTTTCACCGAGGACCCCTGTAATCTGGATGTCTATGCCAGGAGGGCTAGCCGAGCCGCTCTGACCTCCCAGACATTGATGGGCAGCTGCCTCTCCACCTCTGCCCAAGTTCCTTGGCGAGTGAACCCGTTCAAGACCGCTCTCTAGCCTTCTAGACCACTGGGCAGAAAGACTCCCCTTCAGAAAGTTCTGAGGGTTTAATCATCAGCATAGACTTCTGCCGGACCTTTAATGACGGCGTCAAAGGAAACTCCAAGGCCTTTGCTCCCTTGCTCCAAGCTGTCTGTAGGACGCGAGTGTGGAAGCGTGCGGTACCGCCTCGAACATGGCCATTAGTTTGCCTAGTAATCGCATACATAGGCGAATAGTTGGTTCTCTTTTGCTTAGAACCAACTGAATCAATTTTTTGATAGCCTCGACCTTTACCAGGGGCAGGAACACCTTTTGTGGTGTCAGAAGTGGGATCTGAACCCATGCCTCCAGCCGAGGCTGCGACCTGAACGCAGCGCCTTAGCCCGCTCGGCCATCCTGACCGTGTTCTGTGTCTAATCTCATGCCGAGATATTCCAACTGCTTTGTAGGTTGAAATGCTGATTTTTCCCCGGTTTAGGACCCAGCCGAACCTCTCGAGGTACTGAACCATGAGGGCTACTGCGCATTCCAGCCAAGGAAGCGAGTGATCTATGATTAAGAGGTCGTCCAGGTATGCTAGGACCGAGACCCCTTGGATCCTTAGATTGACTAGAATTGGAGCTAGGACCTTCGTGAATACCCGGGGGCCGTAGCCAGCCCAAAGGGGAGCGCCACGAATTGGAAGTGACGCTGTATCACTGTGAAGCGTAAAAAATCTTTGATGTGGCTGAAAGATTGGTACATGAAGGTAACCATCCTTTATGTCTATAGAAGCCAGAAAGTCGTCCTTCTGGAGTGTGGCGGCTGCTGACCGAACGGATTCCATCCGGAAATAGCGAACCCTTAGGTCAGCATTTAAACCTTTAGGTCCAAAATTGGTCTGACATCGCCGATGGGCTTTGGTATGACAAACAGATTGGAATAGAAACCTAGCCCCTGTTATTGGGCTGGTACCTCTACCATTATGCCCTGGTAAGCAGATGTCCAATGCCGCCTGCATTGAGGCCTTCCTTGTGGAGGAACCTTAGAAATTCTACTCTGTAGCCTGTGGCCACAGATGATCGGACCCCCTCTGTCGGGGATCGATACCATGGCCTCTTGCCCCCAGAGGCCTGTCCTTGCGATCCATTGTTAAAAGTTTGATCGCGCAGGGGGCCCGATACTGCCTGGAATTTGAGGGCCCCGGAACAGGGAGGAGCTGCCTTTTAAACGCAGGACCCCGGAACTTCTTTTGACTGGTAAAAGGGGTACTTTTGCCACTTGAAACAGTCTAAATGTATTTATCCAGATCTTTCCATGGAAGGAAAAACCTGCCAGTAGTCTTTTGCATGGGGCTCGGCCGCGCCAGTTCTTCAACCATAAGAGCCTTCTCATATGCACTAAAAATAGTGACAAACGAGACGCCTGCTGGATGGAGTCTTTTATAGCCTCTACCGCAAAGCACAGAGCTCTGGGAATATCCAATAACTCCTCTGCCTATTGGGCAGGGATGTCTTTAAGCATCTGTTTTGTCTGGTCCTTTAACGCCTGACAAACTCCAATTGCAGCCACTGCTGGCTGTACCACTGCTCCTGCCGTAGCAAAGGATGCTTGAAAAAGTGTCTCTAAACGTTTATCGACCGGGACCTTAAACATTTGTATGTTTTCCCCCGGGCCAGTTAATGATTTATTCACACATGAGATGGCTGCGTCCACAGTTGGGAGCGCCGATTCCTAGAAAAATTTCTCTTCCATAGGGTAAATAACAGAAAACATTCCAGGCGGTCTCCCATCCAGGCACTAACCAGGCCCGACCCTGCTTAGCCTCCGAGATCAGACGAGATCGGGCGCTTTCAGGGTGATGTGGCCGTAGGCTTTTAGGCGGCAGAAAAAGTTCTGTCCGGTCGTCCCAATCCTGGAAAAACCAATTCCTCTAACAGAGGATGGACCGGAAAAGCTGCGTTGCTTAAAGGCGCTTTAAAAGAACCCAAAGAGGATACCGCAGGAACCTGAGGCTCTGGAAATGGCAAATTAAATGCCGAGCGGACCATGTCTGTCAAAGACTGGACCCACAGACTCTCCGTCTGGGAGGCTGAACACAATTCTTCAGTGGTAGATCCTTCCTCTAGGTTCTGGTCCAACCGATCCTCCTAAAATTCTAATTCCTCCGGAGAGAGAATCTCAGCATCCGAGGATACACCTTTTGGCGATGGGGATCTAGTCCGCTTTTTGCCAGAAAAAGAGCCAGCGATCATAGCTGTTAACTTTTTTCTCTAGCCCCCCTACGGTGACGGCTAGCATCGCCTCTGTGATAACACAGGGTTGGGCCGATCTGGGCCAGCCTCAGCACCAGACCCCCTTAATGGCTTATCCAAGGTGACCTCTATAGGAATAACCTGTGGGGAAAGTATTGGCATATCATCAGAACCAGAGGAGGAACCCCTTTGTCTTTGCCCTTTTTTTGTGTTTTGATCCTGAACCTTTGGAAGCCAAAATACAAAACCGAGGGACTCCGCCTACAACAACAGACTGTTATAGCCAGGAGTACAAAAAAATAAGGTTTAGGGGACAATAGGATCACTAATGCCCAAAAACGGTGGGGCTCAGTATGTTTTCCTTTATAATATTATTGTTTTTCACAACATACAGCCCCACCCCCAACATGTTTGCCAGCATTCAACCTGTTACCAAGGGGATTTTTGGCTTAACAAAAAGTATTGGAGCTGATTCCAGCATGTAGTACCCCTTCTCGCCACCGGGAGTCACTGTGCTGCCAGCTCTGCGTCCTCTCTCTTCCAGCTCAGCTTTGAACTGAGCTAAGATCGCGCCTGCTGTGTATAACAGCAATTGAAGGCACGCCCACTCTACACTGCAGTCACGCTCCCCGTCCCCCCCCCCCCTCCCGAAGCGCGAACATTTTTGTATATGCGTGCGCGCGTGCGCGCGTGCGCGCGCGCGACTGTCGGGGGAGGAGAGCCCAGGAGGAGACGCACTCTGGAGCCCAGGAATGCAGGCTGGAGGACGCATCAGGCAGCAGATTTGAATTCCGGCTAGGTAAGGCTTAAAACAGGCCCCTAAGGAGTCCCTTTAGCCTAGAGACAGATCTCTCTTTTTTTTTTTTTTTTAAAAGACCTTCAACCAGCGAGCAGCAGGTAGCTAGCAAACATACATAGATAGGTAGGGGGATCAAGTGATGGGGGGGGAACATTTCAGGCCATCCTGTCCATCAGACATAGTGACCATGGTGCCAATGCAGAGCATACTCAGGCTACCCCCCTTAAGATCTCCCCTGGAGAGCCTGCTGTCGAACCAAGTCCCGCAGGCTCCCCTCTTACCTGCTCCATGCCGCAGGATGTTTGCAAAACGGTCCAATCTTCTCCCATCTCCGTGGGTAGCGTAGTAGACCTTCAGGCACTGGGGTCCTAGAAGGAACCGACTGTCCTGGACCTATACAGCACCCTGACAAACAGGATCTTTTGGTTTAGAAAACTCCAAGTCCTGGGCCCAGGGTCCAGCCCTCTAGAGAGGAGCATTATAGGCAAAACCCCACGGTTTGGGGCCCGGGTACTGTCCACTTTGGCACTGAGGCTCCTTGGACAGATCCGGTTAGCCCGCCTTAATCCCAAGGATGTGGAGGCAAAGCTATTCCGTGACCAACACCTAAGACACTGGCGAAAAAACTGAGGTACTTCCTCTATGGAAGGGGGTTATATAGGGAGGGGACTTCCTGTTTGAGATTGCCAGTGTCCACACCTGAAGGTACTCCATATAACCCATATAGTAATGAATATGCTGCTCTGTGTCCCGTGATGTACGAGAAAGAAATCATAATTTTTTTGCTAGAAAATTACTCAGAACCCCCAAACATTATGGCCCGGATTCACAGAGATAGGCGCATATTTACACCAGCGTAGCACACACATAGTACGCTACGCCAGCGCAGTGCGGAGAGGCATGCACTGAATTCAGCAAGCTATTGCCCCCAACTCTGCGCCGCGTAATGTACATTTCGAAGGCGCAGGCTGGCGTAAGTGGAAGTAGGTGGAAGTGGGCGTGATCCATACTAATGAAGCGTGACCCCATGCAAATGATGGGCCGGGTGCCAGACAAGTACTTAAAATGAACTGCGCATGTGTCGAGACGTAGACGTATCCCCGTGCGCATGCGTACAACCACGTCGGAACAACTGCCTAAGATACGCCGGATCACTGTGTACGCCGTTAACGTAACCTACGCCCAGCCAAACCCATGTCGGCCCATATTCACAGACGTCCAACGTACAATACATAGGCTTGTGTTTCCTGGTCCATACATTTGCATGGGTTGCGCCTCATCTATGGGGAATAACTTTACGCCGGACGTAAAACCTATGCAAACCGCGTATATCATTCACCGGGCGCAAGTACGTTCGTAAATCACCGTATTGTCCTCATTTGCATATGTGAATGCCTAATCAATAGGAGGCGCAACATACGTCCAGACCATATTTGCGCCCACGCCACACCGGCGTAAGTAAGATACGTCGGGGTAGGATGGCCTATTTTTAGGCGTATCTTGGTTCGTGACTCTGGCGCACACATACGCTGGGCGCATATTTATGCTACGCGGGAATAAAGGGAATAAAGTGGCTGTCATTGCAAGTTGCAACTTTTTATCTTGCACGGTATTTGAGCAATAATATTTCAAATGCCTTTTTTTTGGGGAAAAAAACGGTTTTATGAATTAATAATGTGAAAACTGATGTTACCTAATTTGTCACGCTTTAAAATTGCACACACTCATGGAATGGTGCCAAGCTACGGTCCTTCAAAATTTCCATAGGCGACGCTTTCATTTTTTTTACATGTTACCAGTTTAGAGTTACAGAGGTCTAGTGCTAGAATTATTGCTCTCACTCTAAAGCATGCGGCGATACATCACATGTGTGGTATAAATGGAGTTTAAATATGTGGGCGGGACTTACATGAGCGTTCGCTTTCGTGCACGAGCTACTGGGGACAGGGGCATTTTAATTTTTTTTTATATTTCATTATACTTAATTTTTTATTTTTGTTTACTGGGACTGGGACATTATAGCGGACACATCGGACACTTTTGACACATTTTTGGGACCATTTACATTTATACAGTGAACAATTCTATAAATATGCATTGATAACTGTATTAATTGTAACTGGCAGGGAAGGGGTTAACCACTAGGGGGCTCAATTGTCGGCAATCGTGTGTGCCCGGCAGCCATCGTGGCCGCCGGGCATACGTACGGTGTTCTCAGTGACGCGACGGGTGCGCGCGCCCCTAGACGCTTTAAATGACAGGACGTCATATGACGTGCTGTCAGGAACATAGAGTATCCCCCCCGCCGTCTTTTGACGGCGGGCGGGTATTAAGTGGTTAAAGAAAAAGTGAGTGGGAATCACATAGCAGGAGAAAAATGCATCTGAAATATTACATTTTTTTTTATTGCTTGACTATTAATCCTAGAAGGTACATGATTATAACCAATGTATATCGTGCTGCCCATAGTAAAAAATTAAGTAAATTAAATAAACAACACAATCATCTTTTTTGGGGGGTATGACAAATAGTGCACTAAACTTATAGATAAGCAGGAGAACCAGAACCTTAGCTAAGCAGATGAGCGGGTTTGACCATGCCTTCACACAGGACCGGGCCTCTGTGAACAAATTAACCAGTAACCTACAGTAATTAAAGTAATTGGGAGCAGATGAACTACTGCAATAGGCATATAATATTAATCATAAGTGTATAGATGTACACAGTATGAAAAAAATGCAAGCTTTATACAGGAAAAAATAATAATAGCACATACAGTACATCCAATATACAAACAGGTATTATCAACAAAGGGCCCAACAAGAGTCCTGCAGGAATTGTGCACCCAGCCCGGGTATATATAGAGTTTAATAATAAAGATACCTCGAATGTTGCAACAAAGTATAGTTGCAGGGGACTCTCAGGATGATAGCCATACAGTGTCATCCTTGCTGTTAAAGGTCTGAAGACAAGCGGTGATGAGGCGATCCTTCAACCAGGGGCGGCTCCATCCAGACAACTTTTTTGAGGCATGCTGTGTTGGTACAAGGAGTATAAGAGCCCTTTCACAGTATGTCCGTATTTCATCCATCCATTTTTGAATGAAATACGGACATACATGTATCCCGCTGACACCCGATCTCATTGGTCCCCGCTATGGACAGATTCTGCAGATGGAGGAAAATCCCATCTGTCTGCAGAGTGGATCGGATGAACACAGAAAGTCGGTCCATGTTCATCCGATCCCCCCATAGGGGAGAGCGGAGATCTGACAGTGTGCGGGGACCGCCCTGTAATCTGTTGGCTTAGCGGGGATCAACAGGCTGATCCCCGCTGAGCAAGCGGATAAGAAAGGTACGGATCCTCACGGGATCCGTACGTGGGAAAGGGCCCTTAGTGGGGGAGCACAGTCCTTGTGTATAATGGGGCAAATATGACAGTGAGAAAAGCAGATACAATGTTAAAATACCCAGAACACAGTGGTCATATGTATGTTACATTTTTGCTTACATTGCTGATCAACAGGTGTAAAAATGTGTTCTATATTTGGTGTCAGTGGGTGTAAAAATGAAACCATAGATGCCAACATTTGTAAATAATTAAGAGTTACACCATGAAGGGATTGAGAAGTAAAATAAGGTGTGCCACAGTAAAGGGATGGGAAATTAAACTTGTGTACCATATCCGATCGTGTGTACGACCTAGCGGACAGGTTTTTCCAGCGGACAAATTTCAAAGCATGCTTTGAAATTTGTCCGCTGCAAACCTGTCCGTCGGACATGTCCGCTGGTTAGTACGCCTAACCAGCGGACATAAATCTCCCGAATGCGTCGAATGGAAGTATTTTACTTCCTGGAGTGGTGACGTGGCGGCGTCAACGTCACCGAGTCCTCAGTCAAAGGAGATTTTCGTCCGATGGTGTGTACACGCCATCGGACCAAAATCTGAGGAGACATGTCCGCTGGAAACGGTCCGTCGGACATGTTTGAGCGGACATGTCTCCTCGTCTGTACGCGGCCTAAAGTGTAGCTTCACAGTGTACAGCTTGTAGCTTGCCGTTTTGTTTTGCTAAAATTTGAACAAAATAGGACCTTGACATACAGCTGAAGAGATTCTGGTAACAACATTTAACCTCCGCATTGGTGTCAGTGCCAGCAATGATAAATCTCAGCAGGTGACAGGGCCAGAAATGATAATCCCCAGCAATAACCCCTAGTATTTGTCAGGGCAACCAATAGCCCGCAGAACACTGGGGCCCCTACTAGGGAGATGGTGACTTGTGGCACATGGAGAAAACAGCGAGTGTGGCTAAATTATGCCACATATTGGACATTGCTTTTTAGTTTGATTAGAAATTTATGTCAGATTTTTTTTTTCTTTTACAGTTTTATTATTGTTTTTACAATTTTTTTATGCTTTTTTATTAATTTTTTGGTGTGAGTTTTTTTGTTTCTTTGGTGAGATATCAGGGGTCTTAATGGACAAAAAAAGCACATTAACACGCAGCACAATAATACAGTGACACCAGAACAATAACCCTTGCCTCACAATAATAACCCACACTGCAAAAATAAACCCAGCACAATAAAATCCCCTAGAACAATAGTAACCCCAGCATATTAATAGCCTATACCACAATAATAACCCACAGCACCATAATAACCCTCAGCACAATAATACTGCCAAATTCCAGAAGCAACTACAAGATGTCAAATGACACTTTGTGTGGTCTTAAAGGGGTTGTAAAGGATTTTTTTTTTTTTTTTTTTTCATAATAAGCACCCGTTACCTGCAGACATTCCTCTTTTCACTTCCTCATTGTTCGTTTTTTCTCAGAAGTTGCCCTATTTCTTCTCTGTTCTGTTCACTTCCTGCTTGTCTGATTGTTACTCACCACCGTAAAGGGAAGCTTTACTGCGGTGGTCAGTGACGTGCTCGCCCGCTCCTGGGAACTACATCTGTGCGGCAGGACGCTCTCTACGTGTTAGAGACTTCAAGGAGGTGTGAATTATTGGGCATGCTGCAATGCATACTGGGAAATGTAGTTCTTACATGAACGAGCGCCGCAAACCAGGAAGTGAATGAGAGAACAGAAACTAGAATGCCGGAGGTGATATAGATGAAGGAATTTAATAGGTATTTACTCGTTTTTTTAACAGAATCATTACACTATTCTGTCTGTCTACCTTGCAGACATAAATTTTAGGCAAAAAAATGTTTTCCTTTACAAATCCTTTAAAATAAAAATGTGATGTGTCGCCTATCAGATATATGGGTGCATTGCCAAAAAGTGTTCCTTTTATGGCATACAGCTTGTAGTTTCGTTTATTAGATTGTAAGCTCTTATGAGCAGAGCCCTCCTAACCCTCATGTGTTTTATTGTATTGTAACTGTACTGTCTTAAGCATTATTTAATTAACTAATTTTGAATATATGAATTAACGTCCAAGCGCTTGACACTTGTATGCACCTAAATGTGTGTAATGCTTTTACAAGGGTCAAGCATTTTTTTTGCCAAGGAAGAAAGGTGTCTAGGAGAGTTAGCAAAACATCATGGGCCAGATCCACAAAGGAATTACGCCGGTGTATCTATAGATACACCGGCGTAATTTGAATTTCCCGCCGGCGTGTCATTGTTTTCGATCCAGAAAACAAGATACGCCGGACTTGCGCTAAGATGCCACTTGCGTAAGTTTCTTACACCGTCGTATCTTAGATGCATATTTACGCTGGATGCTAGGGGCACGTCCACGTTAAATATGCAAATGAGGTAGATACGGAGGTCCACGAACGTACGTACGCCCGGCGCAGTGTGTTTACGTTGTTTGCGTAAGCGTCTGTATGGCATAAAGATAAAGCTGCTATAGTGAGGCGCAGCCAATGTTAAGTATGGACGTCGGGATCGCGTCGTATTGGACGTCGTTTACGTCGTTTGCGTAACTCGTTCGCGAATAGGGAATTGCGTATATTACGTACACGTCGTTTTCATTGACTATTTGCGACGTGATTTCACGCATGCGCACTAGGGTACGTCCACGGCCGGCGCATGCGCAGTGTAAAAAAAGTGTAGTTTGCGTCGGGTCATTCATAATTATACTAAACCACGCCCCCCACTAGTAAATTTGAATTACACCCGCGTACGCTGGCCCATTTACGCTACGCCACCGTAAGCTACAGCGGCATTTCATTGAGGATTCGTAATACGCCGCTGTGGCTTACAGCGGCGTAGTGTAAATGGGATACGCCGCGCGGGCGTCCCATCTTTGTGGATCTGGCCCCAAGTGTGCATAAGGCCTTACACTGCAATAATGCTACAAAAGTCTATCCCCATGCATCCACCTTAGCACTATAGCCACCTTTTTTTCCATCTTCACATTAAGGCTGGGTTCACACATGTGCGGTGCAAAGAGAAAAAATAGCTGTTCAGCGCTTCGTCTCCGTTGTAGCTATGGATTAGCTGATCTAGGAGAGGGGAGGGTGATGGGGAAGGTGTAGTGAGCAGGGAGAGAATTTGTGTTCAGAACAGAACACATCTGCAAATCAGATGCGTTTCCATAGAAGATAATGTGCAGACAATTTGCACCGCAATGTCTACAAAATGCACACGTTTTTTGTGCAAAGCCCCACACATATGTGAACCAGCATCATTAAAATGAATGTATTTTTTTTTGTTATGCGAATTGGATGCGGTGTAAGCCACATCCAATTTGCATAGGTGGGAACCCAGCCTTAAGGATAAGCTCACTTTTTTGCAAAAAAAATAAATGCACTCCTTTGCAGCTAAAAAAATTTGCATTTATAAAAACAATTGAGCCTGTAAAGCATGGTGCCATGCCGGTCTCCGGCAGATCTGCCAGTGTATCTGTGTGCCTATACATCCCATACGGGCAAGCAGATACAATCTGACAGACAGAGAGAATGAACTACCACGGCGCTCCACATCACCGTGGTTGTTCATTGAAATCTACAAGCAGACAGCTTCAAAGCCTGCCAGACCTCGAAGCAGTGGCAGCTGGTAAAGTTTTAGGATGGGGGGCGCCAGACCCGCCCTTCCTTTTTGACCCCTTCCACTTCTTATAAGCCACACCCCTTATAGAATCAACCCACTCTGTCCCCTGTTATCCATTTGCTTCCACCCATAGTGTAAGCCTCACAGTTTAAGGTATATAGGTGAGCATTACAGATAGGGTTTATAACTCAGCATTACAGATTTGGTATATAGGTGAGCATTACCGATAATGTATATACAGTGCGGAAAATAAGTATTTGAACACCCTGCTATTTTGCAAGTTCTCCCACTTGGAAATCATGGAGGGGTCTGAAATTGCCATCGTAGGTGCATGTCCACTGTGAGAGACATAATCAAAAAAAATAATTCCAGAAATCACAATTTATGAATTTTTTAAACTATTTATTTGTATGATACAGCTGTAAAGAAGTATTTGAACACCTGAGAAAATCCAATGTTAATATTGGTAAGTAGCCTTTTGTTTGTACAGTAGCCTTTGTTTGCAATTACAGAGGTCCAAACGTTTCTTGTAGTTTTTCACCAGGTTTGCACACACTGGAGGAGGGATTTTGGCCACACAGATCCTCCACACAGATCTTCTCTAGATCAGTCAGGTTTCTGGGCTGTCGCTGAGAAACACGGAGTTTGAGCTCCCTCTAGAATGATTCTCTATTGGGTTTAGGTCTGGAGACTGGCTAGGCTAGGCCACGCCAGAACCTTGATATGCTTTCTTACAGAGCCACTCCTTGGTTATCCTGGCTGTGTGCTTCGGGTCATTGTCATGTTGGAAGACCCAAGCCTCGACCCATCTTTAAAGCTCTAACTGAGGGAAATTGGAGGTTTGTTGCCACAAAATCTCGCAATACATGGCCCCGGTCATCCTCTCCTTAAATACAGTGCAGTCGCCCTGTCCCATGTGCAGAAAAAACACCCCCAAAGCATGATGCTACCCACCCCCATGCTTAACAGTAGGTGATGGTGTATCTTGGGATGGTACTCACATCCATTCTTCTTCAACTCAACCCAAACACGGTTAGTGGAATTATGACCAAAAAGTTCTATTTTGGTCTCATCTGACCACATGACTTTCTCCCTATGACCTCCTCTGGATTCATCCAAATGGTCAAATTGGCATCCCGAACCTCCCTAAGACGGGCCTTGACATGACATATGCTGGTTATAAGCAGGGGAACCTTCCGTGCCATGCATGATTTCAAACCATGACGTCTTAGTGTATTACCAACAGTAACCTTGGAAACGGTGGTCCCAGGCTCTTTTCAGGTCAGGTCATTGACCAGCTCCTCACCGTGTAGTCCTGGGCTGATTTCTCACCTTTCTTAGGATCATTGAGACCCCACGAGGTGAGATTTTGCATGGAGCCCCAGTCCGAGGGAGATTGACAGTCATGTTTAGCTTCTTCCATTTTCTAATGATTTGCTCCAACAGTGGAACCTTTTTTCACCAAAGCTGCTTGGCAATTTCCCGTAGCCCTTTCCAGCCTTGTGAGAGGTGTACAATTTTGTCTCTAGTGTCTTTGGACAGCTCTTTTGGTCTTGGCCATGTTAGTAGTTGGATTCTTACTGATTGTATGGGGTGGACAGGTGTCGTTTATGCAGCTAATGACCTCAAACAGGTGACCCATCTAAATTGGAAGTAGGATAATAAATGACAAGAGTAATTGGAGGTGGACATTTTAAAGCAGCAGATCTAACAAAGGTCTTTGAGGGATCAGTAAAATTTACTAAGCTGACCAAATAGACTCTCAGGACTGTTCCATAATACGATTTCATTTGCAGCCTGTATCACATAACAAATAAATAGTTAGCAAAATTCATATAAATTGTGATCCTTCCTGCGGATTTTTTTTTGACTTTCATGGTCCTCTCATCAGCAATGATTGACAGTGCACCTACGATGACAAATTTCAGACCCCTTCCATGATTTCCAATAGTATAATGATATTCAGAAAAATCAGTATGCACAGTCATTAAAAAAATGACATTTTTTATTATGGATTTCCGTGGTGAACTTGCAAAATAGCAGGGTGTTCAAATACTTATTTTCCGCACTGTAGCTCAGCATTACAGATAGGGTATATAGGTGAGCATTACAGATAGGGTATATAGGTCAGCATTACAGATGAGGTATATAGCTCAGCATTACAAACAGGGTATATAGGTGAGCATTACAGATAGGGTATATAGCTCAGCATTACAGATAGAGAATATAGATGAGAATTACAGAAAGGGTATAGGTCAGCATTACAGATAGGGTATATAGGTTAGCATTACAGATAGGGTATATAGGTGAGCATTACAGATAAAGTATATAGCTCAGCATTACAGATAGAGTATACAGGTCAGCATTACAGATAGAGTATATAGGTGGACATTACAGATAGGGTATAGGTCAGCATTACAGACAGGGTATATAGGTCAGCATTACAGATAGAGTATATAGGTGAACATTACATATAGGGTATAGGTCAGCATTACAGATAGGGTATATGGGTAAGTATTACAGAAAGGGTATATAGGTCAGCATTACAGATAGGGTATATAGGTGAGCATTACAGATGGAGTATATAGGTGAGCATTACATATAGGTTATATAGGTAAGCATTACAGATAGGGTACATAGGTCAGCATTACAGATGGAGTATATAGGTCACATTACAGATAGAGTATATAGGTGAGCATTACAGATGGAGTATATAGGTCACAATACAGATATAGTATATAGGTGAGCATTACAGATATAGTATATAGGTGAACATTACAGATAGGATATATAGGTGAGCATTACAAATAGGGTATATAGCTCAGCATTACACGTAGGGTATATAGATGAGCATTACAGATAGGGTATATAGGTGAGCATTACAGATAGGGTATATAGGTCACATTATAGATAGATCATATAGAACACCCCCCTGCCGCAGGGCTCGCAACACTAACAGCATCCCCCGGTGCGGGGCTCACAGCACTGGCAGTTTCCCCCATCGCCCGATGCAGGGCTCGCAGCACCCCCCCCCCCCCCCCCCCCCACGGGAAGCATGGCACTTACCAGGCTGTGGAGAGGATACTCCTGTGTCTCCACTCTCCTCCACAGTGTGGATAGCAGCTCCGGCTCCAATGACCGCTCCTAATGCTTTGTTTCTGTGTCTTCTCTTCCGCCAAAGCAGTAGGCATCCAATAGGATTGACTGGTGCATTGGCCAATCGGGAAACGGGTCTCATTGCCTGCTTTTCTGATTGGCAGGGAGGCACTGTAGTTTGAAAATATCAAAAAAAATTGCTATGGTCACACAATTGGAAGGGAAAAGGGTGCACTATCTGCTTCCTGAGCTCATCCTTTTTTGAAGTCTATCAGAGCCTCTGGCTCTTATCAGGTGCTTTAAAAAACACCCCACCATAGAAATCCATGCACCCAGCATGCTGAAAGGGGAAAGGCAAATGGATAGGGGGCAACGGCAGGGAGAGGGGGTCGACGCCCATGCGCCCTCAATGCATGGCCGCCGCTGCCTCGTAGTTTTCCATTCACAAGACACTGTGAATAAGTGACACGGCCGTCGGGGAATCAGGGGGTGCGAGGGCTGGTCTACTATGAATAGGGGTGTAACATGATACAAAAGGTGAACTTATCCTTTAAGCCTCACAGAACAATATAGAAACAGACCTACTAAACTTCAGTGCATGCTACATACAGAAAGGGGACTAGTCGAGACTGGGGGAAGGGGAAAATTCCTTTGCTAAGTGCAATTTTCCTTGCACAGTGAACAGTCTATTTGGGGTTAATAAATCAACGCCTAGAAGTGTTACCCTTAACAGCAATTTTTTTCTTTTATCCAAAAGAAAAAACACAAACCATTCAGTTTTCAGTATATAATATATTCCATATAATCTCGAGTATAAGCCGATTTTTTTGTGCTGAAAATGCTTGAGTCAAATGCTTGAGTTTTTTGAGCCTGATCTACCAGACTTTGGGGACCCGGCACACATGTAGCCCCACTCTTCCTCTACAAGTGTGCAAAGTCGGGCACCCCTTCCATAGGCTCTATAGGCAAACGGTCATTTCTCTGGCAACTTTGGGGACCCGGTAACTTGGCACACATGTAGCCCCAGTTCTCCTCTACAAGTGTGCGAAGTTTGCTTTCTGGGGGACCTACGGCGGGGGGAGCACCAATTTTTCAAAGCCGAACACCCCTTTTATATACTCCCATGTTAAACATAAGTCTAGACATGGACCCAGTAAGGCATGGGCACAGTGAGGCATGGACACAGTGAGGCACAGGCACAGTGAGTTATTAGCACAGTGAGGCATGGACACAGTGAGACATGGACACAGTGAGGCATGAACATGGACACAGTGGGCCAGATTCTCAAAAGAGATACGACGGTGTATCGCAGGAAACACCGTCGTATCTCTGTTTTTTTTACTGGGTATCTATGCGTGTGATTCCTAGAATCACTTACGCATAGATACAGTGAAGATCCGACAGGTGTAAAACACTTACACCGTCGGATCGTAGATGTAATTACTTTTCTGGCCGCTAGGTGGCCTTTACGTTGTTTTCTCATTTGCCTATGCAAATGAGCCTAATACGCCAATTCCCGAACGTTTTTACGCCGTCCCGTCATCGTTTACGTCGTTTACGTAAGCGTAAACCTACCCCTGCTATATGAGGGGTAGGTTTACGAAGTTCCGTCGTTGCCATGTTAAGTATGGCGTCGGGTCAGCGTCGTCTTTTTCCGTTGGATACGTCGTTTTACTAAGTCGTTCGCGAATAGGGCATTGCGTAAGTGACGATCACGTCGTTTTGACGTCGGTTTCAACGACGCTTTCCGACGTGAGCTGGAGCATGCGCACTGGGCTTTTTTCCCAGCCGGCGCATGCGCAGTTCGATCGATGCGGGGGCGCGCTTAATTTAAATACAAGCCGCCCCCTTTGAATTACGCGGGGATACGCAGGGCCATTTTGGGAATACGGCACTTGCTCCATTAAGTTGCGGCGGCGTAGTGTAAATGGCTTACGCTACGCCGCCGCAGATTGTATGTGAATCTGGCCCTAAGTCTGTTACATATCATGGTCACAAGCACGTCTTCTAAATCTGTTGCCCATGCAAAACTGGGCTGGCTCAGACTCAGCCCAGGGTCTATTAGCTCATGAACTAACCACTCTCAAGGAGCCAGTAGACAACGACAAACAATGTTTAAATCAGAAAATCATCTAAACCAAGGTTAAGCCCTGGAAGTAAAGAAGAATATAGAAAGAGGAGAGAAAAGTAAAAATAAGAGAAAAAAGGGAGAAAGAAAAGGGGTGGTGCTCCCCCGTCCTCAGCTATATCCCCCGCTCAGTGTGTATTTGTAAGGTAGGTGATCCACGGATCCCACACCTTATTAACCACTTGACCACTGGGCACTTAAACCCCCTTCCTAACCAGACCAATTTTCAGCTTTCGGTGCTCTCACAATTTAAATGACAATTACTCAGTCATACAACATTGTACCCATTTGAAATTTTTGTCCTTTTTTTCACACAAATTGAGCTTTCTTTTGGTGGTATTTGATCACCTCTGGGTTTTTTATTTTTTGCGCTATAAAAGAAAAACGACTGAAAATTCTGTAAAAAAAAAAAAAAAATCTTGTTTCTGTCATATTAGCGGGTTATTTCTCACACACAGCATATGCATACCACAAATTACACCCCAAAACACATTCTGCTATTTCTCCCGAGTATGGCGATACCACATGTGTGAGACTTTTACACAGCGTGGCCACATACAGAGGCCCAACATGCAGGGAACGCCACCAGGCGTTCTGGAACACCCAGACCAATTCTAATGCCGTGTACACATGGTCGTTTTTTGCGATGAAAAAAAACGACGTTTTCTGTGAAGTAAAAAACGACGTTTTTGAAACGTCACTTTTCAAAGACAATTTTGCATACACACCATCGTTTTTTCACAAAAAGCGAGGTTACGTTCACCACTCTTTTCCATTGAAGCTCGCTTCATAACTAGCTTCTGGGCATGCGCGGGTTGAAAAACGTCGTTTTGAAAGACGTTTTTGCTACACACGGTGACTTTTTGTGAAACAAAAAACGACGTTTTGAAAAACGACACAAAAAATTCAAGCATGTTGGAATTTTTTTTTGGTCGTTTTTTTGAAGACAAAAAACGACGTTTTGCCCACACACGATCAATTTAAATGACGTTTTAAAAAACGTAGTTTTTTTTATCGCAAAAAACGACTGTGTGTACGCGGCATGACACTTCTCTCCTACATGGAAAAATCATCATTTATTTGCTAGAAAATTACATAGAACCCCAAAACATTATATATGCTTTTTTTAGCAAAGACCCTAGAGAATACAATGGCGGCGGTTACAATTTTTTATCTCGCATGGTATTTTCGTAGAAATTTTTTGAACGCGTGTTTTTTGTGCTAAAAAAAAAAAAAAAACAGTAAAGTTAGCCCAATTTTTTTTCATAATGTGAAAGATGAAGTTACGCCGAGTAAATAGATACGCCGAGTAAATAGATACCCAACATGTCACCCTTCAAAATTGCACACAATGATGGAATGGCGCCAAACTTCGCTACTTAAAAATCCCCATAGGCGACGCTTTAATTACTTTTATTGGTTACATGTTTTTAGTTACAGAGGAGGTCTAGGGCCAAAATGATTGCTCTCGCTCTAACGTTCGCAGAGATACCTCACATGTGTAGCCTGAACACCGTTTTCATATGTGGGCGGGACTTACGTATGCGTTCGCTTCTGCATGCGAGCACACGGGGACAGGGGTGCTTTAAAAAAATGGGTATTGCAGAGTATTTGGGTACTGCAGAGTATCATGCAGGGTATTGGGGTATTGCAGAGTATTGGGGTATTGCAGAGTATTGCGCAGGGTATTGCAAAGTATCGTGCAGGGTATTGGGGTATTGGAGAGTATTGGGGTATTGCAGAGTATCGCGCAGTGTATTGGGGTACTGCAGGGTATTGGGGTACTGCAGGGTATTGGGGTACTGCAGGGTATCGCGCAGGGTATTGGGGTATTGCAGAGTATTGCGCAGGGTATTGCACAGTATTGGGGTACTGCACAGTATTGGGGTACTGCAGAGTACTGGGGTACTGCAGGGTACAGGGGTATGGCAGAGTATTGGGGTACTGCAGAGTATTGGGGTACTGCAGAGTACTGGGGTATTGCAGAGTATTGGGGTACTGCAGGGTACTGGGGTACTGCAGGGTATTGGGGTACTGCAGGGTACTGGGGTACTGCAGGGTACTAGGGTATTGCAGGGTACTGGGGGATTGCAGAGTATTGGGGGATTGCAGGGTACTAGGGATTGCAGAGCTGGGATGGATGGAGGGATGGCTGGATCTGTGACTGCATTTGTCACAGATCCAGCCACAGCACAGCTGCTGACACCCCGCTCCCCCCCTCTCCTCTCACACTGTACCGAACGGTACAGAGAGGAGACGCAGGAGAGGGAGAAACCGGCGTCTTCAAATGACGCCGGTTTGTTTACAAGTGATCGCGCCGTCATTTGAAGGCGCGTTCACGTGGTAAACGGCCGCTATCAGCGGCAATTTACCGTGATCCGTGATGCGCCGGGTCTTCTAGACCCGGCGAGCACGGACACTTCCGCAAGCGCGTCCCAGGGGACTCTGGGCGCTGTAGCAGTATTTTTGCTATAGCGTGGTGGGAAAGAGGTTAAACATAGCCACTTTATCATTCAAAATGGCCGACAGTCTCTCATTAACCATTATCCATGACAATTTGGACTTCAAAAGATGGAAGGGGATAGAGGAGGACCTCCAAGACCTTGCTATGGAAACTCTGGCTGCTACAAAGATAAAGGCTATTAGCTTTTTCAAGTGCTTAGATGTACCCTCCACCGGACGTCCCAACAGTGCCTGCAGGGGTGATTTAATAAGATTCACCTAAGAGTCAAAGAATATATAAAGTTATACGTGCGTATCCAGAATCGTCTCACCTTTTGGCATGTCCACCAAACATGATACATTGTACCATCTGTGGCGCATCCCCTGAAGCACCGCGGGGACGCCCCCGGGACAAAGGCCGCTACTCGCACCGGGACCATGTACCACCTCTTTAGAACCTTATAGTTAGCTTCAATCAATGAGGTGTTAACATAGGATTTAGAAGCATTTAGTATCAATTTATGTCACTCAGAGGTGTCCAGTGTTGTACCAACATCCTGTTCCCTCTTTTGCATATAAACCATCTTTTGGGTACCGGAAGACAGTAAATTATATAGCAACGAAATATGACCGGAGTGTTTGTCAAAAGTCCTGCAAAGTTGTTCCATAGGCGTAAAAGAAGAGAGATCAGAAGTGCCATTCAAAGACGCTAAAAAATGGGCTATTTGAGCATGACGAAAGGATTCCGAATTCGGAAGGCCATATTTCTCCTGCAGGACCAATTTTGACAAAGCTCCCCTATGATCGCAGAGATCTTCTATTCTCAATAGGCCCTTATTGACCCACCATGAAATGTCCCGGGGACGGAGACCCGGGGGGAACAAAGGGTTATAGAACAGGGACGCCATTGGCGTGTGTGGCGATTTAAACCCATGGGCGGAGGCCAGACGATCCCAAAGGCTCAGGGAAAATGACAGTGATGGGCAGTGGTGCCCACACTCTCTCTCACACTTGGATTAGCAGCAGGAGCACACTACGGCACACATCTCCCTAGCAGTAGGGCGTGTACACTTTGGCTCCAGGCAGGCAGGCAGGCAGGCAGGTCTCTGCTCTCAGCTCTGTCCCAGCCCAGCCCAGCCCAGCTCAGCCTCTCAGCAATCGCACCCAGGAGCAGCAACCCTCCTCTCCCCCTGACACTCTCTCCTCAAGGTAAGCTGTTACCTGGTCAGCCTGGTCTACCCCCTGGGACTGGATACAGCCGTCCTTCTCAGGATAGCCGTGGCTCTCCAAGTCCCAGGGAACGAACGTCCGGGACCCCCCCCCTCGGCATCCCACACTCCATCCCGCCGCCCTCCTCACCCCTCCGGGATCCCTCGCTCTCCACCTCACCACTGCAATCCTCGGGGCTCTCAGACAGCCCCGTAACCAGTATCGCGGCCACGAGTGCGGCAGGGCATCCCAGGAAAGTCCGCGGCTTTGCCCGCGGCCTAGCGGGAAGCCCCTCCTGCATGCCGAAGAGTACTATATAAATAGCTAAAAGGGAATTCACCACCTGTCTTCGGCCCCCCCGAGGACCCCCCCACGCGGTACCCCCCTGCTGGCCCTTTCTCTCCCCCAGTCGGTTCCCCCCTGTACTTTAGCCCCCGGCTCGGGCCTAGTTCCGGTCAGCGGCCATCTTGGTACACCTATAGGACTACAATACACCAACCCACCCCCCACCCCCTCAACCTCACCCTCCCTGACACAGGCCTTTCTTTTTTAATTCTGAAAGCTAACCTCTTTTTCATAAATTGATCCAGGGTTGCGACCGATCGCCTATTGGGATCAGGAAGGAATTTTTTCCCCAGGTAAGGCAGATTGGCACAGCACACCTGTTTTTTTTTGCCTTCCTCTGGACCAATTGAAAAAAAGGGAGGACATAGAGAAGTGACAGGTTCGCTTCCCTATTCCTCCTCCCCAGCATCGCTAACCCCAACCCCCCCCCCCCCCACAAATACTTCCCGTTTTTTCTGCAACTATGGGTTATCTGAAATACTCTGCAGAAACCATCTGGGAATTAAAACCGTTTGCCTCAACACTCCCAACGGTCACCGAAAAAGCCCTAAAAAGCGAACAACTGTTGAGAATCAATAGACGATCAACATTAAAAAATCGCATTAGAACACTCCAGCCCAAACGCATATCCTGCGCTCTGGTCAATACTAGAACGGCAGTAAAACACCGGGAAGAAATCCATGATTTCATCCTTCTACACGATATAGATTGCCTCTTTATCACAGAAAGCTGGCTCACAGGCTATTGCAACACCATTCTGGAAGAATTGGTGCCTGCAAATTATCGCATCCAAATGCAGAACAGAGTGGGGCAAAGAGGGGGAGGCCTGGCGGTGATCCATAAGATTCACCTCTCGATCACCAAACCAGTCCTCCAATACTCGCTTCCATTCATGGAAACCTTCAGCTGCAAACAAACCCCCAAGACACGGTCCA